>OX411806.1:28590769-29790769 GCA_948253155.1 Leucoma salicis | reverse complement strand
TCTTTTCCTGGAGTTGGAAACGGGTAAATAATGCCTCAGTTACCACTAGTTTACCATCTATAAGCACCTATGCCTGTTTCGTTACCACTAAACTTTTAAGACCATATAATGTACATAATTGCTTTAATAAAATAGGTTCCTCTCATTTCAGTTCTTCGGCCTTTGCGCTATTATTGCGTATTGTTTCGACGGCTACTTAAAGTACAAGAGTCTGAAGAAAGGATTACCTCCACAATAACTTCATTCTACTTGATTATTTTATTGTTTATGCTTTAGATTTGCTAAGTGTATTTGAGATATTTCTCGTTATAACTCAGTGGTACAAATTTACAAAACCCAGAACTACCATTACTGTCAAGTGTGATCAATTCTTTTTAACAAATCTTGCAAGGTCTAGTCAAGGTTGGAGGATTAAAACCTTTTACCATTACATCTGTTTTAGTCACTATCATATAATAGATTGAGATACAATTATTTGACGACGTTGCTGACCGCACTAAGCGTGACTGACTTGAGACATGGCAGCGCGGCGGGAGGTAACGGCCCGCCGCAAAGTAAACGGTTGGGGCAAGGATAAAAATATCTAAATTACCTTTCATCTATCCTTAGATTTGTTGTAGTCACTTGCCCTCCTTATTTGTTTCATGTCCACCACCCTCATAACGATGCGCAGGCCTTCTTTAATGTTATCAGTAATTGCTAATATCTCTACGAAACTTGGCTCGTGTATGCTATCATTGGCTTATCCTACATATAATGGAGCCTTATTTAATGTTCTCCTCGATGAGTCCTGGGTCGCCTAAGATTTCCTCAAACTGTAATCGAATTGTCACACACTAGGTATTTTTTTTGTGGACAGTATTTGTACATAATATTTATTTAAGCTTAAAATATTTTTAATTTTTAGATACAAAACTATGTATAAGCTGTGTAACATATTAATGACACAAAATAATATAATAATTATATTAAATTCTGTAGGGTTGCTAGTTATATAGCCGGTAGGTCTATCATCAGCCAGGCATACAAGTGCCCCAATTTGAAAAAATAATGATAATGAATGTATAGGTTTATTTTTTTATGTATAGATTATCAAGGGTATAAGCCAGGGTCAAGAGTTGTGGGAAATCACATGAATTATATATCATTCATAACAATTGAATTTATAATGTCTCTAAATGAACAAAGAAGTAATCAACACAATGTGTGAAAAAGTTTTATATGACAAAGCATGTGCTAAAACTATATATAAAAATATCTAAAAAAAAAGAAGAATCAGTTAATTATCCAGAACATGTGTTACGCCAAATTATTATTTAAAAGAAAACTTTTATCGCACTACAGACTAAAATGAAGTTTAGGACAGAGTGATCAGTGGTTTTGATAATTATGGAGATGTTGATTCTGTAAATGAAAAGTATTTTGAGATTGTTTTTGTTGACAAGTATGTTAAAAGTCAAGAGTCCTGATATTATTGTATGTTTCATCGTTATTATCAATTAGCACAAGTTTCTACATATCCTAACATTCTAATTTTCCGTGATGGCAACCCCTTTTGCTAGAAAAAACTTCATAACATTGAGTACCTCTAGTATTTACTATAAGATTAACTTTTTGTGATTATATTAAAATTTGCTCGAAAAAAATATTGACAACTAAACCAGTTGTATAATTCGACAAACTTTTATGATAATCGAATTGGAGATTGAACTCTAACGCGATTAACATAAAAGTTAACCATAATTAACTTGTGTTACAGAGATGGTCCTTAACCGAGTTACATATTATAATAAGTGACATATTTGCAGGGGTCATCATTGTCCGTAATACTACTAGGTGTTAGCTGTATTTGTTATTTTTATCTATAGAAAATCAAACTTATGATCTTTCAAGTAATAGGCAATATTACTAAGAGTGCTTATTTCAGTGACATTTAAGAATTAAAACTTAGGCTTTTGAGAGTCAGTTATTTGGGTTGACTTAAAGCACATTGATAAATTATTTATAATACATTTTAATGTTATAAAATAAGAAGTTTTATGCTACTTGTGTGCCTTTTGTATAAATGTGCCTATGTATTGCATTTAATATAACTACATATTTAAAATGTTTATAAAATATTTTACTACTACAATGCACTGTTAATTGTATGTATGGTTTTTGAATGAAATGTATCTTCAGACTGTATTTTTGTATAAAATGAGAACTGTCAAAAAAACTGTCACATAAATAACATAGTTGCTTAGATTAGATAAAGTATAGATGTAGCCATCGTATATTAGAAAGTGTGGAAGTGAGAAGGGCTTATACCAAAATGCCTAAGAAAATTGAGACGAAGTATCGTATCTTGCTGTCTTACATGACGTGCAGGTTTTTCAACTGGCGAACTTTAAATAGTTCGCCATACAACTGCTATCACCACGACTACCAGGGTGGCCATTAAAAGGAAAATTAGGTGCCGTGTTTTGGGGTTCAAAAAATGCCGTCTCAAACAAATTTGTTCAAAAAATAGACTTTCGCAGTTAATTACATATTATTCCTATAGTTACAGTGATTCCGTACAAAATCTATAAAAATATGTCAGATAAACAAACTTTATTTGAACTTCACTAAATTCGTCGAAATCATCATCATAATATAACTGTCTGATATCACTGATACTTATTTCTTCTACTTAAACTACACTACACTCAAGAGAAAGCTTTAGGATAGCTATGCGTGATGGATTTTCTTTTTTAGTTTTCTAGCTTTATTTTTATAAATATGATTCAGATTGTAAAAGGCAGTGTGCCTTTGCATGCCTTTACGAGTATTTCATAAATTTTATTTATCCCGATATCTAAAGTGCAATCGCTACTATACATTTACTAATAACTATGTCATGTTCCAAGATTTTAGTGTTGAACATATATTCAATAAAATCTTTTTTAAATAGTTACGTTAAATTTTTGTGAGAGTTTATTATCTCTAAACTATCACCTAATTTTGCATTCACAATATTAATCAGGAAAATAAGTGATCGATGTATTAATCAATTAGTGATTATTTAGATAGTAGTCATTTTTGCCACATTTAGGGCGAATCGTACATTTTATAGCCACACTGAAGTGTTATGTTGCTGTCTCATGAGTGGCCACGCGATGGCTACATCTATAGGTACGTTATCTAAGGAATAACCACTGTATTTTTTAATTTAACATTTTTACAGACAGGTGACAGTTGGCGGAATACAAGTAGTTGAAAGATGTTTTTATGACATTTTAAAATATTTCTTTATTTAGGTACTACTATTATATCTTAGAAGTTTGTTGTTCATATATCTATTTATCTTAAATTAAGGGTCCAATTTTTTTAAGACTTCTAACATGTTAAGTTTTTGTATTACTAACAACAGTTTAAGGAAAAATGAGTAAAGCATAATATACCATAGTTTAACTGTAAACTTAAATGTACATTTTGAAAACTGTAACAAAGAAGATCACCTTTGGTGCCATTTTATTTCAACATAGTTATTTTAACATTTTATATGCTCTTAAAGACAATTGGAAAATTGAAAGATTTACATTCCACTCCACTCCATGGAAGAACAAGTCCTTAACTGAAAATTTATTCATGGTGATCTTTTTAAATAAAACCATGATAGTAAACTGTCTGATAATATCCTATCATACCGGAATTAAATAAAATGTATTTTAAATACTTCATCCATCCATCCATCAGCCTTTTAAAGTCCACTGCTGGACATGGGCCTCCCCAAGAATGGGCGATAGTGCCGTAATCACCACGCTTGGCAGGCGGGTTGGCGATCGCAGTGGATGTTGTTAATACTCGAAGGAGTGCTGCTGCCCACTCCCCCGGTATTCCCTCAGTCGGCTCTTACGACTCCCATGGGTGGAGAGGGGTGGGACAATTCTAAAGCCGGCCCCACACAGCATAAATACTTATATAGATCAAAATTCCAGGGCAGCCACACTAATAAGTTGACCTTAAGATTGATCTGAAGATATGTTTTATCTCCCATTATACAGGGGTCGTACTGTGAAACATGGATATTAAAAGAAAATTTAATATTTTATTACAGATCTACATAATAATATGAAGCTTATCAGAATTATTCAATGCTCTTTGTAATTTTATACTCTGATCTTAATAATACATATTTTGCTCTTTATAACAAATACTAGTTTGATAAGTATTGTGTAATTTTAATGTTTTTAAACAACCAAAGGAAATGAGTACCTGTTTTTTATTGCCATAATTGTATCAACAGTCTCGTTTACGAGGGGCATTAAGCGCAAAATAGAAACAAATACTAAATTTTGATTATATGCGTACGAAAAAAACCACATGATTATATCGAGATTATGGTTACCAATTACACCAGGCCCACTTTTTTACTTAGGGGACATTTCCCCAGGCACTCCTAGGGCCTCCCGGTACATGGGGACCACTGGTTACAGGTTACAGATTGACTATACAAGGGTCCCATAATCCCCAGGGTCTCCCGTGGGCCATAAACGAGAGGTTACATTTTTACATTTGCCCAAATTTTTAATAAATAAATAAACTTGATCAAGAATATTCAATGTTAGTTCTTACATCAGTCCTTACAAGGTTGAAATCAAAATATAAGATTCAGTAGTTTTTCTGATACCAAGTCCCGTATACACGAAACCCAATAAAACGATGTAAGTACCGAAACTGCATTTCCATATAAGCTTCATGAAGCTACAAGCTACTTTTCCATGGGAAAGAAAGAGATTTTTAATAACAATCATCTGAACAGCGGCGGCGCACTCGTCGCGTCTCGTTCCCACGAGGGCGAAAATTGGCCAGCAGGAAGCCGTTTTATGGTAAGTGGTGTTATGTTGTCTCTGTTTACCCCTCTGGGAAAACATTTATTTAACGTTTGAGGAGTTCGTGAGTGTAAAGTAGAAGTCTCTGTCTTTTCTAGGCGTCTCATTCTACTCAACAGTTCTTTGGGGTACTCATTTGAATCCCCACAAAGGCAATAAAATAAAATGCTAATATTTTTAGACGAATGTTGGCAATATAATTTCATAGTAAATCTTCTTATCAGTATGTAAACACATACTGATAAGTTATCATGTTTCAAGTACTATGTACCTACTTTCTTTGTCTCGAACGTTTTTGCAATTATTTTAGATAATTGTTTAACATTTTAAAGACTTCTAGACAGAAGGTGGTTATTTTTGTTGGTAATGTAATAAAAGCATATTTATGACATTTGAATAGTTTTATTTAGTACAACAACGACATAGACAATATAACAAGAGATTTAAATACATGGTGCCTCATACAAGCTATATAAAATAACTTAAAAAGTAATAACATCTTTCTATACAATGCTTCACGATATAGATAGTACTACTTGTTTGGGAGTTTAACTACTCTTAAACCAAACAACATTTTCCCGACAGTATTAGCCACAGTATACATGCTTTTGACACATCAGGTGTGTTCTTTTTAAAGTTTCTCATATAGACATAAAAGTAATGTACAATAGACAACACAGACTGTACGCTTACAACAGACAGTATTTATATTTATAATAGCTTCTAATGCCAAACACACTTGGTGTGTTACTGTGAATATGCAGTATATACTAAGTGCTAATATAATAAAATTACGCAACTAGACATTAAGTATATCGCTATGTTGCCACAAATTGAGCATACATTTTGGGATTAACATGATAAAGAACAAATTATTTGTGAAAGCGGAAAAAGAGGGCTTTACTGCGCAGCAGGATTCGAATCTGCATCCCATCCAATCTGGAGAAGTGCTCTGAACGGCTGTCCTATCTGTCACTTAGGCCACGGTCATGAACTCTGCGGGAGCGGGGCGGCGATGGCGCGGGGTGCTGCGCGGCAACACTACCCGGTCACGAAGGCAGCGGGCAGACCGCACGGCGCTAGAGCGACGTATTGTGTTACGAGAAATTAGTATCTTTGTTCGCGAACGAAATGTCTAAACAGCGACGACACATCAACATCTTTTTGATACTAATTCCTTCCTAAAGTTTGATTTATTGTGGACTAAAGAAGATGTAAATTCTACTAGGTCAATGCAGACGCGCGGGCGCCGCTAGATCAGTACGCACCGCTCGTACGCCGCTCGCCACCCGCTCCCCGCGCCGCTGGCTTCGAGGTCAGTTCCATATAAATGTATGCATTGGAACGCACCGCGCCGCCGCCACTGCTGCCCCGCGGCTGAGTTTGTGACCGAGGCCTTAATGGTGACACCCAATCTCCACTTCACATTTCTTTTCGATTAGATGACTGCGATAGCTGAGTGGTCCAGAGTACTTCCATTTCACCCAATTCGGGATGGGACGGAGGTTTGAACCCTACTTACAGTAAATCTCTCCACTTTCACAAATAATTTGTTCTCTAAAGTAGCTGAGCATGTCAAGTGTTAAAAAAACACAGATCAAAGTATTAACGTAATAAATAACAAAAACTTTTAGTGAAACCTAAAGCAGTGGTCAATTTATTACAAAATGCAACTACGGGCAGCAGGTTACAATATTAATATAATACGTAACAAAACCATTTACTGCCGAAAAATATAATCAGAAGTGGGATGCAAGTATATAATATTAACACGCATATCTCTTAAAGCGATATTTTTAATAATGAGCTCACAGTTAATTATTTGACACATCATGTTAGCGAGTGGAAATATATTGGACGGATTTATTAAATAGAGACCTTAAGGCTATAGCACTATAGGGTGTATTTACCAGTAACCAGACTAAGTAAATCGCAAATAACAATCACTATTTCAATATAGCCTATGGAAAACTAACATGGTTCTTTGTTAGTTAAGTGTCTAAAAATCTGCGCGATATTGACTATCGCGCAGATTTTTATTAGATCTTATATTTACATCGCTAAGGTTTAAATCCGGTTGAGCGTTCTTGTCAGTCGCGTTTGTACGAGCTTGAATTATAAACATTTGTACAAAGATACTCGTAAAGTATAAGATATTTATATAAGTAATAAATATTTGCAAATTCATTAATGTTCATGAATAGGTAGGTACATTGTTCTTACATATCAATGTTGGGTTTCCTAATAGTCAACACTGAGCTCGGGGATGATCCATGTATGGCTGGGGAGTTTTCAAACATCCATTGGGCACTATTTACTTATTTTTATAAAATATCTAACGTATATAATATAATACTCACGTTATGAGCAAATGCATTAATTTATACCATTATAAAGCTATAACAGAAGTATGTCTGTACATTTAAAACATTTGAAAAAAAATGGCTGTATTAGGCTATATAGGCGTGTCTAAACACAAAACGTTTTTTTAGATTTATTGTCTGTTTATCTGTTTGTTCATTCGCGCATCACGCAAAAACTACTGAACGGATGTTGATGCATTTTTTTTTATTTGATAGCTTATTATTTACATTTTATCCCGCCACTATATTGGGAACCTGAGATATAGATAAGCTAAAAACTAGCACTTGGCTGCGGCGAAGCCACGGGCAAAGGCTAGTTTAAGAAATTTCAGAAAAAAATATATGTATTAGGCTTATTTAGGCGCCTCTGAACACAATTTTCTTTAGAAAATTTTGTTCGGGCATCACGCAAAAGCTACTGAACGGATTTGATAAAACTTTTTTGTTCGATAGCTCTTGCTTGATTAGATTTAACTTATTGTGACACAATAAACCAGTCCCGTACTTATAAAATTCTAAAAAGATAATATGGACTAATATTGTGTATTGGAAGACATCTCGTCCCATTTTAACCTGTGAGAACAAGTCCAAGGAAAACGGTGTTACTTCATAATAATATCTTGATACATATTCGAGTTTATAAAATCGTGTTAATATATGTAGGATAATGAATAATTATTATATACTAATTTAATACATAATTCAATAAGTTACAACCTAAAAATATATCACAAGCAATAATGTCTAAATATAATACACCTACTCCTGCAATAAACCCCGGATTAAATACGGGCTAGTACCTAAAACAGCTAAGGTTGAAAGGTGCCCGAAGTGTTTCGGCCAAAAACCGGTTATGATAGATAAAATGTGGTATTTTTACGGGCCTAGAGCGACAACTTTGCGTAAATCAGTGGGTCTAGCCAAGTTGCATTCTATGATCGCTAACGCTAATAGAAACTATTACAATGTATGGAAATTTGACGTCTCTAACGTTAAGTCACGTGACTTAGCGTTATAGATATTGTTAGACTTCAATAAATATAGGTTCTTTATCTATGGTTAAAGATGTCAAACATACATTTAAATAGTTTTCTATTAGCGTTAGCGATCATAGAATGCAACTTGGCTAGGCCCCTTGGCTAGGCCCACTAGCCTGTCAGACGGTATTTCTAAAATGGCGGCAATGTGTTGGAGACTGGTCATCTGTATTGAACATACTTAACGTCGTAGTCCACCTCTTTGGCTGGGGTTTGCAAATTAATGCCTCTAGTAGGATCAATAGGTTACAGTAGTCGCTTATCATCAGATGAGCATAGGCTTGTTTATTATACTTGTAATATAAAAGAGAAAATCTAAGGGATCTTAAAAATTTCACTTCAAAAAATATGATCGTGACCTTCAATTTCAGTCTATTGTCCTTGGTATTAGGCTATTGCCACCAACAGTGCGTGAAGTACAAGAGTACAATTAGTTACCATATTTTTTGATGTTTAACTTATTTATCTCCGGTGGGTTTAATAATACCACGTAATATAAATAACTTTGTACACCAATCTTGATTTGACTCATCTTCAAAGAAAATACATTCAGTTTATATTGTTACTTAATTTATATACCTAGGGTTGCTTTTAATTCAGCACAGTCATGCTGTACAGTAGTTAATATATTTTAGTATTTTTATCCTTCATAAATGTTTTAAATGTATTTCCTTACACACACACACACACACAGTACAGTCATCAAAGCATTCAATTAATACATTTTATACAAGTGTAGGTGCATATAAAAACGCGGAAAATAAATATATTTCCTAGAATATTGTATTACAATTCCACGCTTAGCTGAGAATGAATTTCAAAAATTATCAAGCGCTGATTTGTCACACTGATTTCACATTGTAAAACCCTTGATTAATATAAATATACTAGGCGTAGACAGAGGATATAATTCATATAATAGACTCGCTACTATTTTAATACTAAGAATGAAGAAAAGGATGCATAATATTAAGTCATAACAAGAGTGAGCGAGACACATGTATAAGTTTTTTATCCGTTTCACATTGTATTTTTGGTTGAATCCAATTCAACTAGGTCCTTATAAAAATATATAATATGATGGGCAACCGTTCCTATCTTTGGTATGTAAGCTTGTTTTAGTATTTGCGTAAAAAAAAACGTTCATTATCACGTTACACGTCTAATACATTTTAAGCAAAGTATAAGCATAACTGCAATTTGTTTTGTAGTTATTCAGCTAAAACAGGTAGTGGATTTTTAGACTACAAAGTTATAATCATAGTTATCCTTTAAAATTATTCCGGTTATCATATGTCAAACTATTGCTATCTCGACACTATGCAGCGTTGTTAAAATGCTGAGAACGAATCTATAATATCCTCTGTCTACGCTAAGTACACAATTATTTACATCATTTAA
This sequence comes from Leucoma salicis, assembly GCA_948253155.1. Taxonomy (NCBI): domain Eukaryota; kingdom Metazoa; phylum Arthropoda; class Insecta; order Lepidoptera; family Erebidae; genus Leucoma; species Leucoma salicis. The sequence continues at coordinate 29,781,112 of OX411806.1, read as the reverse complement.
AAAAGAGACGTATATCGTATAGGTACGTATCTCTTTCTTTACGACCTTGAATTTTTTTGTAAAAATTAGTTTTAAACTAATAATGATGTTGATAGCATGGGGTATTAGTTATACTTAACAGATTTTGTGCTTGCTTCAAGGTAAAACACATTACTGACGTGATCACATTTCGTGACACGGACAAAATATAGGTAGACGCAGTACCTACTGTATTTAAAACAATAAATTGTTAGATACAATTTTACTAAGTAAATAGTTATTTTTACCAATATATTTTTAATTAAATTTGATTTAATTGAGCACAAGCTATTGTTTTCAATTCATCACAATTAATATTTTGTCAATAATTGGTAACTTCGACGATATAAATAAATTACTTTTGTTAGTTTTAATATTGTGTTTTATTGCGATAGCAATAACGATAGATTTTTATCACATCAACAGTTTGTTCACGCAGGATCCCAATAGACCTTAGTTGGTCACCCCTAGCTTATTTCGCCACTCTAGAGAACCATTCACACTATAATAACACTTATTCATCACTATTTAAATAATCTCAAAGAAGTTTATCACATGTTTACCATCTAACTGGCAGTGGTTGGTCTGGCTATGGTAACGCTGGCGGAGTAACGACGTGTGTGTGCTTCGTGACGACTCGGCTTCCTTGAGCGAGGTCACCAGCTTTCAACGCTTTGTACTTGAGGAAGGCGTCGCTACCGTAAAGCATCATAGCTAGGTAGCCGAAGAACTAGAATGTTGAAATAAATTCATGATAATTATTATGGTATTTGAGCGATCGTGACGATTGTCTCATAAGTAGGTACATTTTGAGACTAAGATTCAAGTGGCAGAGTATCGCTTGTCCCAGCATGAATGGGCCGGCTTGATCGAGGAAGTACCACCCCCTCACAGAAGATCGGCCTGAAACAACGGTAAGTACTCTTACCGTTGTTTCGTATGGTGAATGAGAGCGCCGGAGACCCAAATCTCCTTATTATCCTCCCTTTCCATCTCCTATCACTTTCCTTGGAGATGACGACGGCGACGTGCGAGTGATGCCTCTCGGGTTTTGCTGGCGTTTGTATGCTACGCCAAGGTAACCGCTTACCATCAGGTGGGGACGTATGCTTGTTTGTCACCCACGTTGTATAAAAAAAACATCTTCCAAAAAAAGTTACAGTGATGAAACCTTAATTAACAATGAAATATCCGAAATATAAACGCTTATTTTTTAACGACCCATTAAAGCCTCACTGTTGAGCCCGGGTCTCCTCTCAGAGTGAAAGGGATTTAGACCATACACCAGTTAGCTCAGTGCGGTTTAGGAGACTTCATAGTTGAGATAATCAGCCATCAGGCTTGCAGCGGTCTTCACGATGTTATAGTTCACCTTTTTTCAAGTCGTTTAGTACTTATTTACTTATCATTACGCTATCTCCCTTGCGGGGTAGTCAGAGAGAAAAAAAGTCATGTAGTAGTAGGTAGTCATATAATTAAAAATACGAAACAAATGATTTTCTAAAATTGTAAAAGAAAATTCATTTACAAAAAAAATATTTAAAAAATAAAGTAGGTATTAATGTCTGATGAAGTGAGAAGGGTACCTTGCTGTATACACCCTCCCCCCTTGTCATATTTTGTCCCCGCTGGCCAATACATTGTATAAGACGCCTACATAGTATAGGTAAGTACTATTCTTTGCGGTTATACCCACAATAAATATTTAACAAAACAGTCACGATGGGTAAATAGATCTTTAATATATCGGTTACGTATTACGACATAACAGAAACTGGGCCACGTGTTCTGTTAAAATGTAGTTGTTAGTATCACGGAGCACTGAGTATACAGAACATCACCACAGGGACTGCCTATTCTACAAGTGACTTGAAGAAGTTTTATTGCAAGGCTAGAAAGAAGCATTATGGTCTGCGGCTGACCGTTGACCATTAGGCATGATGATGGAGGGCACTAAAGAGTTTCCAAATCTAGGGCAATGGAGATGGAGACAGTGGATAAGAAGGGAATTTGGACCTTAGTTGCTCTTACTCACGGAATAAAACACAATGCCACGGCATCACGGCTGTATTCCCCGAAGGTGTAGGCAGAGGTATATTACACAGCTACGGTTCGCCAGCTATGTTTAAGTCCCACGTAATAGGAGGCGAGCCTATTGCCGTCTACCGGGCACATTTTCATACTCCGGGCTGCTATTGAGAATTTTTCTTTTTAGGAAAAAGCTCGATAACACTGCCCTTATATACCTTGACGCCGATTTTCTATGAAAAGTTGGCATTTCATTTAACTGACCCAGTCACGCTGAAACCAACCAAAAAGCACACCATAAAGGAGGTACAGGTGCACTTACAATAACTGCCGTTAAACTAACATTTGTCTCTCAGCAGTTTAATATCAAGGCGGTCAGATTTAGCTCTACGATAGCTAAATAAATGAAACACTTGGAACGGGCTCCCATCAAAGTGCCTTCAGATCCCACTCCTATCTTGAATAAAACGACAGTTCCCAACAAATTCGAATTCCCAGTGTTCAGATCACACCGGCTACATTTTATAAGCTTTTATTTAATTTGAAATGTTTATATGTATATTTGTAAAGGTCAAATCATGCAATTGCTTTACGACCAACGCCATCTATCGGAATGCATTTATATGCATTAATCCAATATAGTAAGTTTGATTTTGCAATTAAAATTCATACTATTTGATGGCGCGATTTTTTAAACATTTTTGATCTATATTTTTAGCATTTGATATGCTCCGCTACTTTTTAAAGTTTAAATTATTTGTGAATAAAGAAAAAAGAGATTTTTAGTACGAGCGGGAATCGAACCCGCGTCTCTTCCAATCCGGGGAAGCACTCTAAGCCACTGAGCTATTGTTTTCCTTAACCAATTGAGCTGAAATTTTGCATACACGTTTTGGATGACAATGCATTAGCTAAGTGATGTAATTCTATATCCAATATGGCGGATCACCCAAGATGATGGATTAGTTATTTTTTATGCACTCCCACGATAAGGATATTAAAAAGGGTTTGCTGAGAAGAATACGAAAAATTAAAAGACTTCACTCTCATTCCAATATGTCGGACTCCCAAAGAGAATGGACTATGTTTTTTTATGCACCCCCATAATATGCAAACGGCCCACCTGATGATAAGTGGTAACCGTCGCTCATGGATTTTGGCAACACCAGGGGTACAGCCAAGCCGCCGCCTACCGTGAGTAAAGTAGGTACTCTTCTCAAACCTCGTTTAAAGAAGGACATATCGTAGCGCTGGGGACACATCGCAGCAGGATGTTCATTCTAGAGCCTACACGCACGTGGTAGAAAAGAGCGCTGGAAACGAACCGTCTTGGACGAGATAATTTCCAGGTGTTGTGGATGAACCCTACTACGTCTCGTGGTCCGGTGGTAAATGGGGATATCCACCACCTCAAAACAGTTCCTCGGAGCAGTCCCCGTTGTAGAGTCGATAGAGCACACAGAGAGCCACTGTGACACGAGAATTTTATATATCAGACTAGCTCATCCGGCGAACTTCGTACCGCCATATTTTATTTTCGTGAATATTTTGCAATGAAAATTATTAAAGTACTAATATCGCTATTAAAAAATAGGAGTAGGCAGTATTTGGGATGGACCACCCTTATCACTTAGGGATATGAAAAATAGTTTACATCCTATTCTCAGACCTACTGATATATTCAGTCACACAATATTTCATAAGAATCGGCCAAGCCGCTTCGGAGGAGAATGGCGACAAACACTGTGACACGAGAATTTTATATATTAAATGTGTATAGTATGTGAGTAGATGAAGTATAATTCATAATATATGTACCTATATATGAACACTTACATAATTTCTCCAAATCTATGGAACTATTTCAAACAATTAATTAAGATCAAACAAATAATTTGGATATCCAAAATAGTTTATAGTTTTAAGTTTTTACTTCTGTCGGTAGACCTCATAACTGCTTTTTCTTATATATACCTATTGATACAGTAAGGAAGGATGCTTACCCCAGCAGCCGAATACGTAGCGGCTCCAAATGCTACAGCAATCGTTGATGCAATCAGGTACAGAAACACCATGACTATGTACGCGATCATCTCAATCTTCAACCACTTGATGTTATGGTATTTCTCCACGACATGGAACAGGTAGAGAACGAGCAGGATCCCCGAGAACCAGAGGCCGAGGTGGGCCACTATGTTGAAGTATACTCCTCGGCCGTTTGACCAGAACGCTGAAGATTGGATGCAGATGAAGCCGATTAGATTAAGCACCTGTTGAGGATTTGACGTACTTATTAGAATGTTGTTCCTGTAGTTCAAATTAGCATAGGGATATAGCCACTATTGGTGTGTGGGGCCGGCACCAAGAATAGCTTCACCCCGTCTCTTCCTATGGGAGTCGTAAAAGCCGACTAAGGGATTACCGGGGGACCGGGCAGCAGCGTTTCCCTGTGTACTAAAAACATCCACTGCGATCAGCAACCCGCGTGCCAAGCGTGGCGATTATGGTAAAACCCCCATTTTGGGGAGGCCTATGTCCAGCAGTGGACGATGAAAGGCTGATGGATGGATGATAACCACTATTTGGTGTATTGGGACAGTCAAAAAACATTTTTTTGACACCCTGTATTTTGGAATAATCCTTGTATCGCGGAGGACTTTACAAACATACAATTTCACGGACACAAAGTACACCCACACTCAGAACAACCATTTGTAGATCACACAAAGAGTTGTCCTGTGTGGGAATCGAACTCACACCAATATGTGTATATTACACATAAATTATTAAAAAAAAAACTTTCTTCTCCCAACACGAATGGGCCAGCAGACCAGAATCACAGAAGATAGGTGTGAAACAGCGGTAGTTACCTACTCCTACTGTTGTATTTTGTATAGCAAGTGAGAGCATCAAAGACCAAAACCCCTCCCTAACCTCTTCCTATTATCTTGACCTATTCCCCATCTCTTGTTTTGATCCTGCCTTCTCCACCACCTATCCATTTCTGTAGGGTTGGCAACGGGCGAGTAATTCCTCTGGTACATCAACAGACTGCAGTAACCTTACCATCACGCGGGCGGTATGCTTGTCTGCCACCCTCGTAGTAGGTATAAACAAATTAAATAACAAGACCTTGAGTAAACAAATTATAATCGAAAATCTCATAACTAGATAGCAAATCAATGTAAATTTGCATCAGGTAAATTAACGGGGCAATGCTTTCAATTTAATAATCTATGTAAATAAAAATGCATGTATGTACGCGCATAACTTCCGAACGACTGCACCAAATTGAAAAAGTCTTTTAATACGAAAAATGAGTGAGTGAATGGGACAGAAGACTGTAAAAGATCTTTAATATATTGCAACATTGACATATTATAAACAAAAATATTGACAGTATGGATAGATTCACATTAATTGAAAGAAAAATTAAGGAAAAACGAATACCTAATATTGTACACTACAAGGCATTACAATAGTTATGGTCGAATTATTTAACTGTAATTTTATTTAATTATCTACATGGTCGCGATGTAAACGGAAGATCTTCTCTATTTTTTTTGTAATGAAGTTCGCCGGGTCAGCTATTAATATATAATTATTTCTAAGCAAATATATAATAATTAACGTGTCATAGAGTGACGTAAGCATTTATATTTCGCAGACCTCGCGGACGGAGTCAGAGGCTGAATCCAGTGCTAAATATTTACTGTATTGCAGCTACCACTATGCCTATTACAGGAACAACATGTCTGAGTGATTACTCACTCGATACTAGCGAGTAATAGGAATCTAATTAATAGGTAATTAGCTTGTTGAAGCATTACGGACAGGTACAGTAGTAACTACGCGGTAAATTAATATTCAATTATGAACATTTTGATCTGTATTATTAGCACTTGACATGCTCAGCTACTATAAAGTACAAATTATTATTTGTGAATGAGGAAAAAGAGAACTTTAGTGTGAGCGGGAATGCGCAGGAATATGTTTAAAAAATCACGCCATCAAATAGTATGAATTTTAATTGCAAAATTAAACTTACTATATTGGGTTAATGTATGTAAATGCGTTCCGATAGATGGCGTTGGTCGTTAAGACAAATGTGATGAGGAAATTGGGCCAAAGTCTGGTGCTCAGTGCATTAGAGCACGCCTGTATTCCCCGAAGGAGTAGGCAGAGGTGTATTACACACCCACGATTCGCCAGCTATGTTTAAGTCCCACGTAATAGGGGGCGAGCCTATTGACGTCTACCGGGCACATTTCCAAACTCCGGGCTGCTACTGAGAATTTTTCTTTTTAGGAAAAAGCTCAATAACGTTGCCCGACCCGGGGATCGAACCCGAGACCTCATGATTAGCAGTCGCATACACTACCGCTACACCACCGAGGCAGTTAATATAAATAATAAGTTATACATTAATTATCACTATGCAAAAACAGCGATCCCACTGGAAATATTCATTTTTCGGGATGAAAAGTGTCCTATCCTGGGCCACCATTTGTATATAAATATGCAAAATTTCATGACGATTGGTTCAGCTGGCAAACAAACTAACAAATCAATTTAAAATTTATAATATTAGTAAGAATTATGTATGCTGAACATATCGACTATTGAATTCAGTTTAGTAACAAACTCTTGCTGAGCTGTTTTTTTTTACGATGAGTATTTTATTTGAAGTTGATTTAAACTAAGCTCAACGCTCGACAAACACCACCCTCAATAAAAGAAACCGTCAACGTCACATTTTAACTACCATTATTAAAGAAAGCGTTCTGTGTCAACGAACAATTTTATTCGTTTGATGTTCTATTGAAGACGACTTATCTACATAGGATAAATACCTATAGTGTCGCATCTTCATCCTCTAATATTTTTACGCTTACTCCGTACTAAATTTAATAACAAATAGGTTTACTGGTTTAGTAGCACAATCGTAACAGACAAACATTGTTACATCATTATAAGTCATAAATAAATGAAAGTACCTAATAGGTAAAGGAGATACTGCGGAATCTCGATTAAGGACAAATTCTAACAACCATCGAGCATTTATAACCATTATACTTCACCAAGGATTTTCCTTTTGTTTAAGGCGAGAAAAGTGTACCTAACCATACACCATGCCGTTTGAAGCAACGAGCAGATCACTAAAATAAACATTGTGTGTGCCTTCTATCCGCTTGTACTTACTTCAATCACTTTCTTTGGGGATGGCAACGCCATTATTATGCCTCTGGTGTTGTTAGGGTCTACAGGCTACGGTAACTATTTACAGTGCTTACCATCACCCGGGCCACATCCTCAACTTACACCCATTATTTTTTTCTTTTTTTTTTGTTAAGGCGGGAAAAAATGTTCCTAACCGCACACCCCATCGTTCGGGGCAACGACCAGGGTAGTGTGGGGCCTGCACCCACTAAAGAAACCCACCGTATGCCGTCTCTCCGCCTTTATTGGCGGGCCACTGGAACTATGTTACATTCCTTCGGTGGTGTCAACTTACACAAAAATATTTTTTTTTATTGAATGTAAAAAAAATAAATACTCACTATAACAGCAATCTTAATTATCCCAGGCAAAGTAGTTATATAGGAAAGATCGAAGCGTGTCTCTGTGTTGAATACTGTGTTCGTGGAACCCATAGTCTGGGGCGGAGGGGGTGGCGGGGTTGGATACGCCATAACTGCATATCTGTAACAATGATTACTCTTCATGCATTAGTCATTTGCAAACAGTTATGACTCCATTGGTTAACTCTATTTAAAGTAGGTAGTCTTAGTAATTTTCTTGCAAGATTAGAACGGGGCAAGTAGGTACAATAAAAGCGTCGCCACGCTAACAGCCGATTTTACACTCTCCCTCCGCATTAGATGTTTCACATCAAAAAAGGTAGTATTAGTAATATTTTTATTTTAATCTATGCATTAACGACTTGCGTGGTCGCGTATCCCACAGGGAATCTATATCTAAGCATGCAAGTGTTATCACCTCGTTCTTTCCCGCAGGTGTCGTTCGAGACGGTTATCGCCCGTTGCATTACTGGTGGTATAATGGAAGTCATCCATCCATCCATCAGCCTTTTAACGTCCACTGCTGGACATAGGCCTCCCCAAGAGAACGCCACAACGAACGGTCCTGTGCTGACCGCATCCAACGGCTCCCCGCAGCTTTGACCAGATCATCGGTCCATCTGATGGGGGGCCGTCCTACGCTGCGCCGTCCGATACGTGGTCGCCACTCGAGAACCTTTCGTCCCCAACGGTTATAGGTTCGTCGAGCGATGTGGCCTGCCCATTGCCACTTCAGCATGGCAACCCGGTGGGCTATGTTGGTCACTCTCGTTCTCCTACGGATTCGATCACGTAGGGAAATACCAAGCATAGCCCGCTCCATGGCCCGCTGAGCGACTTTGAGCCTTGATATGAGGCCAACATTCGGAGACCACGTCTCTGTTCCGTATGTCATCACTGGTAACACACACTGGTCGTAGATCTTCGTTTTCAGACACTGCGGAATATTGGATGAGAAGATCTTCCTTCCCGAACACTGAGATCATTGAGCATGGTGCCAAGGTCCTCCAGCGATTCTGCCATGACTACGATGTCGTCGGCATATCGAAGGTGAATAATGTATTCGCCATTGATGTTGATGCCGAATCCGGTCCAGTCCAAGAGCTTGAAGACATCTTCCAATGCAGTGGTGAAGAGTTTCGGGGACATAACGTCTCCCTGTCTAACGCCTCTCTGCAGTTGGATCGGTTTCGTACTCTTGTCCTGAACACGGACTGACATGGTGGCGTTTCTATACAAGCACTTCAGCACTTCGATGTACCAATTGTCAATTTGGCACCGCTGAAGGGACTGCAGCACCGCCCAAGTTTCGATCGAATCGAAGGCTTTCTCATAGTCCACAAACGCCAGACACAGAGGCCGATTGTACTCCTCGGTTTTCTGTATAATCTGGCGTAGCGTGTGAATGTGGTCTATGGTACTATAGCCTTTTCGGAAACCGGCTTGTTCGGGAGGCTAAAAGTCGTCAAGCCTGCGCGTGAGTCGATTTGTAATGACCCTCGAAAGCAACTTATAGACGTGGCTCAAGAGCGAGATGGGTCTATAGTTCTTCAAGAGGGTTCTGTCACCTTTCTTGAAGAACAGCACCACCGCGCTTCTGGTCCACGACTCTGGAACGTCGCCCCCGAGAACGACGGAATTGAACAGCCTCTGAAGAGCTTTTAAGACCGGCTTTCCGCCTGCTCTCAGAAGCTCTGTGGTGATTCCGTCGTCTCCCGGTGCCTTTCCGTTCTTTAGTTGTTTGAGAGCCATTCTGATCTCGTACAGGCTGACGTCCGGGATATCTTCGGTAAAGTGCCGAGTTAGCTCAACAGCAGGGATCTGGGATCTGTACAACTGTCCATAGAACTGCTGGACCTCTCCCAAGATCTCATCTCGAGAAGAAATGATAGTGCCGTTGGTGGTCCTCAGTTTAGTCAACTGACTTTGGCCAACAGACAAATCTCTTGCGAACACTCTCGAGCCTTGGTTCCGCTCTATCGCCTCTTTAATACGGGTAGTATTAAATTGGCGAATATCATGCCGCACAGCCTTGGAGATCTTGGTTGTCTGTTTAACCGCCTTAGGCAGGACCAATCGGCTGAGGACTGCACTATCATTTCTTTTCTCCTCTCCATGAGTTTGAGAGTATGGTCCGAGTTTACTAGTCCTACTGACGCGACGGGCCTTGAAGTAAGTCGACCCGACCGCGTGGACAGTTTGCACGAACCTGCTGTTCATATCATTCGCTGATTTACACTCATCTAGACATTGGAAGCGATTTTGTAGTTCGAGCTGAAAGCTCTCGGAGTTCTGGTATTGGGCAGGTGTTGGTCGGAGCGTAGACTTCATCAAACGCGACCTCTCGACTTTTGTTCTATTATTCAAGATGCCCCTGACTAGTCAGTGATCACTCCCAGTTTTAATCCTGCTGATCACTGAGACATCATTGAATATGTGTCGTTTGTCCGACAGGATGAAGTCAATCTCGTTTTTCACTGAACCATCAGGGCTAATCCAGGTCCATTTTCGCTGGGGCTAATTGGGAGTACTAACTTGTAATTGGGCCATTATTTAACCGAAATTTAGGCCCTTATAAAGTTTATTAGCTATATTAGGGCCTTCTTATAGGCTATGGTAACCACCTACCATTAAAAGGAACGTTGGCTTGTTTATCTTCCTCTCATATAATTTAAAAAAGTCTGTCTCTTAACTCTTATCTTCCTATGTCCTTACAGGTATATATATCACAGAGTATACTCGTTAATACAAATTAGCAGTGATTCAATTCACATAGAATGGGGTCATCATTGGCAATTGACCTTTTAAGTAATACAGAATTATATTTAATATAATACAATTATCTGATTGTACAGTTGCCGCCTACATTGCTACAGGCAGAAATGGGCAGCCCTAATAACACACAACGATCTAGGAATTTAAAACCTACATCTAGGTATTTAGATTTTTTGATGTAAAAACATCTAATGCGGAGGGAGGGTAAAATCGGCTGTTAGCGTGGCCACGCTTTTATCTTACTTGTCCCGTTCAAATCTTGCTAAATTTGACTCACTTCCCGGTTTCTGATTGAGCTGTAATTTTACACGCATAAGTATATCGTGTGACAATGCAATATTATGATGACATGGAGCTGTTCTGATGATGGAGCTAGAAGGTGGCCACAGTAACTCTGTAATGAAACGACATAACCCCATCGAGTTTATACTCATTTCCAGATAGCATCCAGGGTCTGACGATGACTACTTTACTAATAGAGTATTTTTTTTCTTTTACAATTCAGTATAAGTAACTAGAATACAGCCCTATCACTGTTTACGGTCTAATTCGATGTGGTTTAATTGTAATTAAATAAACAAAAAAATAGTGAATATTTACGCTCGATTTGACACTAAAACCAGCGCTATGGCTATCCTTATTTCGTGAGAACTATTTCTATAGACCAATATAGAAGTACTTCTTAAAATTAGCGCTATCTATATGATTTAATGAAAACTACTTAGTAAGACCAATACATTATTAGTTACCTACTTATCAAATAATCAATTTTATTGTGAAAAATGAAGATTATGAGGCGTGCACTTTTGGATTTTCCAAAGTATTTGCATACTTTATTAAGATTCAATAATTCTGTATTTTTTTATGTAGGCGGAAAAAATGTACCTAATCGCACACCGCGTCGTTCCAAGCAACAAACAGGATATGGGGCCCGCACCTACAAAATAAACGCGCCGTGTGCCATCATCATCTCTCCACCTGTTGTATTAGGGTGCAAATCCTGCTCGAGACTATTTTGTCCTATTACACATTTATGCACTTTGTGTTCATCTACAATTCTACATCTAGGTATTTCTTTATACCCATCGGTAGCAGACGTGCTAGTGTAGGAGTCAGGCTGGGCCTTAGGGGCCTAGGTGGCATGGACGCGGACCTTTGATCCGCGAGTTGTGAAGCTTGAACGCGGGCTAAGGTAACCGGTACCGACATCCTTGGCTAATTCATAAACTACAAGATCTCGGTACCTAAGCTTCTATTAATGTTCAGGCAGGAACTATGCAGCCCCCCTTTTTTTGTTAAGGCGGGAAAAAAAATTCCTAACCGCACATCCCGTCGTTTGGGGCAAGGAACAGGGTAGTGTGGGGCCTGCACCCACTAAAGAAACCCGCCGTGTGCCGTCTCTCCGCCTTTATTGGCGAGCCTTTGGAACTATGTTACATTCCTTCGATGGTCCGCCGGCGGCTTACCCTTTCGGGTACCCTCTACTGAGCGACGCATCCGCGTACGGAGCGTCGCACCTTCTCGGTAGGCCTTGCGGGTGGCGGACGTTCCCCGGTCTATCCACCCGCAGCCTCAGCTAGGGCGGCATGAGGCGCAAGTACCTGCGCCTGCGCCGCCCCGCTCGCTGGCGGCAGTTCGGGTCAGCGGAAGAATCCTCCTCTCTGGCTCTCTCCACCACTTCCTTCCGCGAGATAACCTCCTCGCAGAAGGCAGCGACCGCGGCCCAGTTCCTGTCGCTGCCAAGCATCGCTCCGACGACGCTCGGCAGCGAGATGTCCCCCACTATTTCCGCGACGTGTTCGCGGCGCTGCTCGGCCCAAGCCGGGCACGACTCGAGCGTGTGCCGCGCCGTGTCCTCGTCACAGCCGCAGTGATGATAGCCCGGAGTCACTTCCCTCCTTGTGACTATGTACAGGTATCTGCCGAAGCAACCGTGCCCCGACAGCACCTGCACCATTCGGAAGGTAAGGACTCCGTGCCGTCGCCCCGCCCACTCCTCCAGCACCGGCTGGAGCGCCCCTACGGTCCAAAGACCGGCCCGGGGCGCCTCCAACCGTGCCCTCCACCTGGCATATGGCAGCTCGGCGGGCGTCACCCTGCCACCTGGCCACCTCCCTGGGTAGGGGGCGTCCGCCCCCCTCCCGCTCTTGCGACGCCCGCCGATACACCTCGGCGAGCACCTCCACCTCCAAGTCCCACGGAGGGATTCCGGCCAACGCGCAGGCCACCTCAGTCGACACCGTACGGTATCCTGGACGCAACGACTCTCTGTGGTCTCCACAGAAGAGCCCTATTCAGTGTGACCTCGCCCACACGGGTGCGCCGTACAGCGCCATCGACCGGACCACCCCCTCGTAAATCCGTCGGCACGCATTGTTGGGTCCGCCCATATTCGGCATGAGCCGTGCAAGAGATGACGCTGCGCCGACTAGCCTTGGGGACAGTTGGCGGAAGTGCTCGCGAAAGCGCCACAGCCCGTCCAGCACCAGGCCCAGATACTTAATCTGGGCCTGCACCCCAATCTGGAGCCCGTCCATTGTGATCGAGGCGCCAGCAGGTGGCCGACGTCGGGGCCCATGGAAAAGTAGGGCCTCTGACTTGTCCAGGGCCACCCTAAGCTCCAGCGCCCCGATCCTCCTGACCGCCTCCGAGGTCCCTAAGGTGGCCAGGAACGCCGCTTCCCCCGGGCCACGACTAGCGTGTCATCCGCATAGCAGATGACCGCCAGCCCGGGGGGGGGGGGAGCCGACAGCGCCACACCCAGTCGTAACCGATGTCCTACAGGAGCGGCCCCAGGACCGAACCCCGCGGGACACTGCACGACATCTCTCGGGTCTCCTCACAACTTCCTCTATTCGGCTCTCATAGACGACGCTGCATCCCTCAAGATAGCTTGCCACTAGCCGCCTCAGGTATGTAGGCACCCCGTGATACCGGAGCGCCTCCCTGATGCAGCTGAATGGCAGACTAGTAAATGCGTTGGCGATGTCAAGCGACACCGCCAACAGCATTTCCCCGCCGGTGACGACCGCCGCGGCCGCAGCCCTCAGACGCATGATTGCGCCGACTGTGGAACGACCAGCTCGAAAACCGAACTGGGCGTCAAGTGCTAAAAATATAGATCAAAATTATTTATGAGATTTATTATTAAGCATAGCATATTAATTCTCACAAACAAGTAACATTGTCAAGATAATATTAACAAGATAAACTTTGCTCTTTACAGCATCTTATTTGTATGTATAGTTAAGAGATGAAAAATTTAAATAATTCAGAACTCGACTCAGCATGTGAATTAAGCCCGATTAGAATGTGATGTGATTTTTTAAATTATATACAGGTGAAACCACGCAGCACAGCTAGTTAGAATAATAAGTGTTATATTTATTTTAATACAAAGATTCATAGACTACCCAATTTCTAAAATAACTGCTCAATCTTTAATAATTCATATTAAGATTTAATTACTTTTCACCTAATGTTTAATGACAATTAATTCTGATATGCACAGGCATGTAAATAATTAACAGTTATTAGAAATTAACATTTTTTGAAAATAAATGATTCACACATTTGTAATCTCAGTAACCTATTTTATCTTAAATATTTTATTCTAAATTGGAAGATGATAACGAAATAATATAAGATCATATAATGATTATATCCCCTGTATAATATTGCCGGTCCACATACTTTAATCACAAAGTTTAATCATTTGTTGTAACTATTCATTTTAAAATTGAATAGTTAACAATTGTTTCATTTAGCAAGGATACTCACATATAGATGATAAAATTGGCGAAATAAATCTTGGCACAACACTACCAAATGATGGATTTGTTTATTGAAACACCCACATTCCGATAAGGATGTTCCGTAAAAATTTGTGGCAGTTGCCTTGAAACTTTATTACTAAACGATATTAAGCCGCGCTAAACATCAATGACTCATATTTTTTAATAACTGACGATTATGAATACCGCAGTCATACATAACTTAGCGGGTGTTATTTGTTTACTCATACGAAACTTGTAAGTACGCAATCACTGACTATAATATCTTAATTGAAGAAATATTCGCAGTACGGCCCATAATTGATAACACTAAGCGAGACATTTCGTTTATTTTCATTCGAAATTCTTTTATAAAACGGGGTTGGTCCTAATATCTTTCTAAAATAAATTTAAATCATCACAGTACACCACCACACAACATAAAGCTGACACAAGCTGACATGACACTACTTTACTCTATGCATGACACAATCACAAATGAACACAGTAATTCATTGAGCTCTAAACAGGGGGAGAGGAAATAACTACAAATTTACCGAGCCAAGTTTTTGAAATTCCAAAAATGGCGGAATTTGCTAGGGAGGCGCGTAAAAAATATCGATATCGATACTTCTGTCCTACAAGCGATCTATAAATTTTTGGGTAGACAAAGGTTTTTTTAATTGCGTAAATCTTTATCCCTATAATTATATCCCTATGTGTGTCCAATTGCAACCCAATCCATTCAGTCATATGAGCTAGTGGTTGATAGATCAATCAGTCATGCCTTCTTTTTAAACAAACAGAAAATTAAGGGCATAACACTCTATTGAATAGATTTGGGTTGTAAAAAGCATAAAGAAATAAATAATAATTTAATCCTGGGTATAGACGTTCATTCTAAGTCCAAACATACCTATATAATTTGTGATGTGATGACATCAGGAGAAAAAGATTTGAAAGTGAGGTATTACGATAACTAAAAAACCATTTTTCATATTCCATTCATCAGTCATTCGACGTCCACTGCTGTATATATAATAGGTCTCCCTAAGAGAACGCCACAACAAGCGGTATTTTTTTTGTTAACACGGTCCAAAATGCAAGTTTACGCACGTCACTGGGGTACCAATAGGATCCAGGGGGAGTATCTGGCTTCATGTCATACAGGCTCGACTCTTATGTCGAGTTCATGCGCCACAATACCGACTAAAACATGACCGCGACGGCTTCTTCCGTCATAATGGAGTGTCATAGGATCGTCTACAGACATTCCACACCGATGCTCTAGTGACTACATCCAAGGGTGCCTTGCGGTTTTGACCAGGTCGTCAGTCCTTCTGGTGGGAGGCCGTCCTATGCTGCGCCTTCCTGTGAAACATATGAAACATCTAATGTGGAGGAAGGGTAAAACCGGGTGTTAGCGTGGCGACGCTTTTATTTTACTTGTTTTTCCGTGTGGTGATGGACTAAGAATACAAGTGACACCACCCCCATACTTTCCCACTAGTGTCGTATGAGGTGACTAAGGGAAGTAAGCAATTGTCATCCATTGCATGACTGATGGTAGGGCTGAGTACCAAGTGGGCGTACTCACTTGGTATCGGGCCCGAGCGTGTTGGTACCACCATCTCCCGTGTGACCGGCCATGAAGCACATCGTTGCGTTTTGGCTGTAGCAGGAGATAGCCGTTTATATTTCATTTCATATCTGTGAAATGCATTGGTGAGCAGCAGCTTGACAATACTCTCAGTATAGTCGAGTCCATGGGCGACGGTTACCATTTACCATCAGATGGACCGTAGCTCGTCTGCCACTAAAGGCAATAAAAAAAAACTTATCCCGTTCAAATCAATTGTTTGTTTACTAATTCTTGACACCGTAACTCCTTAACCAATAATCATATATAAAACTCTGGAGTACAGATTAGGACAAAGGCTTCTAACTATTGTGTAAGTAAAGAAGGTGGAGGAGAGGAGACCCCTGTGGGATGGCTATTTTTGTGTAGATTATTTTTACGCCAGAGCGTGACTTATTTAGATTGAAGAACTACACAGGAGTATGCTCGCCGTAAAATTCTCCTGGATCCTTTCAGATAATTTTATTTAATAATGAAGATTGACTTTAACTAATAAGTTAAGTAGGAATTTTATTGTAGGACCAGCTGAAAATCAGCGTTTTGCAGTTAGCACAACAAAAACTGAGCTGGTTACCTTTGTTACACTATTGATATTTTATATTTGTTAATTTTTTTTTATTCTTTCTGGTCTTATGTAACAAAAGAAAATGCTTTGAATGCTAATAATAATACAATTTAAATGATTAATCGATTCGATAAATAAATATTTAATACTATGCGGCTAAGCCCATGCTCACCACTTCACTCCGAGCACACAAAATTAATAAATGGACGGCTTCGCCTCACTATATGAAAATTCGTGACGAATAAAAATCACAAATTATTAGTGGTGGATACCAAGTTGGAACCTAAATAGCGCAAATTAAATATTTTTAAAATAAAGGATATTTAATATACCAATATTTTTTAAAACATCGATATATCGATAGTTGTTGGTTCTTCCTGCATCCCTAGTTGACAGCTGACATACAACAGATAAAGGCTTTGTTCCGATATACACTGCGAGCACTGTGATATCACTTGATTAACAGCTTCTATAAATATAACAACTTGCAGTATGGAATATTATTATTATTATTGAATATTATAAATAAAAGATACCCAAACATGGAAAATGTAAAGAAATTGTGTTAATTGCAGTATACAACCAATACTTTGCATGAAATGAAAGTAATGACAGATCAGTATACTGGACTGCATTCCGTTACAAACAGTAACCAGTGTATATTTAGATATTTTCATATATATTTTCAGCATTTGACATGCTTAGCACTATACATTAAACACAAAGTGAAAAAAGTCAAATCGAAAATAATTATTTATAGGGTTTGCGTCATTATTAGGTAAAAAACTTAGTTGTAAAATTCAGTTTACCTGGTCGGTATAATGTATGAAAATACTTCCAACAGATGGGGCAGGCGTCACCCAATGACGTTAACTATGAATGTGTTATCGAAATTAGCAGTCAGGAGCAATTGTCACGGTGGCTGAATTGGCAAAGCATCTGGACGGTATCCAGGAGATGCAGGTTCATATCCTGCTCGTGACTGTTATTTTCGATATCACATTTTTCACTTTGTGTTTAAAGTAACCAGTATAGCTAACTATAAAGGGACGACTTCGCAGTATACTAAATTGACATCACACCTTACAGTGCTCGCAGTGTATATCGGAACACACCCAAATTACGCTGTCATCGTAACTATTAAGATGGCGGACGACAGCCGAAGTAAGTCACTTTTACTAGGTATATAAAGATTAAGGCGCTGCCTCCTATTTACAGCTCAATGCAGTAATTTAAGTTAAGTTTACTCTGTTAGTCCTGTGCAGCTGGCAGCTGGCAGCTGCAGTGCAGAGCAGAGCAGACTACACAGTATAGCTTAAGCTAGGCACGCACTTTGAATTTTATTCGCGCGATTTTTTCCGCAAAATTTTGTGTCATACGAAATTTTATGAAGCTGCACGCACTTAAGAAAATTATTTCGCAAACAATCTGTGTTTTGCCTTGGAATTAATCGCGCTGCGGTGCGGTTTAAATTCGCAATATTTTTTTTAAATATGGAATTATATGGGCGCCTCTCACTGCATTGCGAAAAAAAAAATCACGTGGCATGGTTGGTTGGCCTCTCAGCCTTTGGTATAAATTGTTTTGTGCCCCTCAGTCGCGTGGCAGTAGTGACATAGCGATGAGTAGGACAAAATATATTGAGGTGTTTGTATTATGAGTTATTCGCAGTGCCTGCTAAGCCTTAGAGATACTAATATTTGGTGTGATATCACTGGTGGCATTGAGCTGTGCAATGGGTGTATGGAGCAGACTTTGCATTACCATGTAAACTATGTACGTGAGTGGTATGTTTGTTTCAAAGTCATCATAGTAATTTATTAGGTTAGACACATAATCTTTCTATTATTTCGCCCAACGGCAAACCTTGCTATCGGTGTTGGCCCTAATGTGTGGTGCCGCCGTTAAATTATACTTCATTTGAAACTATTATCTATCAAGCTGAGGAGAGTTCACCGGGTCAACTTGTATTTAATGATAAATAAAAAGTATAATAATTCATAGGCTGCATCTGTGTAAATTATCATAACAAACTTATATTTCAAATATGAAAATATTAAAAAGATTATTCGCCATACTTACATAAACTGTCTATTTGCTAGTAAGCAATGTTTCAGAACAGTTATGTCAAAGTCAAACAAAAATCGTTCCAAACTCATATTTGAATGTCTTTTTTAACATGATGTATTCCTGTCACTCTTGTCACACCAGTCTATTTTGTGCATTTTCAACAGTAAATTCAAAGTTATCATGCTGCGTTATTGAATTATGTCCACAATTTAATAATTTCTATTTGACATTTGTCATTCGTTTATGATTGATCACCTGCTATCTAATTTACACATTTTATTTTATCAATTATTCCAATTGTGTTTTATTTAAGACGTGTGTACTTCCAAGAAAAAGTGTGTGACCTAGTTTTATTGCAAGTAACGAGTCCGAGGTATTATTTTATGATGTTTTTATAGCTTTAAATGTTGTGTTTATTTCTGTAATAAATTGCTCAATATCATCGCTATTTTGAGTGGTGATAAAAGTATTCCTCCTCTAAATCTGTACTGTGGATTCGCATTACTTGTATTTAGTCTTTCTAGGTATCGAACCTATGAAGGGCCTATACACGTTGTTGGTTATATAAATAGAATTTCTAAATTAGAAAACTGATATTAGGAATCAATGCTGATATTAGAAGCATTTTTTCTGATCGATTGTAACCTCTGAGACAAATATAACCATATTAAATACAGGTCAGAGATCACTGAGGTAAAATTACAAAAATAGTTATGAAAAAAATATATAATTTAAAAATGAAAATAGAATTATTTCATAAATTTAATTCTTTATGAAGTATTTATAGTACATATCCCAATAATTGGAATTATAAATTTTTTATGTAATCATTTTATTATGAAATATCTAATATAAATTTATTCATAGATGTTACAGCATTATTAAAATACAGATAATATTAACAATATTTATATTTCAATAAAACCAAACAACCTAAGTTTTGAACTATCAATTTTGATAACACATTCCTTCTTGGTCTTGGGTGCACTGGCAACATCTCTCTGATGTATTTACATGTACATTGTTCTGACTAGGTAAGCATAATTATTTCAATTAAGAATGATGACTCTGCCCTATAAATAGGTTTAATATTTGTATACATTTTTTAAGCAGTTGAAGTAGGGGTATTATATATACAAGACATTAACCTATTTACGTCCGCATCACCGATATCGGTTACGAGGGCCTGTTACTTAGAAAGGTGTGACTTAGAGAGGTTAAGCGGAATGTGTTATCGAAATGGACAGAGAAAATGTCACAATAGCTAAGTTAGCAGTGTCTGAACAGTATCAGAAAACGTGGGTTAAAGTCAGTGGTGGTATAATTTTCAATTTCACGTTTAGCACATTGTTATTTTATATGGTTATAAAATAGTGGGCTTATTTTAACATGATAAGTATAATGATTCATAGTTAAAAATTGATATTGGCATATGTCATTTAATGTTGGGAAAATTGTGACTATTATCAGTTGTAATGTGTTTGTAACATCCACTGTTATCAGTGAGCGCAATTTGTTTTCAATATCAGTGCTGTTAAACCAAAATTTGTTTTATGCTCAAAGTGGTGTTAGATAGCAAGCCCTGTACTTCTATCTGTATCTATATCTCTATATAAATCAGTGACCTCTGTCTGTAATCTTTTTATTGTCTCATATTTTGTGCTAATTTTTCGCTTTAGGACTTACCGATTCAAAATTAAAAGTTGTACCTGTCTGTATGTCCTTTTATAACTCAATATTAGTTTGACTGATCATAATAAAAATAGGTGTATATTGAGAACAATGATAGGCTATATACAAATCTTAAAGGCCAGATGGGATCCCTGCGGTGGTCCTTCGAAAGTGCGCCTCTGATTAGAGCTGCACCCTTATGCGCTTCTACCGTCTGTCATTCGGAGCCGATCGATTTATAGGCCACTCGCGATGATATCCTTGCACTCCATGGTACTGGAGAAACCGCCGACTTTTGCGGTATCTTAAGGATCACCAGCTGATCAGTGATCGCCAATATGGCTTTCGTCACGATTGGTCTGCTGATGATCTACTTGTGTACCTAACCCCGGTGGGCAGAGGGCGCAGAGGCCTTAGAGGGTGGGGATGAGGCTCTGACATTTAGCCTGGACATTCTGAAAGCGTTCGACAGGGTCTGGCATAGGGCCTTTCTATCGAAGTTCCCATCATCCCGTAATCCAAGGGACTCTGCAAATGGATCGTCAGCTTCCTGCATGGTTAGAGCTTCAAGTTCGTAGTAGATGGATACTACTCCGATACCATGGAGGTTAATGCTGGCGTAACACAGGGCTTGTGTGCTCTCCTCAACGCTGTTCACTCTGCATATCAATGACATATTCTCAATAGAGAATATTCATTGCTATGCAGATGACAGGACTGGTAATGCGCGATATACCAGCTATCAGAAAGTCTTTTGAAATATGCTGGATGAGAGACGGACCAAACTTATGTCTGAAGTCGAGGGGACTAGGGCGGGCCCGGGAATGGGGTGAAAAGAACTTAGTTTAATACAACCCTACGAAGACATAGTTTTGCGCTTTCACTGTAAAGAAGTACGGATTTGTCGTGGCTCCTCAGTCTCAAGGACACTCTCCCGATATCCAACGGTATTGGGATCCTCGGCGTCCATTTATAGCAAAGGTCAATTCGAGATTAATTTGCACTTTATTAGTTACTTACTATTCCTTACCTTTACACATGTAAGCCACTGAATATGGCAGTACATAGTAATTAGCAATCAAACTTTGAAAAAAACTAAGTTGATAAACTGCGCGAAATTATGTGTAAGCTTTTAGAGATAGTAAAATTCAGATTGAATTAAATTTGAATCATCACATCATCAATCTTAATTTAATTTAATTAACCGTGTATTCAGTGATTTAAAAGTTCTTATTTCAAGGGAATAGGCAACAAAGTCGCTGCACGAGGCACGTAAAAAACAATTAACGAACATTCATTCAGTTCAGCGGGGTTAGGCAGAATCTCATATCTCACATGTCCATCGTATCGTCTCGCTTGTGATTGGTTGAGAAACCGACGCGTGATGTCACAATAATCCGTTGGCCAATCACGGTGATCTCTCAACCAATCACAGTGATCACGATACGATCGACATGTGAGATATGAGATTCTGCCTAACCCCCCAGGTCACATCATTAGGCTGTAGCTATACTAAAACAAGTCTGAAGTGCAGAAGCACACAATATATAAAACTATTGCATGTTACCAACAGATAACAATGGCAGAAGTAGGTTTCCCCGGGCAACACACGACGACGACGACGGTAACTTCCAGCACTGCTGTACAAACGAACATACGGTTTGATCCTTCCTATATCAGAACTATACCTGGCATACTGAAGATTGTACAAGTGGTGAGTATATTTATTTTAGGGTCCCGTATCTTAGACGAAAAAAAAGCGGAACCCTTAAAGGATCACTCGTGTGCCTGTCTGTCGGTTTGTCCGTAAGTCTGCCAATTTTTTCCGAAACTACTGCACGAATTGAGTTGAAATTTAGTACTATATGTAAGTTGGTGTCCCAAATAAGGAAATATGAATGAATTTTAAACGTGGCGACCACTTTTGGTGGTATCTAAATGACAATACTGAATATAAAAAAAAAAGTTTTGCAAACTATATCGTGTGACATATCAAATAAATGGGCTTGTTTTGAGAATCTCAATTTTTTTTATAATATTATCATAAATCTTTTTAAAATTATTTAAGGAAATATGTGAGAAAAACGTTGTCCTTTCTGTCCCGCCTTATCTCCCAAACTACTGGCAACAGAAATTAGTTCTTTACCTATAAAAACAAAAACACGACACACGCCTGTATTCCCCGAAGGGGTAGGCAGAGGTATATTACACACCCACGATTCGCTAGCTATGTTTAAGTCCCACGTAATACAGGGCGAGCCTATTGACGTCTACCGGGCACATTTCCAAACTCCGGGCTGCTACTGGGAATTTTTCTTTTTAGGAAAAATCTCAATAACATTGCCCGGCCCGGGGATCGAACCCGAGACCTCATGATTAGCAGTTGCATACACTACCGCTACACCACCGAGATAGTTCTTTACCTATAAATTACTGGAAAACCTATAAAAAGTCTATGGTTTTTGAAGTAAAAAAAAATTGTGTCAGGTTTATAAATTAGTTATGGAACTCTATCATGTACGGAACCCTCTCCACGAGCTTAACTCGCGCATAAGGATTTGATTGAATTGAGAAGTCGTTCGCAAAAAATAGCTGCCTGTTCAGTTTTGCGTAGCTTAGCGAGCTATAGAGCGAGCTACTGGTGTACCTGTGACAGACTATAAGGAATGTATTCGACTGCAAACTTGTGTAACTTACTTCGCAAAATCGGCTCAAAATGGGCTAGGCATAAGGATTGGCAACTTTTCTAGAGGAATATTTAATAAAATTTGTTACGAAAATAAAATAAATTGCAACCGTACAAAGCTGGGAGTCGCTAAAAAACTTACAAGAATAGGCTACGACATTATACGATCTTTGTGAATACGTAGTTTTGTTTATATTAACTATTGTTATTCGTCCTTGAAGCGTCCTTGCAACTCAATGTCGTGTTATCGAGCGTTTCAAATCGAGTGACGTCATTGCGATGCCTGTGAGAGTACAATGTCTGATAACTACACGCGATTATAACCTATTGTTATAATCGCTATATTTTACCTTATATTATGCTTGAAATGTATTTGAAATTGTATCAACTTTGTTAGTCCAGTGTAAAACATGCCAGGGTTTTTCTGACGGTACCTAAGTGTTTGCCGTTATTAGAAACGGTAAACACAGGGTACAGCCAAAAGCCAAACCTATGACAATGTAAATGTTTCCGTACCATTACAGATGAATGTGAGAGCTACGTCTTGCAGTCAGAATATCAGAAACAGCTGAACAGATTTTTCTAAATACACATAGATAAGAACACTCATCAAATCACCTCTCTTTTTATATCGAGGGTTAATAATGATTAAGTAATAATGCTGGTCAGAGATGTTATGTTTAGATTGTTTCACCTCAGGCTGTGGCATAGTCTCCTAATTTAACTTCATAAACCACTCACGACACCCTTAGTGTGGAATCTTAGTCCATCACCATAGAGAGAAACTTTCACATTATGTCACATGAAAGCTTTTCGTATTTGCAGGCTTGCAGTCTTCTAGGATTCATCTGCATCGTAAGTTCGCGAATCAACTCGGGTCGCAGTTCCTACTTTAGCACCATATCGATGCTCGCGTTTTGGTTCACCGGTATCCTCCTCGGCTTCTACCTGTTCCATATCTTGGAGAAGTTTTACAAGATACCCTGGTTGAAGATCGAGTTTGGCTTCTGCGCGCTGTGGACATTCTTCTATTTGCTCGCGGCTATTCTGGCGACCACTGTTCACGATAACGCCCATGCAGCTGCATCGGTAAGTTACTCATTATCTTTTAACAAAATCTTATTTTTATTTAAATGAACAGAAAGAAATTTCGGGGGCACAACCACGATGTGCACTTGGGGCAATGGAACTTAAATACTGAAAATATCGTTCAATCTACCGGGGCAAACAAGCAAATGCCTAGTGTGATGGTAAGGGGCTATAGTAGTCTAGCAATATCACAGGTTTCGCCACTTACCCCAGAGAAAGGGATAGAAAATTAAGAGGAAGGATGACAGTGAGGGAATGTGAAGGTAGAAAAGAAGAACAATAGAATGGGAATAACGAGGGGTTTTGTGCCTGCGGTGTTCTCACTCACCAAACCAAATGCATCAGTAGTAATAAATATCGTTACTACACCCTGAAGCAATGAGAGCCTAATGGTAAACTAAAGATTACCAAGACGATATCGAGTTCGATCCCCAGACCGAAGTTCAGGTACTTGCATGGAAAACACACCCTGAGGACACCTACATGCTTGAAAGATTTTTTCGACGGCTTCACCAACCCGCACTTGGACAGTAGTACCGTGTTGGGGTACAACCTAAAACCTTCTGACTCTGACAGGACTGATCTTGGGACTTGCAATGGTTTAAGAAACTATACCCCGATTCGTAATAGTAGCGTCATTTAGAACTTCGAAGCAAAATATAACAATGAGCTTGCATAACATTAAAATCTCACACTGAGAATGCCTTGACGTTATTGCACTGTACCAGCGATTTATTTGATAACAAATCTTATTGTGACCTTGTTTGTAGACGTGAGTTTTTACATTTAGTGTTATTTACCAAATGCTGAGATTTGGTCACAAAAAGTAATTCGCAATATAAAGTTATATTAAGAATGATATTGAACGCGAGTCTGAACTTCATAATCTCTGGAATCACTACTTTATTATTTAAGCCTAACCATGCTTCGTGCTTTAAAAAAGTAAGAAATAACACTAAGCGATGTGGTGTACGATGGGTTGGGGTCCGAGAATGTCGCCCGTCGATGATCGAGCATTACCGAAAATAGCCTAACTGTGACACGATAACATTAATAGGCGCTCGCGGCTTAGACAAATATTAACAAACGGAATTCTGTCTGGGTGTGGCCTGGGGTTCGGTTAGCTATATATGGACATTGCCTACAATAGCTCGTGGAGTATTTATAAATTACATGTGAATAAGAGATCCCATATTCGGAAACTAAAATAATAGAAAACGCCAATGAATTCCTAATTAGTAAGGCGCACTTGCCTGATTAATATCTATCCAGAGTCTGAAAGACAATTTGAAATCGAACAAGACATCTACAAATTTCGCTCCCGCATTACGCTGCGATTGTTATGAAAAAGGACGCTAAATATTTAGTTTGAACTAATGGAATGTCTTTAATCAATGGACGGAAGCTTGCGATCTTGACGTTTAAATATGGAGGAATCATTTCTTATGCATTATTTTGAAATGTCATAAAAGTCATTGTGATATCCAATATGTTGATGTTCCGCTGTTGGACAAAGGCGCTTTTAAGATGACAGTTTCAGTGCTTAGTCCATCCCGCTTGCCTAGTCCACGTAGGTAGTCTTTACACTTCGAGAACATCTATCAGGCCGTGTGGTGACTGACTAAGTATACAACTGTCACCACCCGATTCTTTCCCACGGGTGTCGTACGATGCGACTAAGGGAAGTAAGCAATTATCACCCATTGCATTATTGGTGGTAGGGCTGCGTACCAAGTGGGAGTGCTCACTTGCTATCGGGCCCGAGCGGGTTGGTACCACCATCTCCCGTGGGACCGGCCATAAAGCACATCAGTGTGTTTTGGTTGTAACAGGAGATGTCCTTTATCCTTTCATTTCACATCTGTGAAATGAAATGGTGAGCAGTGGCTTGACAATACTCCCGGTACAGTTGAGTCCATGAGCGACGAATACCATTTACCATCAGGTGGGCCATAACTCGTCTGCCACCAAACGCAATAAAAAAAATAGAAAAAGTTTAATACGTTGATTTTTTTTCAGTTCTTCGGTTTCGTAGCAACAGTTGCTTACGCAGCGGACTGCTATTTAAAGTGGGTGGCGGTCAAATCTGGTGGGCTTGCGCAGGGAGCCCGAGTTGTTTCCAAACAAACCACGTCTACTGTGGAGTCTCCGCCTCCGAGGGAAGGGTATTAATGAGAAGTGGAGCCATAAGTTGATAGACTGGTTACGGGGCAATTAGCACTCTGTCATATTATCGTAGATTTAAGTTTAGTTTTCTAAGTATTGCCAGTATTTACAGGAGTCATTTTAATGGAAGTTTTTTTTTAATGGACTACTAATTCGTTTATAACCATAATAGTTATTTTTACCTAAAAAGACAATGAGACAAAAGTATCAACTTGACAACATATATTATTATCGTTATATTTACATGTCCAAACCATCGACCTAATTAGAGTTGCCATATCAGCAAATCATATCAATTAGTTTTAATTAAGTCGTCTAAAGGCAGGGAAATAGGGTATCAGATATTTCATTGTTTTTATTACAAAACTGTTGGTTATCCAACAAAAGTTGATCTTTACGTATTGTTTATTACTTTCTGTATTTACATGAACATTAAGTACTTTTACGTAATATTTATAAATAAAGTTAATAAATAAAGAAAATAAAGTAATTGACTAGGTGCTATTGCTAACAAAATAGTTCAATATTTATTTCATAGACGGCGCTTCATGTCCCGTAACCGACTTTGATAGTAAAGTATAATTTTGAAAGTGCTCTTCGTGTTAGAATTTATATGTTAATCGGGTTAAGACTCATATAGCCCCAAAACACATTAAATACACTAATAGATAAATACCTACACTAAAATACACTGAAAGTTGAATACACTAAAGACTAAGACACTAAATACACTTTTTCACTAGTGTTTATATTGTAAATAATAGCTGTATATTATTTTAAGATATTCGTGCATACAGTCATGGTGCGTTTAAACCAAATATTAATCATTTTACTGACGCAAAGGGTACCTACTTATATATTACAAGCCCTTTGAAGTCTTCTGGCTTGGCCTTTAGTATTGAATTTCTCTGATCTCAAATCCAGCTTCTTGTGATTAGTGTGGACTTACAACTTTGATTTATAAATATGTAGTTATTCACAATTATGTTATTTTCTCAAATGTTTTAAATACTTCTTCGTCACATGGTGATTTATTAATGCGGTGGCATTTTACCTTGATTTTAACTAATGCAAAGCTTTATTACATTTTATTACAACGGCATAGATTTGCGGTAATAGTTAAACTCGATAGTAATTAAAAATAATATATCCAAAAAAAAAAAAAAATCTAGTCCTGGGCAATTAGTCCACGGGCCTCCTTTGTCATTTTTTTTTATCGATCAGCTGTAACATGGTCACTCAGACGTATTGGAAAACGTTTTTGTTTTTCTTGTGTCACATTGACAGGATAAATAGGATAAAATAGGTGTAAATTCAGCATGAATTTACTTTGTTAATCAATTTTGACATTCGTATATGGACCACTGTGCTCACTTATTTTACATTAATAAGATAAAATAATTATAATGTTAAATGTAGCAATGTGTGTAATTGTCGGTGATGTTTACTTGGAATAGCAATCATTAAGCTAAGTTGGAGGACTTCAAACTATTTACACAGACGTTTTATAGCGAGAGAAATAACTATTGAGCCTTTGCTATGGACCACATATCAATGAACACTAATTTTTATCCAGTACAGCCATTTTATAAAATTGTCATTTCAAATCCCATCGATAACTCAATGAATAGTTCTATATTTATATCTGTTATGTGACTATATAATTGTACTTTGTATGTAATATTAACAGATCATTATCATCATCCACCCTTATACGTTTCTCGCCCAGGCACGCAATTACAAAGTTTAATGCATTGCAGTCCGCCGCTTGGCATAGTTGTTCCATCGAACGGAGAAAATTGGTCCTTCTTGCCCTGAGTATTGGTCCTTCAAGCCGGGGATTTCGGGCCTTAATTTCCCGTTTTCAATAATTTTGTCTGTTTTATCTTCGTGTTAATGGACGTAGATGGATTTATTATGTTTTCTGGGCAGTATTTGGAGTCTGCCTGTCGGATTAGGCATTACAATGAAAGTATGCTAATTCACATGTAGAATGCTAATTACAGAAATATTTATAGCGGTATCTATCTTCAATAGAATTTTGTTTTTTAAAGAATGGGATGATGATGATTTTGATTAAAAAGTAATGTGTAAATAAGATTATCTACTTCATGACACCTCAGCCATTTTTTTGGTTTAACTCTAGGCATTTAAGTAAGTTCTTAGGCTTAAGTTTTGAAGCGAAATCATGTACTTATAATATTTTATTAACACAACAACTGCTAGCACATCGTTTAATATTTTAAGTGCTTATAATATCGAAACTAGTGCACAAAAGATTAATAATAATGAACTCTTGTATATAGGCCCAAGGAGTGCGATATAATATTTTCTCATCTCACTTATAGGGTCTAGTAATACGATGAGCATAAGTATAAACATTTCTATCTTTTTCTTTAAATTTTGAAGGTAATTTTTTTTCAGGTCGAATTATTATGAAGTCATGTGCCGATTCTATACCGTTCCGCGTAGTGTTAAGTGTTTTTGCAGGGAGTACGCTAGCTAGTCCGCAAGTGAAAAGACTTTATTTTTATATTTACACTTGTTTCGATCGTATAAGTTTTTTATTTTAAATAATTATTTACACTCTTTTTATATTAACATTTAATGTTATCAATTTTGCACGTTTTATGTACAAATAACTGTATTTATATGGATGCTTGAGTTTCTAATATGTAAATGTTTAGCCAAAGAAGCAATGTACCTACAGTCTTAAACGGCTACATCTACGGCTCAAGTTGGCTATTATGTATATCAAGAACTGTATGTTAATGACATTGACCTTTCAACTGTTATTTATAGTATTTTTAGAAAATTATGTCAAGTAGTGCTTATTTTATTAGTTGATTAATTAATTTATATTTAATTTTTTTTTCTTTCGAATTATTATTTTTATTTCAAACTTTTGGACAATTATAAAGGTTTTTTATTAAAAATTAAACTATCTCCCTAGAAAATAGTGTAATTAAAATTTTAATAAGTAAATGGTATTCATAGTTATGTACATAGTTGCTTAGAAGATAAAGCTTTCACAAATTGTTTACAAAGTCAGACAGCAATATTTATTTTATAATTTATTGTATTATTAGTGCAATATTGTTTAAATTTATTATTTTTTTTACTTTTTATGACAGTGACATAAGTGACAGTTGACAGGTAGAAGGCATTGATTGACATCTTGGTCTTATTTAGATAGATGATCTGATTGTAATGTAATCATGACACATGTCCCAAATTTTATTTTTGTATTCGATATACAAGCCATATTGATATTTGAGAGGCACCACTTAGAAATTGTTATATATTTGAGATGGATTTGTAAACCGCATACAAATATACGCGTCAAATGCAGCGGTGCACCACGAGGCTTCCCCCATTCACTTTAAAGCTTTACACTGATAGTGCCTTACTTGTTAGAAATTGAGATGATTATTGTAGAGATTTTGTCCAATAAACATATTTTACCTTATTTTGTAATGGTTGCGTAATTAATAGTGGGTTGATGCTTTATTATTACAAATATTCAAAATTTTTTCAAGCAAAATAATACTTGCAAATGAAAAGCAATAGTCTACTTATTGAAAATATGATACACCAACTTCGTTCACTTTTAGTAGTTTTTACACGTTTTCACAATCCACTACGTTGCGGCATATTGAACGTATAGTCAAGTCGGTCGACCAAACGAAGACTAGCGCGCGATTGTATTTCTTCTGGCGTTTGTATCTCTTTTGGTTCGGACATTTTTGAGCGCAGACACATTTTTGAGGTCAATACATTTAAAGTTAAATTTGTTTACGTCATTACATAATGTTAACACTTGAAATAATTGTGATGGTATTGAATTAACCGCAATATTTTACTAATAATGAGTTTTACGTGTTTTATTAAATTGTAGGTAATAGCAAATTTTATCATTTATTGTAATCAATTATCCTACTACATTTAAACTTTTTATTAATCACACCAACATGTATTTAACTAATTAATATAATTATATGACTTATATATAATATAAATTTATTTAATCAAATAAATAGAATAGAAACATTTTTGATCTATATTTTTTAGCACTTGACATGCTCCGCCACTTTTTCGCAAATAATTTGTACTTTAGAATAGAAACGTTTCAAGTAAACTGAGATTTGTTGATATATGTTGTTATTGCTATTAAAGCTGTATAATTTTTAATCTAACTGCTGTACTCAGAGTTGTCTAACGACTACTTTTAATTACTCTGAGCACACTACATTAACATATAATTTCGCTTTTATTACCACCTAAGTAACTACATGTAAATAAATATGTTTATTTAACAAATGTTATTGTTATAATTAAGATAAATAATATAATTTTATTATTTCTTAATTAAATTTTCTTGTGTTCAATTATTTTTTTATTTTATCTCCTTTACAAAAGAGAAGTTATATTTAGTTCACCTTGAGATCTCTTCTTAAACTTTTCAGTCTTATTACATAAAGACTCGTAAGCTTCGATCAATAATACCACTGTGGTGTTGATGGAAGCCCGTAAGGATAATCACGCCAGATGCTTAGTTTTCCTTCATTTCTGTGCGTACTCTCATTATCCCCTCAAAAATAGAATTTTAGCCAAAGGTTTAAAACTTGCACCTATAATTATATGATTAATTTAGTTGTATCTAAATATCTGCGGTATCCAAATAATCTGAGTTTAAACTGCATGCATAACGCACCTGTAATTGCTGTGCCTATAAAACTAAACGTATATAGACTACATAAGTTATGTCGGTGTCGATATTGACCAACAAATGATACAGCAGAAACAACTATATAATTTGAGTTCTAGAATAAGAGAACTAATATATATAAGTATATATATATATAAATATGATGAAGTGTTACGCTTATCTCTGGCCAAGTTTTATGTGAATCTCTTTTACCTGGGGATCTTCAATGAAAACAAATCTCTCAACAGCAGAGAGAGCTCAAAGAGCAAACCCTGAATGTTATGTCTATGAGAAAAATGCGCTACTCAGAACACAAACTGTATCTCGAAGCGAATTTCCTTAACAGACGACGGTATTCACATTCCACAAAAACAAATTATTTCACAAAGATCAGAAAATATATTATTAGGGTAGCAGGTAAATATTTTAAAATAAATAATAATAATAAATTAATTTATTTACACTTTACGCCCCCCCTCTTATACTATTGTAAGTTCTGGATTAATTACCCACTATCCTTTTTCATGGGATAATGGCACATCCATCGTAGTAGGTACCTATATTATTATGTAACATATTTTATGTGTTCAGTTTAAAAATGAATAAATCTATATATATTAGACGAGCAGAAAATAATGATGTTGGTTTACTATTACGTATGTTTTGGTCCCACTGGGCATAAACAATAGTCAACATAGACCTTTTCTTTGTTAAGGTGGAAAAAAATTGAACCTAACCGCACACCTCACCGTTCTGGTCAACGAACAGTGTAGTCTGGGGCCTTCACCCACTAAATAAACCCGCCATGTGCTGTCTCTCCGGTTGTGTTGGCCGCTGGAACTATATTGCATTACTTCAGTGGTGGCGGCTTACCCTTTCGGGTACCCTTTAAAATAGATCTGCCCTCCTAACCAAGTGGCGGCATAAACGCTAGTAGAATAGAATAATCAATGTATGAACGACAACGTTAGCGTAACAGACTGTCAGTCATATATTGATTATTCTATTCTACAACGTTTAAGTACTTTAAGATCATATACTTTAATGTACACAACTACAAATTAACCTACCTATATGTGGTGTTAATCAGCAAATAATTGTTACACTTTGTCTTGTATGACCATGTTAGTAATCTATTGTAATGTGTAAATCAACTGATGATTATCCTAATAAATAAATAAATCACTTTATTCTTATACATATTTATGATTGCAGTATCATGTGAGTAAACAAACATTTGTGCCTTATTTAATGGTAGCGAGCAGAGGCAGTTCAATGTGACTATAAGAGAATTAGTGTAGGACCTAGGACACTGCCCTGAGGTACACCATATTCGGCGTTTATAACAACTAGCTTTTGCCAAGTGTTAGAGCTACAGTCCTCTCCTTAGTATCCTCCCGATCTTCTCCTTATTATCGGTCCTCTCAACCTCCTATCTCTTTCTTCGGAGATAGTGACGTGCGAGTGATGTCACCGGTGTTGCTAGTCTATAGTGTTACGGGGAAAATACCTAACAATTTAAATAAAAGAAACGTTTTTAAATTTAACAATTTAATTCAAATAAAAAAGAAATTTCCAACAGTAATAATCGCATAATTAATATATTAATTAAAAACAAAAGAGAGAGAGAGCGATGAGAAATCAGGGGGTGGTTCGCAACTCAGGGGATTGTCCCCAAGACCTACGGGTACTCAACTGCGGGGGGTGGCTGTAACTGGGCCGAAGGACAGGCCCTCGTCCTTCGGCGCGCGCAGATATCTGCCGGTTGGCGGGTGAAGCCGGCGCAACCGGCGCTGGAACCGGAACCCGTAGGGCAGCCGCAACCCGGATCTCGAGCGTAGCCAGGAACAGTAACTTGAAACTTGAACTTGAAATCCCAGGAGCTGGAAAACACAGGGCGGAACGTCTCAACTCTTGGGGACACTGTTCTGGTTCTTCCCGCCGAGCCCCCGTACCCGAACTAGGTTCAGGCCCGAGGGTTTCGGCCGACCATTACAGTGTCCATATTAAATTATTAATAAAAACAACTATCCTCACAGAATGGGGGGGGGAGACCATCCAAAATATAAAACATGGAGAAAGTTTAATAAAAAAATAAATCAGAACCCCCCTACATTCTAATATATGACTGCCCCCTAAGGGAGGCGGTGAGATGATATAGCAACATACAAACAGAATAATTGGAACGTAGTTCCTTATATATATATACACACACACACACACACACACACACACACACACACATATATATATATAATATATATATATATATATGTGTGTGTGTGTGTGTGTGTGTGTGTGTGTGTGGGTGTGTGTATGTATATGTACAATTTTTTTGCTTTTGGAACGAAGTTAGAAGTAAGTAAGACTAGACGGAAATCCTACTCCAGTTACCACAAGCCAATTATTACGAAAATTGAGCCTACTGATTAAGTTTATATTACATTATATTTGTTAATAATAAAAAAAAAATATTATAACTTAAAAAAAATAAAATAAAATTTTATTACAATTCCTTCACTAATTAATCGAAAGGAACTTCGTTCCATCCGGGTGTCCCTTGACACCTCTTAAGTTTTTTTTTTTTAACTACAACTAAACAAAAAAATATAGTTGCATAATATACGACCCCTAAGGGTGGCGGTGAGATGATATAGCAACATACAAACAGAATAATTGGAACGTAGTTCCTTATATATATATATATATATACACACACACACACACACACACATATATATATATATATATATATATATATATATATATATGTGTGTGTGTGTGTGTGTGTGTGTGTGTGTGTTTGTGTGGGTGTGTGTATGTATATGTACAATTTTTTTGCTTTTGGAACGAAGTTAGAAGTAAGTAAGGCTAGACGGAAAAAATCCTACTCCAGTTACCACAAGCCAATTATTACGAAAATTAAGCCTACTGATTAAGTTTATATTACATTATATTTGTTAATAATAAAAAAAAAATATTATAACTTAAAAAAAATAAAATTTTATTACAATTCCTTCACTAATTAATCGAAAGGAACTTCGTTCCATCCGGGTGTCCCTTGACACCTCTTAAGTTTTTTTTTTTTAACTACAACTAAACAAAAAAATATAGTTGCATAATATACGACCCCTAAGGGTGGCGGTGAGATGATATAGCAGCATACAAACAGAATAATTGTATGACTACATTTAAACAAAAACACCAGTTGCATAATAGTCTAGATAGATATCTATATAGTCTAGGGCGACGGCGTGAAGATATATAACATTTAACCAAAAATAGTTTTAAAATGCCTGTCTGCCCCATAAGGGTGACGGCGTGATGATGTATAACATTTATGAAATAACTGTTTTAAAAGTGCCTGTCTGCCCCATAAGGGAGACAGCGTGATGTTAAGTAGCAAGTAGCAAAAAGTAACATTCTTAAATTATATACTGTATGCGAACTATTATATTTTACAGGTAGAAGCGAATAAAATTCTAAATGCAGTTGTATGTTATAATCAAACAATTAGTATTGACAAATTTGGAATAAAAATTCTATGGAATGACAACTATGTTATGAGTATTACTAGGTATTTTGCAAAGAATTTAAAAGTATAGATATTATAATAAGAATTCTATTGGAAGAGTTTCGGTCAACTAAATTAGTGTAAAAATTTAGATATGTAAAATAAAATTATCTAACGTAAATAAATGACGAGTAGTTACAATAAAAAATATATGTGCCAAAGGGTGAAATATTCCATTCATAAGAATCTTAACACACACGAAATTGTGCAGCAGAAATGGGCTATTTTTAAAGGTTAATTTCGAATTGTAAAAGAAATGTACGTTACCTTTTATTCAGATCTAAATTTAAATTTGGGGGCGCGCTACCAGCAGTTATGGAGGGGAAAGTACAGTGTCAAAACTTTTAGGAATTCTACTTTTTTTAAACTTTATGACCTGGTGGCGTTAACAAATTAAAAATTATATGGTGGCTACGAAATATTGCGTAGTACTAAATAAATAGGTAATAATCTCTGTACGAACAGTATGATGTTTTTTGATAATTATATACCCTTGAAACAAATGATTGGTGGGTATGTATTATACAATACGTCTAATCATCTCGTTATAACGAACTTTATAGAACAGTTACACGTAAAAATCTACTTTTCTAATATGGTTATACCAATAAAGTAAACGAAAGAAAATGAGTCCTACAATAGAAATGATTATATGGGTTTCCTAGTCACACACTTTTACTTTTAAATGCCCTAGGCAAAAATAATGTTTTTTATGTATTACTATAGTCATTTAAGCAGTGTTATCTGCCTTGACACACACGATAATTCAGAGTCCAAGAAAAAAAACAATCCTGCTGTTATCTTTTATATTTTTCCCTGATAATACCCCCTTCTATCTTTCTATTATTGCTATCTCATTTTAGCGCTGTTGCCCCGGCTTACTCATTGGTGGATAGTTTTTTGTTCTAGAACTTTTCCTATCCATACGCTTGCGATTGGAGTAGCCATAGAACGTTCTCGAACCCTGGCGTACTCTGCTCGCATCCGGGATCGCATGCTGGCCATATAATGGTAATAATATTTGGTTCTGGCCTTTGTGGGAGTGGAATCATGCGACCCATTGGCGATAATCTAACTGGGTAGGGGCCTAGGCAACCACGCGTATTTTAATTTTGCGGATATCGGATCCGGTATCAATTGAATATACGACTTTATAATTTATATAGTAATTTGTTCGGTTACATCGTAACAATAGGCTATGGCAGGGGTCTCCAAACAACGGCCCGTGGGCTAAATCTGGCCCGCCAGTGCCATCAGTCCGGCCCGCGACAGCTTATGACTAGTGTCATCAATCTGGCCCGCGACAGCTAATATCTTATTGTTGTTACTATTGCTGTGATAAGTTGTAGAAGAAAACACAGAATGATAATTATTCGGTTTTATTAACTAGCATTTTTTATGCCGTGTGGGGCTGGTTTAAGAATTGTCCCACCCCTCTCTACCTACGGGAGTCGTAAGAGCCGACTGAGGGAATACCGGGGGAGTGGGCAGCAGCATTCCCTCGAGTATTAACAACATCTACTGCAATCGCCGACCCACCTGCCAAGCGTGGCGGTTACGGCATTATCCCCCATGACGGGACCGCTAGCTGTGGCGTTCTCTTGGGGAGGCCTATGTCCAGCAGTGGACGTTGAAAGGCTGATGGATGGATGGATTAACTTGCAAAGTAAAACTTAACGACAGAAATGATGACGCAGAAAACTTAGTATCTAAGCTTAAGCATATTAATAAATAGTTGAAATTAATCCCACTAATCACAGTAAACCAAAAAACACTAATGAGATTTATGTAAATGTGTTCTGGCCTTAGAACATAATGAAAAAATCAATATGGCCCTAATGCTTTAAAATTTGGAGACCCCTGGGTTACGGTAACGGTTTACCATCATCTTGTCCGTGTGGTTGTTCCCAAGTAGTATTAAATAAAACTGTGATTAGCACCAAGACAAAATCTTTTGTTTAAGCTCCGAAAAATAGGAGTTGAACCAATTTAAAACTATACTTGGTGTCACAAATACACTTGTTTTAATGATTGGCCTTGAGACGGAGGCCTTCGTTAAGTTTTGTTAGATGTGATATTGATTTTAATCACAAAGCGTATAGGATGGTGATCTATGTCTATTTTCAGAATAATTTAATTTTGTCTAATTTCAAATACTTGGGAGTCATCGTAAAAATATACTGCGCAGTCCTAATAATAATAATAATAATGTCATTACTGACAGGACTATTGTTGCTAACAAGCCTGATATAGTGGTGATAGACCGATCAGAGCGCCGTGCAATAATTGTTGACGTCACTATTCCGCATGACGAGAATCTCGTGAAAGCTGAAAAAGAAAAGCAAATGAAATATTTGGATTTAGCTCACGAGATTACCGACATGTGGGATGTTGATTCAACAATTATTGTTCCGATAGTCATATCGGTTAATGGACTGATTGCCAAGAGTCTCGACCAACACCTATTGAGACTCTCGTTGGACGGCTGGCTTAAGGGCTTGATGCAAAAGGCAGTACTCCTCGACACGGCACGTATTGTGAGGGGGTTCCTTACTCTGGAGCCCTAACCACCGGCAACTTGGTCCCAGCACCCGATCACGGTGGTCTATCTATTTTATACATTTCTAAATTTGTTATGTTTACTCGTTTGTGTTTTTGTTTGTATTTTTATAAGTATGTTAGTATGTTTGTGTGAGTGTTTGTTTCTTTTCATAATATATTTAAAAGTGTATATAATGTGATATAAAATAAATAAAGAGAATAATAATAATAATAATTAGATAGAAGGGTCCGCAGTCTCTTGACCGCAAATCGTATGCATCATCCTCGTTCATCAGTTATGAGGTTGTACATCCCACGAAAGTGTGGAGATCGAGGTTTCTTAAATGCCAAGACCTTGCACAATCGTGAGGTGTGCAACCTTAGGGAATATTTCCTGCATACTGATAGGGATATGCATCGTGATGTGGTCACTGTAGATTCCGGACTCACTCCACTCTCCTTGGCTAAGGAGAACTGGCGCAGACCAGTAGTGCTGAGTGCTGATGAACGCAGGGCCGTATGGCAGAGCAAGGAGCTCCACGGAAGATTCTACCGGGCCCTACATGGGCCTGATGTAGACTTCTTAGCTTCCGTGTCCTGGCTACGTTTTGGTAACCTCTTTGGGGAAACCGAAGGTTTTGTCTGTGCAATTGCTGACGAAGTTATCATGACGAACAACTACCGGAGGCATATCCTTAGGGACGGTACTGCCGATATCTGCCGTGCCTGCCACCGTCCAGGTGAGTCCCTTAGGCATATTGTCTCGGGTTGTTCTCGTCTTGCTAACGGCGAGTACTTGCACAGACATAACCAAGTGGCCAGGATCATCCACCAACAACTTGCTCTGAAATACGGGCTTGTGGACGTCGAGGTACCTTACTACAGGTATACAGCTGAGCCAGTTCTCGAAAACGGTCGTATCACTCTGTACTGGGATCGATCAATCATCACAGACAGGACTGTTGTGGCCAACAAACCTGATATTGTGGTTATTGATCGATCTGAGCGCCGAGCAATGATTGTTGATATCACCATTCCGCATGACGAGAATCTCGTGAAGGCCGAAAAAGATAAACAGATGAAGTATCTGGACTTGGCGCACGAGATTGTTGACGTGTGGAATGTGGATTCGGCTATCATTGTACCGATAGTTGTTACAGTTAACGGACTGATAGCCAAGAGCCTCGATCAACATCTCAAGAGGCTCGCGTTAGGTGGCTGGGTTAAGGGTCTGATACAGAAGGCGGTACTTCTGGACACGGCACGCATCGTGAGGAAGTTCCTGTCTCTGGAACCCTAACCACTGGCAGTTTGGTCCTTGTACTCGCTGCCGGTGGATCTACGCACTTTTTATATTTTTAAATATTATGTTATTTTTTATAATATATTTATATTTAAAAATGTATTAAGTGGAAAAAGAATTGTAAATAAAGGAATAATAATAACTCAGTTCCAATCAGCTGTGGAATCGGGGACGTTGCCGGATTTTATGACGACCGGCGTCACTTATTTGCTCCATAAATCAGGCAGTACCACGGAGCCAAGTAATTATAGACCTATTACGTGTTTACCGTCAGTCTATAAGCTCCTTACATCTATTCTGAGAACCAAAATTGCTAAACATATTGAATCTAATTCGGTCCTATCTACCTCTCAGAATGGATGTAGGAGTGGCAGCCGTGGTACTAAGGAGCTCCTCCTTATTGATACGGCCATTAGCCAACATGCTCGCCGTAAGAAAAGGGATCTCTTGACATGCTGGATAGATTATAAAAAAGCTTTTGACTCTGTGCCCCATGCATGGCTCTTGAGGGTGCTAGTGTTATATAAAGTTAACGAAACTTTATGCACCTTCCTGAAGTCTTGTATGGGGCACTGGAGAACAGCTCTTTGCTATCCAGTGTGTCGGCAGACCCCGAATTTGCGCGGTGAGCTTATAAGGATTGAGCGGGGTATATTTCAGGGCGATAGTCTGAGTTCTTTATGGTTCTGTTTAGCCATGAAACCCCTTAGTACCTTATTAGAGGGTTCAGGGCTCGGCTATAGGTTGCGAGGTGATGGTCAAAAAATATCCCACCTCTTTTACATGGATGATCTTAAGTTGTTTGCCCCTACCAGATTTCAACTAATGGAGTTACTAAAGTTAACTGAGTCCTTTAGTAATTCCATCAGGATGGAATTTGGTGTGGATAAATGTGCAGTCATGCATGTAAAACGGGGAAGGATAGTGGAAACCGAAGGAATACAACTCTCGGATTCTACTCATTTACGATCACTCCTCGTAACTGACACCTATAAATACTTGGGTATGTCGCAAGCTTTGGGCATTAATGAGGTGGACATGAAACGGTCGTTGCAGGAGCGTTTCTTTGGCCGTCTGAAGAAAGTACTGAATAGTCTTCTTTCAGGTGGCAACAATGTGCGCGCCTGCAACGGTTGGGTCATGCCACTTCTTATGTACTCTTTCGGCATACTCAAGTGGACTCAGACTGAACTTGACGCCTTGGATAGAAGAGTCCGCAGTCTCTTAACCACATATCGTATGCACCATCCTCGTTCATCAGTAATGAGGTTGTACATCCCACGAAAGTGTGGTGGACGAGGTTTTTTAAATGCGAAGACCTTGCACAATCTCACGATTGTACAAGGTCTGTGGTGTACAACCTCAGGGAACATTTCCTGCACACTGATAAGGATATGCATCGTGATGTGGTCGCTGTAGACTCCGGACTCACTCCACTCTCCTTGGCTAAGGAGAATTGGCGCAGACCTGTAGTACTTGGTGTTGACGATCGCAGGGGTGTATGGCAGAGCAAGGAGCTGCACGGAAGATTTTACCGGGCTTTACATGGGCCCGACGTTGACTTTTCAGCTTCCGTGGCCTGGCTACGTTTCGGTAACCTCTTTGGGGAAACCGAAGGTTTTGTCTGTGCAATTGCTGACGAAGTTGTCATGACGAACAACTACCGGAGGCATATCCTAAAGGATGGTACGGCTGACATATGCCGTGCCTGCCACCATCCTGGTGAATCCCTTAGGCATATTGTCTCGGGTTGTTCTCGTCTTGCTAACGGTGAGTACTTGCACAGACATAACCAAGTAGCCAGGATTATCCACCAACAGCTTGCTCTGAAATACAGACTTGTGGACGTCGAGGTACCTTACTACAGGTATGTAGCTGAGCCAGTACTCGAAAATGGCTGTATCACATTGTACTGGGATCGATCAATTATCACAGACAGAACTGTTGTAGCCAACAAACCTGACATTGTGGTGGTTGATCGATCTGAGCGCCGGGCAATGATTGTTGATATCATCA
This sequence comes from Leucoma salicis, assembly GCA_948253155.1. NCBI lineage: Eukaryota > Metazoa > Arthropoda > Insecta > Lepidoptera > Erebidae > Leucoma > Leucoma salicis. Next base: position 29,740,908 of record OX411806.1, on the reverse strand, counting down.
TCCCGCATGACGAGAATCTCGTGAAGGCTGAGAAAGATAAACAGATGAAGTATCTGGACTTGGCTCACGAGATTGTTGACATGTGGGATGTCGATTCAGCGATTATTGTGCCGATAGTAGTATCAGTCAACGGACTGATAGCCAAGAGTCTCGACCAACACCTTAAGAGGCTCGCGTTGGATGGTTGGATCAAGGGTTTGATACAGAAAGCGGTACTTCTGGACACGACACGCATTGTGAGGAAGTTCCTGTCTTTGGAACCCTAACCACTGACAGTTTGGCCCTTGTGCTCGCTGCCGGTGGGTCTACACACTTTTTATATGTTTAAATATTTTGTTATTTTTTATAATATATATATTTAAAAATGTATTTAGTGATTTAAGATATGTAAATAAAGAATAATAATAATAATTTATTTACAAGAATGTAGTTTACACAGTGGTGATGGTACATAATATATCATTTCAATAAAATAAATTAAAATAAAAAAGCAATACAATTAATTACCTACATTCAATAAAATTAAGGATCATTAATTAAGCACATCATTCATTCCATTTTTATGAGTATACGGTAAATGAAGATGGTAAAATAATATTTTTATTTTATAATGTCAAATTGATTCGATTATAATGTCAATTAATAATTTCTCATGTCAATTAATAATTATAATGTCAATTAATAAATGTAATGTCAAATAAATTAAATTAATAATTATGATATTATACATAACAAAGAAAATAAAATTCAATTAATAATTACGATATATACTAACCATTTACAATATAGATTAATTAAATATTTAAATTGTTTTCCTTATATGTCATGAAATCTTTTAAATGGTAAAAACATCTATCCTTGAGCCAGAATGTTATTCTTTTTTTAAAAATATGAAATGGTAATTCTTTAAACATATTAGGTAACTTATTATATACTTCTATGGCCTTCACATACGCATTTTTTTCAAATATGTCCAATCGACATCTTGGACGGTACAATTTAAATTTATTTCTATCATTTCTTCCTATTACTTCCGAATGGATATTAAAATATTTTGGGTGCAGTTTTGCAAATATACATAATTCCCTAATATACATGCAGACCAGAGGTAAGATTTTAAATTTTTTAAATAATGGTAAGCAACTATCAGTAGACCATGCTCCACCAATAGCTCTCACGCATTTTTTTTGTACTCGAAATGCTTTTTCAATGTCAACCGAGTTCCCCCATAATAAAAGTCCATACGCAAGCACCGAAGACACGTGTCCATGGTAAGCACTAAGTGCCGCTTCTGTAGATACAGTTGGCAAATACGAACCGTTCAAGTTTATTACAGACATGTTTCACATGAGTCTTCCAGTTACAGTGTTTATCTAAAATTAATCCCAGAAATTTTGCTGTTTCTACATCCTCAATATTATTATTTTCGTATTTAATGATTAAGTTAATATGTTGTCGTCTGTAATTTTGGAATTGTATCATTTGGGTTTTATTGACATTAATTTTTAGATTATTATTTTCTAACCAATTGATTGTATTATTAAGTGTGGTGTTTATGTCATGCCCATAAGTTTCTTTATTTTCACATTTGACAATAAGTGTCGTATCGTCTGCAAACAAAATCGTTTTATGGTGGGTAATATTAGGAAGGTCATTAATGTAGATTACAAATAGGAAAGGTCCCAACACACTGCCTTGTGGCACGCCTAATTTTTTTAATTTGAAGCTTGATTTGCGTAAAATTTTTACATCATTTTGTATTTTGGATATCTCAACAGACTGATACCGGTTTGTTAAGTAACTTTTTATCCACTTGTTGGCAATTCCTCCGATTCCGTATCTATCCAATTTATAAAGAAGCAGTTGATGATCAACAAAATCAAAAGCTTTACTCATATCCAGCAACAGAGCTGTTACAGGTTTTCGATCATTGATGGCCTCCGTGATTATTTTTATTAATCACGGAGGCCATCAATGATCTAATCTTGAATAATGTTTTACAAATGGGAAAATAATAAAATCAGGCTTTGTATAGGTAAATAATATATTTGTTTTAAATGCATAAGTTTATAAATAAGTTACTGTTTTGTGATATTTGCAATTTATTGCTATACTATAGTTTCACACGCTTGATGTCTTCCATTTTGAAGTCGGTCCTGTAAAAATTAGATTATTATTAATCAAATCGAAGAGAAGTATAGATGTTTAAAAGCTTTTCACAATACACCACCACCAGCATTGGAGGGTGTAAGCGGAGTGTACAAGCGCACGCACCTCAGCGCCAGGATGTCCCGCGCGCGCGCGGCGGGCAGGCGCGCGGCGGGCGCGAGCGCGTCCGCGGCGTGCGCGGGCCGCTCCAGCGCCAGCAGCCCCGCCGCCTGCGCCAGGCGCGCCGCCCGCTCGCGCGCGCCGGGCACGCTGGCGCCGGCCCAGGCCGCCAGCCGCCGGGCGCGACGCTCCACTGCCAGCCCGCCCTCCTAAGAAAGGCAAACTCGCTATCTTATATGCCCTTTATCATCATGCGTCTACAAACTACTACTGCAACTACTAACGCTTTTAGAATTGTGCGTGTGATGCCTTTGACGACGTTAGCTTCATTATATAGACTATGATGACTAAAATGCGTATCTAGTTTACCTTATTTGTATTATAAAAATGTAACTGTCAATTTCATAATTTTAATTTGACGACACGCACACTCCGACGATGAGTTGAAAGCCCTATACAGGGTTATACACCACAACGAGCGGTCCTGTGAGCATCCAACGGCTCCCCGCAACTTTGACCAGATCGTCGGTCCAAATGCAAACTTCAAACACATTGTCACCACACCTAGCATAAACACACACCATTTCGGTGTATCCAACGTTAGGTAACTTATATCGATATGCCACTGTGAAACGATCGTGGCACAGAGGCCACATTAATTACAAATCACACCATACGCCCGCGCGGGGAGGAACGCAGCTAGTGTCAGCGTATCCTTTAAACTCAAAGGTCAGAGCCAAGGACAATTACCCGCCCCCGCCCTCCTCGTCACACCCGCTTACTCTGATAGCTACCACATCAAAGAAACGCCGCGTACGTAACTGCCTAGTTTATGTGGAGTTATGAAGAATTTTGAGTTATAAATTTATTATATTTTTTTTAATGAAAAAAAAAAGTCATAATACAAAAGTTGTCAGTGTCGGTGAACCAAAGCCGTGCTTAAGAAGTTTTGCGTTAGTTACAAGGAACCCTGTATAAGGACATCTCACTCGTCTAAGACTCACTTCACATTAGTTATGGGAGACTTTAACGCGAAACTAGGAAAGACGATGAGCTAAAAGTGGTACAATATAGATTTGGGCAGAGGAACCACAACTACAGCGCATCAGAGATCGCGCGGCCTATCAGAAATCGAAACAAAACGCCTAAATGTTGCTATAGATAGAACGTATAGTACTCTGTTTTTCTTCTTCTTTATTGTAATTATGTGCCATGGCATGTGGCATGTAAGCCTTTTTATTATTCTTGCATCTTTTCTTCTTTTTTTCTAATATAAGGTATACTTACTACTTAATCCCATACATATTATTTTATATGTGTGTCAAATGAATAGTATTTTATTTCTTTCTTATAGTCAACGATGTCTCATTGATCAGCAGGATTAAAACTGGGAGCGATCACGGATTTGTCAGGGGCATCTTGAATATCAGCACGAAAGTTGGGAGGTTACGCTTGATGAAGTCTACGCTCCAACAGACATCTGCCCAATACCAGAACCCTGAAAATCGTTTCCACAGTCTAGGCGAGTGCTAAACAATAGGTTCGTGGAAACTGTCCACGCCGTTGGGTCGACCTACTTCAAGGCCCGTCGTGTGTATCCCTACACACGACGGGCCCGTAAACTTTCGTTTCATACTCTCAAGCTCATGGAGAGGAGAAAAGAAATAACAAGTCCAGTCCTCAGTCAATTGGTCTTGTCTAAGGCGGTGAAACAGACAGATCTCCAAAGTTGTGGTGCAACATGTTATTCGCCAATTGAATACTGCCCGTATTAAAGAGGCGATAGAGCGGAACCAAGGCTCGAAAGTGTTCGCATGAGATCTGCCTGTCGTCCAAAGATAGTTGACTAAGCTGAAGACCAACGACGGCAGTGTCATATCTCCCAGAAATGAGATCTTGATGGAGTTCCACCAGCTCTATGGACAGTTGTACAGATCCCAGAGTCCTGTAGTCGGCTTGGTCCAAGTTCCCAGATTCAAGCTAACTCTGCACTTTACCGAAGATATCCCATACATCAACCTGTACGAGATCAGAATGGGTCTCAAACAACTTAAGAACTGAAAGGCACCGGGAGAGAAAGGGATTGCTACGCCAGGTTATACACAGAAGATCGAGGAATATAATCATTAGGACTCTCTGTATCTGGTATTAGGACTATGAGAAAACCTTCAATTCGGTCAAAACTTGGGCGGTGTTGCAGTCCGTTCAGCGGTGTCAAATTGACTATCGGTACGATGAAGTGTTGAAGTGCGTATATAGAAACGCCACTATGTCAGTTCGAGTTTAGGACACCGAGTACGAAACCGATCCAATTGCAGAAAGGTGTTAGACAAGGAGACGTTATGCCCCTTTGACACTGCAGTGAAAGATGCCTTAAAGCTTTTGGACTGGACCGGTTTCGACATTATCATTAATGGCGAATACATCACTCACGACATCGTAGTCATGGCGGAATCGCTGGAGGGCCTAGGCAGCATGCTAAATAGTCTCGACAGGGTTTCCCAACTAATGGGTCTAAAAATAAACATGGACGAGACGAAAGTGTAAGTGGTTGTCTGGAAGAAATCGCAGCTAGCGATAAGACCGCCCTTTGTACATTAATTTAAGAAACTTCCTTTTTTTATGTAAAATTTCTTTTGCACAATAATGAGTATTGTTATGTTATGTGTACATACAGTGCCCATCCTAGTCAAGAATGCACTTCCCGAAATTATTGACCACTATGTTGCACTATATGGGACAAATATTACAGTTAGGTTTAGGTAGACGAATCCAACTCGGCTGGGCAGCGTTTTAGAAGCAAAGGAAGATTTCATCCTAAATTCCGCAGTGTCTGAATGTAGGCCTTGTATCAAAGCTCAAAGTTGCTCCGGGAGCCTCAGAGCGGGCGAATGGGAGTAACCGACATAGCCCGCCGGGTCGGCATGCTGAAATGGCAATGGGCAGGCCACATCGCTCGACGATCCGACAACCGTGGGAGAAAAAAGGTTCTCGAACGGCGACTACTTATTGGGCGGCGCAGCATTGCACGGCCTCCCACCAGATAGACTGACGATCTGTGCCGTTGGATTTTAGGTTAGGACAGGACCGCTCGTTGTGAAGTTCTTGTGGAGAGGCCTATGTCCAGCAGTGGTCGTCAAAATATGGAAGGATGGATGGATGATGATATAGTTACCCTATCGTATCTGTTATGGAGCATGGCAGCCTCGGCTTTAGTTGCTATTTCAGTGACTGCGGCTAGCAGTAAATCTTCGACAAATTGGGTAGATATTTGCGCACGAGCTGATTCTGCAAATTGTTCTAATGCTTGGGGAAGAGCATCGGCGTCATCTTCGATTTCATCTGAAATTAATTTTATTGTTTATTTTAAAGACATAAGACAAAGTGTGCATATGTGAAATCGAAAATGATAGCCACGGCCAGTATTTGAACTTGCATCTCTTGGGTAACCGCTTCAGACGCTTTGTCAAGTAAGCCAACGTGACATTAGCGGCTCAGTCGAGTGCACACAAGTGTACGTACCGGCGCGCGCCACGTGCAGCACACAGGCGGCACCCGCCAGCCTACAGTCAACAAGTGTACGTACCGGCGCGCACCACGTGCAGCGCCCAGGCGGCCAGGCGCGGCGCCAGCGCGGCCCGCAGCGCCGCCAGCGCCACGTCGCGCGCGGCGCGGTAGGCGGCGCCCGCGCCCGCCAGCCCCCCCGCCACGGCGCGCAGCTTGTCGCCCCCCGCACCCCCGGCGCCCCCCGCGCACGCCTCCTCCGCCAGCTGTGCTGCCCACTCCGCGCCCGCCTCCGCCTCGTTCGCATGCGCCTGTGCCGACAGTAGCCATTTTAGAGAAGTTTGACATAAACACCATCATTATTTACAAATAGGCAATAGAAGGAAGCCTTGCGGTACCCTATCAAGAAATATTGACTTCTCCTTATTTGATGCAGTTGCATAAATTGGAGTTAATTATAATTTTTACACGCTTGTTCATTATCGATTTATTATACCACTATGTTTTTATGACAGCTATTTGATTATAATTTATTGTATTAAACCCTGTCAAATGCTATTGTCACATTGAAAAACATTTATAGCAGTATTTGAATTTGATTATGAATAGCTATAGATATATTTTGTTCGGAAACCAAATTTTTCTGGTAGAGGAAGTTAGTATTGAAGTACTATTTTAACAAATTAATAGTTCGTCGTTTAGACCAGTTTTTTTCATTATTATTTTATTATTCGTCAGATTAAGTTTTATCTTAAAAGTCAAAAAGAAACTGTCTTGATAGACGGGATAGCTATTGCAGTTGATATTAATAATATATTTAAAAAGTAAGTCATAACCGTCGTTTATGAACTTGGATATGTTAAAAATACAGTATTCGCTTTTAACATTTCATTTCGCGAAAGTGAAATGAAGAAATTAAATAAATTTTCTGATACAATCGTAATACACCTATTGGCTTCATAGCAGTTCACACGGGAGACGGCGGAACCGGATCGCTCAGATTCAATAACAAGTGATATTACAATACGGTATTTAGATCTATCATCAGCAATGCAATGGGTAATAATCGGTCACTCCCCTCGGTCGCCCCGTACGACATTCGTATTTTCGGTCGGCAGACTGCTCACCAGGTAGAGCAGGCGCGGCGCGTCGTGGTCGCGCGGCGCGCGGGGCGGCGGGTCGGCGCCGGGCGGCGGCGCCAGCGGCAGCGGCTCGGGCGGCGGCTGGCGCAGGCGGCGGCGCAGCTCGGCCGCGGCGCGCTCCAGCGCGGCGGCGGCGCCGTTGAGCACGGCGCACGCGCCCTCCACGCTGCCCGCCGACGCCGCGCGCCTGCACGCGCGGGGTTACTCACTGCTACGTACCATACGTGAGCGCCACGCCTCTTGTGTTACTAGTATCTATACACCACGGTCACCGCTTCCCATCAGATAAGCCATAAGTTTATTTGCCACCCACGCAGTGTACCAAAAAATTTCATAAATGCATGTAACCTTAACGCGCAATTGAAAGAAAATTTATTTCAATTTTATGGTAGATATTACTACAAAGATTAATCATAAAATGAATAGAATTTTGCACTCTTACACTACCAGCAATCATATTACCGATCACTTTAATAGTATTTTTATCACCACACCACACGCTATCATTACATAAAAATGTTGCAAATCGCACACCATCGGTCGATGCTTTACTCTACGAACTAATCACGCAACTGACTTGAACCTTGAGTAAAACTGACACCCCACTTATGTGCATTACAATTGATCGAATGGACAATTTTACTCCAAAACATCACATGCGACTAATTCACGACTACTCGCAACGAGACTATGGCATCCGACAACGTGCCACTCTCGTCTACAATAAAAACACAACTGACAGAGTACTTTACATATCGGCCTCCCACCCGAGTGTTATGTAGGGCTGTCTTTAAAAAATAACCGATTCGATACTGCAACTTCTTGACACATCGCCTGTGCCCATAACTCTCCGATTCTATTCACTTTCGTAAAATTTGTGTAAAAACTATATTATTATGAGATATAGGTAAATCCCACCTATGGAAAACAATATAGAATTTAAATATATATTATGCAATAACATATAAAAGCTATACCTTACCTTATAACTTTTCTAGCAATAAAGAATACATCATCGACTAAACTCGAAGTAGTAACACCAGCCTGCGGTGTTGCCATCTTCAAAGCTTTGTTAACACTCTCTTCCAAAAAGTATCTAAAATAAGTAGTTATTATTTAGTAACTAAATAATTTCTTATAAAGATTGGCAAAATTTTAATAAACAACATTAAACAGTTTAATCAAATTTGAAAATTAATAAACACTGTCTCATTTATAAAATAGACGCTAATGCAAGAACCTGTGTCCCATTTTCCAATCATTGAGGTATATGTACCTACTACGTACTAGAGAAGACGCGACGAACAAATTATGTGCGCCACATGGCGCTGATGGCGCGCGATGCAGGCCACTGTTTATTAAAGAATAGTAGAACGGCCCCTTGAGGCAGAATGTCATATTTCACGTGTCGACCGTATCGAGATCACTGTGATTGGTTGAGAAACCGACGCGTGATGTCACAATAATCCGTTAGCCAATCACGGTGATCGTACAAGCGAGACGATACTCAACACGTGAAATATGACATTCTGCCTAACCCCCCAGATGTGACATTCACTACTATTACCATTCCTGCCTACATGACATTTAACTCATAGAATAAACATATTTTTGTTTGATGATAAAAAAACATGTTTTCTACAAAAAAATTAATTGCAACAAAAACAGCAGATATTGGTATGCTCACTAACATCTATCTAATATGTACAAAGAGTATAAATAAAATAGAATTGAAATTGTAACAATATTTTTTAATTTTATATTTATTTTATGAATAAATATAAAACTGATGCTCTTTTTTGCACACAAGAATAAATTTATAATTAATTTATATTTAGCTAGTATCGCTACCAACATGCCACATCTACACTTTCTATTTTTCTCAATCTATGATTTGAGTTGAAAAAATGGCGACGTAAGTTACGAGCGCGTGGCTGTTACATACCGACAATATTGTTTTTTATCATATGTTTTAAACGATTTGCTCGTTTACTTGCCGATGAAATGTAACTACTTGACATTTTTTTAATTTTCTAGAGCTATTAGAACAGTCCTTCAGTACACAATTAGGCATTTTCACAACTCGAATTATGTAGGTATTTAGGTATCACGACACAGCCAATTACAGGAAGCGACAGGGACAGGTGCACTGCGACAGGTGACTGAGATACCTGGAGCAACAACTTGCTTTGTGGCGTCTGCTCTAGTACGTAGTACATTTACCTCAATGTCTCCAATGGCCAAATATTTTAGCTATACTAAACATGAAGGATATTTTTTTTCAATATCAGTAAGAATCATTCAAAATGATCACCAACCTCTCCAAAGTTAAGTAATGTCCAAGAATATCTTGTGCAGTTCTCATTAAGTCACAGTTAGTTATGATTTTTTCAATTTTATCCATGCAATCTTTCTTCTCTTCTTCTTTTAATGGCACTGCATCAGCCTAAGGTTTCATGAATTGTTGGTAAAAAAAGAAGGTAAATGTAGTTTCGATTTTTAGAAAGAATGAATATAAAATGATTGACGGAGTAAGTTTGTAAAATAAATGTTGTTGGTGTGGAGTTTTTTTTAATACTACATGGGTGACGAATAGGCATACTGCCCACCTGATGATAAACGGTTACGCTAGCCTATAGACGCTAGCAACAACAGAGGCATCATTTGCGCATTGCCGTTTCCAAGGAAAGGGATAGGAGGTGAATAGGAAGGATAACAAGGAGATGATAGATAGGATACTAGGGAGAGGGTAGGAAGGATAATAAGGGAGTTTGGGCCTCTAGCGCTCTCACTCACGATACAAAATACAACGGTAGGAGTAACTACCGTTTTTACAAGCCGAACTTTTGTGATAGGGTGGTACTTCCCCGATCGAGCCAGCCCATTCATGCTGGGATAAGCAAGGCTCTACCATTAGAAAAGGTCTTCTAAGTTTATTATTTCTATAGGCACCTGTATGAAGAACATGATGATGATGACTCTTTCGCATTATTCACACTCAGGTCACGATCGTTGCAAACGGAAAACAATATTAAATTTATAGTAATGACCCAAGAATAAATCCCTGTGGAACTCCCACTAATCAGTGGAATATCTGGCAATTTAATACATTATAAATTCCTAAATCAACCGAATACTTGAAAGAAAATCACAAAATGTTAGATAGATTCATTTATCTTCAATATATATGGTGTCAAACGCTATGGATTAATTAAAGCTTCCGTAATTAGGCTATTTAGGCGTCTTTTTACACAATTTTTTTTTATTATTGTTATCTGTTTCTTGGCACATCACGCATAAACTACGTGGTGGATGATACTTGTTTTGTTTGAAAACTCTCTTTTACTAGAAACTAGCTTTGTTTTTGATGTTTGAAGGCTAGTTTAACAAGTTGCAGATATTCTATTAGTAGTAGTATTACCTCAATCTTTCTTCTGAGAAATGCAAAGTACAGCCAAATTCTAGAGTGGGTTAGGGCTAATTCCGTTAGTATAGGCTCAGCGTTCAATGGCGACATGGCAGTGCGCTGAGGGTCAGAATCTAGTCGTCTAGCCACCACCAGTTCATTGTACACACGACGAACGGCTGCACACACCTGAGAAAAGGAGACATTAAGAATTTAAAAAGTGAAAGTCAATGCCTCTTTAAAAATTAAATAAAAAAAATTAAAACAAGTTTTAAGCTTTATATCAAATAACTAAGTTCTGTTGCCAGAAATCCAAAAAAATAAGAAAATACTTACAGAAGGCTGCAGAGTCCTTATAGTATTCCCTAATAATCCATGAGCTTGCGCATTTAAATGTGTGGTTCGAGCACGTTCCACCGCAGCTCCGGCCGCTTCCACCACGCGTGTTATAGCATCGGCGAAGACACAAGCATCTGACACTACATCTGTGACAATGCACGCCCGACGAATTGAAGCTTCAGTCTGTATAATAAAACGTCATTACAAAGCCAGTAGACATTTACGTACATTTGTTTTAATTCTTTTTTGCTATCGAAGGGAATAATGGATGAGTAAAAATTTGGGGTAACATAAAAATGCCGCCCAATTAAGTACTAGCCTACTTAGTACTCGGGCCACGAATATAATGATCCTTGAAAATTTGCCTCCCTAAGCTAGTGTCCATAGTGTCCGTAGTTTATACCCCTGAGCTATCCAGCGCTGATTAGAAAGGAGATGCATCAGTAATGTTAATCTTAAGAGAATATCAATATTCTGACACATCGCAAAATAGGCGACAAAGGCCGCGGTTGGTTTTAGTAGAAATTCCAATGCACAGAGAGGGATTGGGCTAATTTCCGGAAAATCACTATGCATAGTAGTTTTTAATACATATATATTTCATTTACCTGTGTAGTGAGATATTTGGCAAGTAAATCAACTCCTTCTTCAGCCCTGCCTATCTGTGGGAACAATTTGAAGAGTCGGTCTATGTTTGCCTCATCCTCTTTGCGGGCTGCTTCTTCAAATCTTCAATAGAAAATACAAAAAAATTGATATCATCATCTTCCTAGCTAAGCCTAAACGTTGCGGCGGCGTTAGACCTTCCACCTTTTCGGTTTTAGCTGATCCTGGCCAGTATTTCCAGGGAGTAACTGCCTATTAAACCTACGCGACCCAATTAGTGGAAAAAACGGATTTCAGAACAAAATCAGCGTCACATATTTATTTACCATCCTGACAATCTGCAACATTTGTCAACGTGTTATTTAATAGCCGGAAGGGGTAAGGGGTGGGCCTTAAAGTGCCAACGGATTTTAGAATATAAATACGACACTCTACATCAAATTGTTTGTCTCTATGAAAAAATACCTAACCCACAGTAATCATAATGTTTTTCCAGGATAAAAAGTAGCCTATCGTCTTATTTGCGTTCCAGAGTATAATTGTGCATTTTATTTTAATGTCATGATGATTGGTCAAGTAGCGGGAAAGCGTAACTAACAAACACATAAACTCACGCATTTATAATATTAATAAGGATTATGGTAAGGATATCACTTCTAATAAGTGAATATGTCTCTTACAGGTCAGAAGACGCGTTAGCGTAAGAGTTGGAAGCGTGGGATGCAGGGATAATGGCAGTAGAGAAGCGTGTGTGACTCACTTGCGCACGAGGTGGTCCCGCAGCGTGCGCGCGGCGCGGGCCAGCCCCTGGCGCGGGTCGGGCACGCCGCGCGCCCTCGCCGCCGCCACCGACCCGGGGTCCATGCCCAGGAACCGCGCCACGTGCGCCGCGCCTGGCGATATGGCCACGTTACGTCACAACATTACACACCACAGACCCGGGGTCCATGCCCAGGAACCGCGCCACGTGCGCCGCGCCTGGCGATATGGCCACGTTACGTCACAACATTACACACTACAGACCCGGGGTCCATGCCCAGGAACCGCGCCACGTGCGCCGCGCCTGGCGATATGGCCACGTTACGTCACAACATTACACACTACAGACCCGGGGTCCATGCCCAGGAACCGCGCCACGTGCGCCGCGCCTGGCGATATGGCCACGTTACGTCACAACATTACACACCACAGACCCGGGGTCCATGCCCAGGAACCGCGCCACGTGCGCCGCGCCTGGCGATATGGCCACGTTACGTCACAACATTACACACCACAGACCCGGGGTCCATGCCCAGGAACCGCGCCACGTGCGCCGCGCCTGGCGATATGGCCACGTTACGTCACAACATTACACACTACAGACCCGGGGTCCATGCCCAGGAACCGCGCCACGTGCGCCGCGCCTGGCGATATGGCCACGTTACGTCACAACATTACACACCACAGACCCGGGGTCCATGCCCAGGAACCGCGCCACGTGCGCCGCGCCTGGCGATATGGCCACGTTACGTCACAACATTACACACCACAGACCCGGGGTCCATGCCCAGGAACCGCGCCACGTGCGCCGCGCCTGGCGATATGGCCACGTTACGTCACAACATTACACACCACAGACCCGGGGTCCATGCCCAGGAACCGCGCCACGTGCGCCGCGCCTGGCGATATGGCCACGTTACGTCACAACATTACACACCACAGACCCGGGGTCCATGCCCAGGAACCGCGCCACGTGCGCCGCGCCTGGCGATATGGCCACGTTACGTCACAACATTACACACTACAGACCCGGGGTCCATGCCCAGGAACCGCGCCACGTGCGCCGCGCCTGGCGATATGGCCACGTTACGTCACAACATTACACACCACAGACCCGGGGTCCATGCCCAGGAACCGCGCCACGTGCGCCGCGCCTGGCGATATGGCCACGTTACGTCACAACATTACACACCACAGACCCGGGGTCCATGCCCAGGAACCGCGCCACGTGCGCCGCGCCTGGCGATATGGCCACGTTACGTCACAACATTACACACCACCGACCCGGGGTCCATGCCCAGGAACCGCGCCACGTGCGCCGCGCCTGGCGATATGGCCACGTTACGTCACAACATTACACACCACAGACCCGGGGTCCATGCCCAGGAACCGCGCCACGTGCGCCGCGCCTGGCGATATGGCCACGTTACGTCACAACATTACACACCACAGACCCGGGGTCCATGCCCAGGAACCGCGCCACGTGCGCCGCGCCTGGCGATATGGCCACGTTACGTCACAACATTACACACCACAGACCCGGGGTCCATGCCCAGGAACCGCGCCACGTGCGCCGCGCCTGGCGATATGGCCACGTTACGTCACAACATTACACACCACAGACCCGGGGTCCATGCCCAGGATCCGCGCCACGTGCGCCGCGCCTGGCGATATGGCCACGTTACGTCACAACATTACACACCACAGACCCGGGGTCCATGCCCAGGAACCGCGCCACGTGCGCCGCGCCTGGCGATATGGCCACGTTACGTCACAACATTACACACCACAGACCCGGGGTCCATGCCCAGGAACCGCGCCACGTGCGCCGCGCCTGGCGATATGGCCACGTTACGTCACAACATTACACACCACAGACCCGGGGTCCATGCCCAGGAACCGCGCCACGTGCGCCGCGCCTGGCGATATGGCCACGTTACGTCACAACATTACACACCACAGACCCGGGGCCCATGCCCAGGAACCGCGCCACGTGCGCCGCGCCTGGCGATATGGCCACGTTACGTCACAACATTACACACCACAGACCCGGGGTCCATGCCCAGGAACCGCGCCACGTGCGCCGCGCCTGGCGATATGGCCACGTTACGTCACAACATTACACACCACAGACCCGGGGTCCATGCCCAGGAACCGCGCCACGTGCGCCGCGCCTGGCGATATGGCCACGTTACGTCACAACATTACACACCACAGACCCGGGGTCCATGCCCAGGAACCGCGCCACGTGCGCCGCGCCTGGCGATATGGCCACGTTACGTCACAACATTACACACCACAGACCCGGGGTCCATGCCCAGGAACCGCGCCACGTGCGCCGCGCCTGGCGATATGGCCACGTTACGTCACAACATTACACACTACAGACCCGGGGTCCATGCCCAGGAACCGCGCCACGTGCGCCGCGCCTGGCGATATGGCCACGTTACGTCACAACATTACACACCACAGACCCGGGGTCCATGCCCAGGAACCGCGCCACGTGCGCCGCGCCTGGCGATATGGCCACGTTACGTCACAACATTACACACCACAGACCCGGGGTCCATGCCCAGGAACCGCGCCACGTGCGCCGCGCCTGGCGATATGGCCACGTTACGTCACAACATTACACACCACCGACCCGGGGTCCATGCCCAGGAACCGCGCCACGTGCGCCGCGCCTGGCGATATGGCCACATTACGTCACAACATTACACACCACAGATCCGGGGTCCATGCCCAGGAACCGCGCCACGTGCGCCGCGCCTGGCGATATGGCCACGTTACGTCACAACATTACACACCACAGACCCGGGGTCCATGCCCAGAAACCGCGCCACGTGCGCCGCGCCTGGCGATATGGCCACGTTACGTCACAACATTACACACCACAGACTCGGGGTCCATGCCCAGGAACCGCGCCACGTGCGCCGCGCCTGGCGATATGGCCACGTTACGTCACAACATTACACACCACAGACCCGGGGTCCATGCCCAGGAACCGCGCCACGTACGCCGCGCCTGGCGATATGGCCACGTTACGTCACAACATTACACACCACAGACCCGGGGTCCATGCCCAGGAACCGCGCCACGTACGCCGCGCCTGGCGATATGGCCACGTTACGTCACAACATTACACACCACAGACCCGGGGTCCATGCCCAGGAACCGCGCCACGTGCGCCGCGCCTGGCGATATGGCCACGTTACGTCACAACATTACACACCACAGACCCGGGGTCCATGCCCAGGAACCGCGCCACGTGCGCCGCGCCTGGCGATATGGCCACGTTACGTCACAACATTACACACCACAGACCCGGGGTCCATGCCCAGGAACCGCGCCACGTGCGCCGCGCCTGGCGATATGGCCACGTTACGTCACAACATTACACACCACAGACCCGGGGTCCATGCCCAGGAACCGCACCACGTGCGCCGCGCCTGGCGATATGGCCACGTTACGTCACAACATTACACACCACAGACCCGGGGTCCATGCCCAGGAACCGCGCCACGTGCGCCGCGCCTGGCGATATGGCCACGTTACGTCACAACATTACACACCACAGACCCGGGGTCCATGCCCAGGAACCGCGCCACGTGCGCCGCGCCTGGTGATATGGCCACGTTACGTCACAACATTACACACCACAGACCCGGGGTCCATACCCAGGAACCGCGCCACGTGCGCCGCGCCTGGCGATATGGCCACGTTACGTCACAACATTACACACCACAGACCCGGGGTCCATGCCCAGGAACCGCGCCACGTGCGCCGCGCCTGGCGATATGGCCACGTTACGTCACAACATTACACACCACAGACCCGGGGTCCATGCCCGGGAACCGCGCCACGTGCGCCGCGCCTGGCGACATGGGCACGCTACTTTACAAACATACACACTACAAGTTACAATTTATTACACTGCTATAAATTGTTTTGTGAACAAACATTAGAAAACATTTACTAACAAGAAAATATTCTAGTAAAAATATAACTTTCGTTATAAAATGATTTGTTTTGCACTAAAATGTTAGTTAACAAATGTTTACTTAACTCCAGTGTGTCACAATTCCGCAGAAAAATGTCTATTTGAATATTCTATGGTGAATCTTCACCAACTGACCAGATAGATATAACAGACTGACCAATCAGACACTGTATTTATAAAAAAGACTTGATTGATTATACATAGACTGATTTAATTTACCTGTTTCATAATCATGGGCTTTAATAGCTGCTTCTACCCCTGCACTACACAGCTGTAAGTCTATAAGATCGTGTACCCGACGTTGACACTCCGCCACACGAGACTGGAAGAAAAAAGGACTATAAGCTCGCTAGATAGAATGTTTCTTAATTTTTATACAAGAGCAAGACTGAAATAAAACTATACATATTGACTGGGACAGTCAGTGGCCATGACTGCTGCGATGCAGTTTAAATATTGGTTTAGAGGCAATTAAAATTATATACATTTTATGTAAAATGGACCCATTGTGTTATTTAAAGACTTAAGTGTATAATTAGAAAAACTGTAAAAGTATATCATAATTATATTGTGTATAGTTAAGAACTTTGCTTCATGGCATGGCTAGCTGGTTAGGCTAGCAACCACTGTAAGCAATACATAAAGAAAAAAAAAAAACATATTATGTGTGCAATTCACACACGGCATAAGTGAAACTTTTGAAGTTTGCTTTTGTTTGCTTCTCATAGGCTGAGATGGATATAGAGTATTAGGATAAATGTAAGGTTTATTATTTTTTACTGTATTAGGATAAATGTAAGGTTTATTATTTTTTACTAAGCTTAAAATGACCTCTCAATAATTAAATTTAATGGAGCATTAAAATTAATAAAAATTTAGTTTCCTGCAACAACATAATAGATCCCGTAGGAATTCATGGGGCAACTTTGTTAAAAGATCTTCTGAACCTCACCATAGCAACATAAATAACAAAAGTATATTATTTACTTTAGGGATAGGTAAGAAATAGTACATTGTTACCCTAGGGATGAAAGCGCAATACTTTTCAGCCCTAGGGAGAATTACTTTCAACTGACAGCTGAGTAATTATAAAAAATAAAACAGTTCTATTTTCTGTACAGCCAGTCAATTACTGTGCGATGTAAAATTGAAATAACATAAAGTTAAGTATTTATTAAATAATTTGTTTTTTATATAACTTTATTTTAATATAGTTGCAACTAAATATCTTTAAAATAACGAATATTTATATTTTTTTAATGATTAAAATTAAAAATAATGGCTGAATAGCTGACAGGCCACAGCCAAAAAACAGTCGGCGGGAAAAAGGAGATTCCAAATTAAATTTTTTAGTCTCCCATTTTTTCTTTAGCTAATTAATGATTTTTATTTTTAGTTTCCTCGTATTCGTAATGAAAAGCACAGTGTTTACCTCGGGATAAAGACTTATTTAGTGCCGAGACGGGGTTTGCTCCAATAGTTCGAGGTTGCTTTCATCCCTATTAGGTTAACAATGTACTATTATTTAAATTAGTTTTATCTGGCATGGGAATACCAAGTGAACATAGCAAAAGAGAGATATTAGTTTATTATAGAATGCATATCACTTTTTCAAACTTAATATTATGTACACTGTGGTCATGTGGTTTAAGTATTGATCACGAAGGCCGGAGACCGAGGTTCCAAATCAACTACCAAGGAATACTTTTTGTGACAAAAAATATATTTTAATCCTATATGTTTGTTTTAAACATAGTGGTTAGATTCTCTTTGGGTAGTTTCTTCATCGTGACGCATTTTCGTTTCATCAAGTTACAAATCACAATCATTCTAAAGAAGTATTAACTACAAAATCATTATAAACTTACTCTGGCTAGATCAAGTTGTCGTACTTTAGCACTAACGTCCCGCGCCAGGTTTGCTGTTTTATCCACCATATCTGCAGCTAATTCAGCATCCAATTTTACTTCATTTAGCTTGGAATAAGCTTGGCTTGTGGTGCGGAGACGATCTTCCAGTAGACATGCGCGAGACAGGACTCCAGAAAGAGCCTCATCAACCTCCGCCTAGCATAAAATATCATGAAACTCTTAAGTTTGCATACGTTGAATAAATGGGTATTTTTCAACCGTCTCAGTTTTGTCATCAAAATACTATTAAGTACATAGCGTATTCGTGAATCATAAAGGGTAGTACATGCCTTCAATGCTAGGTTATGTGAGCCATATGCAATAGTATTGTGACGTTTAAATTTTAAAGTCAATAAAAAAAAAAAACCTACAAAGTAAAAATATTATTTTTCAATTTCTTTTCTTAGACGACCCTAAATTTTGAACAGACCGCCATTTTTGGGCGGAGCCGTTGTTTGTAAACAAAGTAAAGTAACCTACCTATGGTCATAAGGCCTGCCATAAACATAAACAAAGCGTAGGTACATACCATTGTTGCCGTGTGGGGCCGGCTTTAGAATTGTCCCACCCCTCTCTACCCACGGGAGTCGTAAGAGCCGACTGAGGGAATACCGTGGGAGTGGGCAGCAGCACTCCCTCGAGTATTAATAACATCCACTGCAATCGCCAACCCGCCTGCCAAGCATGACGATTACGGCATTATCCCCCATGACGGGACCACTCGTTGTGGCGTTCTCTTGGGGAGGCCTATGTCCAGCAGTGGACCACATCACATGTTGGTTTTGTTTTAGCTAATTAGTAAGTTTTGTCATGATTTTCAATAATTATATAATATTTTCACTATTTTGTCAAAACTAAAAGTAAGAATTACCGTTTAAAATATTAAAAAAACAAACTGATTCGATTGTGTAGTGGTTTTTCAAAAGTAATTATAATTTAAACTAAAAGTATTTTATTTGAGTGACAACGAATGACTGTTTAAAATGTCTAAAATAACTGATTTGACTAAACATTGTAAATGGCAGTGGTTTAAAATCAAGTGGGAAGAGGGGACACATTTAGTCCACCGTTAATGTCTGTATTGTAAGGTCGTATTGGCATTGGGTGACCAGTGTCGAAGTATCAGTATAATATATATATATAAGTCCTCTGCTAACATTGCTAGTTATTAAGTTATTGAAATAAATTATTAAGTTATTGAAATAAATAAGGTGTTTTCTTCATAGTTGTTAGGTACTTATGTAATTATTTGATCACTAGTACTTTCAAAGCAGCACAGGTACATCACAACATGATACAGGATACAGATAGAAGTAGGTAGGTAGGTTTTGCAACCGTGCTAGAAGCGGAAATAATTTTGTGCGCCCAGACCGTGCTGGAAGCAGAAATAATTTTGTCACGCATTTCTTGGACAGTTTCACACTTGACACTGTACCGCCGCGGCCTATCCACATCGTAAATCGGCGATCCAGGTATTCTCTGACACCATGGGCGTAATGCGCCGGCGCGCCGTCCTGTTGCAGCACCATGTCCCGGTACAAACTTACTGACAATTCTTCCAATGGAAACAGGAGTATGACGGAAGCCTCCTATTCCGGTACCGACGGTGGTACAATTCGCGGGCGGCAAGCAGATTGTTATTCCTCACCGCACCGACACACAATATCATGTTGTAACATTCATTGTTTCCATAATCTGCCATAATTATCCCACGAAGTCACTGCAATCCAAAATAGTCCCAACGCGAGGAACTAACAAGTACGACAGCCCGAAGGACAGAACAATACTACTCCGGAGGCCCGAAGACTACTAAACTTATTTTGGTAAAGTAGGTACTTAAATATCATTTGAAATTGCGACATAATTAAGGTGTATGCACACTAAACCGAACCACACAAGAGCGAATAATACGGAAAGGCATGCACGTGGCTTGTGTTAGTTTCATGCCTGTATTCCTGAAGGGTTAGGCAGAGGTGTATTTTTTTTACCTACGGTTGGCCAACTATGTTTAAGTTTCACGTAATAGGAGGCGAGCCTATTGCCGCCTACCAGGCACATTTCTTAACTCCGGGTAGCTACTGAGAAACTTCTTACGAAAATCCCAAATAGCACTTTTTGCCTGGCCTGGGATCAACCCCGAGACCTCGTGATCAGCAGTCGCATACACTAGCCAATACGCCATGGAGGCAGTATGAACTAACCGCAATAATTGTAGGTACATAAGCTTCGAAAGTAAATACAAATAAAAAAGTAAAAATAAGTAAATAAAAAAATAAAAGAAATAAAGTAAATACAAAGTAAATACACATTTGGAATGATTTTCAATGTCAGCTAAAGAAAATGCACACACAAAATAAGTTCGTCTTCATGGCAAAATGGGATCAAAGTTAGGCATTTTACTATGATCTGATACTGTCACATCTACGTTATTGATCTTTATTAGGTCAAAGAAAGTTCAGAAAAACAGCTGATTAGGGTTGCGGGACGCATAATTTTTGCGAAAACTTAGCACATCAAAAATCGTATTAAAATATAATGCAAATTAATTTCTGACTTCACATAGTCATTAGTGATGACCTAAATAATGTCTGGTTTCGACTATAGTATACGCATAAAGATTCGAATTGTATTTACCTCTTCTTTTTCGATCTCATTGAGAGCTTTCTTTAATCCTTCCTCCGTAGAGACATCGTATTTTTCTAATAAAAGGTTCAGTGACATTATGTATTGTAAATGTTCCAATTATTTACAAACCAAAACAAATCGAAGAAAATAACCTCTAAATCCAAATGAAATACAGATTTTTTTATATATTTGTTTTAAGGCATTGGCAGAACCATCAGCCTAACATCACAGTAAAACGATAGCGACCTTACTGAAGCTTCTATGGAGTTTTGGAAACAACAGGAAAAAACACGTTATGTCGCATTACATCACTTCTCAGCACTTATGCCATTGAGCTCGTAATAAGGAGGAGGCCCCCTAATCTTCATATACCTTAGACGAAGGATATTATAGACAAGCTATCAGCGTATGCAGTGTCGAGATAACAATAGATATCCTGAATAATTTTAAAAGATAACTATGATTATAACTTTGTTGACTAAAAATGTACTACCTGTTTTAGCCGGATAAAAGAATGACAGGACAAAAGAAATTGCAGTTATGCTTATATTTTGCTTAAAATGTATTAGAACATGTAATATTAGCTTAAATAACGTGATTAATTAAGTTTTTTTTACGTCAATACAAAAACAAGCTTACATACTGATGATAGGGACGGTTGGCCACCTTTTTGTTTGGACCCAGTTCATTGGGTCCAAATACAACTGACGCATACGCGAAAAGGATAAATATACTAATACCTGTGTCTCTCTCACTCTTGGTAAAACCTAGTATGTGCATCCTTTTCTTCATCCTTAATGTCAAAATAGTAGCGAGTCTATATTATTCTTCGTCTAAGTCTTATCTTCTTGTTTAATTTCGTCTAAGTCATATACCTAGTAAAAGTGATTTACTTCGCCTGTCGTCCGCCATCTTAATAGGTAAGATGACAGCGTAATTTGGGTGTGTTCCGATATACACTGCGAGCACTGTAAGGTGTGATGTCAATTTCGTATACTGTGAAGTCGTTCCTTTATAGTTAGCTATCCTGGTTACTGTTTATAACGGAATGCAATCCAGTATACTGATCTGTCTTTACTTTCATTTCATACAAAGTATTGGTTTTACATTGCAATAAACACAATTTCTTTAGATTTGCCATGTTTGGGTATCTTTTATTTATAATATTCAATAATAATAATAATATTCCATACTGCAAGTTGTTATATTTATGGAAGCTGTTAATCACGTGATATCACAGTGCTCGCAGTGTATATCGGAACAAAGCCTTTATCTGTTGTATGTCAGCTGTCAACTAGGGATGCGGGAAGAACCAACAACTATCGATATATCGATGTTTTAAAAAATATTTATATATTAAATATCCTTTATTTTAAAAATATTTAATTTGCGCTATTTAGGTTCCAACCTAGCATCCACCACTAATAATTTGTGATTCGTCGTCGTAATTTTCATATAGTGGGAAGAAGCCGTCCATTTATTTAATGGTTTAAATAAATTATTTTTTATTAATTTATCGAATTGATTAATCATTTGAATTGTATTATTATTAGCATTCAAAACATTTACTTAAACTTTTTTAATGCGTGCTCGTATAATTATGACATGTGTACAATAACGGAAATGGACATTAATCATCATCATCAGGCCCTAGATATCATCTAGGACCGAAATACAAGTTGATTGGATTGTGGCTCCATTACCAAATCATGAATATCATCTAGGGCTATCATGGCACTATTCAAGATAACTCAAACTAGCCCTAAATCGATCTGTTGCGACGTTTAATTAACGAGTACCCATGGCCACCTTCTAGCTCCATTATCAGACCATGGATACTATCTATAGACAAAGTACTCGTTAAGACGAATCAAATGAGTATAAACTCGATGGGGATGCGTTGTTTCATTACAGAGTTACTGTGGCCACCTTTCAGCTCCATCATCAGACCCTGGGTACCATCTAGAGACAAAGTACTCGTCAAGAGTAACTATACGAGCCCAAAATCGATGGGGTTATGTGATTTTATAACGGAGTTCTTATAGCCACCGTTTAGCTTCATCATTAGACCCTGGAAACCATCTAAAGACAAATTACTCGTCAAGACGAATTAAACGAGTATAAACTCGGTAGGGTTGCGCCGTTTCATTGTGGCTCATAAACTCGACACAAGAATCGAGCCTGTATGACATCAAGCCCGACACTCCCCCTGGATCCTGTTGGTACCCCAGTGACGTGCGTAAACTTGCATTTTGGACCGTGTTAACAAATAAAAAGGACCACTTATTGTGGTGTTCTCTTAGGGAGACCATTATGTAATGCAGTGGACGTCGAATGACTGATGGATGGAATAAAACATTATTATATACTTGTTTTTAGTTATCGTAATACCTCACTTTCAAATTTTTTTTTTCTGATGTCATCACATCACAAACTTATATAGGTATATTTGGACTTAGAATGAACGTCTATACCCAGGATTAAATTATTATTTATTTCTTTATGCTTTTTACAACCCAAATCTATTCAATAAAGTGTTACGCCCTTAATTTTCTGTTTGTTTAAAAAGAAGGCATGCCTGATTGATCTATCAACCACTAGCTCATATGACTGGATGGATTGGGTTGCAATTTGACACACATAGATATAATTATAGGTACAGGTAGATAAAGATTTACGCAATTAAAAAACCTTTGTCCACCCAAAAATTTATAGATCGCTTGAAGGACTGATGTATCGATATTGATATTTTTTACGAGCTTCCCTAGCGGAAATTCCGCCATTTTTGGATTTCAAAGAATTGGCTCGGTAAATTTGTAGTCATTTCCTCTCCCCCTTACGAGCTTGATGACTTATGCACATACACAAATAGTTAATAAGCAAAAGGCCACCACTTTTACACATTAATACTTGAAATAACACAAGCTTAGGAAAATAATGCAGAGCGACGACATGATCTTCTTTTTCTTCCCACCAAAACTCTTCATAAAATACAAAACGTCAAGTCCAAGATCAAGATCTCAGACTATCTAGACAGAGCGAAGAAAATTCTTTGAATGCTACAGCGAGCGAAAAAATACAGGTATAACATTTCATTCATATGTAGTCGAAAATGAAATAATTTAATGATTGAATGCTATAAAGTGATATATAAAATGGGCTTTTTTACTCGAAATTAATAATTGCTACTAAGATACACTCGTAAAACACGTTTTCTAGCAAAATTTCTATTACTGAGAATGGTTTCGGTGTTACCTTATTGCGAATTTAATTTGCCCAGTTTTCATTTTACTAATAAATTTATATGTCATTTATGAGATGATAATAATTTTAGGTTTTCCTCTAATCCAGATGCGAGATTGAAATGGGTGGTCGCTACGGGAAAACGAGGCCACCCATGAAATACCCAAAATATGCTTCACGATATTTTGTTGATGTTTCATTACACATAATAAGAAAATAGTAACGTTGGGAGCAAAATCATTGTCAATTATGTGTTCATGTAAATATAGCTTTTAAAGTTTTTGTACTTCAACTTTGTAAATCTCAATTCTAGATTATGACTACCGCTGTAGTCATAATCTAGAATTCAGAGAAACTGATTTGCTCTCTTTTGTGACTCCTGCCTGGGATTTAAGGGTTTCAAAATAAAACCCAGGAGTAAAACAAAATTAAATACGATATATTCACACCCCAAATGGTAGGTGGCAACACAAATTTATAAGGTCGTGGTATTCGTCCTATAGCTAACTTCACCACTTATAGTACTCTCTCTCCCGTAGGACCGGCCATGAAGCACATCGCTGCGTTTTGGTCGTAGCAGGAGATAGCTGTTTATGCTTTCCTTACATATCAGTGAAATGAAATGGTGAGCAGCGGCTTGACAATACTCTCAGTATAGTTGAGTCCATGAGCAACGGTTGACATTTACCATCAGATGGGCCGTGGCTCGTCTGCCACTAAATGCAATAAAAAATGTTCTTATTCAATTAATGAAATCAGCGCTGGAATGATGATAATTCTTTACTTATTTGACCCAGAAAAGAAAGAAAAGATAATAAAAATTGTATTCTTGTGTACTACTATTTTATTAAATATAACTTATTATTATTTACCAGATGAGAAATCGAATAGAACGGCAATTTATGGAGAAACAATACTTAATTTGCATCAAGGCTCAAAGTCTTGGTATTTCTATACGTGATCGAATTCTTATTACGCAGGTAAAACGTCAATATCCAACATAGCGCGCCGAGTTTGAATGCTGAAGTGGCAATGGGCAGGCCATATCACTCGACGAACTGGCGACCGTTGGGGAAAAAGGTTCTTGAGTGGCGACCACGTATCGGGCAGCGCTCTCCTATCAGATGGACCAAATATATGGTCAAAGCGGCAAGGAGCCGTTGGATGCAGCCAGCACAAGCCCGCTAGTTCTGGTATTCTCTTTGGGGCTTTCCTTCAGTGGACGTTTAAAGACTGATGGTTGATGAATAGAAGGGGTGGCAGATTTACTTTTAAATAATCATTTTGATAAACGTTGCGATTTTCAATAAAATATGTGTTACGAAGCGTTTCTTATTTACGACCTAGTTACAGACCTCATTCTAACTATCGTTTAATTTGCCCAAATATGGTTAAATATTTGTCAACCTGGCAACATTTAAAAAAATATCGCTGTTTCAAGTGCGGCCACGCCGTGGCTCCGTCTAGTAATTCTTAGTCTGAGATCAAGATAGTAGATACTCTATGCGTAGGACCAAAGAATAGAGTAATGCGTATAACCCACTGAGTTAGTTTCCTAAGTTAGTGGTATAACCCTATAACCTGAAACGTAGGACGGAGTAGGACCTTAGATAGCAGGTAGGTCTGGTTCTATGATTTGGCACTGCTGTTGCTGCTGTCAGCTATACCATGGCAAATCATTGATATACCCTATCCTATCGTTATCTATTACCCTATCGTTTCACAACTTTATATCAGTTCATTATTAAGATAATCTTATCATTTTATCATAAATAAAACATACCCATCCATCCATCCATCAGCCTTTCAACGTCTACTGTTGGACATAGGCCTCCCCAAGAGAACGCCACAACGAGCGGTCTCGTCATGGGGGATAATACCGTAATCGCCACGCTTGACAGGCGGGTTGGCGATCGCAGTGGATGTTGTTAATACTCGAGGGAGTGCTGCTGCCTACTCCCTCGGTATTTCCTCAGTCGGCTCTTACGGCTCCCGTGGGTAGAGGGGTGGGACATTTCTAAAGCCGGCCCACACGGCCACACCAGTCGTGCAATGGATGATAATTGCTTACTTCCCTTAATCGCGTCAAACGACACCCGTGGGAAAGAATGGGGTGGTGACACTTGTATTGTTAGTCCGTCACCACACGAATAAATAAAACACAACTATTAATAATTGAATTTTGAAGATTTATAGCATTACATAATATAGAAAGAAATTAATAACATCCTAAAAATACACGCTATCAATTTTTACGAATGTAAGTTCAAGTTAAAAAAACTAGTTGTTAACGTTGGACTATCTAAAAACCTGTACCTATTTATTTTGTGACCGCTATCTCTATTCTACTCTTTGCCGCTATCGCTACCGAGTAGCTTAGAGTAACTTTATCAGGAGACCGAGTACTTAGATAAATAACGAGTATGAGTATATCTTTATCTCAGGATAACTTATACAAAGAATATGATAAACTTGCTACTATTTTGACACTAAGGATGAAGAAAAGGATGTACATATTAGTTTGTAGCAAGAGTGAGCGAGATACATGTACAAGTTTTTCATCCTTATCGCGTATGCGGTATTTTTATTTGGACCCAATTCAATTGGTTCCAAATAATAAGGTGGCCAACCGTCTCGTATTCTGCGGGACCGTGCTGAAATACCATATTTAAGCCCGCTTTCTATAAATTAGTTAATTATTATAGTAAAACATTAAATGAGACCCACATGCCTATTTTACTACTCTATTTTGTTCATGGTAGAATGATTTCAAAGCAATTTTTTTCAATTGCTGCTTTGTTTTTGGGATCGTAGCAATAAATCCATATTTCGTCAGCTATAACTATGTATACCAAACACCAAATATGGCACCTGTTTATTAAATCTAGCAAGCATAGCACCAAGTGTCGCCGTTGTTTTTTGAGCATCAGTCAAATTGTGTGGGTTCCACCGAGAACACATTTTTTCACACCCAAATATTTGTGTAAGATATTTGACTCATGCATATACCTAAAGATGCCTAAAACTCAAGGTAGGCCACATAACAAATCTCAATCTTTCAGAAGAATTAACAAAAAGTCCAACAAACAATTTTTTAAAGTTGGTCGCCTTATCTGTCTTAATAGGCAGAATTTAAAAAATAGATATTTTGTAACATCTTGAATTAAAAATTGTGTAAGTTTAGTGACTAAGTGATATTTTTTAGAGAAAGTAAACTAGAGAAGAGATAAGAACATTAAACATGGGTCGCTGTTACATATTAGGTTGCAAAAATTAACCAGAACAAAATATAAGAAACATCACTTTCATCGGTAAGTAAGCTTGTTTTTGCATTAGTGTTTCAAAAAACTATTGTAACACGTTTTAATACATTTTAAGCAAAATCTAAAAATTATTTTGTAGTTTCTTTTGTAGTATCAGGCTAAAATAGGTAGTGCATTAATAATGTAAAAAGTTTTAATGATAGTTGTCTTCTGAAATTATTTCGGTTATGATCTGTTGCTGATAGGATGCCAATCTGTAGCTGACAGGTTTCCCATAAAACTCTCGCAACACTACAACACTCAATTTTTACAGTTACATATTTTATTGCAGTATTCCTAAGAAAAAAAAAACATTAGAGATCAGCTACATGGTCTCTGAATATTGGCCTTGCATCAAGGCTCAAAGTTACTCAGCGTGCCATGAAGTGGATAATTAACTTCCAGTCGATATTTCTCTACATAATTAAATTCGTAATACGGAGATCCGGATACGGAATGGAAGAACGGGAGTGACTGACATAGCCCGACGGGTTGGCATGCTATAATGGCAATATGCAGGCCAAACGTTGGATGGAAAAAGGTTCTCGAGTGGTGAACCACGTATCGGACAGAGCAGCGTAGGACGGATTAGAGCAGATTAACCGACGATCTGGTCAAAACCACAAGGAGCCGTTGGATGCAGTCAGTATAGAACCACTAGTTGTGGCGCGCTCTTGTGGAGGCCTATGTCCAGCAGTGGACGTCAAAAGGCTGATGGATGGCTAGATAAACGATGAGTTTTATATGATGAACGAAATAAATTTTGCAGAAATCGGCTTTGTTTTTATTTTCTCGTATGGTGTAAGTAATTGCTACAAACTAAACTAAGGAAAATTGAAATACGCAATAGTAAAATTTACCCGTTAAAGGGGGTACAAGTTAACCCTTAAATTGATTTCGTCCGTTTTAAAGGACATAGTGTTTACAAGCACATAGAGACTGTTTTAACACACCTAAGGGCTGCGATAACGCGGAAAGGCCTTGAACAGATAGTTCAAGGCTCTTTCGCGCGCGTGCATGTTTCATTAATGTAGAAATGGATGGTACCGACTAGTAATTATTTGAAAAAGTGCAACGGTCAGATTTGTTTACGCTCCTGATAAATTTAATTATAACTGTGAGTATTTGGGTTATTTTGTTTATTACGTTATGTCATTAGTTAGAATATAAATATAGGTATTGTATTGTGGTATAATTTTTATTAAATATTAGTGTATTTAGAGTAAAAATTTGGTTTATTTATAGTGTCCCACAAAACGGACCTTGCCAACTTGTACTATTAACTAGGGTGTTGTTTGGCTGTCCTGTCTAACGGACATTGCCATTTAGACCTATTTGTAAGAGTTCATTTTATTTGTCCTATAAAACGGACGTCGCCAATAAGTTGTCACTTGCAAGGTCGTCTTTACTTAATCACATTTTTATATTTTTATTTTGTTTTACAGTAACATGGCTTGGCGATCAAAGAAAATAATGTCACTCATACCTCCAGCGGATTCTGAAGAGTCTGATATTGAGTCTGATGATGATTTAGAAGTCAACCTTGA
This sequence comes from Leucoma salicis, assembly GCA_948253155.1. Taxonomy (NCBI): domain Eukaryota; kingdom Metazoa; phylum Arthropoda; class Insecta; order Lepidoptera; family Erebidae; genus Leucoma; species Leucoma salicis. Next base: position 29,712,257 of record OX411806.1, on the reverse strand, counting down.
GCGACGTGAGTATTTTCACAATGATAACAGTGATTCATCTTTGCGCCGTACCATATCTCCGGTATTATACGACATATTGGCTGATCTCAGTGTCAGTGAAGCCATAATTGGTCGGGAGTATAACGATCACGATCAATGCATTACTGAGGAAAAGCTACTTGAGACGGCGTGAGATGTATCCTCTTCACTCACTGGTCGGTCTTCAGCTCCAGTATCATGTTACATACCAGAAACACCTTCACCAATAGTTGCTGCATCACCATCTTCTAGTTTTTCTAGACCTACATTATTATCAAATATGGTAACACGTCAAACCAGACAAATCGCAAAAACAGATTTGTCACCTATGCCTCCACCAGCGACAAGAACATCTGTGGCTAAGAAGAAGCGTAAAATGAAGCAATTAGATTTTGTATTTAAAAAAAGAAAATATACCGGATCCGTCATACATTGGACTCCACCAATTTTGAGGAACGTCATGACGTCCTTAGCCCTAAGCAATATTTTCAAAAATTCTTCACCATTGAGTTATTAGATTTCATAGTTGAAATGACAAATTTATATTCAGTACAAACTACCGGGAAATCCATATGTGTAACCCAAAAAGAAATGGAAATATTATTTGGAATAGAAATCATGATGGGTGTTGTAGACTTACTAGCAGTCGAAGATTACTGGAGTGCTGGTCTGAAGTATGAGCAGATTTCATCAGCAATGTTCCTTAAACGCTATAGATCTATCAAACGCTTTTTGCACTTTTGTGATAATACTAATGTCGTAGACAAAAATGATCGTTACTATAAAATTACCTCTGTCATGGATTATGTTCGTAAGAAGTGCTTGAAGATAGAAGAAGAACTGTCATTTACAATCGACGAGATGATAATACCTTACAAAGGTAAAAAAGCTGGCAGCAGAAGGCAATTATGCCAAAGAAACCAAACAAATGGCGATTCAAATTTCTGGTTCGGGCTAGTACGTCAGGCATGGTGTATGATTTCTTTGCTTATGATGGCACAAATACATTTCAAGGTGTCCAATTTAGCGAATGGGAAGAAGACTATCTTGAGGTTGGAGGTAAAACAGTTATCCGGCTATGTAGAACCATTTCTAATACCATTCTAAGCACAGTATACTTTGATAACTGGTTTACATCGCTCGAACTTATATATTATTTGCGTAATGAGATGGGCGTTTTGTCTTTAGGGACGTTACGAAAAGATAGATTGCGAAATTGTAAGCTGATGACTGACAAAACTATGATAAAAAAGGGATGAGGAACATATGAAGTAGTATGTGGTAATTCCAAACGAATAGCCGTGACAAAGTGCATGGACAATAAATCTATTCATATAGCAAGTTCGTTTTGTGCTCAAGAACCAGTGAGTACTATAGTACGATACGATAAAAAAACTAAAAAAAAGAGTGCTTGTATCCTGTCCAAATGCTATAAAAGTGTACAACACACATATGGGCAGCGTCGACATCGCCGATATGTTGACCGCTTTGTATAGAATTCGCGTGAAAACAAGACGTTGGTACATGTCAATATTTGCTCAATTTAAAAATTTGGTCTCTGAATGTTGGCCTCGTATCACGGCTCAAAGTTGCTCAGCGGGCCATGGAGCGGGCTATGCTTAGTATTTCCCTACGTGATCGTATCCGTAATACGGAGATCCGTAGGAGAACTAGAGTGACCGACATAGCCCGCCGGGTTGGCATGCTGAAGTGGCAATGGGCAGGCCACATCGCTCGACGAACCGACAACCGTTGGGGAAGAAAGGTTCTGGAGTGGCGACCACGTATCGGACGGCGCAGCGTAGGACGGCCCCCCACCAGATGAACCGACGATCTGGTCAAGGCTGCGGGGAGCCGTTGGATGCGGTCGGAACAGGACCGCTCGTTGTGGCGTTCTCTTGGGGAGGCCTATGTCCAGCAGTGGACGTTGAAAGGCTGATGTTGAAGGAAGAAGATCATAAAGAGAATGAGAATTATTGGGGCAGTTAAAAAAAATATGGTCGGGTGTTCCTTCGTCCAGTCCACATTCGCACAATGATGTATCTCTAACCCGTATTTTGGCCAGATGAACAGGAGTACATGAATGTCCAAGGCGTAAGCGACAAATTACTGAAGTAGCTCGTTTAGTAATTTTATGATATTTTGAAAACCATGGTTTTGTCGGAATTACTTCTTGAATCGATTTATAATATTTTCCTTTTATGTAAGAAGACTCGATCCAAGATCTGTTCCAACTGATATATAGATTATTTTTAGCTAATGACATGAGGTCTAGTGAATATGTCGTGAATTCTGATAAACAACCGGTATGAGCGGCTTGTTTTGCGCAATGATCTACTACTTCGTTACCATCAATGCCATTGTGTCCTGGAACCCAAGCAAGATATATTAGGATTCCCTTGGAGTCGCATCTAAAAAGAGCCTGTTTTATTTTAAGAATAATTGGTGTTCGCGATTTTGAACGAAATGAATTAGACCTAATGGAACTCAAAGAACTAAGGGAGTCTGTGAAAATAATTGTTTTATGAATGTTGTGTGATTCAGCATATAAAATAGCCTGAAGAATAGCTATAGATTCTCCGGTAAATACAGAACATTCAACGGGACACTTAAAACTAAGAATGATTTTATATTTAGGTATCCAAACTGCAACGCCGACATAACTTTCATTGGAAATTTTGGACGCATCAGTGTACATAGCTAAATAATCGCTCCAGTTCTGTTCAATAGTCCATCTAAAATACTGTTCTGCGTCCACCATGTTTTTCGACATACCTAAATCAACGATATTTGGTTGGTAAATAAGCGATTCATATGAAGTTCCGAAGAGAGGATTCAATCTGCATTGAAAAACTGGGCAAGGTATTCGAAGAAGTGAGATAAAGCTTTTAAATATGCAGGGGGATTCTTTACGAGCCCAGTAATCGCAAGAAGAAATAAATTCAGATAGTTGGTGTAATGTTGGAATAATAAGATGCGTTGAAGTTTGAAGGGCCTTAAAAATAAATCGGTCAGACAGATATTGTCTTCTTAACCTAAGGGGAGGGTCTACACATTCCACTTGTAGAGCGTTAATTGGGGTAGATTTCATTGCGCCAATTATAATACGTAGACATTTAGATTGTATTTTATTTAAAGAATTTAATGCAGATTTATTACACGGCTCTAAAAGGAATGATCCGTAATCTAAATGACTTCGAATAAGGGTTAAGGTCATAAATAAGCTTCTGACAGAATGGATGAGAACCCCACCATGCTCCCGACAAGGCTCGAAGTATATTTATGTTTTTTTCACACTTTGTAATTATGTGATTAATATGATGGCTACCAGTTAATTTAGAATCTAGAATGATACCTAAAAATTTTACCTTATTAATAACCGGAAAAATTTGACCATCAAAAGAAATCTCAATATCTGGTGTTATCCTACGCCGCGAAAAAACAACTACATTACTTTTTGGCACTGATATTGATAATCCATGGTTGTGTAACCAATCTTGCAGATATGATATAGCAGAGTTAAGACGATTGGTTGCCGCAGAAATATTATCTGCAGTTACATATAACGCTAGATCGTCTGCATATTGAAGTACCTCACAAAAGCAATTTACAGAAAGGTCTAAATCATATGTGTAAATATTATATAAGAGAGGACTAAGCACTGAACCTTGTGGCAACCCTCTAGATACAATTCTAGGAGGATATGATAAATTTTGTACATTGATTATAATGGACCTAGTCGAAAAGTAATTTGAGATATAGTTAACTATTCTACCTGGAATGCCTAGTCGAAGCATTTTCTGCCTAAGTATAGGCAGGAGTACATTGTCATAGGCTGAAGCAATATCGAGGAAAACTCCAACCAGATAATTATTTTTAGAAAAAGCTATCTGTATATCTGTGACGAGAATGCTCAGACTATCCATTGTACTTAATCCTCTTCTAAAACCAAATTGGCTTTTAGGCAGCGTACCTCTACTTTCCAAAAACCACTCTAAACGATTTTTAATTAAGTGTTCTAATATTTTTGCCAGAGTACAAGATAAGGCTATTGGCCGGTATGCTGTAGGATCTGAAGCTGCTTTACCAGGTTTTAAAATGGGGATCACTATACATGATTTCCACTCTTCAGGAGGAATCCCAGAAATAAATATATTGTTAAGAATTTGTAAAATGATATCTTTAGTATTAAGCCTACTGTTGACTACAAAAGAATACGGAATTCTATCTATTCCCGGGGAGGAATCATGTAAGTTTTCTAAAACCATATTAAATTCCTGTTTTGTAAATGGTGAATCAAATGTGTTCGTGACCTGAGGGTTATTAGTAAATATACAAGATTCCTCAAAAGACATAACTGTGTCTGGAGCCAATTTTTGTGCAAATTGTTCAATCCATTCTGAGGAATCATTGGACGAGATATTCCAGTCATGCATAGCATTCCGGAACCTCCTAACATTTTGCCAAACCATGGATCGTCTCGAGCCGGGTGAGAGAGACTCACAAAATTTTCGCCATCCTGATCTCTTTTTATCTGAGAGCAATTTTACAGTTGTTGCTGCAACGTTTTTATATTTTAAATAATTCTCTAATGTCATATTCGAAGAATAAACTCGCTCAGCAGCCTTTCTTTTTTTGACAGCTGAAGTGCAGTCCTGATCCCACCAGGCTGGAGAAGAAATATACTTACTATGTGGTTTTTTATAGGGGATAGTACTGTCAGCAGATGAAATTATAATATTTTTCAATAGTGTATATATTTGACGAATATTGCTTTGGTCAACTGAAGGAAGTAGAGATGAATTAGCATCAAGGCAAGCAGAAAATTTAGACCAATCAGCTTTAGCAGTATTATATTTTAATCTGGGATTGCACTGGGTTGTCGGAATATTAATGTGAGATGATATAATGGATAAGAGAATAGGATAATGGTCGCTCCCAAAGGAATTAACTAATGTCGACCACGAGATTGACGAGGTAATACTAGGGGAACAAATAGATAGATCTACGGCACTATTTAAATTTTGCATGGGAGACACTCGACGCGTGGGAGTTCCATCATTGAGGATACATAAGTTTAAGTTGTCAATTAATTCTAAAAACGTTTGCGAAAGTCCGTCACATTGTTGTGAACCCCATGAAGTGTGATGTATATTAAAATCTCCGAGTATCATAATAGGAGAGGGAAGGGAAGATATCATATTAAAAATACGATTTCAAATTGATATATTGGGATCAGGAATGTAAATGGAAACAAATGTGATATTTAAAGCACGTATAGCAACAATATGAAAGGTGTCTGGGTGAATAGGGAGATTAATTTGAGAAAAAATAGTTGATCTTGAAATGAGAATAGAAGAGCCAGCACGTCCGTCGCTCCTGTCATCCCGGAGACATGAGAAACCTGGTACTCTAAAGTAGGTGCCAGGACGTAGCCATGTCTCCTGAATAGCAAGAACAACAGGCTTGTATTTGTTAATCAAAAATATGAGACCAGCTTTTTTGTGACGGATACTTCTACAGTTCCATTGTAGGATTACTGGGAACATTATTAATCAATGAAATAAGCTTAGTAAGTTTTTGACGAGTACTAGAAGGAAATTCAGAATCACTGAACTTGGAAAGTATATTTATGAGAGTAGAAAGAAGTAACTCACATAAATTATCGTTTGGAGAGTCAGAAATTGCACAGCCATTAGATAGAGAGGAAGCAGGAGTCCCTACTATCATCTGATGAGCACGGGTATCATAGCCTAGGCCAGATGCTGTAGAAGGGGGACGTCGAGGGATAAGTACAGTTTTTTTGTAAGATGTTATGGGCGAATGTGGAACATTACAAGAAGGCTGAGACATTGAGTTTGAAATGTAGGAATTATTTGATAATGTTGCTATAGACGTTTTTGTGGTATCTGCAAAGGTTTTCCTAACATGTGGAAATCTCGCAGAGGCTTCAAAATATGATATATTTTCCTGTGACATTACTAACTTTATAGTTTTTTGACGGGAGTGTTCGGGGCATCTCGTATCCTTAGCTAGATGATCACCTGAACAGAATAAGCAGGATGGGTTTTGTTCCGAACAGGAGTCTCCTTCGTGGCCTTTGGAGCAGACAAAACAACGTGGTTTGGATCTACACTGCGTGGTCACGTGACCAAATAGGCAACACTTAAAACATTGTATTGATGGTAATACGTATGCCTCTACAGGCATCGAGGTATAAAAGCTATAAATATGTGAAGGTAGTTTTTGTCCTAAAAATGTCAAAACCACCGTTTGAGTAGGGGACCAGGTAACAGTACTCTCAGAATTAATTCTTCTGCTCAGTCTACGCGCTTTTATAACTTTTCCAAAATCGGAAGGAACCTCTACGGACGCTACAAAATCTTCTAGAGACCACTCCACAGGTACACCCCTTACTATACCCATTCGTGTTATATTGTAGGAAGGAATCATCGTTTCATATTTCGCAGTAGCAAGGGCAGGTTGAGAAAGGAACACATTAGCATCTACGGCGGATTCGAACTCGACAGCAATTCTATTTCTGCCAATACGTTTTACGCCACCGCGAACTATATTTTTAAAATTATTTCGATGTAAAAAGTGACCAAATTTCATAGGGTGTGAAGATACACCTGATGAATTGTCGTCAAAGGGTCTACTTACATGTACCACAAACGGAGCTACATCAGTATTAGAATAGATACGCTTACTTGACTCAAAATTCGGGTGAGTGTATGTATTCTGAATCGACGGCGTGGCGATGGATTGATTAGATATATTTTTCTTAGTAGGAGGGTATGAGGTCACGTTTTTAAGCTCATTGCTACGCTTGCGACTTGCCGAGCTGGAATTAGTGACATTTTCAAAATCTATTGTATTTGGTAAAGGTTGACGGAGTCGTGGTGACACTAAACGGGGGATATCTTGTGCGAGATCATACGGAGGCGATCTTGACCGCGACCGTGATTGAAAAGATCCGCCGCCAGGGTCAGGAGGCTCGACATCCATCTTTGTTAGGTGTAAATTGTGTATTAGATGAGTAAATTCTCAAAACTCAAGTTTATTAGCCACCAAACAACAAGTAACAATATATTATGACAGTCAGACAAATAATCCTTGTAATATTTTACCAAAATACACGAATCTTTCACTCTACCAATATAGAAAATCTAGCAATCGTTAAAACAATTCTAAACAAGCTACTCTGGCACAGCGAATACTCAAAAATAATGGTCAACTCGAGTTGTAACTCGAGCTGACTCGGTGTCAATTTGAAAGTGTCAAGTAGCAGTAACTCCGAGTACAACTCCGAGTAACAATTATGGAAATGCTTATATTGCAGTATGCTTCAAATGAACTACCGAACTGGCGACCGAGTCACCGAGTTGGCAGCGATTCATCAGCTTGACTTAATCATATACAGAGATGAGCGTTGATACTAGTAGCATATAATTTAGTAGGTTATTTTATTTTAGCATTCAAACACGTTTGTAAATCTGTAGAATTATCAATATTAGATTTATGTATTGATCAAATATTAAAACCAGCACTATACAAACAAACAAAACACAAACAAAATTATTTTATTGACACCAAAGAAACATTCTTAACCTAGAAAAATACAACAAAATATAAACTACAGAATTTTAAATGTGACAATAAGGCCCGCATTCAGCAATGATGTCACAGTGCAGCAATTTTATTAAGATGCACTGCAACGCTGATTTTCAATGCAGGCCTTAGTGACGCACGGATGTCAATTAACTAGCAATGACATACATCCATCCATCCATCAGCCTTTCAACGTCCACTGCTGGACATAGGCCTCCCCAAGAGAACGCCACAACGAGCGGTCCTGTGCCGACCGCATCCAACGGCTCCCCGCAGCTTTGACCAGATCGTCGGTCCATCTGGTGGGGGGGCAATGATATAGGTACATAGAAATAATTTCATTGATTATGTATCTACAGAACTTACATCCTGTGGGTATATGATTAAATATTCAAAAATAAATAATAATAATTAACTATAAAATTGTACAGATCTATAAATACGTGAAGACCAAACGAAACGAAATAATCGAAATATAATATAGAATACAATATAGGTCTATATAGTTAACTGAAATATAATTACGCTCATTTGACTCATTTAGCCTGATGCAGTTAATGCGCGCGGACGCATCGAAAAAATGTATATAATTGCCTTGCGTGCGTAGTCAGCCAGTTATTGTTTGTAGTAACTTATCTACGTATTCATGTTGTTTAAGAAACGAGAAGTGACAAAAAATTTGCTATTCATTCCACCACTGCTCTTAGCTTTTCAGCCAGAACCGATAGGTAAGTACCAACTATTTACCTAAATTCTGTTTTTGTTGAACATGCAAAAAAAGTTTAAGGTTTGCTTTAAAAGTGACTTTATTGATTTTAGCTCGAAACGGCGGAGGAATATTGTTCCAGCATTTAGTGGCGACATATTTAAAACATCCCCTGAAAGCTGACGTCCTAAACTGCGGAATGGAAATGGGGTCTGTCACGGACCGGGGACTGTATATTGAGTGATCATAACGCCAGCTAAGTTTGTTGTCAAGATATTTAGGATTTTTATTTTTTATGATGCCAAACAACATTGTTGCTAGATGAAGCTTGCGTCTAGCCGCCATTTTCAAGATATTGGCTGTATTAAGATAAGATGTGACATGGTTACGACGCGGTATGTGAAAACAGAACCTTGCGCAGGCATTTTGCACACGTTGAATCAGTTTTTTTGTTCGCGAGTAAATACATGGGCCGTAAACCGTGTCACAATAGTTAAATTTTACTAGTATGAGGCTGTCAATTAATTTCTTTCTTATATCAACGCTAAGGTAGTTCCGGAACTTGTAGAATATCTTTAGTCTATAAAAACAGTTTTTCACTATATTATTGATGTGCACTTCGAACCGTAGTGCAGGATCAACTGTTAGTCCCAAACTTTCAGTTAATTTTACACACACAACCGGCTTTCCCATTAATCTTATTACAAGGTTTGCACATAAGATTTTATTTACTTAAAACTTGCTACCTATAACAATAAATTTAGATTTTTTCGGGTTGAGGACTAAAGTGTTCTGCTCGGACGGGGTAACGATTTTCTGCAGCTGCTCATTTATCTTTTGTACGGACGACGATGTATCATTCGGCTTAAAAGACAAATACACTTGAATATCGTCAGCGTACATATGGTACTTGCAGTCTTGGATGCAGTTTGTCACATCCACAGTATACAAAATAAATAGCAACGGCCCGAGCAAAGATCCTTCAGGAAAACCTCTCGTGACTGGCTGAACCGAAGAATACATCCTAGAACCATCCTCAGTCAGTATTTCAACGTACTGCGTCCTGTTTTGCAAATAACTATGGAACCACTTTATTGTATTTTCATCAAAACCGTAGTAAGCTAACTTAGACAGTAACATAGAAATATTAATACTATCGAACGCCCTGGAATAGTCAAGTAGCGTGAGTATAGTACCCTCGCCGCTATCTACTTAATTTAAAGACAAGAGTGATCGGCTTGACTCACGACTTCATTGCGTCGCCGGTTACATGCAACCACAGAACAACATACTGAGGAGCATTAAACCGTTGATGCTCGGGTTTGTGTAAAAGGAAGTCGAGCTGACTCGTTGGTAGAGTAGCTCGAGTTGACCGAGTTAAATAACTCGAGTTGACCATCGCTAGCTACCTGCCTGGCTGCAACCTGCAATTTGCAAAGTAGTATAGTAGTCGGAATGAGCTAAAGGTCTTAGAAACCAGGTCATAAAATTAAAATTAAAAAAAGTATAGTAGTCTGTGAACCTGCAACATTCAAAACCATGCCTTAGGAACTTTTTCAAAATATTTTAGCAAAATATTTTTTTAAATCTAAAATTGTGATTTTGATGTCATATGTTCTTGTAAATATTTTAAATTTATTGCGTTATGAAGTGACAACCATTTCACACTGTTCATTTTATTAATTACCAATTTGAAATTGCTAAGTAGGGACACTTTGGTCACAGAGTGCATTCAATAATTTTAGTTCTTATCATTATGGATTGGAACAGATCTTAAAAAAAATTATAGTGGACAAAAGTACGTACGGTGGAACATTCATGCATTCAACGTTAGTAAACATAAAAACTTGGTGAAATTGTAAAATCGATGTGCCGTTAACTGTATTACATTCCCGAGGGTGCTTAGTAAGAGTTTCACACTCTTCCGAGGGCAGGTTTTTTCTGAGGACGAAAAGCAATCGTCAAAGGTGAGTGGTATACGAGACAGAGGGCATACATTGCATAAATTAGGTAGTATTGGCAAACACGACTGGATTTTTTTTTGTGTGGAGTGGGCTTATTTCATGGTATCCCTGGACGGTGTGTTCGGTTGGTTGCAGATTGACTACGTGTGGGGTTGGGCTTCGCCCCCGCTGCGATTGCAGCTGGGTAATTCACGCGGGCACAAAAGGTGAGTGAACTCTCCTGCTATCTTCGAGAAATTATTGGCACAACATGTTTCACATAGTTTAATAGTTTCTTAAATAATAATTATTGGTTCTGTTAATATTGGTGTAATGAGATCATTGTTTTGTTTGTGGGTGGGTTTGTTTCATAATAAGGGGTTGGCAGCTGATTGCTTATAATGCCTAATAACTTCCTTGATTGTTCATTGATAAGTATGCATAACATGGAATTGGTTTAATTATTTTATGATAATTCAAATGTACATATAGGTATATTATGCTTGCTTATTAATTAAATATATCGGGTGTTTTGATAAGAGGTTAATGTGTCAAAGACAATTTCAAAATATAGTGTCTTCAGTATGTCTCAACTATAAACACTGACACGTAACTAAGCAAAACATTGCAATAATTTTTTTTTTTAAATGGTTTGTTACTTTTTGATTGATTAGCTTTTAAATTATATTACTTTTTTTTGATGTCTGGACTTGGCTATAACTACTACAATGTAGTTTGCCCTGATATCAGTAAAAAAGAAAACAATAAGAAACCTCTATCATATTTAAAGTAAAGATATTATGAAGAATAACCGGCAATATAATAGTGAATTTTTGTTGCCTTTTCAATTTATAAAGTTATATGTAATTTTTAAATTAACTCAAACCTTTCCGCTCTGCAAATTATTAAAAGTATTCTTAATAGATGATGAACGCCTTGTTTCTATTATCACAGTTCTGTTACCATAAATAGCATAGAAGGATAGGCAGACAACCAATTTCCACTTGGCACAATTCTTGCTCACTACTTTTGTCTCATTCACTCTCATTATTAACAATATAAAACAAATAAGTCTGAGGTTTTCACCATCCAAGTTATAGATATTACAGAAAAAAATATTTGAGAATATCACTCGCACTAGTTCTCTTTCTCCACATTCACAAATAATTTGTTCTTTAGAAGTAGCTGAGCATGTCAAGTGCTAAAATACAGATCAAAATGTTATAGTTATTAAGTAGAACCGAACCCCCCGCTAACATGAGGGGTTGTTACTTAGTAACTACTGTGACATTTGTACACTTTAATAAATTTTATTATCCAACCCATTTGCTAAAATATAGTATAAAATTTACTTTACACGTTGTGGAATGTAATATGTATAACGTGCAGTAACAGGCAATTATTTTTTTGTGATGAAATTAACAACCAAAGTGTAGCACAAATAACTTTCATTTACCAGAGTTCCACTAAAAGGAGCTCATTAAAAATTAATAGATTCATACTCAAATGAAAACACATAAATTAAAGTTTTATATAATTAGAATGGCTCGCTAAATTGAATTACATCAGGGTATACTTGAGCCACTGACATTGCACAAGGTAATTGTGTAAATGTGTGAATGAGCATTGAATTTTCGACTGAATTGTATCAGAGAACTAATGAGGATGCGTGTTTCTATTATTTACCATAAGAGTATATTCAACTACCCTCGTGTTGTTGTGAATGTAAATTGTTAAGCCTGCACACAAAAACATAATAAACCTTTCCTTTGTGACGTAAATCACGATGTAAACTCTTGGTTTTTCTTTTCTTTTACTATTTCGTAACAACAAGATGAAGGCCTGTACCATTATAACATTAACAGTCTTATAACTAGGGTGTAATATTGACCCATACAATTTCACGGACGCAAAAAGTCCGCTATCGAGGTCATACCTCGCGGTGACTGCACACACTCCACTTTCATTTGTTTATTTGTAATTGTATAAATAATAATATATATTTATAGACTCATGCTTTAGTAACTGAAAGGGTAAGCTAAGATGCAACACACATTTCGGTTATTGATCATCATTTTGTAAATTTCGTAACATTGTATTTTTGAAAGATTCAAATAACGCCAGTCCAGAGTTATTGTCTTGAGGATACACTGATAAGTTACTATACTACTAAGTTTATTAGTACAAAGGTCAAATCGATGACCAAAAGGGTGTGGACCCTCCTTGTTAGTCCCAAAGTAATAGTCTTTCAATATGTAGATATTGGTCAGAATGGACAGCTTGGTGCCTTTTGCACAATTATTCATTCCTTTTTATACTGGATTTGCATGAGAAAGATCCAGGACTCCGAAGCCATGCCGAAAATCGCGCATGGGGATTGATTATGCTTCCTACGTGTAACGGAGTATTGGTTATTTCTATTACCGAAGAGGTTGTAGCGTTTGGTTAGTCGTGGTTGGGCTCTTGCTGTCTGAATGATCGTCAAGATTAAGCAATGTTGAACTTTGGCTTGGCCGGCTTTCGGTGGCAAAAAATTCTCTGAAGCATGGAGGAGATGCTCCAGAAAGCATGTCATGTAGTGGGTCCCGGCTATCAAATGACATCCTGGCAGATGCTACGCATGGTCAGAGTACTGAGTAAAAATCTATAAGTCCAATCTTGATCTGAGGTTGCCAGTTATCCTCCTATTTGGGCTGTGGAGGTCAGAAAGCTAGTTGCTCCGTGTAAATACTGGTGATCAGCTAAAACAATGCTTGAGATAAGGAAACGTAAGAAGATGAGGATGAAAGGTATCACTGAGGACTGTCATTATAGAACTCAAATTTGATCCCTACGCTAAGGTCTCAATAGGCAAGGCATGCGTTTGTTTTTGTAATGATATGTGTATTGTTTTTGCCCACGATTTCATCCGCGTGGGCTTCATGATTTGGTTAATAATACGAATACGTCATCATGGCAGGAATTATATTCCGAGATAAAAAGTACCTAAGTCCGTTACTGGTCCGTCCCGGTTTAGGTGAATGAAACATTTCATAATTTTGCAGTTCAGTAGTTATAGGGTTAAAGCGTAACAAAAGTAACTGTCTTTCACATTAATATTAGTAAAAAAAAACATATCTTTCACATTAATATTGGTAGGTAAGGATAAGGATTTGATCATTTTCTTGAAGATATATAGAGTTCCGTATTCGGCTATCGTAGACGTCTCACTGCTGGAGAAAACCAGTGGGCAATAGTGAGACGGTAATAGGTTCCTTAATTCCATAGACCAATAAAGTTAGCTGAATCGAGAAAAATAGAGATATTCTAAAATGGTTGGTATTGTAATATAAAGATGACCCATAACCCGCCGGAGGACTACTGAAGTAATCTCCCACAGTCCCCAGTGGTCCACCGCGGAGAGACGGCACACGGCAAGTGGGTGTAGGCCGCCACACTGCCCCGTTCCCTCCCCGTACAGTGTCTGGTAGGTACATTTTCCCGCCTTACCAAAAAGGAATGACGCATAAATATGACAGAATTAATATGAGCGTGGAAGAAAACTGCAGATTACATTGACCTCTAATTGAAATTTGATTTTCTAAATCTAAGGGCTGGGTGCAGGAGTGCTAAAATGTGCGCTGTATAAACGCTTGGCTATGTCGTAATTTTTTTAATGTGGCAACACTTAATTTCCTTTGTGTAACGTGTTCCAGGGGGATCTCTGCTAGATGGCACAGCTTGCCGGTTCTCTTGGGTGTCGTAAGAGCCGGATAAGGTATTTTAGTTATTCATTTTTTTTTTCAAAGTTATATAATTCTACTAGGCTGATTTCGTTATAATCGATATATCGGTCGACTTGAGCCCAGGGTGACGTGTACGAAAGATGTGTTTGATGGTGATGTTCTTATCACGTAGAAGGAGAAACCGCCTACGGATTGGCTAAGCATATGCGCAAGGAAATACTTTCATCATTACGATCCTTACAGAAGTTATGAAAGATTTATAAAGCAACTAGTTTCGGCACGCACCTTCGTCTACCTTTGTTGTTGTTAAGGCGGGAAAAAAATTACTTAACTGCACACCCCGTCGTTCGGGGCAACGAACAGGGTAGTGTGTCACCCAATAAATAAACCCGCCGTATGTTGTCTCTCCGTCTGTACTGGCGGACCACGCTGACTGTGTGATATGTCGTTAAAGTGTTCTCCATAGGAACTTCTTTACGTGATAAAAATATTCTGAGTTTAATCTATCCAAGCCACAATTAGTTGTCTTTTTAACAGATTTCGTATTGTAAAGCTGTCCATTGGAAACTATTCATTTTTCAGGATAAAAAGTATTCTATAGGTAATAGGTTAGTTAATGCAGTGCCCCCTATTTAGGTACCAAATTCCATTTATATCCGTCAGTAATTTTGGCGTGGTTCTCCGACAAACACCTAAGCCTCTGTACAAACATTTGCATCCTCACTAATCCTTACTAATTAGATAAATGGGAAAGTGATTTTGTGTGTTCATTTGTACTCTGAAACTATGGACCCGATCATCATGAAATTTTGCGCACATAATATAATTTTGCCCAGTAGCGGACATAGACACACTTTTTATATTGGAAAATGTTATCCCATAAAAATGGATGGTTCCCGTGGGACACAACATTATTATTAGGAAATAGGGCATTTGTTAAAATAAAAGGGAATTTGCCGACCTATGTCTTTTTAGAAATCTGTTCTTTTGGAACCGCCTTAACCCTTATGTGATACCAGGATGGGCGAGGGCGGGTCGCCGGGGACAGGCGCGGGGGGCGGGGCGCGCCTGTCGCACACGTCGGAGAAGCACCCGCGCGCCATCCTGGGCGAGCTGTCCGCGCTGCGCCGCCACCGCGAGCTGTGCGACGTCGTGCTCAACGTCGCCACCAGGAAGCTCTTCGCGCACAGGTGCCTCCCTACACTTCTACTAATTCAATAATGCGCGACACTATGTTTATTTAAAGCGCTAATCTCTGCAACTGCTGAATATGAAATATACTTTTATATTTCATACAAAAATGTTTGAGAATTTATTCAATTACCCGCCGACAAACCGTCAATACATGTCTGCTTAATCTAATTCAACTCAATATCTTGAAGATTTCCTGACAGTTTTCGTGTTGCGGAAACTTACACATAAGGAAGTTAACTTATAACTGAGTTTATGTGACTATATTCATTTGTAATTACTGTAGAATTCATAAAAAAGCAATTCATAAATGTCTATTTTTTAATAGGTAGAATGTTTACAACCATTTACTATTAACTCGTTCACTCCGTGTCTATAGGGTTAGGAACATGCGAGAAATGCCCCTGGTGTTGCTAGCATCTGTAGGCTAAACGAGACCTGTTTGAAGTCCTCTTATCACGAATACTACGTCTCACACGAGACCAGCGGTAGCTACTCCTACTCTTGTTTCGTACTGCGAGTGAGGGTGGCGAAGATAGAAATCTTTTTACTCCCCTCCATTATACTTACTGCATACCTCCTCATTTCTTTATCGTCCTTCCTCTCCACTTCATATTCCTTTCCCTGGGGTTAGTTACTTCTGGTGTTGCAAACGTCTATAGACTAACCGCTTACCTATCATTAGTAGAGCCGTATGCTTGTTTGCCACCTTCGTAGTATAAAAAAATATTTCGAAAATCACAAGCACTGAAAACATCGTGATGAAACTTGTATATCTGCTTGATGGCTTAAGAATACTTGCAGCCCGCTCTAGGCCAGTCTGGTCTATAAGAGTAAATCCCATTATTTTTTCTTTTAATATAGACAACAGCCTGCTCTAAGGAATAATCCTTATATCGCGAGGGACTGCAAACATACAATGTCACGGACAAATTACACCAAGACACAGAGTAACCATTTGTGAATCACACAAAGAGAACTGTGTGAGAATCGAATCCACAACACTTTGGCCGAAGGTAGGTATCTAAACCATTTCGCTACATGTGCAGTCAATTTTGAATCTCACCAATTAACAATGTACTTTAATATAGTTGAAGGCACGTATTGTGAAACCAGAGCGTTGTTCCAGGGTGATCCTGTCGGCATGCAGTCCGTACTTCCGCGCGATGTTCACAGGCGAGCTGGCGGAGTCCCGCGCCACCGAGGTCACCATCCGCGACGTGGACGAGCACGCCATGGAGCAGCTCGTGGAGTTCTGCTACACCGCCCACATTGTCGTCGAGGAGAGCAATGTGCAGGTTAGTACTTACACAACGATGGCGAAGAGTTATCTCATAACGTGTGGACTTAAGGCGTCTATATTATACAGTCATATACTTACTCATCAACACGCCATCTCCCTTGTAGGGTAGGCAGATAAAACAGAGTACCAAAAGGCTCTATTCTTACACACATCTCTCGCTTCCTCAACATTCATAATTCTACACACGCTCGTCGGTTTCGGAGACTCCTGACTCCACCTTCCTTCAATACATGACCGTATGGTCTAGGTGGGTTAGATTCGGTCAGCCCCTTTTTTTAATTTTTTTTTGTTAAGGTGGGAAACGAATGTTTCTAACCACACACTCTGTCGTTCGGGGCAATGAACAGGATAGTGTGGGGTCCTCACCCACTAAAGAAACCCGCCGTGTGCCGTCTCTCCGCCTTTATTGGCGGGCCACCGGAACCATAATACATTCCTTCAGTGGTTTCTCGGTCTCCCCCTACAATCATATATATGATGATAATCAACCTTTGGTATAGCAGCTTAAATAAAACCACACCGGCAATAGGTTGGAAGATATAACATATCTTTCGTTAAAAAATACTTTTAATCAATTATCACTGTGCCTGAGACATTTTCTCGACCGCTAGTGCTGGTTGGTGCTCCTTTAGGGTCATCCGATCACTGCCTGGTCCGCTGCACTGCCCTTGCTGCGGGAACCAATCGTTTTCTAACGATTGGTCCTTGGAAGCAGCTATGCTTTTCCTCTAGGGATCCCGACGTCTGTGCGGACTGTGTCGCGGAAACGGTGGTTATGGGGATGGAATCCTTCATCCCCAGTACCAAAATACCGGTTGGCGGTCGCAGCCGTCCATGTTTCAGCAAAGCCTGTAGGACGACTGCACGCCAGAAGCAGTCCGCATACCTGGCCTGGAATAGGGCCAGGAAAAGTCGGGATCCGAATGCCAAACAGATAAAGCGGAAATTTAATGCTGCTTCCAGGTCCAACAAGAGGGCTATTGCCGAAGCCAAGGCGGAACACGTTGCCAGAATTGGCGAGCGACTTGCAAGCTATCCCACTGGGAGCCGAGCTTTCTGGTCGCTTGCCAAGGTAGTACAGGGCAACTTCTGCCAGTCTAGTCTCCCATCATTGCGGAAACTGGATGGCAATTTGGCCCATAGTGCCAAGGAGAAGGCCGATCTTTTGGGCCAACTCTTTGCCTCAAACTCGACTTTGGACGCCGGAGCGGCCACACCGCCCACCATCCCACGGTGTGAAAGCTCCATGCCTGAAATCCGCATTACGCAACGTGCAGTCAGGCGGGAGCTGCTGCTGCTGGACGTCCATAAGTCGAGTGGGCCGGATGGCATCCCTGCGGTGGTTCTTCGAACGTGCGCCCCTGAGTTGACCCCTGTCCTTACGCGCCTGTTCCGCCTTTCATACAGTACCGGCAGGATTCCTACTTCGTGGAAGGTAGCCCATATTCACCCGATTCCTAAAAGGGGTGATCGGTCGGACCCGTCGCAATACAGGCCAATCGCGATAACATCCCTGCTCTCTAGGGTACTGAAGAGAGTTATCAACCGCCGACTTCTGCAGTACCTTGAGGATCACCAGCTGATCAGTGATCGCCAATACGGCTTTCGTCAAGGTCGGTCTGCTGGTGATCTCCTTGCGTACCTCACTCATCGCTGGGCAGAGGCCTTGGAGGGTGGGGGTGAGGCTTTGGCATTCAGCCTGGACATCGCGAAGGCATTCGACAGGGTCTGGCATAGGGCCCTTCTCTCGAAGTTACCATCATACGGAATCCCCGAGGGGCATGCAAATGGATCGCCGGCTTCCTCCATGGTCGCAGCATCAAAGTCGTTGTAGACGGATGCTGCTCTGATACCATGGAGATTAATGCTGGCGTTCCTCAAGGCTCGGTGCTCTCCCCAATGCTGTTCATCCTGCATATCAATGACTTGCTCTCGATTGAGAGTATGCATTGATATGCGGATGACAGTACGGGTGATGCGCGATATACCGGCCATCAGAAAGTCCCTCCGAACATGCTGGAGGAGAGGCGGACCCAACTTGTGTTTGAAGTCGAGTGCTCTCTAGGGCGGCCCTCGGAATGGGGAGAAAAGAACTTGGTTCAATTCAACCCTACGAAGACACAGGTTTGCGCGTTCACTGCAAAGAAGGACGCATTTGTCGTGACGCCCCAGTTCCAAGGGGTAACTCTCCCGGTCTCCGAGAGGGTATTGGGATCCTAGGCATCGACATCTCCAGCAAAGTCCAGTTCGGGAGTCATTTGGAGGACAAAGCCAAATTGGCGAGCAAGAAACTGGGCGTCCTGAACAGATGCAAGCGGTACTTCACCCCGAGGCAGCGACTTGTGCTGTATAAAGCACAGGTCCGCCCTCACGTGGAGTACTGCTCACATCTCTGGGCAGGCGCACCAAAATACCAGCTCGACCCACTTGACTTCCTGCAAAGGCGTGCTGTTCGGATTGTCGATGATCCCAATCTCACGGATGAGCTGGAGTCGTTGGCGCGGCGGAGAGACTGGGGCTCTTTGTGTGCTCTATCGACTCTTCAACGGGGAGTGCTCTGAGGAACTGTTTGAGGTGGTACCAACATCGCCATTTTTTCACCGGACCACGAGACGCCGTGCTAGGGTTCATCCATACCACCTGGAGACGATCTCGTCCAAGACGGTTCGTTTTCAGCGTTCTTTTCTACCACGTACGTGTAAGCTCTGGAATGAACTTCCTGCTGCGGTGTTTCCCCAGCGTTACGACTTGTCCCTCTTTAAACGAGGTTTGAGAAGAGCACTTTACTCACGGTAGGCGGCGCCTTGGCTGTGCCCCTGGTGTTGCCAAAGTCCATGAGCGGCGGTTACCACTTATCATCAGGTGGGCCGTTTGCTAGTCTGCCACCGTTAGCAATAAAAAAAAAAAACTAGCACTTTGGTCTCATCAATCAATGTGTTGGGGTCGGTACCTGATCTCTTCTATTGTAGCTGATCCATCAGTATTAACACGGAGCGACTGCCTATCTGTCCTTCACGACCCAATTAAGGGGACAACTGGTGACCTTAGAACAAGGAGTCAGACTTTTTATTTAGGACTCTAATGACCTCTAACGACTGCCAGGATATGCTTCCGAAGCACGTATAAGTCTTATTCAATTTATTAGTAAAGGATTGTAACTTCTCACGTCTAGTCGAAGAGAGTTCTCTATACCTAACTGCAGCTTTAGGTCGTAGTAGGCCAGCTCGGGTCCGGGCAGGCTGCAAAGTGAGTGGTCCCCAGGCGCTGCTCCCGGCGGCGTGCCTGCTGCAGCTGGCCGAGATCCAGGACGTGTGCTGCGAGTTCCTCAAGCGGCAGCTGGACTGCTCCAACTGTCTCGGCATCCGCGCCTTCGCCGACACACACTCCTGCCGCGAGCTGCTGCGCATCGCGGACAAGTTCACACAGCAAAACTTCCCCGAGGTACTTTCTTAGACGCTAGTAATACCGTCGCCATCACTTATGTTTCCAACCTAAAATGATCAAAACTTTTCCAATGTGTGCTTATATAAAATTATGACATGTGTAAAATAACGGAAATGGACATAAATCATAATCATCAGGCCCTGGATATCATCTAGGATTAGAGTACTTGTCAAAACGAATCAAACGATTCCAAAGTTGACGGGATTGAGGCGTTTTATAGCAGAATGCCCATGGCCATCCGACTCCATCATCAGGCCCTGGATATAATCTAGAAGTATGGTGCTATTCAAGATAACTCAAACTAGCCCTAAATCGATGGGTTGCGACGTGTAATTACCGAGTACCCATGGCCACCTTCCAACTCAATCATCAGACCCTGGATACCGTCTAGAGACAAAGTACTCGTCAAGACAAATCAAATGAGTCCAATCTAAATGGGGTTGCGTCGTTTCATTACAGAGTTACTGTGGCCACCTTCCAGCTTCATCATCAGACCCTGGATACCATCTAGAGACAAAGTACTCGTCAAGACCAGCCCAATCTAGATAGGGTTATGTCACAGTCGAAGAACCATACGCCTTTGATGTTGTAGAAAAAGCCGAATCCGTCTAGACATTCGTCACTACGAATAAAAGTGCTAGGGCTGTCACATTGGCAGGAAATAAAAACATATTATTTAATTAATCTATATTTTTACACACATACATAGCATAACGCCTGTATTCCCCGTAGGGGTAGACAGAGGTGTATTATACACCCACGGTTAGCCAGCTATGTTTAAGTCCCACGTAATATAGGGCGAGCCTATTGCCGTCTACCGGGCACATTTCCAAACTCCGGGCTGCTGCTGAGGTTTTTTCTTTTTACGAAAACGCTCAATAAAACTGCTCGACCCGGGGATCGAACCTGATACCTCATGATCATCAGTCGCTTATACTACCGCTGCACCACAGAGGCAGTTCTTGAGTTACTGTGGCCATCTTCCAGCTCCATCATCAGAGCCCGGATACCATCTAAATACCAAGTAACTTTCAAGACGAATCATACGTGTCCAAACTCTATGGGGTTATGTCGTTTTATATTGGAGTTCCTATGGCCACCTTCTAGCTCCATCATCAGACCCTGCATACCACCTAGATACAAAGTACTCGTCAAGACAAATCATACGAGCCCAAACTCCATGAAGTTATGTCGTTTTATATTAGAGTTCCTATGGCCACCTTCTAGCTCCATCATCAGATCAGCTCTATGTCATCATAATATTGCATGGTCACGCAATGTACATATGCGTGTATTCAGCTCAATCGGAAACCGGAAAGTGTGTCAAATTTAAATTGCAAAATTTGACCGGGACAACTAAATAAAAGCTTGAAAATTACCCTTAAAACATGAATAACATAATTCAAGAATTAACAGTCTTGACCCATATTTAAAAAAAAACATAAGGTATACGGCGGATATTATGCATTTTTTCTAAAAAAAAAAATTAAGTGTTTTTATATTATGATATTTTATTTTGATAGCCCTGACAAATAGCTCCCGAACGACTGAGCGTAGATGTTCGGCCGTTCGGGAGCGCCCCGCCTGCCTCTCACTCCGCACCGAACCTCACGATTGCTCTGTCTAGACGTCGTCGATGACTGACTGTATGGTTCTTCGACTGTGGTTATGTCGTTTTATAACGGAGTCCTATGGCCACCTTCCCGCTCCATGATCAGAACTTGGATATCATCTAGGACTGGAGTACTAGTCAATAGAATTGAAACGAGCCCTAACTTGATGGATTTGCGCCATTTAATTACAGAGTTCTCATGGCTACCTTCCTGCTCCATCATCAGACACTGGATACCACCTAAAGAAAAAGTACTCATCAAGACAAATCAAACGAGTCCCAACTCGATGGGGTTACGCTGTTTCATTATAGAGTTACCGTGGCCACCTTCCAGCTCCAACATCAGACCCTGGATACCATCTAGAGACAAAGTACTCGTCAAAGACGAATCATACGAGCCCAAACTTGATGGGGTTATGTCGTTTCAGTTCCTATGACCACCTTCTAGCTCCATCATCAGACCCTGGATACCATCTAAAGACAAAATACTCGCCAAGATGAATCAAACGAGTCCCAAACTCGATGGGGTTGCGCCGTTTCACTACAGAGTTCCCATATGGCCACCTTCCAGATCTATCATCAGATCAGCTCCAGTTTATCATAATGTTGCATTGTCACGCGATACACACTTGCGTGTAAAATTTCAGTTCAATCGGAAACCAGGAAGTGTGTCAAATTTAACTTGCAAGATTTGAACGGGACAAGTAAAATTAAAGCTTGAAAATTGGCGTAACTAACAGCACTAACAGCCGGTTTTACCCTTAAAACCTCGTTAAAGCTATGCAGTTACTGTCTGGCCAGTTTATATAACTATAGCATGTCTGAAATTATTTGTTATACTTAGAGGAAGAGATGTGTTCGTGCGTTTTTCGTTGCGGGCCTCAAATTATTATTTTCTGTCGTAGGTGATGGAAAGCGAAGAGTTCCTGCTGCTACCAGCTGCACAGCTAATCGATATTGTGTCTTCGGACGAGCTCAACGTTCGCTCGGAGGAGCAGACCTTCCAGGCCGTCATGTCCTGGGTCAAATATAACGTGGCTGATCGGCGACAACATTTAGCACAGGTTTGCTAAGATACTGTCAGTGTGATCTTCCTGACGTAATGTAGGTTAGATTTCCACTGCGCAACAGTCGGAGTTAAATGAGTTTAGATTTATTTTATTTTATTTTATGGAGTCTACAGCATAACAAATTCATAATATGTTTTTAAAACTGCCTTATATCGAATAGTATTGCTGTACTCTGATGCAGGATTTGAACTCCGTACTCGTCATTACTTATTGAGGGACCTAATTTTAAAATATTAATATCCAGGTCCTACAACATGTGCGGCTTCCCCTCCTAAGTCCAAAGTTCTTAGTGGGAACAGTCTCTTCAGAGCTGCTTATCAGATCAGATGACGCGTGTCGCGACCTCCTCGATGAAGCCAAAAACTACCTTTTGCTGCCTCAAGAGAGGCCTTTGATGCAGGGACCTAGGACCCGGCCCAGGAAGCCTACGAGAAGAGGTTGTTTTATATTTACTAATTACTCTTTAAGACCAGTTTTTGTGGTTGTTACTTGATAGTGGTTCTTTAACAGTGATGGCTTAGCGGCAAAATCAAGGATTGCAAAGACAAAGAAGAAGAGTAGTATTAAGTTTGATTCCTAGTCAGGGATGGCAGCCTTGTAATGCACATAATGTCGACAAATTATTACTGTTTTGATATTCTTATGTATGTTAAACATTTCACATGGTCAGCCAATTACCAGATCACAAATATATATCGAAATTGGTAGTCCCGAGCGTATGTCACGATGGCTGAATTGGCAGTGTTGGGAATAGTATTCCAGGAGACGCAGGTGCTATTATTATGGTTTTATCATTTTCGCACTTTGTGTTCTGGTAAATTATCATTGGTTGGTGAAGGAAAACGTAAGGATATCTGAGAGCTGATTTCGGCAGCGTGTGAAGTCTGCCAACTCGCACTGGGACAGCGTGGTAGATTATGGTCTAAATCCTTCTTATCCTGAGACTGGGAGCCAATGGTGGGGCAGTAATGGGTTGTAGAAAAACATATCATGTTAAAAATAACTTAAACGGTTTACGGAATATTCGAACAATTGGTTTTTCATAAATTGCACATTTATCGGTCGTCGGGTGGCATTGAGCACGTAGTACACCGCAGGCGAGGTGCTGTTCGCGGTGGGGGGGTGGTGCTCGGGCGACGCCATCGCGTCGGTGGAGCGGTTCGACCCGCAGACGTCGGAGTGGAAGATGGTGGCGCCCATGTCCAAGCGGCGCTGCGGCGTGGGCGTGGCCGTGCTGCACGACCTGCTGTACGCCGTGGGCGGACACGACGGCCAGAGCTACCTCAACAGCATCGAGCGGTACGACCCGCAGACCAACCAGGTGACAGACTCAACGGCTCATTGTGGATCTAAAAAAATTTAAAGTTATTATAAAATGATAAAAAAATACAAGTTTCCGATTTTTTGTCCGTGTGGTGACGGACTAAGAATACAAGTGTCACCACTCCATTCTTTCCCACGAGTGTCTTATGAGGCGACTAAGGGAAGTAAGCAATTAACATCCATTGCATAACTGGTGGTAGGGCTGAGTACCAAGTGGGAGTACTCATTTGGTATCGGGCTCGAGCGGGTTGGTACCACCAACTCCCGTGTGACCGGCCATAAAGCACATCGTTGCGTTTTGGCTGTAGTAGGACATAGCCGTTTATAATGAATGAAATATAAATTGGTGAGCAGCGGCTGACAATACTCTCGGTATAGTCGAGTCCATGGGCGACGGTTACCATTTACCATCAGATGGGCCGTGGCTCGTATGCCACTACATGCAATAAAAAAAAAAATCCTTTGTATTTACCCAACTACCTATCTGGATGCCAAATTTGAATTTTCTAGGTCATCTGGAACTGGGTTAGAATTTTGATCTATAGGTCAGCCAGTGATGAAAATGACGATTTATGGACGTTAATATCTAAAGCTTAGATAAATAACCTGTAGATGTAGCCATGATACATTAGGAAGTGTAGAAGTGAGATGGGCATATACGAAATACGCTAAGAAAATTGAGACAAGTATCGTATTTTCCTGTCTCATATGACGTGCAGGTTTTTCAACTGGCGAACTTTCAAAAAGTTCGCCATACAACTTAATCACCATGACTACCAGGGATGCCATTAAAAGGAAAATTAGGTGCCGCGTTTTATGTTTGAAAAAATGCCGTGTTTCAAACAAATTTATTAAAAAGCAGACTCACGCCTGATTATAATAATAAATAATTATAATAATAATAATTACATATTGTTCCTATAGTTACAGTGATTAAAAAGAAGGTTTCCGTACAAAATCTATAAAAATATGTCATATAAACAAACTTTATTTGAATTTCACTAAATTCGTCCCGCGGAAAAAGATGGGATGGTGACACATGTATTCTTAGTCCGTCACCACACGGATGTTGCAAGAAAAATATAATGGTTGGCACACAATATTTATTGATGAGTCAAAGAGTACCTCGAGATGCATTTATTTTATAATACTTTTCTTACAAATAGTGGAAGTTTTACCGATAGCCTATGAAGTATTGAAAAAAATCTACGACTTGCAATCGAGGGGAGTGTCTGTGAGACTGCAATGGATCCCAGGATATATCGGAATTAGGGGTAACCCAAAGGCATACCAACTTGCTAAATCAGCATCTTCGAGTGGGACATACTATTAAATATCTCCTCATTACAGCGGAGTAATCCTTAAATATAAAAAGAAATTCTGGGATATATGGCAGGAATATTTTGATTTAAGATCAAGAGAAAAGGGTATTTGGTATAAAACCATACAGTGCTCAATCTTTCGTAGCACCTCGTCCGGAGATCATAATTAACAGGCAATATTTAAAAATTGCTTTCAGACTCCGTTCCGGTCACTATGCAAAATGCACCTCACCCAAATGTGAGATATTTGATGTGGTGGAGGACGTGCATTGTTTGTTAGTGGAATGTGATAGGAACCGGAGTCATAGGGAAGCGTTGCTGAGAGAGTTTGGGCTGATTAGAAGCAATGTGTGTATTTTCCAATCCATTCTGGCAGAACCCGCCTCAGTTGCTGCAAGAAGGGTATATGAAGATTGATTATGAGTGGTTGCTTCTCAGCAGCTCCTCCCTGCTGCTTAGATTAGATTAGGTTAAGATTGTTATTAGTTAAGAAGAGTACAATGGGCAGTCCCATATGCCAGTGCATATCCATGTTCGATAAAAGTCCCGAAACTAAATAAAGAATAAAAAAAAAAAATCCGTCCGACGTCGCAGGACGTCTACCAGATGTGAAACATCGACATTATTTTGTAGGAATAATGAGTAGAAATAAAATGATCATAACTTTTTCAATGTGTGCTTGCATAAAATTATGACATGTATAAAATAGCGGAAATGGACATAAATCATCATCATCAGGCCCCTGAAAACATCTAGGACCAAAGTACTCGTCAAGACGAAACAAACAATTCCAAACTCAATAAGGTTGAGTCCTTTCATTACAGAGTTACTGTGGCCACCTTCCAGCTTCATAATCAGACCCTGGATAATATCTAAAGACAAAGTACTCGTCAAGACGAATCAAACGAGTACAACCTCGATAGTGTTGCGCCGTTTCATTATGAAGTTCCTATATCCACCTTCCAGCTCCATCATCAGATCAGCTCCATGTCATCATAATATTGCATTATTACGCAATATACATATGCTTATAAAATTTCAGCTGAATAGGAAATCGGGAAGTGTGTCTAATTTTACTTGCAAGATTTGAACGGAACAAGTAAAAAAGCGTCGCCACGCTAACAGTCGATTTTACCATCCCTCCGCATTAGATGTTTCACATCAAAAATTATACATTTTATTTATCACAATATCTGATGTGAAATCGCTACAATACATTTACTAATAACTACGTGATGTTGCAGAATTAGTGTTGAACATATAAAATAAAACCTTTTTTAAAAAGTTACGTTAAAATTTTGTGAGAGTTTATTATCGCTAAACTCTCACATAATTTTGCATTCACAATATTAATTAGGATAATAAGTAATCGATATTAATGTATTAATCAATTAGTGATTTATTCAGATAGTGGTCAAAATTATATCGTGATCTTCTTTTAATTTTTGCCACATTTATTTTGCAAATTGTACGTAATAGCCATACTGAAGTGTAATATTGCTGTCTCACGAGTGGCCACGCGATGGCTACATCTATAGGTTTTTTATCTAAGATCTAAAGTTTAAGGTGTGTTTACGAATTTTAATTTTTTTATTACTTTTGGTGGCAGACGAGCCACGGCCCATGTGATGGTAAATGGTAACCGTCGCTCATGGACTCAACTATACCGAGAGTATTGTCAAGCCGCTGCTTACCATTTCATTTCACCGCTATGAAATGAAAGAATAAACGGCTATCTCCTGCTACAGTCAAAACGAAACGATGTGCTTCATGGCCGGTCACACGGGAGATGGTGGTACCAACCCGCTCGGGCCCGATACCCAGTGAGTACTCCCACTTGGTACCCAGCCCTACCACCAGTCATGCAATGGATGATAATTGCTTACTTCCCTTAGTCGCCTCATACGACACCCGTGAGAAAGAATGGGGTGGTGACACTTGTATTCTTAGTCCGTCACCACACGGACAAAATTTGGAGTACATAATGTATCTCGCAAGTCTCAATACATTAGTCTTTTGACATGTTTATGTCAAATAGTTTGAGTTATGAGGGGTTCAAATGTGACTCCAAATGATTCGTGTAATATTACACACGGTACTGCTCGCCAATTCTTTAGCTTGAACTTGGCTTGACACGCTACCCCGTGTCTAAATTTTTGTTTGTTTATAATGGATCGGTCACAAATGTTATATATACACTTGACGGAATATTTGTGTGTTTCAGTGGTGTGGAGCTGTGGCGCCCACGTCGTCGTGTCGCACCTCCGTGGGGGTGGCAGTGTTGGATGGAGCTTTATACGCGGTGGGGGGCCAAGATGGGGTCCAGTGCCTCAACCACGTCGAGAGATACGACCCCAAGGAGAATCGGTGGAGCAAAGTAATGAATTTGCAATGTTAATATCTGAAATAGATAATAGTGCTACATGAGTAAGGGCCTATTTGAGACGTGTAAGATACACAGACACACGCGACACCCTGGCCAAGGGCTGAGTCCAGTGTTAGGTATTGCCTTACACAGATGTCTTATGAGCGGGTTTATACTTGATAGACATACAACATTTAGGCGATAGTTACATACACACACACTAAATAACTTTAATGGGGTTTGCGCGGACACTAGAGCTGATTTATAATTATTTACCGGGAGATCACCGTATCCGCTGCGCGTTAAAATAATACGACACTTACAAAAAGAAACCAATTTTTAAAATTTTGATCTGTCTGCCCTTTAATTCTCACTAATCTTTGAAATGATTGGACCCATTTAGACATGATTTTCACTGGCTCTCGGAGACTGGGAGAGTTACCCTTTGGAATTGGGGCGCCAAGACAAATGCGTCCTTTGAAGTGAACGGGCAAAACTGTGTCTTCGTAGGGTTGAATTGAACCAAGTTCTTTTCTCCCCACTCCGAGGCCCGCCCTAGAGAGCGCACGACTTCAGACACAAGTTGTCCGTCTCTCCTCCAGCATGTTCCAAGGGACTTTCTTGATGGCTGGCTTGATCCGCATAGTAATGTATACTACTCTCTATCGAGAGCAAGTTATTGATATGCAGGATGAACAGCGTTGGGGAGAGTACGGAGCCTTGAGGTACGCCAGCATTAATCTCCATGGTATCAGAGTAGCATCCGTCTTCTACGACTTTGATGCTGCGACCATGGAGGAAACCGGCGA
This sequence comes from Leucoma salicis, assembly GCA_948253155.1. Lineage (NCBI taxonomy): Eukaryota > Metazoa > Arthropoda > Insecta > Lepidoptera > Erebidae > Leucoma > Leucoma salicis. Next base: position 29,683,815 of record OX411806.1, on the reverse strand, counting down.
TCCATTTGTATTGTCCCTCGGGGATTCCATATGATGGTAAATTTGATAGAAGGGCCCTATGCCAGACCTTGTCGAATGCCTTCGCGATGTATAGGCTGAATGGCATAGCCTCAACTCCACCATCCTAGGCCTCTGGCCATCTATGAGTCAGGTACACGAGAAGATTACCAGCAGACCGACCTTGACGAAGGACTTGTCGACTACTATGTCTACCTGGGACAAACAATCCACTCAGGTAGGCACAACTTCGAGAAAGACGTCAATAGAATCCAACTCGGCTGGGCAGCGTTCGGGAGGCTAAGGAAGATCTTCTCGTTCAATATGCCGCAGTGGGTCTACGACCAGAGTGATGACGTATGGAACAGAGACGTGGTTTCTGAATGTTGGCCTTGTATCAAGGTAATTGATTGAATGAGGTGACACTTGGAGGAAGTCCCCTGTTATTATTATAGAATGGATATTTTAGGAAGAAAGCCCACCACTCACTCGCGGATTGTTAATCCTGGTTATCTTTGGACACACATAAAATAACTTAAGATTGCCAATCCGCACTCTCACAGATAAAGTAGAGTGTGATAATAGCAGGTAGCATGCACGATAATGACAAAAAATCTCACCAACGTGACACAACTATGCGGTACAGCAGGGCTCTCGGAACCACAACGTTGCAATACTCCGCAAAAATCCAAAAAATGCGACGCGTGTTTCGCCTTTAAACGAGGCATCCTCAGGACCGCTCGGCAACAAATGACCTAACTTTCTCGAGCTCTTTAGTTTCGGGGTTTTTCTTTTTATTCACGCATTATGCCTAAATTAGGGAACCGATTTCGATGAAAGTGTTGTTTCACCCCGAGACAAGAGCTGTATAGCCAGCCCCCCGCAGGTGGCGCCCATGACGACGAGGCGGCTGGGCGTGGCCGTGGCCGTGCTGGGCGGGCAGCTGTACGCGGTGGGCGGGTCGGACGGGCAGGCGCCGCTGAGCTCGGTGGAGCGCTACGAGCCGCGCGCCAACAAGTGGGCCGCCGTGGCGCCCATGTCCACGCGCCGCAAGCACCTGGGCGCCGCCGTGTTCGACGGGCACATCTACGCCGTGGGCGGCCGCGACGACTGCACCGAGCTCTCCTCCGCCGAGAGGTACCCACGAACATTATATACTACGAGCCGCGCCCAACAAGTGGGCCGCCGTGGCGCCCATGTCCACGCGCCGCAAGCACCTGGGCGGCGCCGTGTTCGACGGGCACATCTACGCCGTGGGCGGCCGCGACGACTGCACCGAGCTCTCCTCCGCCGAGAGGTACCCACGAACATTATATACTACGAGCCGCGCCCAACAAGTGGGCCGCCGTGGCGCCCATGTCCACGCGCCGCAAGCACCTGGGCGCCGCCGTGTTCGACGGGCACATCTACGCCGTGGGCGGCCGCGACGACTGCACCGAGCTCTCCTCCGCCGAGAGGTACCCACGAACATTATATACTACGAGCCGCGCCCAACAAGTGGGCCGCCGTGGCGCCCATGTCCACGCGCCGCAAGCACCTGGGCGGCGCCGTGTTCGACGGGCACATCTACGCCGTGGGCGGCCGCGACGACTGCACCGAGCTCTCCTCCGCCGAGAGGTACCCACGAACATTATATACTACGAGCCGCGCCCAACAAGTGGGCCGCCGTGGCGCCCATGTCCACGCGCCGCAAGCACCTGGGCGGCGCCGTGTTCGACGGGCACATCTACGCCGTGGGCGGCCGCGACGACTGCACCGAGCTCTCCTCCGCCGAGAGGTACCCACGAACATTATATACTACGAGCCGCGCCCAACAAGTGGGCCGCCGTGGCGCCCATGTCCACGCGCCGCAAGCACCTGGGCGCCGCCGTGTTCGACGGGCACATCTACGCCGTGGGCGGCCGCGACGACTGCACCGAGCTCTCCTCCGCCGAGAGGTACCCACGAACATTATATACTACGAGCCGCGCCCAACAAGTGGGCCGCCGTGGCGCCCATGTCCACGCGCCGCAAGCACCTGGGCGCCGCCGTGTTCGACGGGCACATCTACGCCGTGGGCGGCCGCGACGACTGCACCGAGCTCTCCTCTGCCGAGAGGTACCCACGAACATTATTTCTAATTATTCCAAAAATTCTGAATATTTACAATGAATTATAATCAAAGAAAAAAATTGCGAAGCGTCTGTCTAATGTCCAAATAACAGCTTTTTACTAAATACATATAATAGTATATATAGCACTTATTGTTTTGTATTTTTTTAATCGAATTCAAAAAAAGGTTTGTAAAATTTTTTTTATGTGTGTTCGGGCATAACTCCTTCATATATTGACGGATTTGCAAAATTCTTTTTTGTTTGAAAGGGATTTTTTCCCAAAAATTTTTTATCGAAATTGGTGCAGTAGTTTTTAAAAAACGACAAAAATCAAAAAATTGTATACATCGATGATAATTTTTCGTTTAGGGAGGCCTCCCCATCATGTACCACCTACCCTAACCTACGCACATATTTTATAAAAAGTCACTAGAGTTTAAAAAAAGAAAACCGCCTTCTAAAAACGCCCAGGAACTAAAAAAGCAATAAATAATTGGTATTTACATACGATTTCCGTGCTAGACACGTACTGATGTATTTGAAGCCGGTGCCATAAATGTTTTAAATATTATTTAATAATTTAAATTTATTGTTTTTAAAGTACAAATTATTTGTGCATAAGGAAAAAGAGATTTTTGTACGAGCGGGAATCGAACCCTCGTCTTTTCCAATCCGGGGAAGTGCCACTGAGCTATCGTACAGACCTATTCGGTCATCCCAATTAATCAATTTCCTCATCACATTTGGGTTTACGACCAACGCCATCTGCAGGAATGCATTTACATGCATCAATCCAATATAGTAAGTTTTAATTTTGCAATTAAAATTCATGCTTGGTCGTAAAGACAAATATGATGAGGAAATTAGGATGGCCGAATAGGTCTGTACGATAGCTCAGTGGCTTAGAGCACTTCCCCGGATTGGAAAAGACGTGGGTTCGATTACCGCTCGTACAAACATCTCTTTTTCCTTAATCACAAATAATTTGTACTTTAAAAAGTATCGGAGCATGTCAAATTCTAAATATAGATCAAAAATGTATTGTTTTTGTTACTTTTGGACTTAGCACCGGCTTCAAACACATCAGTAGGTGTCTAGCACGGAAATTGTATGTAAATACCAATTATTTATCGCTTTTTAGTTCCTGGGCGTTTTTTGAAGGCGGTTTTTTTTAAATAGCTTTTTAATTTTGATCTGGCTGCCCATTTAGACTAATCTTCGAAACGACATGATTTTCATTGACTAGCTAGGCTATATCTGTTTTGGAAAAATAATTAAGGCTCCAGACAAAACAAACTCATTAAATTCTTCATGGACGAAGAGCAGACAGCAGCTAGTGTCAAATAATTTCAATGATTTCTGTTCTAAATACCTCAGAAATAGACCTATAGATATTGAAACAAAGTATAAGATTACATATTTTTTTATTATTGCCATAGTAAAAATATGAATGTGGCAACCCAGGTACGAGCCGAGCACAGACACGTGGTCGCCCGTGGTGGCGATGACGTCACGGCGCAGCGGTGTGGGGCTGGCCGTCGTCAACGGACAACTGTACGCCGTCGGGGGCTTCGACGGCACCGCCTATCTTAAGTCTATTGAGGTACGGTCAAATACTCATTCCTTTACATGGAAATCACAGCTAGTGGAATCTCCAATTAGCTTCATGTTGTTGCAACATATTTGGCTAGACAATTCGTTTTTACAAACCCTTTAAGGGAACTCTAATAGTATTCATGTCGCTGTATACAAAAAATAAATTCGTAAACACAAATCACTACACACATGTTTATTGAAGTGAATACTGCTTTGGAATCGTTGTGATTTGACTCGATGAAACGAAAATGCGTCACGAAAAAAGTTCAAACACATAAATGTATAGGATTGACAGTCGCTTGCAAAAAATCCATTAAAGTTATTTTAACTTTGAAATATTTATTTTTGTCCCAAAAATTATTCCTTGGTAGTTGATTTGAAACCTCGGTCTCCGGCTTGCGTGATCAATACTTAAACCATATGACCACAGTGTACATAATATTAAGTTTGTTAAAGTGTTTTTGATCTATATTTTAGCACTTGACATGCTTGGCTACTCTTAAAGTACAAATTATAATTTGTGAATAAGGAAAAAGAGTATTTTAGTACGAGCGGGAATCGAACCTGCGTCCCTTTCTTTCCGGGGAAGTGCTCTAATCCATTGAGCTATCGTACCATTTCTTGAAATACCGAATTTCCTCATCACATTTGTCTTAACGACCAACGCCATCTATCGGCAATGCATTTACATGCATTCATCCAATGTAGTAAGTTTAATTTTGCAATTAAAATTCATACTATTTGATGGCGTGATTTTTTGGATTAGAGCACTTCCCCGGAAAGGAAGGGACGCAGGTTCGATTCCCGCTCGTACTAAAATAATCTTTTTCCTTATTCACAAATTACAATTTGTACTTTGAAAGAGTGTAATTCATTCAATAATAAACTAATATGCATTCAAAAATACGCCGTGTGGGGCCGGCATCAAGAATAGCTCCACCTCGTCTCTTCCTATGGGAGTCGTAAAAGCCGACTAAGGGATTACCGGGGGACCGGGCAGCAGCGTTCCCCTGTGTACTAAAAACATCCTCTGCGATCGCCAACCCGCCTGTCAAGCGTGACGATTATGGTAAAACCCCCATTTTGGGGAGGCCTATGTCCAGCAGTGGACGATGAAAGGCTGATGGATGGATGGAATTATTGAGGTTTACAAGACCTTTTTTACCAAAGTATTCCCATGAATTCCTACGGATCCGTACGTTATATTGTTGCAGAAAACAACATTTAAATGAATTTGAATGCTCCATTAAATTAAATTAATGAGATCATTTTAAGCTTTTTTGATCTATATTTTTTAGCATTTGACATGCTCCGCCACTTTTAAAGTATAAATTATTTGAGAATAAGGAAAAAGAGATTTTTTGTACTAGCGGGAATCGAACCCGCGTCTTTTCCAATCCGGGGAAGTGCTCTAAGCCACTGAGCTATAGTACAGGTACTTCGACCATCCCAATCTCCTTATTACATTTGTCTTTACGACCAGCGCCATCTATCGGAAGCATTTACATGCATTAAACCGATATAGTAAGTTTAATTTTGCAATTAAAATTCATACTATTTGATGGCGCGATTTTTTAAACATTTTTGATCTATATTTTTTAGCATTTGACATGCTCCGCCACTTTTAAAGTATAAATTATTTGAGAATAAGGAAAAAGAGATTTTTTGTACTAGCGGGAATCGAACCCGCGTCTTTTCCAATCCGGGGAAGTGCTCTAAGCCACTGAGCTATAGTACAGGTACTTCGACCATCCCAATCTCCTTATTACATTTGTCTTTACGACCAGCGCCATCTATCGGAAGCATTTACATGCATTAAACCGATATAGTAAGTTTAATTTTGCAATTAAAATTCATACTATTTGATGGCGCGATTTTTTAAACATTTTTGAATTTATACTTTAAAAGTGGCGGAGCATGTCAAATGCTAAAAAATATAGATCAAAAATGTTTAAAAAATCGCGCCATCAAATAGTATGAATTTTAATTGCAAAATTAAACTTACTATATCGGTTTAATGCATGTAAATGCTTCCGATAGATGGCGCTGGTCGTAAAGACAAATGTAATAAGGAGATTGGGATGGTCGAAGTACCTGTACTATAGCTCAGTGGCTTAGAGCACTTCCCCGGATTGGAAAAGACGCGGGTTCGATTCCCGCTAGTACAAAAAATCTCTTTTTCCTTATTCTCAAATAATTTATACTTTAAAAGTGGCGGAGCATGTCAAATGCTAAAAAATATAGATCAAAAATGTTTAAAAAATCGCGCCATCAAATAGTATGAATTTTAATTGCAAAATTAAACTTACTATATCGGTTTAATGCATGTAAATGCTTCCGATAGATGGCGCTGGTCGTAAAGACAAATGTAATAAGGAGATTGGGATGGTCGAAGTACCTGTACTATAGCTCAGTGGCTTAGAGCACTTCCCCGGATTGGAAAAGACGCGGGTTCGATTCCCGCTAGTACAAAAAATCTCTTTTTCCTTATTCTCAAATAATTTATACTTCATTTTAAGCTTGTTATAAAATAATAAACCTTACATTTATCCTAATACTCCTGATACTCTATATCCATGTCAATCTCTAGTAGGCTATTTTTCAGATGTTTCACTTCTGTTGCGTGTGAACTGTACATTTGATTTAATTTTTTATTCGTAGGCCGTGTGGGGCCTACTTTAGAATTGTCCCACCCCGCTCTACCCACGGGAGTCGTAAGAGCCGACTGAGGGAATACCGGGGGAGTGGGCAGCAGCACTCCCTCGAGTATTAACAACATCCACTGCGATCGCCAACCCGCCTGCCAAGCGTGGCGATTACGGCACTATCCCCCATATGGGTGAACACATGTTGTGGCATTCTCTTGGGGAGGCCTATGTCCAGCAGTGGACGTTGAAAGGCTGATGGATGGATGGAACAGTATTCGATGATGATGGTTCTCTGAGAATGTGTCGTCGATTGCAGGTGTTTGACCCGGAATCAAACCAGTGGCGGCTGTGCGGCGCGATGAACTACCGGCGGCTCGGCGGAGGCGTCGGGGTCATGCGGGCCCCCCACCACGAAAACCACTACATATGGTAACCACCACGCTCCCGCCCTCTTGCTAACGTCTCACATTGTGCTTATTATGTTATTCGCATGCTGTCAGTCTGAATTTGCACTAACATCTAGTAAATTATATATCCAGCCGCTTAGGAATATTAGTTGCATTAAGCCAGAATTAATTAACCGTCACATTGGACATGCATATTGAAATATTATTTACGGAATGCATAAATAATTATGTACGAGGGGTGATCCAAAAGTAATGATAATTGGTTACTTCAGGTCCACATAAAAATCCAAAAAAAAATTTTTTCGCTAGCCTATACACTCACTACGTCAGCCTAAAAAAAATCATATAAATAGGTCAGGATTTCCGGGAGATACATTCATTTGAATACGAACTGTCGAAGAGATAACATCAACATGGAGAAAAACGTAATTAGAGCTGTGATCAAGTACCTCTGTTTGAAAATACACTGTGACTTGGTGGAAACATTGGGGGACTCTGCTCCTCCATATTCTACAGTTGCACGCTGGGCCAAGGAGTTTAAGCTGGGCAGAACATCCACTGAAGATGAACATCGCGAAGGACGCCCATCCACGTCCCTCACAGAAGACAACGTGAAAAAAGTCGAAGATATTGTGTTGGCAGATCGAAGAGTGACCATCAGGCATGTAGCTGAGGTCACAGGGATCTCATATGGAAGCGTTCAAAGAATCATTTCGAACGAGTTGCATATGAAAAAGGACTCTTCGCGTTGGGTTCCCAGAATGTTAACCGACGAGCAAAAGAAAAAACGAGTTGACATTTCGAGGGTCAATCTCGAAAAGTTCCAAGCAGATAAAGAAAATTTTTTGTTGCGTTTTGTGACTATGGACGAGACCTGGATCCACCATTTTGATCCTGAAACAAAAAAACAATCGATGACTTGGAAGCGAGCCTCCTCACCGACGCCAAAGAAATTCAAAGTCTCAAGTTCGGCGGGAAAGGTTATGGCGTCTGTTTTTTGGGACGCTAAAGGAATAATTTTGGTGGAATATTTGGAAAAGGGAGCCACTATTACGGGCTCTTACTACGCAGACTAAATAAGAAGATTACGGGAGGCCATTAAGGAAAAAAGGCGGCAAACTGCGAGCTGGAGTGCTGTTTCACCAAGACAACGCACCGGCTCACAAAGCCGCAGTTGCGATGGCTGCCATTCAAGAAACGGGATTCGAACTGGTCGAACACCCTCCCTATTCGCCAGATCTGGCTCCTAGTGACTTTTACCTCTTTCCTCGGCTCAAGGAACACCTCCGAGGCAAGAAATTTGAAGACAATAGCGAAGTTATGGCCGCTGTTGAGGCGTTTTGGGAGGGTCAAGAAAAGGAATTTTTTTCAAAGGGAATCCTGGGTTTAGAAAAAAGATGGACTAAATGTATTGATTTGTTAGGAGACTATGTAGAAAAATAAATTATTATTTTAACTTTAATTACCGTGTTTTATTTTCATTATCATTACTTTTGGATCACCCCTCGTAGTATGGGAATCGAACTCGAATCGAATCTAGTTAAGAGTAGCTGAGCATGTCAAGTGCTAAAATATAGATCAAAATGGTATTTATCCTGCCAAAATATTAGGAACCTGAAATATAACCTAAAAACTAGATTTTGTTTGCGGCGGAGCTGCGAGCAAAAGATAACATGTAAAGCATAGAATTACTCACAATAACATAATGATTATGAAGTCTTATTCAAATATATATACCGGGTGTATAACTTCATACCGATAGCTGCGGGCAAAGATTTTCTCAAAAACCTGTACTAATATAATATGCACCACACCATTTTTGTTAACAATTACAGGTTACAAATTTAGCAATTTTTTAGCTGCCATCGAATCATTAACAACGCGACTAATAACAGAACGAAGGTTGTTTTTTTTTTGGAGTAAATTGGTGATTAATAGGTTTATAACCCAAAACCGAATTTAAATAGTACAATATAAGAATTTAATCTCGCATTCAATTTGCTAAAATGGGAAAGAAATTGCAAATTTTCATCCCCTGGGGGTTTAGAATCGAGTACTGAACCCATGGTATCAATATTATCGGTACGATGTCATTTACATCCTGTATAAGAATGAATAAAATCAGGTGAGGGGTATTGTGATTGTTCGCCACTTTGAGTATAATGAGACCGTTATAAAAAAATACGCACTTAATGCACAAAAATCTGTTCTATTCTGAGGTCAAGAACCTATTCCTTAGGAGGTGGTTTCTGGCGATCTTATACGAGTAGATGGAGCTCGTGTTGGCTTTTGTGGTAATCAGGTGATAATGCGGAGAATGGGCTTGCTGGCTTCGTTTTGGCACTAGTGGGGGGATGCATTTCCACAGAACTTAATATAGAGATTAGTACCCATAATATCACTAGGGTAGCGCCACCGCCCCATTGTTTCGGGTGTCCTACGAGGCGAGCAATAAGTTATCTCTCATTTTATTACTGGTGGAAGGGTTGGGTATCTAGTGAGAGTATTCACTTGTTATCTTTTAGAGCGGGTCGGTACCAACGTCTTTCGTGTGACCGAAAAACCTTGGTGTGTTTTTTCGATGACCAGATCATCGAGGTCATCCGTTCGTTTCTTTCCCATCCCCAAAATAAAATGGTGAGGAACAGCTTGGCAGTATTTGTAATATTTTAGTCCTTGGGTGGCTGTTACTACTTACCATCAGGTGAGCCGTGACTCGTCTGCCAACATAAGCATCAAAGAAAGACAGTGAGGTGGTGGCGCATCGTATGCCTGGCCATGACCACATTGGTTTTCTCGTAATGTCTAATATAAGGGCGTTTTTGTTTCAGGAATCGAAAAGACTCGGTGGTGTGAGCCGCCAACTCCCCACGCCCCCTCCCCTCCCGCGATGTAAGATATTCCCCCTCCACTCGTATCAAGTTAAGTCGTTACTCATTTATTTTATTGTTAATAAAAATATATTATTAATTGACTATTTATAAATAAATGAAATACAATTTTTAGGATATTATTTTATTGTTTTATTTTTTTAGTGTTTACACTGATGTTTTAGAGAATAAATAAAATTGTACATGACGTCAAACAGACTCTTATTTCAATGTTTTAGTTCTTTATAAGGGCTGGTTGATAATTGTCTTAGAAATCATCAATAAACCCTGTTAATAATTTAGATAGTTATGATATTTCTAACTCTATTATACATTTACAAATCTTATGATTAAGAATTAAAATTAAATCAGGAAGGTTGGAAGGTATACTGTAATCTATATTTAGTAAAGGATTAATAGAATTTCCTACGAAAACACATTTTATTGATAAGACTGTAATGTGATGGGGGAGATAATCACAAACTCATAAATTATTAATTATAATGTCAAGGTTTTAGGTTAATGTGTTTGTTAATTAATGGACTTGTCGCTCTAAAGTGCTCCTTAAAATACCTGCAAGAAAATCGTCATATACATCCACATACTATATTTATTACATTTATGTCCACTATATTCAGAAAACAATAATAGAAATTAAATAAAAGGTTCGTCACAGGGCGCCAACAAGATATTTACTGAAAACCACCATCCATCCATCCATCCATCAGTCTTTCATCGTCCACTGCTGGACATAGGCCTCAAAAAATGGGGGGTTTTACCATAATCGTCACGCTTGACAGGCGGGTTGGCGATCGCAGTGGATGTGTTTAGTACACAGGGGAACGCTGCTGCCCGGTCACCCGGTAATCCCTTTGTCGGCTTTTACGACTCCTATAGGAAGAGACGGAGTGGAGCTATTCTTGGTGCCGGCCCCACACGGCAAGAAAACAATATCTAATCACATATTACAAAAAAACTATATTTTTTATATTTTGCCCTATCCTGGTATTGAACCTATAACAATCAACAGGATTACAAGCCATTATAGCAATAGATTTTCTTCTTATCTATTATGTATATATTTCTTGTGTCCGTGTGTTAGTCATTGAACTCCTCCTAAACGGTTGGACCGATTTTGATGTTTTTTGTGTATGTTTGGGTAAGTATCGGTTTACAAGGTTTAGATTCATATTTGGTACGTGGCGCCACGATAGATTTTTTAGGATTTTTTCTTCAATTTATTTGTGTATGTTTGAGGAAGTACCGGGATGACTTAGATTCATATTTAAACCGTTGGTAGATTCTGATGTTTTTTTTTTGTGTATGTTTGCGTAAGTACCGGGATGGGACCCGGTAGGTGGCGCCACAATAGGATTTCAGGATTTTTTATATACCTACCTAACAACAAAAGCTCCCACAGCAACAACCCCCAACCCCCCCCCCCCCACTTTTTTATGATAATAATCCTTAGTAGCTAAAATAAATGGCTCCAAACCAAACGCCAATGTTTGGACAGAAGAACGTCTGTCGGGTCCGCTAGTGTGTAAGTGTACTTTATCCATCTCAGTGCGGCGTGAGTGGCGGTGGGGACGTGGCTTTATCTACAGCTAACTGCTCATCACTGTCGGTCCCTCCGTTGCCGTGGTCGTCATCACCGATGTCGTCACCATCTGGCCCTTCTTCGGCATCCGCACCGTTGTCCTCACCGTTCACCTCGTCTGCGTTCTCTTGGCTCTGAGTGCGTTCCGTCGATTCGGCGTTTTCTTCTTTGTTACGCTTCTGCTATATTTAAAAAAAAAACGAAATAAATATTTAATGCACCTCATGGTAAGCGGAGACCGCAGCTCATGGAATTAGCTATTCCAGAAACACTCACAAGCCTTTTCTTATTATCATTCCTGTCCTCTCTTTAATATCCTTCGTCTCCAACTACTATCCTTTTCCTTGGAGATGGGGACGCGCGAGTCCCCATCTCCAAGGAAAAGGATAGTAGATACTCTGGTGTTGCTAACGTCTATAGGCTATGGTAACCGCTTACCATCAGGTGGGTCGTATACTAATTTGCCACCCGCGTAGTACAAAACGCCGTGTGGGGCCGGCTTTAGAATTGTCCCACCCCTCTCCACCCATGGGAATCGTAGGAGCCGACTGAGGGAATACCGGAGGAGTGGGCAGCAGCACTCTCTCGAGTATTAACAACATCCACTGCGATCGCCCACCCGCCTGCCAAGCGTGGCGATTATGGCACTATCCCCCATATGAGCGAAACACATGTTGTGGCGTTCTCTTGGGGAGGCCTATGACCAGCAGTGGACTTCGAAAGGCTGATGGATGGATGGATGTAGTACAAAAAAAAAGTTACAGTGCATCATTGATGTATAAAAAAAGATCCACAATTAGGCATTAAAGGTGTTCACTATAAATGAGTGCAGATTACGTTTTCCTGCACTCATTTCGTTTAGTGTTGTTTCGACGCGCGAGCAGGCGCAACGTCCGCAACGGGTCAACATGCCTAATAATACTAGAATCTCATTTGAAAAACACGTTGACTGTCTATTTTTCTCTCGTTCTTTCTGAATAGTGTAATTAGACTCACGCAAGCAGTTCAAAGTTGTTACTATTTTATAAAATTAATGCGAAATGGATACTGTACATTTAAGTAAGTTTATTATATACAACTTTTGTCTCGATTTCTATACACAATTGTGTATCCGCATCATTGATCATGATTGATGATGAATCCTTCCCTTTTATAATATTTGTATAAACAAAAACAAATAAACAAAAAACCAAACATTATATTACAATCGAAACAAAAGTATTTTTTTTATAATATACCGTGTTTTTTTGTAAAAAATTAAGGCACACATCATTCCGAAGGGACGAAATTATGCCATCAGTTTATGAGATCCAATATCTATGTATAGTACACACTAAAATTGCATGAAATAAGTCTCGTGTAACATTTCAGGAATTGGCCGTCGTTAATATTTTATTGCGAAAACAATACAAGTGCATACGTAACATTATTATTCCCGAACGCGGTAATTCCGCTGAGTTCCGAATAGATGCACCATGCTGCAGTCATTATTTATGGTATAGTTATTGTTCAAGGATTTAGTCTTTGAAAATTTTTAAGAGTAGTAATCGTAGATTTTCATGTTGAGTTTCGTCTTCGCTGTAGTTCTGTTACCGTCTAAGATGCGGTTACCACGGATGCGGATACATGTCCGTGAAATGGAATTGTGGGCAACTGCTTGACAGTAGTATAGTTGAGTCCATGAGCATGGTAACCATTTACCATCAGATAGCCCGTGGCTCGTATGTACACATAACAGAACATATCAAAATGTTTCACGATGTAAATATTTGACTAGCAGCTGGCAACTCTCACTTGGTACGTTACCCAACCACCAGCATACATAGACACTTATAATTTTAGTCCATCTATCCATCCATCCAACAGCCTTTCAACGTCCACTGCTGGACATAGGCCTCCCCAAGAGAACGCCACAACGAGCGGTCCGTCATGGGGGATAATGCTGTAATCGCCACGCTTGGCAGGCGGGTTGGCGATCGCAGTGGATGTTGTCAATACTCGAGGGAGTGCTAGTGCTGCTGCCCACTCCCCCGGTATTCCCTAAGTTGGCTCTTACGACTCCCGTGGGTAGAGAGGGGTGGGACGATTCTAAAGCCGGCCCCACACGGCCCGTAATTTTAGTACTAGAGATTAATTGGGGCCACTTTTATGTGGTGATCTTTGCTGTCGATATTAACATGACGCATCGTTGATTCGTCAAGCTTTTAAAAAAATCTTAAATTTACGACCTATGCCTTTTAATTGAAGTAGGAAGTGTCGTGGTCTATCAATCTTAGAATGGTTTCTCCTAGTGCCGGCTGAGTAGTAACAATTCCACCTCTATCGTCCTTATTCTCCACTTCTCTTTCCTTGGACTAAGCAACGGGCATTTGATACTTTTGTTTTGCTAACATTTATTACAAACTGATCGCTTGCGTGATCACACAAGAGCCGTATACTGCGGTTTTAAAAACGACGCTGTTACTCATGGCTTGCCGGGCGCGATCGACCTAACTAACCAAACAGTAATTTACAGTTGGACTAAATACTCATGAGCCACCAGCGGGGGTTTTAAAATGTATCTCACTCGATCATATCCACATGACATCGTGTCATTGTGATTGGTTGAGAGATCACAGTGATTGGCCGAGGGATTATTGCGACATCACGCATCGGTTTCTCTACCAATCACAAGCGAGACGGTTCGATGTCGATACGATTTAGTGAGTTACATTCTACGGGCCCAGGCTCGTCGGTTTTTAAACACTGAGATATTGCATTACACGGTTGAGTTAAGCTTTAAGACTAAGGTTATGCTCGTACATCTATCGCCAATTAGCTACGGTATACTGTAGCCGCTTACCATCAGGTCAATGCCTTGTTTACTGCCTTTGTAATATAAAAAAATTGTAAAAATTGGTTGTCTGTAAAGTCGGTTTACTGACGATAGTTGAACGTGACAACGTCTTAAGAAAGTCTAGCGGACCGATGCTATTCATTTTAATGATGAAAGCACGAATATTCGACAATATATCACTGAATATATAATTAATATCGAAAGAATCATTACCTTTATCGCTGTAATTATCGTTGCTATAAACAATTGACACCACATTCACTTTTCACTGCACTTGATACTCGGTCAAAACATGTAAATGTACTATAGTATAGCAGCTGTCCACGCAGACGCATCGCTCACTCAAGTAGGAGAGAGACGGATGTCGAACGCTGCCGAACGCAAAGGCCGATTGTGCTTCTTTGTGGCTCGTTCCGCGCTCTCGCTTGCACTTCAAGCCTTACATGGAACGCCTCAGAGCGAGGTAACGCCGCATGAGTCATGTTTTTTCGTGCGTGCAGCCGGCTCTATCGAATTATAAGACGTTGTCACGTCAAAAATGGACGTTCAAGAGGCCAGTGAACCACTGTTCTTACGTATGACACCCAAGAAAAGAAGTATATATGTAGCCTTACCTTTTTCTTCTTTTTACTCTTAGATTTGATCTTCTTCTCTGGTTCACTATAACCCGGCGGGAAGAACTTGGCGCATTCCTCGCTACCTTTCACGGCGTCCTCGCTGACGTGGAGGGGACCCAATGCTAGCAGCTCCTTTGGAGCCCCCTCGGGGAATATATCAGCGGGTTCTGCGAGCAACGGCTCTGCCAATCCTACTGCTATCTTCAGGACAATAGTTTCGCAACTGAAAAGTGTTGTGGTATATCCACAAATATCATAAATAGATAGAGATCGAGCTTCCTTGGGTTTTGGTTTTTAATTAAGATTCAAATCCTGAATCTAAATGTTCCTATAGTTAAAAGCTTAGGTGCATACAATTTCATATACTTATAACTAACTAGCCTTTGTTAGCGGCTCCGCCACAGCCAAAAGTTAGTTTTTAGGTTATATCGCAGGTTCCCGAAATAGTAGCGGGATAAAATGCATACCACTTTTTAAGTCTAATCAAGAGCTATCAAATAAAAAAGTCTCATCAAAAGCCGTTCAGTAGTTTTTGCGTGATGCACGAACGAACAAACAGAAACAGATAAACAGAAAAAAGTCTAAAAAAAATTGTTTTGTGTTTAGACACGTCTATAATAGCCTAATACAGTATTTTTTTCTCAAATATATTAAATGTACAAACACAGCTGTTACAGCTTTTATAGTACCTATAGATAAACTGATGGAACATTCTCTAGAACAGATTTTTCTTCACCATGACAACTTTGTTAGTGGAATACTGCATTATATTTTATAAATTTCAAAATTTTATGAAATTTATGATAAGATTTAAATATCTCACCATGACGTCCTGCTAAAAACTCAGTTCTCTATTGCTATGTTGAGGTTCTAGCACCTGAGGGCTACTCGTATGTCACCCTTGTACTTACTAGTCCTTCTCCGGCCTCAGTTCATACTGGTCGATGTTCTTGCACAGTAGTGTAGGAGAGTCCACGCTGGCGTCTGCGAAGAACCCGTAGTGCATGAGCCGCGGGGCCAGGGGGGGCTGTGTGGCCAGCCCTAGCACTGCACGCCGCTGCCACGCACCGAACATCAGCGCGATGTGGGGGGGCGCCGGGGGAGACGGGGGCTCCACCGCTGCTCCCACCATCTGGAGGTGTGGGTTTTTACTACTTACCATAATGCCGCCATTTCCCTTGCAGGGTAGGCAAGAGAACAAAGTGCCAAAAGGTTCTATTCTTACATACATCTCTCGCTACCTCAACATTCATTCTATTCTCTGCATACAGGCTCGCCGGTTTCGGAGACTGCTGACTCCACCTTCCTTCAATACATGACCGATTTGGTCTAGGTAGGTGAGTCTCGGTCTCCCCCTGTACCTACATCCTTCCACTTTCGCATTGTATATCTTCTTAACCAGTCGTTCGTCCGCCATTCTTTCCACATGTCCGAACTATCGGAGCATTCCTTTTAGCACCTTAACATCAATAGTCTCTTTCATACTTACTCTCTCTCGTCGTTACGAATGCGGTCAGTTAGCGTCGCTCCACCGATTTTCTGCAGAGATCTCATTTTGACTGCATTGATTTTACTTTCATGCTCTTTTTTGCATACCCATACCCATACTCGCTTCTATATAATAATGTTGGGACAAGCACTGCGTTGTGTATTGTGTCACGTGCCTTTTGGCTGAGATGGTGGCTGCTGAGAAGTGGTTCAAATCCTTCGTTCACTCTATTTCCCACATTGACTCTTCTCTCTATATCAGTGGTGTAGGTACCTTCCATCCTGACTGAATCCACATCCAAGATACACGTATTTATCCACGTGTTTTGTTACTCTTACATCTGTTCTGGCTTCTCTTCTTTCAAACACCATTTTTTTGTTTTTGCTCACATTCATTTTTATGGTGGGAGTATTCGCTTGTTATGGGGCACGAGCGGGTACCACCATCTTCCGTCTGACCGACCGTGAAACACCTCGCTGTGTTTAAGTTAAAGCGCGAGAAAGCCGTCTATTCTAATTTCCCAGCTGAGAAATGAAATGGCGAGTACTGGCTTAGCAATATTCTTAAATTGTTGACTCCATGAACGTTAATTACTTACCACCAGGTGGATTGTGGGGTCTGCCATAAGTAATACAAATAAATTATCTACGGAGATAAATATAATTGACATGCCCATGCAAATCTTACTTTAGGAAACAACAGATCTAGAGCCGCTGCCCTCTGGTGCCGATCTGCTGGTACGAATAAGCCGGGAATGTTGTCAGCTCGAAGTTCAGTCGACGGCAACTTCTTCCTGGCATCATCTTCCTCAGCTAAGCCGTCTCCGCACAACGCTCGGCGACAGAGCTCTGCATCAGTGATATACTTACTATAAACGCTCCTGTCAGGCTATCAAATAATGATTGTAAAACAAGGATGGGCAAAAAACATACATGCGTCTTCAATTTTCATTTCGCGTTGCCAAGAGAGATCTCTTTAAATTTAAATTTAATGTTAATTATAGTTCGGTGATATTAAAACTGAAGGAATAACATAAATAAAAGTCTACCTACATATTATTATTAATGTCTAGTGACATAAAAATATGACTGCCGAGCGCGAGGTCTCAGTTATAGACTCAATTCTGACGAATAGTGTTATTAGGCTTCTCAAAAAGCTATGTGAGGTCTGGGTTGGTCTAAAACGTTTCCTTCGCTAATACTTTCCTAGTTAACCTACTTTATTTATTAGAAAAATGAAATCCAAGCAACCTGTATGCGTAAGAGCTTATCATAAGGGCATAGTTTGGAATCCTGCTCACAGATACGTCTTTAGAAACAAAAGAAAGGAAGAAATTTCAGTACTGCAAGTAGGTATCCTTTAATCCCCTCAGGAAAGTCACTCTTAAGACATTGACCCCGCTAATAGGAAAGTATGCTGAGCACAGCACATTACAAACGCGGGAAAATTAGAATTATTACGATCTTTGCGGAAAATTTGCGGAGTTAGGCTGACTGACCGCATTCGTAACAACGACATAAGAGAGCGAGTAGGCATGAAAGAGATTAATGGTGTAAAGATGCGAAAGGGAATGCTCCGATTGTTCGTACAAGTGGAAAGAATGCCGGACGAGCGCTTCGTTAAGAAAACATACAATGCTAAAGTATAAGGTTAGGGGGAAGCCGAGATTGACCTAGACAAAATTGGTCATGTATTGAAGGAAAGTGGAGTCAGAAGTTTCCGAAACCGGTGCGCGGGTATGAAGAGAATTATAGATGTTGAGGACAAAAGAGATGTATGCAAGAATAGAGCATTTTGGCACCCTGTTCTTGCTACCTACCCCACAAGGTAGGTATGATGATAAGTAAGTAAGTACGTCTCCATCTGCCATCTTAGCATCACGCCGAAGGATCGTTTTCGACATACCATTCCGACACTCCAACAGTCATTCATCACAGTCATCAGTTCTAAGCACGCAGCTCTAATAAATAACACTTGTCACAGGGGACTTTTAAAGAAGAAAGAAAGAAAGTACTTATAAGATGGGAAGTGAAATCACAACACTCAACATCGAAAGCATGCTGCTATTTAAAAAAGAACTACCAATTATATCCCCTTCCTTATCTGCGGCTTTCTTAAACAACAATGCGAGCGAGGGTCTCTCAATCAGCGTGGCTTCAGTAGCGGGCTCGCCCATCTCTGGATCTTCAACGGCCAGGATCTTCACGCCTTCTTTGCCTAATACTATTGGACATTTATCAGCCAATATTATACCTGGAACAAATTCAAGATGGCTGTTTTATTGGCAGAACAAAAGGTTGTCTTCGTTACAATAAAAAAGGAGACAACTTCAAGCTTCAGTAGTAAGTATGGAGTACATACTCTTCCACATGGTGACTATAAAGGTAGTCATATTATATAGATATTGTAGACAAGTTATAAGCTCAGATGTAATTGAAAATGTATAGGAATTTTAACAAGGAGAGGATAGGGAAGGGGTTTGGGTCTCCGGCGCTCTCAATCACCATACGGAACACAACGGTAGGAGTAGACTACCGTTGATTCACACTGATCTTCTGTGAGAGGGTGGTACTTTCATGATAGAACTGGTCAATTCATGCCGGGATAAGTAAGGCTTTACTACTAGAGTCATTCAGATGTACCTATTTTTAAAGAGAAAAAGAGCAGCTAGTTTTTGATCTATCTCCAAAAACGATTGCCGATCCATCTACTGGAGCATAGTAGTTGGTCTGCACGTTAGGAGTTACATTTACCATCAAGGAGGTCACGACGCGTCTAACGTATAAAATATTTTGGGTACATAGTTTTCTTTTAATGTGATAACTCATATGCATATACCAAAAGCTTCAATAGCATCGGTGATCTTCCTCAAATTCTTCTGCGCATGAGGCAGGACGAGCCCAGGGCACACGTCAGCGAAGTGTGTCTCCAGGCGCCTGGCGCGAGACTCCCGGCGGTCAAACCGCGCCGCCTCCACCGCCGCCTGTTCTTTAGCTTTCTTCTCTTCTTGCAGCTGCTCCTGGATAGTTGCTGCTTCCTGTAGAAACCGGTTATCAAATCAAAAGCTGTGATGACCCGTCTACTTAGCCTATATATATAAATCTAAATGATAGGCTCTTCCTATAAGTAACTTGTATTCTTTGTTCCACAATGATTATCACTTAGAACTACTTAACGTAAGGCTACTGCTACCGACAGTGTCGATCGGTTAACTTGGTATGGGTCCGTCCGTACATGGCCGCGGGTGCAAGGTTCATCTCTACTACTTATTACATGTTTGCAGCCGTGTGGAGCCGGCTTTAGGATTGTCCCACCCCTCTCTACCCACGGGAGTCGTAAGAGCCGACTGAGGGAATACCGGGGGAGTGGGCAGCAGCACTCCCTCGAGTATTAACAACATCCACTGCGATCTCCAACCCGCCTGCCAAGCGTGGCTATTACGGCATTATCTCCCATGACGGGACCGCTCGTTGTGGCGTTCTCTTGGGAGGCCTATGTCCAGCAGTGGACGTTGAAAGGCTGATGGATTGATGGATGGACTTTTTTGTATTCACATACCAATATATAGTGTCTCTACAGCTGTAGAAAGATGTGTACATCAGTTTCACGTTGATGTAGTGTACCTTGTGTTGGTTTTATAAGATAGGTAAATGTCTATAAAAGTGGGATTTGATGCTACCATATAGCATTAGTCTTGCGCTCATTATTGGAGGATTAAAGAACAGACAGCAGCGATAGCATAGTGGTAAAACCAAGGATTGCAAATATTGTGGTATTGAGTTCGATCTCTATTCCCCAGTCCGAGGTCGTCGTACGACAGACATCTCTGATTTGCCACACTGGGCCAACGTGATGGATTACGACCTAATCGCTCTTAAAACTTAGATATTGATTGTATCTAGCGGGCTAAAATAAACTCTTTGAAAGATTGCGACATTTAAAATAGTTTTCTGCTTTTGTCAATTAATCACTCCACTGCAGTCTAATGCTGGGAATAATCCTCTCCCAATGTTTTTTTAAAGGCACCCTGCACTAAGGAATAATCAAATATAGCAGGGGACTTCACAAACATACAATTTCACGGGCACAAAGTACACCCAGACTCAGAACAACCATTTTGTTTTAAAAAGACAACACCCTGCACTATCGCGTATCACACAAAGATTTGTCCTGTGTGGGAATTGAACCCACAAAACCCGAGCGGGAGGCCGGTATCTAAACCACTCCACCATCTGTGCTGTCAACAGTTTATGTAACAACGTTTCTAAACGTGCCATTCTGGATCACATATTTTAGACCATGTCCTTAATACCTGTTCAGGTGTAGTGAGCTCATGAGGCGCTCGTGTGACCCGCTGCAGTTCGCCCTTTTTAGCCAACTCCTCGTTACGGAGTTCCTGCTCTATAGTCCTCGCTATGCGTGGGGCGTCAGCGCCAAATATCACGTTTATCAGCTGTCCCGACTGAAAATTATATACTTAATAGTAGTTACAGCAATGTTTTTTTGTTAGTAACTGTTGTCCATCTATCTATACTATTATAAAGCTGTAACAGAGCTGTGTCTGTACATTTAAGATATTTGAGAAAAAATGACTATAATAGGCTATATAGGCATGTTTAAACACAAAACAATTTTTTTTAGAATTTGAATTTTGTCTGTTTGTCTATCTGTTTGTCTGTTTGTTTGTTCGCGCATCACACAAAAACTACTAAACGGATTTTGATGCAACTTTTCTTATTTGAAAGGCCTTGACTAGACTTAAAAACTGGTATAAATTTTATCCCGCTAATATATCGGGAACCTGAGATTAGGGATTGCAATCCGGCGTCATTTTCAGTCCGGCCGGATCCGACCGAATTCCTATCGATCCGGCCGAATCCGACCGAATTCCTATCGATCCGGCCGGATCCCACCGAATTCCTATCGATCCGGCCGGATAGGACCGGATCCTGATTGATCAAACCAGGATGATTTTGGATTTTCGGTTCAAAATTAACTGTTAATAAGTTAATTAAGTGTCATTGTACCTAGTTAATATAATGTGAAGTTTATAAAAAATAAAACTTACATATATATAAAATCAACTTTATTTCCAATCTAATGTTAAGATTAGGCAACGAGCAAACAATTAAAATCTAGTAGTGTAGGTAACTAGCAAAATTATAAAGATGTAACGAGTAGCTCAGTCTTCCTAGATTTCCTTCCTAGATAGAATTATTTTAGTAAGTAACTTTATAAAACGTACGTAATTTACTGAGATGAGATCACAATAATTTAAGTATTTGAGAATGCTAACAAATGAGTCTTATATTTATGACAGACACCCATTGATCCATGAGTTTTTTTATAGATCAATGCCATTGATTTGATGGACCTCAGATGGGTTTTCTATAGATCAATGCAGATGGATTTCATAAATCTGTCTAATAAGTGGCATAATTATCATAATATTGACTTTGTATTATAATTACATCTCTTTAGTTTAATCAATTTACTATAAATAATTATTTTAAGTAGAATTTTAAGTAATAATTGTCTTATAGAATTTCAAACTTTCATGGTCACTTATAATTCTAAACGTTTTTACGGGATCTATACCATGTAAATTTTTTTACTTACGAGTTTCCGATATTTCGGCACTGTTGCAAGCGCCATGATCACGGAGCAACTGAAGTCCTTGCGGGTGGGAATGGTTTTTATTATTCTGCGGTTAGAAATATCTGTCTACCCGCTTTCTCACTCGTTTGACATAAACAAGGACTTCAGTTGCTCCGTGATCATGGCGTTTGCAACAGTGCCGAATTATCGGAAACTCGTAAGTAAAAATTTACATGGTATAAATCCCGTAAAAACGTTTAGAATAATAATTGTCTTAGTATTCATTATATATTATAAGAAAATCTATTTTGATTTTGAGAAAAGGATCGTAGAAAACATATAGTGTTAATTGTGTCATCTGCTAGTCGACTTACGCAGCTCTACTGCAAATATAGCCTGCGGCCGAAAAGGTCCTTTCAGCTTCTACACAGGATTTGTTATCAGCAAATAATCATGAATAGTAGATAAGTATAATCCTCGAACTTCGTCATTTTTGCCTTTTTTAGTACTTTATCAAAATCTTTCTCTTTTTTAGTTATGTATGGCTATAACACGTGGTTTCTTGCTGGATTTGTAATTGTAATTCTTCCTGTAATGTCAAATCTTTCTTTAGAGATGGTGAATCTAAGTTCTCTTCTACTATTTCTTCCATGTTAAAAACATATCTAAAGAAAAAAAAACAAAAAAACGCATCACCGATATCGGTCATAAGGACCGATTTTGCGTATGTATTTTTAAATTTTTATAACCTGATATCGGTTCAAAACGGACTGATATGCATTACACGAACGGCTCGCACGTATGAACACCACGCGCAACGCATCTAAAGTACCTACTTATGCAACAGCCCTATTATTTTCCCAAAAATGGCTAGCACCAGATCTAGTCGCCGGATCCGGTCTATTGGTACCTGATCCGGTAACGTTTAATGATGCCGGATCCGCCGGATTACCGGATCCGTTTTTCCGGATTGCAATCCCTACCTGAGATATAACCGAAAAACTAGAAAATTATTTAAACTAGATTTTTTTTTAGAATTTATTTAAAAGAACTACTAATGGATTTAGATGCATCTTTTTTTATTTGAAAGGCCTTGATTTGACTTAAAAACTGGTAGACATTTTATCCCGCTACTATATCAGAAACCTGAGATATAAACGAAAAACTAGCATTTGGCTGCGGCGAAGTCGCTGGCAAAGGCTAGTACTATTATAAAACTGTAACAGAGCTGTGTCTGTACATTCAAGATATTTGAGAATAAATGACTGTAATAGGCTATATAGGCGTATCTAAACACAAAACATTTTTTTAGAATTATTGTCTGTTTTTCTGTTTACCTGAACTACTGAAAGGATTTTGATGCAACTTTTTGATGTGAAACATCTAATGCGGAGGGAGGGTAAAATCGGCTGTTAACGTGGCGACGCTTGTATTGTACTTGTCCCGTTCAAATCTTGCAAGTTAAATTTGACACACTTCCCGGTTTCTGATTGAGGTGATATTTTACACGCATGTGTATATCACGTGAAAATGCAATATTATGATGACATGGAGCTGATCTGATGATGCAGCTGGAAGATGGCCATGCGAAACTGTAATTAAATGGCGCAACTTCATTGAGTTAGGGCTCGTTTGAATTGTCTTGACTAGAACTTCAGTCATAGATGATATCCAGGGTCTGATGATGGAGCTGAAAGGTGACCACAGTAACTCTGTATTGAAACGACGCAACTCCATCGAGTTTGGAATCATTAGGTTCGTTTTGACGAGTGCTTTGTCTTTAGATGGTATCCAGGGTCTGATGATGGAGCTAGAAGGTGGCCATAAGAACTCCGTTATAAAACCACATAACTCCATCGAATTTGGGCTCGTATGATTTGTCTTGACGAGTACTTTGTCTCTAGATGGTATCCAGGGTCTGATGATGGAGCTGGAAGGTGGCCACAGTAACTCTGTAATGAAACTACGCAACCTTATCGAGTTTATACTCGTTTGATTCATCTTGAGGAGTACTTTGTCAAGTTATGATTATGATTTTATTTCTACAAAGTAATTTCGATATTTTCACATCTGCTAGACGTCCCGCGACGTCTAGTTTTTTTTATTTGAAAGGCCTTGATTAGACTTAAAAACTGATGTACATTTTATCCCGCTACTATATCGGAAACCTGAGATATAACCGAAAAACTAGCTTTTGGCTACGGAGAAGCCGCGGGCAAAGGCTAGTGTGATTACAAAATTAAGGATTTGTTTGTATGTAGTGTATGTAGTATTCGAAATAATAATTTCGAAGGTGTTAGATTCGTCTAAGAATGTAAACTTAACTCTCTACCTTGTAATAATAATCACTAAATATGCGAATGATTTGGTTCGCCTATGCATCACCACACTTGCTCCCTTGTTTGTGTGATGCCGCCGCGCTCCCTACATGCACTGTGACGTATGCGCTCGAGATGAATGTATTGGTCTAAATGACAGAAAATCTCACTACGAGAGAAGAGGAACGTTCCTATAATCTTGAGTACACAGTTTTGCATTGAGCATAGGGGAATAAAATAAAAAAGGATCTTTAACATTTTTTTCATACAATTGAGTCCCGCTTTCGTCTGCGTGGACCTCAGATTGGTTCACAATATTAGTCCCTCACTATCTGGCATACTAATTATATCTATGCAAAAATAGCTATCCCACAAGAAATTAACATGTTTCCGTGATAAAAATATCCTATCTATTAATTCAAGTAATAAATTTTGCAAAAATATGTTTGGACGTTTTTGCGTGATTAAGTAAAAAACATCTAAATGCACAAAGTGCAATGCTGCGATTACGACAAGATATCTCGACTGAGTGCGCCTAGCCTTGGCGCACTTTGTGGACAACATAAATGCGCTGTACGATAATAACGACAACTGGAGTTTAAACTAAAACTCTCTAAATTGCCTGCTTTTAAGATAGCAACTACTTATACTAGAATTCACAATTTATACCATATACATACATCACTTTGCAACATTAAAAAACATGAAAATAGTAAAGCCAATCCAAAGGGTATAAACGTGGACGAGAGTTTTAAAAACTAAGTTCTTCCCAGAGAATAGGTGTTTTGTATATTTTTCTAAAAGTTTGATCGATATATAGCCGCAGTGTGCTGCCTTCGTATGGTGCTATTGACACGATAATGTGGCTATATACAGGTATATGTTTTCTTGTGTGTGTAGGTTCTCTATAGGCACATTCAGAATGTTATATTGCGATTCTTCCGAATAATTGAAATATTTTACTCACGGCTATGAACATCCAAGTCGGTTCGCTGCGTTTTCTGAAACGCTTCAGACATTCTATCGTGTCTGATTTAGCCTGCGAAATTTAATTAGCATTATTTAATTTAAGCACAAAGCGTTCGGTTTCCACACAGGAAAATTCTTTCAGTGATCCACAAATAGTTGTCCTGAATCTGGGTGCAGCTTGTGCCATCTTAAAAATACACAAGTTAAACATTTAGGTGCAGTGAAATCCTAGTAGTAAAACCAAGGACAGTAAAGTCAATGGTGGCGAGTTCGGTACCCAGTCCGAGGTCCAGACCTATCTATTTTTTAAATCATCATTTCTCCGTGAATGATAACATCGTGAGGAAGCCTGTATGTCTTAGAGATTTTCTCAATGGATTGTGACGTCTGCCAACTTGCACTGCCAGCGTGGTGGCCCTAAATTCTACTCACTCTGATGGACCCGTACCCAAAAGAGAAACAGAAATGGATTGAGAAAAAAATACATATTTGTTATGTATTCACAACATTTAATTTATAAACAGCCGAATGACTATGACATTCACCGAAAATAAGTTTCTATGAATCAAAGTTGTATACAACCTGTGTGCCAAATTTCATTCAAATTAGTTCAGATATTTTTCCGTTAATAATAATCACAGGTGTACACTTAAATTGTAATCTCTCTACGACTTGAATGCAATTTTGAACAAGGAGGCACTTTTTGCACAGTGCTATTTAAAGATTAACTATGTTACACATGCAATTCTACCGCTCACCACTGCCAAGTGAAGGTTGTCACCACCCAGTTCTACCTTGATCTTCTTCAGGTTTCCTACCATACCGATACATGGTCCACACCATTCTGAGTACACATCCACTACTGGAAGTAAGTATACAAAACATTACATTTTTTCACATTCTTTCTTTCTTTCTAATTTAAAACAAAACATAACATAGCATCACGTCTGTATTTCCCGAAGGGGTAGGCAGAGGTGTATTACACACCCACGACTCGCCAGCTATGTTTAAGTCCCACGTAATAGGGGGCGAGCCTATTGACGTCTACCGGGCACATTTTCAAACAACGGGCTGCTACTGAGATTTTTTAATTTTAAGAAAAAGCTCAATAACATTGCCTGACCCGGGGATCGAACCCGAGACCTTATGATTAGCAGTCGTATACACTACCGCTACACCACCGAGGCAGGTATTGGATTAATTTAACGTGTACATTTTTTATTATCTACACAAACAAGAACACGATATGCTGATGGTAAGTGGTCACCATAGCCTATAGATGCTAACTTACCAACCCCAGTGAAGGGAATGAAAAGTAGAGAGAATGTGGGTATCGTTGTTAAGGAAACATTCACCCCTACGATGAATTTATGGAGGGAGGATTAGAATGACCCCAAAGCTTTTAATAAGTGCAGGTTTTGTGTGTGTGGCTCACCATAAGAATTATAAAAATAGACTTAAAATATTTCTAGCGATTCAGGGTCTCCAAGTGGCACCATTAATGTTTCAATGGCCCGCCAATATAGGCGGAGAGACGGCACACGACGGGTTTATTTTTAGGTGCCCCGAACGACGGGGTGTGCGGTTAGGTACATTTTTTCCCGTCTTAACAAACAAAAAAGGGTCTCCAAGTGCTAGGTGTTGTATTATAAACAATTGTAAACTCCGCTTTACTTATTCAATTACCGTAATCTATAGACGCTAGCAACACCAGAGGCACCACTCAGGCGTCGCTAACTCAAAGGAAAGCGGTGGAGGGGAAGGAAAATATCCTTATTGTCCTAGAGAATAAGGAGGGGGCTTAGGTATCCTCACCATACTAAATACAACAGTAGGAGTAGGTACCTACTGTTATTTCACTCTGATCTTCTGTGAGAGGGTGGTACTTCTCCGATCGAGCCGGCCCATTAATACTGGGTCAAGCAAGGTGTTATTTTACTCACCTAAAAGTCCATCTCTAGTTAAAAACTTGTTCCAATCATCGTTGTTGTTGAGTTCGGCCTGTAACTGAACCTGGGCGGCCTTCTTGCCTGCCCCCGCAGCGGCGGCAACGGCAGCAGCATTTGCCACCGCGCTCGTTAGTGCCATAGGTGCTTCCCCATACGAGGAAAGCTTGTGAATGCCGTGCGCGGTGACTAGCAAGCTTAGGCGTCGTATGTGCGCGTGTGTGAAGCATAGTTTTTGCCACAGAATATAGAAGCATATAAACGAGTCTTAAAAAAATAGTGACTAATGGTAAATTAGACGGGTAGGATTAGCTTAACGTATTCTAGAAATCGTTTATCAATTAGCATAGAAATGTGATGTGGAGATTGGGAATGGCCATCGGTCAGTTCGATGGCTTAGCTGTTAGAGCAATTCCCTGGATAGAAAGAGACGCAGGTTCAAATCCCGCTCGCACTTAAGATCTCTTTTTCCACATTCACAAATAATTTGTTCTTTAAAAGTAGCTGAGCATGTCAAGTGCTAAAATACAGATCAAAATGTTTAAAAAATCGCGTCATCTAATATGTAGTATAAATTTTAATTGCAATATTAAACTTACTATATTGGAATAATGCATGTCAATACATCCGATAGGTGGCGTGGGTCGTAAAGACAAATGTGATGTGGAGATTGGGAATGTCAATCCGTCAGTGCGATGCCTTAGCGGTTAGAGCACTTCCGTGGATCAGAAGGGATGCAGGTTCGAATCCCGCTCGCACTAAATCTCTCTTTTTCCACATTTCATAAATAATTTGTTATTTACTACTACTGACTAAGACTGATGAGTCTCACTCATGGTATTGCCCAAATTATAAATTGGAATGGGGTCATTAGCCATGACGATAATACCGTAATTTAGGCATTGGTATTGCAACTAATATATTCACATGTCCGTGTGGTGACGGTTAAGAATACGATATGTCACCAACTAAGGGAGCACCAGGGGAATGGGCAGCAGTATACCTCCTGGGAAACATTTGACACCATTCGGCGATCGCCAACCCATTTGCCAAGCGTGGCGATTATGGCATTTCCCTCCCTTCGTGGGGAGGCCCATCTCCAGCAGTGGACGTTTATGGGCTGATGGATGGATGGATGATATTCACAAACGTACAATTTATGGTTACAAAGATCAATCAGATTCTGAATAATTGTTGCATATCATACTAAGTAAATTCACAAGACTAGTACAGAGTGGGTGATAGCTTACCATAACACAATCTGTGCAGTCATTTCAAATGTATAGAGAGATGGTATATGTAGTAGTTTAGGCTATGTGAGTATAATGTTGTATACAGTAAATAATTGGGATATAATCTAGAAATATTATTTTGTTCTCTAAGCTTGCCAGATCTAAGCATTTAGTGATCTATGCCCTCGCATGTCGAACTAAAAGTAGCAAAAAAGTTATTTGAATGTTTGCGAGTAGATATTATCTGTTGTCTAGAATATAAAAGAGAACGAACAAGAGGTGATGTAATCTTGATATACAGTTATTGATCTAGAAAGGAAGAAAAGAAAGAAAGAAAATCCTTTTTATTTAACACATAATTTATCACAGAAATATGCATAGGATTATGTACATAATAGATTATGTACATACCTATTATAAAAATATTATATTAAAAAATTTGAACAGTAATAGTCTATTTGATAAAAGA
Organism: Leucoma salicis; assembly: GCA_948253155.1. NCBI lineage: Eukaryota > Metazoa > Arthropoda > Insecta > Lepidoptera > Erebidae > Leucoma > Leucoma salicis. The sequence continues at coordinate 29,655,130 of OX411806.1, read as the reverse complement.
CGGGTATATTATGTGAAAATATACTGCAAAGATTAAGAGCTGTCAAGATAGCTGTCAGGTACTGAATTCGATTCCCGGTCTGAGGACTATTTGGCTCTACAGCTTGCTGACCTTGCTCACAGAACTATACTACGCGGGTGACAAACAAGCACACAGCTCACCCGATGGTAAGCGGTAACCGTAACCTATAGACGCTAACAACACCAGAGGCTTATTAATGGTGTTTTGCTATCTCCAACAAAAGGGATAGGAGGTGGCGAGGAAGGATATTAAGGAGAGTACGGCTCAAAATGAACATTATTTAGACAGTTTTAATAAAAAAAATCACCAACAATAAAATTAGACTAATGCCTAACGTAGTAACGTAGTAATAATTATCATAGTATCTGTTATTAGTGCCATCTATTAGTCAGTAGCTTTTGTAGCCAAAAATTTAATTATAGGCATGAGCTATGAACAGTGACATCTATGTGTGACATCTTTATATAAATACTTATATTTAGGTAATAGATGGCGCTATTATTAAGTTGACGCTATCATCAGCCAGTCAGTAGCCGGTACTACTACTGTTGTATGGTACGGTGTGGAGGCCCAAACCCAACTCCTCCATCCTCTCCTTATTATCCTTCCCCTCCACTTCCTAACTCTTTCCTTGGAGATGGCAACGCGCGATTGAAGCCTCTTATGTTGCTGGCGTCTATAGGCTACGGTAACCGTTTACCATCAGGTGGGCCGTATGCTTGTTATACCAAAAACTTCTTACTAATAGATGGCACTAATAACAGATCCTGTGATAAGTACTACGTTACTAAGTTAGGCAAGTCTATTTTTTTTGTTGGTAATTTTTGTTTATTAAAACTGTCTAAATAATATTTCCATCCATCCATCCATCCATCCATCCATCAGCCTTTTAACGTACACTGCTGGACATAGGCCTCCCCAAGAATGGGGGATAGTGCCGTAATCGCCACGCTTGGCAGGCAGGTTGGCGATCGCAGTGGATGTTGTTAATACTCGAAGGAGTGCTGCTGCCCACTCCCCCGGAATTCCCTCAGTCGGCTCTTACGACTCCCACGGGTGGAGAGGGGTGGGACAATTCTAAAGCCGGCCCCACACGGCTAATAATATTTAGATGTTTTTATATATATATTTTTTTTTTTTCACTTTGTGTTTAATGTCTAAATAATGTTCATTATTAGCCGTACTCTCGCTTACCATCGGGTGAGCTGTGTGCTTGTTTACCACCCGCGTGGTATAGTTCTGTGAGCAAGGTAAGCAAGCTGTAGAGCCAAATAGTCCTCAGACCGGGAATCGAATTCAGCACCTGACAGCTATCTTGACAGCTTTTTAATCTTTCCACTATACATTCACATAATATGGCCGTTTACGACTAGTAACACTGTTTCCTTTTCGCCAGCAATATTTCCCTCGCGTTTTTAATTTAACTAATCTATACTCGCTTTCAATACCTCAACAGGCCTTCTGTCAGCCGGTAATGTATCGTCGTGAACCTGGCTACAATCTGTCACCTTCTACTTCGCGTCGCTAATGCAATCACTTAACTCACCCCAACATCATGGGAAATAGACGGCACACTAGTGTTGATACTTTGAATTATTTAGGAAATTATTTAGAGTTTTTTATACTACAAAGTGGCAAATACGCACTAACCCATCCTCATATAAGTACCGTAACTCTGCTAATATTAAAATTTATTACTAGCCTTTTTCCGCGGCTCCGACTCAGCTAAGTAAGAAAGTTTTTAGGATATAGTATATCTCAGGTTCTTGTTACAGTAGCGCGATAAAACGTATACCAGTTTTTAAGTCTAATCATGAGCTATCAAATAAAAAGTTGCATCAGCATCCGTTTATTAGTTTTTGCGTGATGTGAACGAATAAACTGTCAAACAGACGAAAAATCTAAAAAAAATTGTTTTGTGTTCAGACACGCCTACGCCTAAATCCAGGCATTTTTTCTTAAATATCTTAAATGTACAGACACAGCCTTATGTCTGTTACAGCTTTCTAATAGTAAGGATTTGCTGTGATACGGAGTCCAACAAACAAGCAGCATAAATTAAACACAAAGTGCATAATATTCATATTCATAATTCTTTATTTGTAGTGCATAAATACATTCAGATGTTACAATATTTTTTAGCTAAAATTTATTATTGTTAAGATTTTTTAGTTATGATTTTAGTAGTTTATGTATTTATGTTTGTGTTTACGTATGTTCCTCCGTAGCGCCTAAACTATTCATCCAATTTTGATGAATAAGGTGTCAATCGATTCGTTATTATGGCCCGGGTAACTAGGCTGCATTTTAACCGACTTCAATAATAGTACTTTTTAGCGCGAGTTTTAATTTATTTTTATCAAGAGGACTTAGTAAATGACTGGCTCTTTCAGAGAATCCCTTCTATCTACGAACTAAGTACCCGCATAATACTCACAAGATATGCATTTACATTGTTATAACGTTTCTTGACAAACGTTAAAACGGAAAACTATAAAATGAAAAATAAAGTTTAAAAACCGTAACCCGACTACGGAAACAACGAAGAGTCTAAAAGTACGAAAAGAGAAAATAATTTAGAAAAAAAAAATACTTATTTATTTATTTTATTATGGAAAACCAACAGCTTTATATACTACAAATTATTTGTGAATAAGGAAAAAGAGATTTTTTGTACTAGCGGGAATCGAACCCGCGCCTTTTACAAAAAATCTCTTTTTCCTTATTCACAAATAATTTGTACTTTAAAAAGTGGCGGAGCATGTCAAATGCTAAAAAATATAGATCAAAAAAGCTTTATATACATTAATAAGTTACAAAATTAGTTATCAGATAGGCAATTATAGGTCTCTGTAGAATATTTCGATGTCCCTAGATTTGTCCTTGCAAAGTCGATTAAAGGTGTGCTACACACGCGCGTTTCGCACATAGAAACGAAGAGACGTATAGGTACAAAAAACTAGACGTCGCGGGACGTCTAGCAGATGTGAAAACATCGAAATTATTTCGTAGAAATAAAATGATAACTTGACAAAGTACTCCTCACGACGAATCAAACTAGTATAAGCTCGATAGGGCTGCTTAGTTTCATTACAGAGTTACTGTGGCCACATTCCAGCTCCATCGTCAGACCCTGGATACCATCTAGAGACAAAGTAATAATAATAATAATAATAATTTTATTGTCATAATAATGTACACATATTTATATAATTGTACTGACTACTGTACTAGTATTGGTATACTGTATTACAGAAGCCAGTGTCTTCTCTTGACTATGTCACAGGTATTAAGACAAAAGTTATAAGCGACTTACAGAAACTTAAATAAAAGCATAACTGAGGTATAGCAATTTAAAAATGAAATTCATATTAGAAAAAAAAAAAACTAAAATAAGTTTAACAATTATTGTGTATAGTGTGTATGTGTGTGTGTGTGTGTGTGTGTGTGTGTGTGTGTGTGTGTGTGCGAGTGTGCGTGCGCGCACGCGCGTATGCGAGTGAGTGAGTGTGTATGAGTATGTGTGTGTCATTTATGTGTGCAAGCGTGTGTGCGTTTACTTTAGTAGGGATTCGGTATCATCATAAGTAAGAGTAAGTAACCAAGATTTTAATATATTTTTACAAAAATGAAAGGAGAGAATGTATGTGTTTTAATCTATTAATTTTGTTATACAGGCTTGGGGCCGTCACATAGAACTGACGCCTCGCTAACGTAGTTCGGTGCACTGTAATAGGGCCTTTATTCTCCTACCAACCAATACCCTCGGATCAAATACCAAAGAATGCACCTTTAAAGTGACTTTTAAGATATAAAGTTGCCTTACTGTCAATATTTTAGCTTCGTTGTATAGTTCCGTAGTAGAATACCTTCGCGGTTTCCAAGTCATTATCTTTAAGATAGCTCTTTGCGCGCGTTCTAGTCGGAGCATAGATGTGGCGTCAGTACCGCCCCATGATGCAATACAATAAAGAAAAAGTGATTGTGCCAGTGCTGAATACACCACAGTTATAATGTTAGGATTGGCGCAGGTTCTTAGTATTTTAAAAATAGGTAGTAATTTTCTTATTCGTCCTACTAAGCTATTTATTTGTGTGTGCCATGTAAACGTGCTATCAATCATAATTCCTAAATATTTTATATAGTCGGTTCTTATAAGAGATAAACAGTTACAGTTTTGTGTTGGTGCGTCACAGACGTGTGCCCGGATGTCAAATGTATTTATTGGTTGTGTATAGACTCTATGAGAAAACGTTATATATTTGCTTTTGGAAACATTAAGTGTTAAAAGATTATTTTTGAACCACGCCATAACAGAAAAGAGAGCATTTTCAGCTGTAAGACGGACACAATCCCAATCCGGGCCATGTACTATTAGTACCGTATCATCTGCACAAGAAACTATATTGCAATTAGGTATTTCAGCTAAACACAAATTATTTATATAGATAAGGAAAAGCGTCGGACCCAACACCTTGAGGTACGCCAAAAGTGAGACTTGCAGAATTGCTTCTTATATTTCCTATTTTTACTGTTTGTATACGGTTAGACAAATAGCTACGGAAAATATTGAGCACAATACCTCTAACTCCTAGGCTCTCCATTTTACGCAATAGTAGAGGAACAGACACAGTGTCAAACGCTTTAGCTAAGTTAAGAAATATCCCCACCACTTTTGTTTTATTATCAAGTAGCCTGATGATCTTTTCAGTAATATCAAGAACCGCATCATCTGTGGATCTTGATCCGCGAAACCCGTACTGATTATCGGCAATCATTTTGTTTTTTTTTCAGATAGGTAACGGTTTCGGTAGGTCTATTGTTCAATTATTTTTCAAGAATTTTTAAAAATTTTTAATTTTTAAAGTACTCGTCAAGACAAATCATACGAGCCCAAATTCTATGAAGTTATGTCGTTTTATAACGGAGTTCCTGTGGCCACCTTCTAGCTCCATCATCAGACCCTGGATACCACCTAAAGACAAAGTACTCGTCAAGACGAATCAAATGATTCCAAACTCGATGGGGTTGCGTCGTTACATTACAGAGTTACTGTGGTCACCTTCCAGCTCCATTATCAGACCCTGGATATCATCTATGACTGAAGTTCTAGTCAGGACATTTCAAACGAGCCCTAACTCGACGGGGTTGCGTCATTTCATTATAGAGTTACTGTGGCCACCTTCCAGCTTTATCATCAGCCCCTGGATACCATTTAGACACAAAGTACTCGGCAAGATGAATCATGCGAGCCCAAACTCGATGGGGTTGCGCCGTTTCATTATGGAGTTCCTATGTCCAACTACCAGCTCCATCATCAGATCAGCTCCATGTCATCATAATATTGCATTGTCACGTGATAGTGTATGTGTGTAAAATTTCAGCTCAATCGGAAACCGGGAAGTGTGTTAAATTTAACTTGCAATATTTGAACGGGACAAGTAGGTACAATAAAAGCGTCGCTACGCTAACAGCTGATTTTACCCTCCCTCCACATTAGATGTTTCACATCAAAAATGGTCAAGGTAGAGCCGCGGGCGTATGCCTGTATGCCATGTGTGTCTGAAACACCTACAAAATTATAATGGCATATTTAGGTAGGCCTATTTAATTCTGCCATTTTATAAGTTTTGTTGTTTCTGGCAACAAACCCTTTCGCCTGCGCCCAAACCAGTTCATTAGGATTCACTTCAGAATGGTTCCCGGTTGGTCAATATATGTATATATATATGTGTGTGTCCTGCCGACTTAGTGTATGTGTTGTTTTTAAGATGCCTATGCACAATTATTGTTTGTCTATTTCATTCTTCGATCATTAATTTGCATTTTTGATCGAAGATTTCATTGCATGATTAATGATTCTTTAAATATTGTTGCCATAGTTTATTAATAGTAATTATCAATTTACACCTAAATATAATTATTTAAAATTATTGTTAGTATTAGGTTTAATTGTTCCCATTTAAGTTTAATTCTACTTCTATTAATCGTTTGTCCGTGTGGTGACGGACTAAGAATACAAGTGTCACCATCCCAATCTTTACCGCGGGTGTCGTGCAAGGCGTTTAAGGGAAGTAAGCAATTATCACCCACTGTATTACTGGTGGTAGGGCTGGGTACCAAGTGGGAGTACTCACTTGCTATCGGACCCGAACGGGTCGGTACCACCGTCTCCTGTGTGACCGGTCATGAAGCACGTCATCTGAGTGTTTTGATTGTAGCAGCAGATAGCCGCTTATTCTTTACTACCTATATGGGATGAGAGTATACGAGTAGGTGGTGGGACGTTGGCTCATCTGCCACTTAACATAGTATACATTCGGCATGCTAACTTAACTAATATTAAAAATTTGTAGCTTTGTCAGTATTTAAGTACTCAATCACGCAAAAACGGCATGAAATATGGCAATGGCATACACTGCAACTATTTTTTTCTTTGGTCGGCCTCATTATGAGAAAAGTTAAAATATAGACAGTTCCACGGTCTGAGGTTACATTTAAAAGACTATAAATCTTCGATCAGTAATGGAAAAGATATCGCGTCAGCCCAAAAATCCATCTCGGTAAATAACAGCGCACTTGAGAAGTGAGCTCTTATTTTGTTTAGTTCAAAAAGTACTTTATTTGTTGCTGTTTAAGCTTGATTTTACAGTAAATGTTATTTGTCTTTTCACTTTTAAGTGGCAGTAGTAAATTATTGCTTTTCTCGTTTTTTTGTGAGAAATGATCGAAATGTAAGATAATATTTTAAAGATTCGTGACTTTATTACTAAGTGCCATGATTGTAATTAATTTGAACTTAAAACTGTTTTAAAACCTTTGTCTCAGTTCGTTAGTAAACGGATGTAGCTGTATAAGGTTGATATTTTTTATCTGTCACTACCAACATTCAAAAATGCTGTTTTGGTAGAATATCAGGAAATTGAAACTAGATAGATAGTAATTTAAGCTCAGATTATATATTGTTATTGTATCTTTTATAATATTTTTCTTTTTTTTGTTTAGCTATCGTAATTTTATATTATTTTGGGGATAACGGTGCTGGTTGTGCGATTAGTTAAGAGTTTATATATACTTAAGACATGCTTTGTAATTATTTTTATTGCACAATTTTATTGTATGTTGTCCTGAATAAAAAAAAAATAAAAAAATAATAAATATAAGTATGTATTCACACGGACAGTTTTTAGCTTGATTTTGTTTGGGACACTGTATCTTGTTAGTATTGATGATCGAAGCTATAAATGTATTAATTCTTCAAATGTAAGGATTGCATGTCTCTGAGCAGGCAAGCTTGGTTCATAAATTATGTTGGCGTCACGATTCACGAATCTAATGAATTATATGATATAGTAGCGTTATGTTAGATACAAATTATTATTATTTACTATCTAGTGGTGGAGTCTTTCTTATCCCAGCATGAATGGGCCAGCTCGATCGGGGAAGTACCACCCTCTCACAAAAGACCAGCGTGTAACAACGATAGTTAATCTTACCGTTGAGTTTCGTATGGGTAGTTAGAGCGCCGGAGGCTCAAACCCCCCCCATATCTTCTCCTTATTATCCACCCTATCCACCTCCTATCTCTTTCATTGATAGCGGCGCGCAAGTGATGCCTCTGGTGTTGCTAGCGTCTATAGGCTACGGTAACCGCTTACCATTAGGTGGGCCAAACTAAGCTTAACGCTTGTGCTATGGGTACCAGATTACGGATATAATACATATATTACTTTTTTTTGTAAATACATACATATAATAGTTAGAAAAGACCCAGACGCAGTACTAATATCCGTGTTCATCACACAAATAATTGTTCTGAGTGGGAATCGAACCCACGATCTCGTGCATGAAAGTCGGTTACACTACCGACTATGCTTGTTCGCCACTCACGTAGGTAGTATAAAAAAAAACTTAAAAGGAGATATCATCATCTTCTCTCACAGTGGTATTGTTTTTTACAACTTGCTTGTCAGGAACTTTTGCTCAACCAATAAACAGTTTCACACTCACTAAAAATACCCGCCGCTATCAGTTAGTGGTAAAATTTTGTATTTATCTATAATTTCCGCTTATTCAGTATGATTTCTCCTCGCACAATATTCGTTCATAAGACCATTATTTAACCATCACACCACCTACACGTGTGGCCAGTGTAAACAATTTGATTTCCCAACTTGAATGTGCAATATCGTTATCAGTATGACCAGTGTAATTGCACGCCTCTTATGCGAAGCGTTGAGGTACCATTCCCGTTTTACACAGAACAACTGATTTTTCAAACTTAAAATGTCTCTATTTATCATGTATTGCACTTGTAAAACAATATATACACTCACATATCAAGAAAAAATACAATTTTTCCGTGTGGTGACGGACTAAGAATACAAGTGTCACCACCCCATTCTTTAACACGGGTGTCGTATGAGGCGACTAAGGGAATTAAGCAATTATCATCCATTGGATGACCGGTGGTAGGGCTGGGTACCAAGTGGGAGTACTCACTTGGTATCGGGCCCGAGCGGGTTGGTACCACCATCTCCCGTGTGACCGGCCATGAAGCACATCGTTGCGTTTTGGCTGTAGCAGGAGATAGCCGTTTATTCTTTCATTTCATATCGGTGAAATGAAATGGTGAGCAGCGGCTTGACAATACTTTCGGTATAGTCGAGTCCATGAGCGACGGTTACCATTTACCATCAGGTGGGCCGTGGCTCATCTGCCACTACATGCAATAAAAAAAAACTCATGATATTTTTATGCCATATTTGTTATTTAAACAAGTTAAAAAACTGTTTAAAAAAATTTGGACTTGGACGTCCGTTTGTTGTAGGTAATGTATGTTAACACGATCACAACCGAAATACTTTAATCGAGTCTTTTTTTTTCTTTTTAACTTGGGTATTACTACGAATAGAGCCCTATTACTTTTCACGGTCTGATCCGATGTGGTTTAATTGTTATTAAATAAACAAAAAAATACTGAATATTTACGCTCGACGCGAACTATTTCTATAGACCAATATAGAAGTACTTCTTAAAATTAGCGCTAGATGGCGTATAAGACATGAAACCCACATTAGTACTTTTTGAAATTAGCGCTATCTATGTGTTTTATTGAAAATTAAACTACTTAGTAAGACCAATACATTATTAGTTACTTATCAAATAGGATCAATTTTATTGTGAAAAATGAAGATTATGAGGCGTGCAGTTTTGGATTTTCCAAAGTATATTTTCAAATTTATAAAGAAATAAAAATGAGCTTAGTTAATAAATCAGTATGCGTATAAACAGCAAAGCGCAGCTTACATGTATTTTTGTATACTATTCGCACTTAAATAGTCACGCGACCACGTGTATTCCATATTTGTGTGCTTATTTCCGTATTGAAGGGTTACATAGAAAGGGTTATCGCTTGCGAAAAAATATTTAGGTTAACGTTTGGTTTTTATTGAGGCAACTAAACATGTTATCAAAATATATTTTCTTTACGAGAAACAATAATAATTGTTACGACAACAATGAAACATTTACTTGTATAAATTATAATAATTTACTATTAAATATAACCTACGCATACATCCATAGATACCTTCAAAGATTTAGGTACGTCAGTTTCCCAGAGAGGTAGACTTAGGCAGCGTATTGCCACTTGTCATGAAACAGCCTTTCGACGCCTATTTTTCGGCTCCGGGGATGAGATGTACCAAGTTGTGATCCACCGTCACCACCATTCATATAATTGAAACTTAATAATAAATTAAATGCTTAAACTTAACTGTCTTGGTGGTGCAGCTGTAGTGTGAGTGACTGCTGATCATGAGGTCTCGGATTCGATCCCCGGGTCGGGCAATGTTATTGAGCTTTTTCGTAAAAAGAAAAATTCTCTGTACCAGCCCGGAGTTTGGAAATTTGCCCGGTAGACGGCAATAGGCTCGCCCTATTACGTGGGACTCAAACATAGAAACGAACCGTGGGTGTGTAATACACCTCTGCCTATCCCTTCGTTTTTCCTGTATTCTCACAGGCGTGATGCTATGTAAATGCTAATATTAATCCTTTGAACTACATAAGAAAATTAAACGAGTCTTAACGCGTATATATATAATATATAGGTGGGAATCTACTTAAAGTACATACTTCCTACGTTTCGACTGGGTTGCACCAGCTGTGGTCACGGGCAAACTGTTAACTATATTCAATTTATTTATTTTTATGTCCTTTACAAATCCTTAATCACCTATTTTTTTATGGAGAAAAAATAAACTAACATTACACCACGTCGATCGAGGCAATGTGGAAGATAGTGTCGTATTACCTTCGCACCATATGTTTAACTACCATCCTTTTTCCTAATAAAAAAAAAAACATTTAAAAAGAACCACTATTACATTTTTGATTATAATGACGTATGAGCTCGTTAATTCCCCGGGGCTCATTTGGGAAGATTTGCATGTGTGCCCGCAGGGTGCGTCTCTTAGCCCCGGCTTCTCGTCACAAAGCTAATACCCTGTTAAATTATGTACTACCTACTCCGGACGAAGGGCTGCAAACATTAATATATTAATATTATATCTTCATGTGAGGGTAATGCGTTGAAGCTTTTGGAATATGATCCGCGGTTCTCATAAACCAAACAAAAAAGGAACTAGAATTTAGCAAATATTCGTGGGCATTGTACAAGCGATCCCGTGTAATAAGATTGTTTTTTTATTCTACTATCGCTGTTAGGTACTTATAAAATAAGGTATTGAATAAATTAATTGATTGATTTTTCCCCTGCTTTATAGGAATTACGCCAAAAAAAAAACATAGATATTTGCAAAATCTTTAAGTTTCAATAGGTTAAATGGTGCCAACATCTTTGTTCGCGTGATTCTGAGAAAATATTTATACAAATACATAAGTAACTGTTGCTGCTGCATTAAGTAGCTGTTTATGTCATATGTATGTTACCTATATCTCCGCTTCCCTTATAACTAAGCCATGCAACAGATTTTCAAACGGCTTTATATTGTTGATCAGATAATTTTTATGTTTTTTTTTTTGTGGAAACTTCCCTTCATCGCAATTAAACTGTTGTTTTTAAGTAGGTATAGAGATTCATTGTTTTATACATAAGTCATTCTAGAAAGCGTAGAATAATACCTTTATTGGTATTTGTTCCTGTGCAAAGCAAAGATAAGTCGCTAGTTTCTAAATAAAATATGTATCAACATTTTTTTTGGTGTTGAAAGAGGAGTTTGATATAACAAGTATATACATATTCATATATGTAAATGCATTTCACAATCGGTTCGTGTTCGATTTTTAGTTTATTCAATTTTGTTTTGACTCACAAATCATTTCAGAAAACATTTCTGTTTCCATTATTTAGGTATCACATGGATTCTGTACCGGAATTTTGGAGTTATACCCAAATATAGGCCAAAAGCTAGTATAAATAAAAGTAAATACGAACACTTCCCTCAAAATGGACCTGTTTGTAAGAAGGTTCATTTAAAATTATCAAAGTTTATTCAAAACTCATAATTTCATCATGTACCTACTCGGTAATCTTTCCGGCGTGGTATTTGTTGTTCATATATAATCACTTCGGGGACTTCCGTACATTTTTCAGTTATATTTTCGTATGTTGTGACTGCGGGCGAAATTAAATGATGAAATAATATGCCTCCGAGATATTTTCATTGTATTTTGTTAGAAAATATATTGCGGGAGTTTTATTCTTATTTTATAATAAAATTCCTTCCGTATTTTTTATTTGATTTCTTAAGATATGGAATAAGTTATTTAAAAGCTTTTCCTGAGGTCACTCGAATTCTAACGTGGTTGTCATCAGTGGTGCTAACACATTGGATAGTAAGTTTCTATGTTGTGAATATCGAATGCACAGATGGCGGAGTGGTTTAAATATCAGCCTCCCGTCCGAGTGTTGTGTGTACGATTCCCACACTGGACAACATTTTGTGTGATCCACAAATGGTTCTTCTGAGTCTGGGTCAGTACACCCAGACTCTGGGTGTACTTTGTGTACGTGAACTTGTATGTGTGGAAAGTCCCCCGTGATACAAGGATTATTCCTTAATGCAGGGTGTTGTCGTTTAAAAAAAAGAAAACTAATATAAATATATATCATGTCTACAGACGAGCTAGTAGCCATTCTTATAATAAGTGATAGCCAACACTCTTGCAATCGGCTATACCAAAAGAACTAGTGGTTTAAGAGATTAGTGCGTTCTATTAAATAAAGATACAAACAACTATACTAGATGCTGTCCGCGACATCGTCCACGTGGACGTCAAAATATAACTACTTCACTCTGAGACTTACTAATCTCTAAGCAAATATTTCTATAACACAGGAATCTTCCAATTTTCCGGGATAAAGAGTCGTCGCGTCCCATCCAATACGGGGAAGTGCTTTAGACTGCTAAGCTATTGCAGTCACCTAATAGTGACAACCAATCTTCCCTTCACATTTGTTTTAGATGTTTTTGCTCACAGTAAAATTGTTTTTTTTTCCATATTCACAAATAATTTGTTTTTTAAAATACCTAAGCATGTCAAGTGCTAAAATACAGATCACGAGTAACGTATGTATTATTTTGGGTAGCCAGCGGACCACTGAAGTAATGTAACATAGCTCCAGTGGCCCGCCAATACAGGCGGAGAGACGGCACACGGTGGGTATATTTAGTGGGGGAGAGCTCCACACTACTTTGTTCGTTGGCCCGAACGGCGGGGTGTGCGGTTAAGAACATATTTTTCCGCCTTAACAAACAAAAAAATGTTAAGGACTACAATATAGATACTAAATATAACTATTATAAAGATACTAGCTGACCCGGCAAACGTTGTTTTGCCATATAAATTATTTCAAGATAATTTTAGGGCTGAAAAAAATAACTAACTTAAACGTCGAATCATAAAAAAATTAAAATTATAAAAAATATCCATAAAAAAAAATCTTTGGGGTGGACCACCCTTATCACTCAAGGGTATGAAAAATAGCTTACATCCTATTCTCAGACCTACTGAATATACATACAAAATTTCATAAGAATCGGTCAAGCCGTTTCCGAGGAGAATGGCGACGAACACTGTGACACGAGAATTTTAGATATTAGATAACAGAGCCATATATCCATGCTTATATTAAATATACGATAGTGAGTTTGTTTGTTTGTTATGCATGCCGTAACTATTAAAAATATCATGATTTTTGCACACCTCATAAGCGAAGCGTTGAGGTTGATACTGCTCTCGTTTTACGACGAACAACTGATTTTTCAAACTTAAAATGTCTCTATTTATCATATATTGCACTTGTAATATAATATATACACAGACATATCAAGAAAAACGCTATTTTTAACACTCATGATATTTTTTGTGCCATTTTTTTTATTTAAACTTGTTAAAAAACTGTTTAAAAAGTTATGTCTTGGACGTCCGTGTGTTGTAGGTAATGTATGTTAACACGATAACGACCGAAATACTTTGCTAAACGAGTCTTTTTTTTTTCTTTTATGATACAGTATAACTACGAATAGAGCCCTATCACTATTCACGGTCTGATTCAATGTGGTTTAATTGTTATTAAATAATCAAAAAATAGTGAATATTTTTACGCTCGACGCGACACTAAAACCAGTACTATCCTTATTTCGTGAGAACTATTTCTATAGATCAATATAGAAGTACTTCTCAAAATTAGCGCTAGATGGCGTATAAGATATGAAAACCACAGTAGTTTTTGAAATTAGTGCTATCTATGTGATTTATTGAAAACTACTTAGTAAAACCAATACATTATTAGTTACTTATCAAATAATCAATTGTATTGTGAAAAAAGAAGATTATGAGGCGTGCACTTTTGGATTTTCCAAAGTATTTTTTTATTGCATGTAGTTGCAGACGAGCCACGCCATCTGATGGTAAATGGTAACCGTCGCTCGTGGACTCAACTATACCTAGAGTATTGTCAAGCCGCTGCATTGCACCATTTCATTTCACTTATATGAAATTAGATAGAATAAACGGCTGTCTCCTGCTCCTGCTACAGCCAAAACGCAACGATGTGCTTCATGGCTGGTCACACGGGAGATGGTGATGGTGGTACCAACCCGTTCGAGCCCGATACCAGACTCTTAGTTCAGCCAGGCGACTGTTTGTTCCGACTAATCTCCGAAACAACTGGATAGATTTTGAGGACACTTTCACTAACAGATAGCTGATGTTATAAGGAGTAACTTAAGCAAGTTTTTGGAAAAGTAATTAGGGTTCCGTCAAAACGAAATAATTAACTATATATATCACGTGGACCAAGTGGCAGGTAGCAGCTAGTATACTATAAGCAAGCTCTTTAAGTTGCATGCAATAAGTCTGGGAGTACTGACGGGAAAGTCTCATTTTAACACCAGTTAACAAAACACTATTGTCAATTTAACGAAAAATGTTTGTACTGAAAAATTTCAACACATTTTTTACTTTCTTTACATCACAAGTAAGTTGTTCATAAAGTTATTCAATTGGACTTCTAAAACATTTTATCACTAGTTTAAGGATTCAATAATTAAAAGATAAAACTGAAATAAATCTTGTTAGTAATTTCACGGCGCAGTACCCGTGGCGCCCACCAAAGCATTGGTGTACCACATCGGGTGGCGTTTCAAATACCACTGACGTTCCCCCAATTATAAGTTATACTTAGTAAGTTACCTAAGCACGCGATAGCCCCCCCTTCCCCATGAATTTACATAAGTAATTTAAACTCAGTTTACGGTAATTGGAAAATAATTTGGTTGTATAAAGTTTATATTCTTCGTGTTATGTTAATTTGATGTCCTGATATTCCATGGAAGTTTCTGGAACAGTCTGTTTCTATATCTTACAATCTATTACTTATTTTTTATTGGTGGCAGATGAGCCATGGCCCACATGATGGTAAATGGTAACCCTCGCTCATGGACTCAACTATATCGGGAGTATTCTCAAGCCGCTGCTCACAATTTCATTTCACAGATATGAAATGAAAGAATAAATGGCTATGTCCTGCTACAATCATAACACACCGATGTGCCTCATGGCCGGTCATACAGGAGATGGTGGTACTAACCCGTTCGAGGCCGGTAGCATGTGGGTACTCTCACTGGGTACCCAGCCCTACCACCAGTAATGCAATGGGTGATAATTGCTTACTTTCCTTAGTCGCCTCATATGACACACGTGGGGAAGAATGGGGTGGTGACACTTGTATTCTTAGTCCGTCGCCACATGGACAAAATCCTTTCCTTACTTATATATAATAATTTAGCCTGCCCTGAGAAATTTAATGGTGCGCAGCGGCTTGACTATACTTTCGGTGTAGTTGAGTCCATGAGCGACGGCTACCACTTACCTTCAGGTGGGCCATGGCTCGTCTGGCATCATAAGCAATAAAAAAAATGTAGCCGACGTCCTTTTCTGGGTTCTGGACTATATTGACAGTCCAGAACCCAGAAAAGGACGTCGATTCGCAAAAAATTATGATGATCAGGTGAGTAATTATAGCGTGTAAATGTGACAAATAAACCGGCCAAATTGATACAGTTATTTCGGAGATTAGACAAAATGTCTACTGGAAAGATAATGCTGACTAAGTTACTTATCATCACGCCATTTCCCTTGCAGGGTAGGCAGAGGGAACAGAGTGCCAAGAGGCTCTATTCTTGCATACATCTCTCGCTTCCTCAAGATCCATAACTCTCTTCATACACGCTCGTCGGTTTCAGAAACTCCACCTTCCTTCAATACATGACCGATTTGGTCTAGGTAAGTGAGTCTCGGTCTCCCCCTGTACCAACATCCTTCCACTTTCGCATTGTATATTTTATTAACCAGTCACTCGTCCCGCATTCTTTCCACATGTCCGAACAATCAGAGCATTCCCTTTCGCATCTTTACACCAATACTCTCTTTCATACCTAATCGCTCTCTTACGTCGTCGTTTCGAAAGCGGTCAGTCAGCCTCACTCCACAGATTCTCCGCAGAGATCGCATTTCGACCGCATTGATTTTACTCTCATGCTCCTTTTTACATACCCAACTCTCGCTTCCATATAATAACGTTGGGACAAGCACTGCGTTGTGTATTGCGACACGTGCCCTCTGGCTGAGGCGATGACTGCCGAGAAGTTGTCCCAATACTCCGTTCACTCTATTTCCCGCATTCACTTTTCTCTCTAAATCAGTGGTGTACCTTCCATCCCGACTGAATCCACATCCAAGATATACAAATTCATCCACTTGTTCTAGCACACCATTTCCTATTGCTACTCTAACATCTGTTCTGGCTTCTTCTCTTTCAAAAACCATTATTTTGATTTTGCTCAAATTCACACGTAGGCCCCTTTTCTTACAATCTTCTGCCATTACGTCGACTAGGGTTTGCAGGTCAGTCGCGGACTGCGCTAATAAAACCGCATCGTCTGCATATAGCAGCGCGTTAACCACTGAGTCGCCCATCTGAACTCCCACATTCATTTCATTCAACCTTTGTAGACATTTATCAAGATATATGATAAACAGTCTGGCTGATAGAACGCAACCCTGTTTAACGCCGATATTGACATCAAACCAGGGTGGAATGTCACCATCATCCAGCCGCACACAAGCTTTGCAGTCCAGGTAGTTGGACTGCACCGCTTGTAGCAGTCTACCGTTAATACCATACTCCAGCAAAATGTCCCAAAGTACCTTTCGTACAACCGTGTCAAATGCTTTCTCTAAATCCTCAAAACTGCAGAAAACCCTCTGGCCTAAAGCCAGATGCTTCTCCACAATGTTGCGCAGTGAAAACAGTTGATCACTTGAAGGGGTTCCACACCTGAAACCTCCTTGTGCCTCACACAAAAATTCATCAGACACCATCCTCATTCTCCTTTCAATAATCTTACCATACAATTTGGCTGCCAAACTGGTCAAGCTTATGGCTCTGTAGTTTGCACAGTCATAACGTGAACCCTTGTTTTTAAACAAGGGCACGATGACTGCGCTTTTCCAGTCCTTGGGAACCATTCCTGAGCTCCAACATAAATTGAGAAGCATCAGGAAGGATTCCCAGACACATGAGCCTCCAAGCTTGATCATCTCAGCAGACACCATATCAATACCCGCTGCCTTACCATTTTTCAAGCTTCTAATCACTCATTCAACTTCGTCCGTACTAATGTCATCAGAGGATGCCGGTACTGAATGCTGATCTGTTAGACCACATGTGGCACCGGCATCAGCCTGAACATCCGCATAGATATCTCCAAAATATTCACTCCATCGGCTTAACACATCTTGTGTTTGCGTATGAATGTCTCCACCTTTAAACCTTATTTTATTCATTCTGAAAGCTGACCAACCACTCCGAGATTTCTTCACCTCCCTACAGAAAAATTTGGTGATGCTCTCGAAGTTTTTGGTCAGTATTTCTTCCGCAATCATATTTGCTCTATCACGCTTCTCTTTCACTAAGGCTTTGGTGCCATTCTTACGTTGGCGGTATATTTCTTTCTTCTGTTCTTTCATACTTGCACTCATGTTCAAAGAAGATACATATTCCAGCCACGCTTTCTTCTTTTGGTCTACGGAAGCTGCTACTTCCGTATCCCACCATGCATCACCTTTCACTTTCCTATGTTTCTTTGAGCATCCACATACTTCTTTCGCTGTATCTACCATACTATCTTTCAATACTCTCCAGCATTCTTCTATGACAGATTCCGGCTGACTTGCCACTGTCATCCGTTCACTGACACCCTATGCATACTTTGCTTTTACACTCTCTTCTTGCTACTTTTCAATCTTTATTCTTTCAATCCACGTTCTGAACAGACTACTAAATCTCGCAATAACGAGATAGTGGTCCGTGTCGACAGTGGGACCCCTGTAGGCTCTTGTATCCAGAATTTTACTTCGGAGGCGACTGTCTACCAGAATTAAATCTATCATACTTTTCTGTTCATTCCTTCTCCATGTATACATATGGATGTCCTTATGTTGAAAAAATGTGTTTGACACAATAAGGTTTCTTTCCATACATACATCCGCAATGAGCCTACCTGCATCGTTCACTCTCTTATCACCAAATGAACCAAGCACGTCCTCGAAGTTTGGACGCTTGGTCCCAACCCATCCATGCAAGCCTCCGCATACGATCACGCGTTCACTAGCTTCTGCCAAATCCAGAACTTCCCTAACATTATCCCGGAACTTCTCGGAAAGATAATGCTTAACTTAAACCTCATAAAAAAGGGCATGTCAAAGCGCTCGGGGAAAACCTTAGCAGATATTTCATTACAGATCTTGCAGGTGCGTGGAAAAAATGAACGCTGAAGACGTACAGTTACTTTTTCAATACTTAATTTTACATTTATATTAACACAAAATGTGAAATCGAAAATAACAGTGACGGGCAGGATATAAACCTGCATCTTCTGGAATACCTTCCCAGATGCTTTGCTAATTCAGTCATCATCCTTCTCAATGTGTTGGGTGACACCGGCGCCATCTGTAAGATGTATTTGATATATGCATACATTGTTCCAAACTGCTCATGACTATGTTATTTCCGATTTCACATAAGGACATTTTTGTTTAATTTATATGGTTAAGTTTTTGTTTTTAAGTCATATATATAAAAATATTAAAATATTTACATTCATATTTTTACTTTATTGGACTCGAACCTAAAACACAACATGGGTGGCCGGACTTATTACTTCCAAAACACCACAGACAATTTAATTATTAATGAAAGCATACAACGTAACCATTAGTCGACAATACCCTCGTGAAATATAAAAAAAAAACGCTGAGTAATCTTCGTTCACGAGTAATTATCTTCAAGCTAAGGCTTCAGGCGTTCAGCAGAGTACTGTCATCGACGGGGATTACATTCCCCGCACCGCTGTTCCTCACCACCGCGAACGCCTGCGATGCTGCCAACATCGGGTAATTTGGCAGCGAACTGGCGTTAAATATCTGTGATAAATATGCCCTAGTGCTTATTGCGTTAGTAATAGTTAAAATATTATGCATTTATCTCGAATCTTTTTTTTTTAAATCTATTATTGAGCGTCCCACTGTCGGAGACGGGTCCTCTGTGGGTTTATAGTCCACCACGCTTGTCTAATGCGACTTGGCAGTGTTCACCTACTTTAAATAATATTTCGGACTAGCAGAAACTAGTATAATGCAGTGATTTTTTTACACGCTTTTTATTAGCTTCACCTGTATGTTTGTATGTTTGTAACCGACTCCTTTGGGCGCGATTTTGACCCACTTTAAACGGCCAGATTTTGTTCAAACTTTGTAGATTTATCGAGGACCGATGACAATACACTAATTTGATAAAACTATTCGGTATTTGTCTGTTTTAAGGGTTCCGTAGTCCATTCATCCATCCATCAGCCCTTCGACGTCCACTGCTGGACATAGGCCTCCCCAAGAGAACGCCACAACGAGCGGTCCTGTGCGCTCATATGGGGGGACAGTGCCGTAATCGCCACGCTTGGCAGGCGGGTTGGCGATCGCAGTGGATGTTGTTAATACTCGAGGGAGTGCTGCCCACTCCCCCGGTATCCCTCAGTCGACTCTTACGACTCCCATGGGTGGAGAGGGGGGGGGGGACAATTCTAAAGCCGGCCCCACACGGCTACGGTTCCGTAGTAGAGATGTGTAACACTGCGTTGCGCCGCGCAGTTGCGCTAACTCGTTTCGTAGTTCACTGCGCTGGGTGTTTTAACTCACTTCTTAAAAATGAGCTGGCACATAGCCCAGGACCGGGAAATTCAAATATCATTGTTATAAATGCAACTCCGTGAAATGTAAATGGAGTTATCCCTTTTTTTTTTTCGGGAAAAAATGTTTCATTTTGTTGCGCCATGGCGCAATTTTGAGTTAACGCCATGAGCCGGGGCAGTTAACTGCGCCTGAGTTACTGAGTTAACGCAAGGATTTTTGCTGAGTTACGCATGTCTATTCCGTAGCCAATAAAGAACCCTTATAGTTCAGCCACGTCCGTTCGATGAAGTTTAAAGGCAAATTATCACGGCATAAGTAGGTTTTATTTCGTTTAAATAACAGTAAAAGTACTGTATGCATGCATACTATTTTGAGTCTAAAAAGAAGAAAATAAATTATAGTTTAAAAAACTAAAATAACACGCTATAAGTAGCTAGTTGAACTAAAAATTAGTAAATAATATTACAATAAATAATGTTTGTAAAAAAGCGTGGTACTCCCAGACTCAGAACAACCGTTTGTGGATCACACAAAGAGTTGTCCTGGGGCCTGAAACCACAATAATCGGATGGGAGGCCGGTATCTAAACCACTTCACATGCAGTAATGAGGATTTTATTACCTTATAGTAAGCTTATTTATTACTTAAACGTGGTAAATTAACTTTCCTTAATAATAAGGAATATATAGTAATGATACTATCCTTACTTATATTATAATGCGAAAGTGAGTTCGCTTTTTTGTTACGCTTTCGCGCTGTAATTACTGAACCAATCGTCATGAAATTTGGATAAATATTAGTCTGGAGCTCAGAAAAGGACAGGCTACTTTTCATTACCTTTAATGGTTCCCGTGGGAATAGGCGGTCCTGCGCCGACCGATACGTGGTTGCTACTCGAGAACCTTTTTTTTTCCCTTTGGTTGTCGGCTCGTCAAGCGATGTGAGCTGCCCATGCCATGTTAGTCGCTCCCGTTCTCCTACGGATCTCTCAATTACGAACTAGACGTACCACGTAGCAAAATACCGAGCATAGCCCGCTCCATGGCATGCTAAGCAACTTTTGAGTCTTGATATAAGGCCAAAGTTCAGAGACCAAATTTCTGTTCCGTATGTCATCACTGGTAACACACACTGGATATTTACATTCGTTTTTCAGACACTGCGGAATGCATAATACCAACAAGTTTTTAGTTAAAATTACGTTCACTAAATATACAAAGATTACATCGGCACTGAAGCGATAACGGAAATAAAACATGTCTGTTCAGTTTATTGTCAGAACAAAAAAGAAATATAACACACTTTTACTTTTATACTTTTACAGTAGGGAATTGATCTCTGTGTCGCTGGAAATTTTACAAATACAAATTCACTAACTCAAATTATATCTATGAAACAATAATTTGCAATTGCACATGTATTGGCTCTGCGATATTAAAATACCGTCTTGTTAAAGTTATGCTCATGTTTGTAATATAAATACTGTATACGTAAGTATATTGTTTATCTATCTATCTATATCTAAACTATAAAGCTAAAGCATAAAGCTGTAACAGAGCTGTGTCTGTACATTTAACATATTTGAGAAAAAAATACTGTAATAAGCTATATATGTTGGAGCTCGGGAATGATTCCCAAGGACTGGAGCAGCGCAGTCATCGTGCCCTTGTTTAAAAACAAGGGTTCACGTTATTACTGTGCAAACTACAGAGCCATAAGCTTGACCAGTTTGGCAGCCAAAGTGTATGGTAAGATTATTGAAAGGAAAATGAGGATGATGTCTGATTAATTTTTGTGTGAGGCACAAGGAGGTTTCAGGTGTGGAAGGGGATGCATGGATCAAGTGTTTTCTCTGCGCAACATTGTAGAGAAGCATCTGGCTGTAGGCCAGAGGGTTTTCTGCAGTTTTGTGGATTTTGAGAAAGCATTTGACACGGTTGTACGAAAGGAACTTTCGGACATTTTGCTGGAATATGGTATTAACGGTAGACTGCTACAAGCGGTGCAGTCCAACTACATGGACTGCAGAGCTTGTGTGCGGCTGGATGATGGAATGTCACCCTGGTTTGATGTCAATATCGGCGTTAAACAGGGTTGCGTTCTATCAGCCAAACTGTTTATCATATATCTGGATAAATGTCTACAAAGGTTGAATGAAATGAATGTGGGAGTTCAGATGGGCGACTCAGTGGTTAACTCGCTGCTATATGCAGACAATGCGGTTTTATTAGCGCAGTCCGCGGCTAACCTACAAACCCTAGTCGACGTATTGACAGAAGATTGTAAGCAAAGGGGCCTACGTGTGAATGTGAGCAAAACCAAAATAATGGTTTTTGAAAGAGAAGAAGCCAGAACAGATGTTAGAGTAGCAATAGGAAATGGTGTGCTAGAACAAGTGGATGAATTTGTATATCTTGGATGTGGATTCAGTCGGGATGGAAGGTACACCACTGATGTAGAGAGAAGAGTGAATGCAGGAAATAGAGTGAACGGAGCATTGGGACAAATTTCTCGGCAGTCATCACCTCAGCCAGAAGGCACGTGTCACAATACACAACGCAGTGCTTGTCCCAACGTTATTATATGGAAGCGAGAGTTGGGTATGTAAAAAGGAGCATGAGAGCAAAATCAATGCGGTCGAAATGCGATCTCTGCGGAGAATCTGTGGAGTGAGGCTGACTGACCGCATTCGTAACAATGACGTAAGAGAGTGAGTAGGTATGAAAGAGAGTATTGGTGTAAAGATGCGAAAGGGAATGATTCGATGGTTCAGACATGTGGAAAGAATGCCGGACGAGCGACTGGTTAAGAAGATATACAATGCGAAAGTGGAAGGATGTAGGTACAGGGGGAGAACGAGACTCACCTACCTAGACCAAATCGGTCATGTATTGAAGGAAGGTGGAGTCAGGAGTCTCCGAAACCGGCGAGCATATATGAAGAGAGTTATGAATGTTGAGGAAGCGAGAGATGTATGCAAGAATAGAACCTCTTGGCACTCTGTTCTCTCTGCCTACCCCGCAAGGGAAATGGCGTGATGATAAGTAAGTAAGTAAGTAATAAGCTATATGGGCGTGTCTAAACTCAAAACATTAATTTTTTTATTTTTTCTGTTTATCTGTTTGTTCGTTCACGCAAAAACTACTGAATGGATTTTGATACAACTTTTTTATTTGATAGCTCTTGATTAGACTTAAAACCTGGTGTATATTTTATCCCGCTACTATGTCGGGAACCTGAGATATACCTACTAAAAACTAGCTTTTGGCTGCGGCGGAGCTGCGGGCAAAGGATAGTTATGGTATAAAAATACTTTTTTGGTATAAAAATATTCTTTTTTGAGATTGATATGCTCAGCTACTTTAAAGTATAAATTATTTGTGAATGTGGAAAAAGAGAACTTTAGTGCGAACGGGAAAGACAAATGTGATGTGGAGATTGTAAAAGGTCAGTGCGATAGCTCAGCGGCTTAGAGCACTTCCTGAATTGAAAGGGACGCAGGTTAGTTTCCCGCTCGCATTAAAGTTCTCTTTTTCCACATTCACAAATAATTTGTACTTTAATATAAAAATACTTTTACGGAATTAATCGCAATTCATTGATTTTCAATATGTTTTTTATACTTTACAGTACCTACCCACGGTCGCTAGAGAACACGGTCAATTCAACGCGATAGATTCTATTGGTAGAGCTGTGCTTGTTCCAGCATAAACAGGCCGACTCGACTGGGGAAGTACTAACCTCTCATAGAAGTATGGCGTAAGTCAACAATAGGTATCTACTCCTACTGTTGTTTCGTATGGTGAGTGAGAGCGCCGGATACCTTCACCCTCTCCTTATTATCTTGTCTCTCTCCCTCCTATCCCATAGCTTGTAAATGGCGACGTGCGAGTGATGCCTCTGCTGTTGCTGGCGTCGATCACGGTAGCCGCTCACCATTAGGTGGGCCTGCAGCGTTGCTTACCATCCGCGTAGTACAAAAAATTCAAAGCAGTCATGAGGAATGCCAAGAGAAGTGAAAACTTAAAACTATAAATAAACATTTGTTATTTTTGTAATTAATTTTTTAATCTTAAATTAAAACTTGTAAATCAAGAACAAAGTACTCCTCAAGACGAATTATACGAGTACAAACTCGATGGTGTTATGTCGTTCTATAACAGAGTTCCTATGGCCACCTTCTAGTTCCATCATCAGACCCTGGATACCATCTAAAGACAAAGTACTCATCAAGACGAATCTTAACGATTCCAAACTCGATGGGGTTCCGTCATTTCATTACAGAGTTACTGTGGCCACCTTCCTGCTCCATCATCAGACCCTGGATATTATCTAGGACTGAAGTACTAGTCAAGACATTTCAAACGAGCCCTAACTCGATGGAGTTGCGCCATTTAATTACAGTTTCGCATGGCCACCTTCCAGCTCCATCATCAGACCCTGGATACCATCTAAAGACAAAGTACTCATCAAGACGAATCATACAAGCCCAAACTCGATGGGATTGCGCCGTTTCATTATAGAGTTCCTAGGTCCACCTTCCAGCTCCATCATCAGATCAGCTCTATGTCATCATAATATTGCATTGTCACGCGATATACATATGTGTATAAAATTTCAGCTCAATCGAAAACCGGGAAGTGTGTAAAATTTAATTTCCAATGCACACACTATAGCTGCGTCTCGTAACGGTGTCGCGAGTCCAGACATTTTATCTCATCTAAAAATATGCGTACTTCGCTAAAAGAAGTTTTAATTTCAAAAAGAAAACAACTAGATTCTTTAAAAATATTTTTATTACACAATGTGAAATATTCGCGTGAATATAATAAACTAGATTATACCCGCGACTCCACCCACGTGGACTTCAGAATATAACTAGGTACGTCATCTAAGGCACACTAATGATCACTATGCCAAAAATAAACAAACTCACTATCGCATTTATAATATGTATTGAATGATGATTCTATTGTTTCGTGTTTCGCGTTCGGTAAAATCACGGAGCTGTACTCCGTGGATAAAATACTGAAATAAAACTTATAGATCAAGTATAAGTTTTACCAGTATTTATGGATAAATATATTAATTATGGGCGGCGCCGGCGTTTACATTATTGCAGCAAATAATTTTCCATTATTCAGAATGTAACATTATGCGTTTGCTTAAAATTAACTTACAAAGAGTACATTAATTCGTAAGATATCGCTAGTAATATTCTCAAACGACTTTCTAGTCTATTCCAAAAAATGTGAACATAAATATTTTTATCTATATTTTAGCACTTGACATGCTCAGCTACTTTAAAGAACAAAATATTTGTGAAAATGTGGAAAAAGAGAAGCTCTAATCGCTAAGCTCTGCTAAGCAATTAGAGTACTTCCCCGGATTGGAAGGGACGCAGGTTTGATTCCCGATCGCACTAGTTGTCTTTTTCCACATTTTCACAAATAATTTGTTCTTTTATGTGAACATAAAACTAAGTACCGCAGACTGTTATCGTAATAATCAATTTTTACATCACTTCGTTACTATAGCATCGCAGATGCTTAATTGAAAGATTTTTAGCCATTACTCTGATTAGTTAAAACTAATTATTACAATTATGATTCATACCAAATATTACAATACATTTAGGGATTATTGTAATTTTGTGTAAAATCTAAATCATTAGCTTTGAATATAATTACATAATTCTCATCCATCCATCAGCCTTTTGACGTCCACTGCAGGACATAGGCCTCCCCAAGAGAACGCCACAACGGCTTTGGAATTGTCCCACCCCTCTCTGTACCCACGGGAGTAGTAAGAGCCGATTGAGGTAATACCGGGGGAGTGGGCAGCAGCACTCCCTCGAGTATTAACAACATCCACTGCGATCGCCAACCCGCCGGCCAAGCGTGGCGATTACGGCATTATCCCCCAAGACGGGACCGCTCGTTAGACGGCTGTTTTACGCGGTCAACCTTGTGAGAACTCGATCGTTTCCCTTCGTTCGCTATGTGGTGATCCTCTCTTATATATAATATAATATGGTGAACAATATAATATCTAAATATTTAACGAAGGCAGGGGCTTATCTTCATTTTCATGTTCATCAGAATGATGGTTGTTCAATACACTAACCTTTATGGATAGTTTAGTTTTGGTAACAAAATTACAAGTGATGCTCACAATATTTTAGGAATGTAACATAGTTCCGGAGGCCAGCCAATAAAGGCGGAGAGACGGCACACGGCGGGTTTCTTTAGTGGGTGAAGGCCCCACACTACCCCGGCCCCGAACGACGGGGTGTGCGGTGATTGCTTGGTGACTCAAGCAATAATAAAATTACATTACATATTCTAGTAGACGTCAATAGGCTCGCCTCCTATTACGTGGGACTTAAACATAGCTGGTGAGTCGTGGGTGTGTAATACACCTCTGCCTACCCCTTCGGGAATACAGGCGTGATGCTATGCTTTTTTTTATATAAACCTTTTTAAATTTTTAATTGATTAAAATTTTATTTCCTTTCATAAAAGAGAAAATAATACACTATTACGTGAACTCTTAGTAATAACAATAATAAACCGTAATACCCGCTTTACCTTAATTCCTGAAAAAAACTAAAAAATCGTACATAAAAAATTCAGCGACCTAGACGTCTGCCAACTTTTTTTTTCCTATTCTGGGAGTCCTAATGAATCGAATGGATGCAACGAGAACAATGAACAAATGATTTAGTATAGCTTTTTTTTTTACATTTTTGCACCTACGTCCCGTGATAAAACAGAGCCCTGCACATCTGCCTCTTTGATGTTTATAGTTTTAAGGATGATTTTGACCATCAGTCCAAGAGGCAGACGCGAACAAATGATTTAGTATAACTGTTTTTTTACATTTTTGAAGCGCTGTTACTTGAAAACGCAGGGACATACGACTTTCATTTACAGGACCAAATCGGTTTGTATTGGCACAAACTTTCATCCCTATTAATATGAAAGATGAACAAATCATATACCAAAATGGCACTCAGCTCCCTAACCCTTACATTTGCCTTAAAGTATTTGAAGTACTGCGGCAAATTGCAATCTCAACGAGTGGATTACTATTATCAAATTATTAAATTCAACATCATAAGCAGTTTTAAAATTAAGCTTAGAAATATTTAACATTTAAGAAAACATGGTTATCTCATAGTGTAGTATATGTAGACGTTTTAAATGTGCTTCATCCATCCATCCATCAGCCTTTTAACGTCCACTGCTGGTCATAGGGCTCCCCAAGAATGGGGGATAGTGCCGTAATCCCCACGCTTGGCAGGCGGGTTGGCGATCGCAGTGGATGTTGTTAATACTCAAAGGAGTGCTGCTGCCCACTCCCACGGTATTCCCTCAATCGGCTCTTACGACTCCCATGGGCAGAGAGGGGTGGGACAATCCTAAAGCCGGCCCCACACGGCAAATGTGCTTTACTCGACGTTATCATGGATTGGATTGGTTAAATACACGCACACACACTAACACACACCAGTCACGTTTACTGTAAGTTAATATGTATTTTTCTTTTGTATTTTTATATTAGTATTTTTTTTTTTAAAGGGGTAGTAACTGGTTTCCACGACACAGGTTATCCTAGTCTTAAGAACCTTCTAATGTTTGAAACAATAAAAATTATTATTATTATTAAATATATATATAAAAAAAACTAAATTTAGTCTATGGGCGTTTACAATAACAAAATGTCTGTGACCTTCTAGATGACCCCTGCGAATGCTTCGTTATTGTCTTAGCGCTTATTGTTACGGTCGGTGAGTAGCTATATACTCATTTCCTAATTACAACATGAATGTTGCGAAAATCAAATGTTTATTACGCAAAACATCACAATCCTGTACCTTGGCAACCACCCCTATATTGATATCATAGTGATACTTCAATTCAGCAAATGTATCTTTGTGTTAAAACGTACGCAATTTCTCAAGGATTAATGCACAATTTTTCAAATAAATCATTATATTTCTTGTTTAAAATGATATTGATTTCGAAACTATATTGTTTTAATGAAATTAAGTTGAAAAAACAACTAGGTACGTATAGTTTAAGTGCTAAGATCATTACAAATGCAGACACCTCATACTTAAAATATTACGTAACTTAAATATTGTTACATTCCGTTGCTAAAATGTACTTGAACATTTTTCATCATAATTATCACGCTTCTTAAACAAAAGAGTGCTATCTGTATTTTAGCACTTGTCATGCTCAGCTACTTTAAAGGACATATAGAGGATTAAAATGTGAAATTAGAAAACAGAGCTTATCTTCGAGCGTCTAGAACACATCCCTGGATTAGAAGGGACGTAGGTTCGAATCCCGCTCGCAGTAAAGCTCTCTTTTGCCACTTTCGCAAATAATTTGTTCCTTAAAAGAGTACTCATTGTAGGCCTTCTCATAATATTATATCTAAGCATTTTAGAAATAGTATTCTAGATTAGACATAGCTTAGATAAATCACTAACCTTTCAGCCTAATAAGAGATTCATAAGTAGGTATCTATATTTTATTTACTTATTTTTATGACGTAACTAACCTAAAATGCTTAAAAATTTTTTTTCGCTTAATCCATAAACCTAATGACCGATACAAGAGTGCTAATCATTTTATAATGAATTTACAATATTAAGTTATAATAGACGTTATACATTATCGGTAGGTCCATACTCCATATGATGGGCAAACAGATGAAGATAAAAATTTCCCGCCAAAAATTATATAATGAACATAATTTGATAATTATTAGTAACTATTTTGACTTCACAATAACAAGACTAGGGGCATAGACTATAGGGGACTAGGGATTACTATGCTAGTTTAAATTTATTATGTGATAGATTTATAATCAGACCATTTTAAATCGGCCCCTGCTTTTAGCAAAATAACAAGAATGCGATTTACATCTATTAAAAGTTAATAAAAACGTATATACTGGAAAGGGTACACCGGAAACTAATTATAGCATTGCATCAGGAATTATATAACAATTAAAAATTATTAAAGCCAAAATTACTTCTTTTATGTGTTCTAGGACAATCGAAAGTAGATGTTATTCAGTTGTCATAACGTCGAGATTGTAACTACTGTATAACATTGTTTATTTGATACTAAATTTAAATTTATATATTTAACTAGTTTTTTACATTATGTTATTTACATAATATTAAAAACAAACGCGAATGTGTTATTATCTTGCTTTGCTCTTGCAGCAGTCAAATGGAATTCATTATAATCATTAATGTAAGAGAAAATTCGCTTTTCTCAATTGTATTTTGACGTTCTGAAGTATTATCACAGTTCCAGTGGGTTCGCCAATATACGGCCAATACAAGCGGAGACGGCTCACGGAGGGTTTATTTAGTGCGAGGGCCCGCACTACCCTGTTCGTTGCCCCGAACAACAGAGTGTGCTGTTAGGTATACTTTTTCCCGCCTTAACAAAAATAAAAACCTAATTCCATTTGACTGCTGCAAGAGCAATGCAAGATAATTTATTTAAATTAAATAGATAAACGAGGAGGCCTTGTTCATTTTTGGCGGGAAAACGGCAGATTTACTTGTATAGTAGCGCCATCTTTATTTTCATAGAACTTAACTCTTAAATTCTTAACTGATAAATAGCCCATATAGATTTAGATGTATGTATACAGCTATTACATCCAGTAAGGTGGGGCTGGTAATCAAAATAATTATTCCGTGCCCAATCACTACTAGACAGCAATCGTTATTTTAGAACTTATCTCGTTTATACCAAATATACACTGTATTAAAAACAATAACAGTACTTTCTTAATTAGTACTTCAAGTACAACAAGAAATAATCTCAATGTAAATATTAATTCCGTTTTGCATAACAATATTTGACTTGAAATATCTTGCAAAGTACATTCGTAAGACTAGTAGACTTCGTTTCTTGTAGATATATTAGTGGAGGTCAGCTGACGTCAGTAGTCGCCTGTAACAAATCAAAATAATTTAAATTGTAAGACTATAAAACTGACTTCAAAATTATCCGTTAGTGTGGTTATTTCGTTTTTGTTATTTAGATATTTTTATATATATTTTTAGCATTTGACATGCTTAGCAACATACATTAAACACAAAGTGAAAAATGTGAAATCGAAAATAACAGTCACGAGCAGGATTCGAACCTGCATCTCCTGGATACCGTCCAGATGCTTTGCCAATTCAGCCATCGTGACCCTTGCTTCCGACAGATGGTGCAGGCGTCACCCAAAGACGTTAAGTATGAATGGGTTATCGAGATTAGCAGTCAGGAGCAAGGGTCACGATGGCTGAATTGGCAAAGCATCTGGACGGTATCCAAGAGATGCAGGTTCGAATCCTGCTCGTGACTGTTATTTTCGATTTCACATTTTTCACTTTGTGTTTAATGTTCGTTTTTGTTTATATTAAAATGGTGGTAATATGCAAAAAGCAGGAGTATCACTTGTAAAAGTGATAGGAGCCGAAGATTAAGAAGAAAAAAACATTTTTGCGAGTGATAGAGCCGTGCTTGTCCCAGCATGATTGGGCCGGTTCGAGCGATACTATCCTCTCACAGAATATCAGCGTGAATCAATGGTAGATACTCCTACCTACTGGGGTCCCAAACCCTCCTTATCCACTCCATATTATACTTCCTCTCCACTTAATATCGCTTCCTGAGTTGGCGACGCGCGAGTGGTGCCTTTGGTGTTGCCAACGTCTACGGGCTACTACTAACACACTTCATTTCATAACGACCGATGAGGAGATTGTGTATGGCCGAAAGGTAGTGCGGTAGCTCAGTGGATTAGAGCACAACCCCGGATTGGAAGGGACGCAGGTTCAATTCCCGCTCGCACTAAATTCCTCTTTTTCCTCATTCACAAATAATAATTTGTACTTTATTTTTTTGTTTTTTTATAAAATAGGTTAGAGTAGGTGGTACCTGATGGGGAGGCCTTCTTAGGGGCGCATTTCGTATGAGAAAGCGTTGAGCACAGTGTTGAAAATAAGTGAAAGCTAATATTTTACCAATAATTTTTCGTAAAGTACAAATTATAATTTGTGAATAAGGAAAAAGCGTATTTTAGTACAGGCGGGAATCGAACCTGCGTCCCTTTCTATCCGGGGAAGTGCTCTAATCCACTGAGCTACAGTACTATCTTTTAGACATACCCAACCTCCTTATCACATTTGTCTTAACGACCAACGCCCTCTATCGGAACGCATTTACATGCATTAATCCAATATAGTAAGTTTAATTTTGCAATTAAAATTCATACTATTTGATGGCGTTATTTTTTAAAAATTTTTGATATATATTTTAGCACTGACATGCTCAGCTACAAAATACTCTTTTTCCTTATTCACAAATTATAATTTGTACTTTAAGAGTAGCTGAGCATGTCAAGTGCTAAAATATATATCAAAAATAATTATTCGAACAAACTTTTTTCTTAAACAGTGAAAAGCGAAAAGTTCTTTTTGAAATAAACAGCGTCATACCACAACTGTATGAAACACATATCGAAATGTACTTGTTATTAATTCACGATAACCACTATTTATAAAATCATTGTATGTCCGCGCATTCGCGCTTAAAACATAAAGCGAAAATATCACAACGAATACGAAATTAATTATTCGAATTCGCTGCAATTCATGAATTCACAGATACATATATTTTTTTTTGTTATAAAACTACGTTTACGGAATCTATCGCGTTTACTTGATTTTACTCCTATCCCGACGTTTCGAATACTTTACAGCATTCATGATCACGGGTGGACTTAGATGATAGACGTCCAAGGTTGATATGTTATTTCAACGGTTTCATCTACCCACAGTATATGATTTTACAAATTTTTTTTTTTTTTAACCCACCTAATATTCGTTTAGGGTTGGGTTAAAATAAATAAACCAAAAATTTTGTCGTAAAATCAAGTAAACGCGATAGATTCCGTAAACGTAGTTTTATTTCAAAATGTGTAACATTCGCGTAAATATCAGAAAGTATTAGATACATATATATTGATTTAACTATACCTGTCGGGAAGTGGGAAGGCAACGCTACGATGGTTCAGACATGTGGAAAGAATGTCGAACGAGCGATTGGTTAGTATATACAATGTCAAAGTGGAAGTATGTTAGTACAGGGGGAGACCGAGACTCGCTTACCTAGACCAAATAAATAAATAAATATTCATCGACATTTTCACACAACATCCTCTGGTCCCAAACTAAGCTTACCTAACGCTTGTGCTATGGGTACCAGATTACGGATATAATACATATACTACTTTTTTTGTAAATACATACATACAATAGATAGAAAACACCCAGATGCAGTACAAATTTCTGTGTTCATCATACAAATAATTGTCCTGAGTGGGAATCGAACCCACGACCTCGTGCACGGAAGTCGGTTACACTACCGACTACGCCACGAGGCCCGTCAAAAATCAGTCGTGTATTGAAGGAAGGTGGAGTCAGGAGTGGCCAAGACCAGCGAGCTTGTATGAAGAGAATTATGAATGTTGAGGAAGTGAGAGATGTATGCAAGAATATAGCCTTTTGGCACTCTGTTCTCTCTACCTACCCTGCAAGAGAGATGGCGTGATGATAAGTAAGTAACGTTAAGTAGTGATTTCCAGCTAGCAAATAATATTCTGGCAATCGTTACAGGTTGGTAGAGACCCTGAACATAAAATATGAGTCCGGGCCGGGCGGTGTTAGGTATCGAGTTCGTGCATCCCCAGTTGAGACGTCCCATGGTACACATTTCTGACATTTGGCAATAAAGCGTATTCGTTCAAAAAGTGTATAGCTCGGTGAAGCAAAATAACATAACTATCCTCACTAATACTATCATAGATAAAGGCATTGCCGTGGCACACATTATATTTTGTTCGTTTATTTTGCAATAATAATAATTAATAATAATATGTTTTAATTTGGAACAGATCAAATATTTTGAAAAACTGTTAAGATCCCAAAAGTAGCGTCCGAATTCATCGCAGACCAACATCGTGATACATAATTTTTATATATAAAGGATAAAGCAGAGATAGGTATGTCATGTAAATACCTATAAAAAGAAAACCAGCGCTGTGTTAACTTAACTAACATAGCAACATGCTGAGTGCGGTCCTTATTGATACAGTAGCGATATATAATTGGTTATGAAATGCCTAAATATTTAATTTAAGATTTTTTGTACGTCGACACTGTAAAATAAAATTATTTTTCTTTCTTTCTATAAGACAGTCGTATTTAAAGAACAAATTATATGTGTGACTCCAAATCTCCACTTCACATTTGTTTTAGATGTCTTTACGATCCTACTCGCAGTAAAGCTTTCTTGTTCCACTTTCAGAAATAATTTGTTCTTTAAAGTAGTTGAGCATGTCCGTGTGCCAAAATATAGATCTAAAATACTCGTATTTATGAAAAAAGTACTGTGTTGATTTTGACGTCTCTGAATACAAAACACATTTTCTTTAATATCAGTATATTCGTTGGTTCGCGCATAACGCATAAACTGAAGGAAAGATAATATTTTCTTGGGAATTCACTAGTAAAGTACAAATTATTATTTGTGAATGAGGAAAAAGAGAACTTTAGTGCGAGCGGGAATCGAACCTGCGTCCCTTCCAATCATACATATCATTACAATACATACAATTCTAAATCCAGCCCCACACGGCCAGTACAATTATTACGCACTTCTGTAATCACTAGGACGTTATATAAAAAACAAAACAAATGAAGTGTGTCTTAGCGTATCCGCATCACGACACGTATCCGCATCACGACACCTGACGACTCAAGGTAAACAGTATCACTGCTGGCAAACAAACAACATTCTTAGGGTTCCGTACCCGAAGGGTCATAACGGGACCCTATTACTAAGACTTCGCTGTCTGTCCGTCCATCTGTCACCAGGCTGTATCTCAAGAACGGCGATAGCTAGACAGTTGAAATTTTCACAAATGATGTATTTCTGTTGCCGCTATGACAACAAATACTAAAAACAAAAAAAATAATAATATTTAAGAGGGGCTCCCATACAACGTCTGTCTGTCCGTCCGTCCGTCTGTCACCAGGCTGTATCTCAAGAACGGCGATAGCTAGACAGTTGAAATTTTCACAAATGATGTATTTCTGTTGCCACTATAACAAAAAGTACTAAAAACAAAAAAAAACGATATTTAAGGGGGGCTCCCATACAACAAACGTGATTTTTTTTTTGCCCTTTTTTGCTCGCTATTGATAACGGCAACAGGTAGACGCTTAAAATATTCACAGAATATTTAGTTATATATTCACTTTAAAAATAAATAATAAAAAATAAAATAAAACAAATATTTAAGTGGGGCTCCCATACACAAACGTGTTTCTTTACTCGTTTTTGCTCGATATTGATAACGGCAACAGTTAAACGCTTGAAATATTCACAGAATATTTAGTTATATATTCACTTTAAAAATAAATAATGAAATTAAAATAAAATAAATATTTAAGGGGGGCTCCCATACACAAACGTGTTTCTTTACTCGTTTTTGCTCTGTCTGTCCGTCCGTCTGTCACCAGACTGTATCTAAAGAGCGGCGATAGCTAGATAGTTGAAATTTTCACAAATGATGTATTTCTGTTGCCGCTATAACAACAAATACTAAATAAAAACAAAATAAAACAAATATTTAAGGGGTCCCATACAACAAGCGTGATTATTTTGCCCTTTTTGTTGTTTTATTCGTCCATAGTTTTTTAAACATTGCTACCATTTTATTAAATTTAAAGTTAGCATAATAGCCGTATTTTTTACCAAGTTACTGACATCTGGATCTTTGAGGCAAGGGCAATGAAAATCAAGGTTAAACCAGAGGTCAATTAAAAATCACTGAGCCTCTATACAACTATCGAAGTGTTCATGGCAACTAGGACTAATGACTTAACGTACTTTACGAGGCTTTCTAGATCAATGGTACGGAACCCTTCGTGCGCGAGTCCGACTCGCACTTGGCCGGTTTTTTTTAACCTATCACTGTCCCCATATAATAATAATTGGGGGATAATTCGCTCAACAAGATTAAGAGAGATTTATGCCGTAGTCCACTATGATACGTAGATTTCAGCCATTGAGAAAATCTCTCAGGCATACAGGTTTCCTCAGGATGTTATCCTTCAAGCAGTGATAATTTGTAAACAACACACATGATTTCCAAAAGTCTGAAGTGTAGGCTGAACGTGGACCTTGGACTGGGGATCGAACTAGATACCACTGTCTTTGCAGGACTTGGTTTCCTCACAAGACTATCTCTGATAACACCAACAGCCGATTAATGCAAAATAATTATGCGCGTTTGTTTATAAAACGTATTATTTTTATTATACAATTTGGGTGGCGAACAAGCATTCGGCCCACCTGATGGTAAGTGGTTACCGTAGCCTATAGACGCTAGCAACACCAGAGGCATCACTTGTACGTCGCCATCTCCAAGGAAACGTATAAGAGGTGGAGAGGAAGAATAATAAGGAGTGGATAGTGAGACTATTTGGGCCTCCCACCCCAA
The DNA here is from genome assembly GCA_948253155.1 of Leucoma salicis. Taxonomy (NCBI): domain Eukaryota; kingdom Metazoa; phylum Arthropoda; class Insecta; order Lepidoptera; family Erebidae; genus Leucoma; species Leucoma salicis. The sequence goes on along the minus strand of OX411806.1, from coordinate 29,619,730 downwards.
ACCCCTTCCTTATCCTCTCTTTAGTATGCTATATATTCGCTCCTTATCCTTCCTATTCACCTCCTATCCCTTTCCTTGCAGATGGCGACGCGCGAGTGATGCCTCTGGTGTTTCAAGTATATATAGTCTACGGTAACCGCTTACAATCATGCGGGCTGTATGCTTGTTTACTACCCACGTAATATACAAAATATACACGTAATATATAAAATATATGGCCGTGTGGGGCCGGCTTTAGAATTGTCCCACCCCTCTCTACCCACGGGAGTCGTAAGAGCCGACTGAGGGAATACCGGAGGAGTGGGCAGCAGCACTCCCTCGAGTATTAACAACATCCACTGCGATCGCCAACCCGCCTGCCAAGCGTGGCGATTACGGCATTATCCCCCATGACGAGAACGCTCGTTGTGGCGTTCTCTTGGGAAGGCCTATGTCCACCAGTGGACGTTAAAAGACTGATAGATGGAATATACAAAATAATAAATTTAAAGCAGTCATGAGGACTGCCCACAGAAGTGAAAACTTAAAACTATAAACAAACAGTTCTTATTTTTGGATATCCAAATTAATTGTTCGGTCTTAAATTAAAACTTGTAAATCAAAATTATTCATGCACTAATAAAAAAAAAAGAAAATTATTATTTAAATTATTCATTTCTTCATTCACAGCTGGCCCAGCGCAATAAGTTATACTAAGAGAATCAGAGATAGTGTTATCGTTAACACGTCACGTGACCAAAGCGTTCGGTGACGATGACACGAGTTTCATGATTTTTGTTCGGCAAAAAGTGCTCAACGCGCCTAAAGAAGTTTACACTTATTTAGATATTTTTATATATATTTTTGGCATTTGACATGCTTAGCACTATACATTAAACACAAAGTGAAAAATGTGAAATCGAAAACAACAGTCAGGAGCAGGATTTGAACCTGCATCTTCTGGAACCGTCCAGATGCTTTACCAATTCAGCAATCCTGACAATTGCTCCTGACTGCTAATTTCGATAACACATCATACTTAACGTCTTTGGGTGACGCCTGCGCCATCTGTCGGAAGTATTTTCATACATTATACCGACCAGGTAAACTTAATTTTACAATTAAGATTTTAGCAATCTGAATTGGTAAAGCATGCAGCAGGTTCAAATCCTGCTCCTGACTGTGGTTTTCGATTTCACATTTTTCACTTTGTGTTTAAAGTTTACACTTCAAAAAAATTACTGCTATAGGTTAATCTCCTCTCCACCTCATTTACCTTCCTTAAAATTGTTAACCCGTGTCTGTAGGCTTCAGTGTTCATAATATTATATGGGATGGACACTAACACCAAATTCAAATTATTTACCACCTAATCGCATGCCATTTATACTGAAGTGGAATTATCAAACACGGGTTTTAATTAGGTATATTACAAAAAGAAAAAAATTTTGAGGCTAGAACTGGAGCAAATATTCGTAATTGCATTAAATTTCGTTAATTCGTAAACAGCGGCGGTTAACTTGTATTTTATACGGAGTTAGTTCAAACGGAACGGTTGGTACTGGCACAGCGTGGTCCCGGTAATTAGTTTAGCATTAGAGTTGCCGGTCGCGAAAATAAAATACCACTAGTACCTATTATGGCGGATTACGGATTTTATAGAAATAAAGAAAGAAAGATATATTTATTTTTATGTGAATATTACGTTATCAGCTGTGACAATGACCAAAGACATTCTCAATATGATTGGTTAACCATCGGAAAAACTTAAAGACGCTCTCCCTCTTAATTAATTTGAATTATGCTGATGGTATATAGACATCTATTTCATGCCTAAATAGGTATATAATTTAAAAAAAATCTTATTGATGCGGTAATCATCAATAATAGCAAAAAATGGCTAACTTGAATAATTAATATTCTTTTTCAAACAGTACAGATTCGATTTTTTGTATTGTATAGTGAAAAATGCTGTACTTACAACTGCGCTGGCTCTATATGTTTTAAAATAAATCTTTAATTTGTGAGTAGGTACAGATCAGAGTGCTAAAATTTATGCAGAAATTGACTGTACAGATACCTACATTCGTGGGTCATCTTCTATACTGACTTCTATATCTATCTTTCTAGACTGTAATCGATCTCTCTACCTGACACACGTCAATCCACTAGTCAATTTTGCTCCAAAAACTACCCGTATTCAAGGTTAATTTTAATAACTGGTAACACTAATTCATATTACCTCATTACTTTGGATATCTCGCGTGTCTATTTTGGTAGGTAGCTTCATTGTTGCCAGTTCAAATTTCAAATGTTTATTTTTACTTACTGAAGTTTATCATGTCTTTTGTTTCAGTTTTTGTACAAACGAAAACAATTACCCTTAGAATATAAATAGCTACTTACGAGAAGGTTTTTTTAGTTTAGAATACTGATTATAGAACATTTTCTTTTCCACCTGGACCCAGAACTATTAGGTATCGTGATATTTGCCAATGAAGTGACAGTTGGTCCGTCGACACAGGAGGAGAGACTTAACATGGCTGGTGTTAGTAGGTCATTGTCACCTTCCTGGTCTTTTCTCAAATTTTTTGTTGGGTTCGGTTCCGTTTCTGTTTTTAGTTTTTTCTACAATTTTTTTTATAGATACTACGTGCGTGACCAACAAGCATCGTTAGCCGTGTGGGGCCGGCACCAAGCTCCACCCTGTCTCTTCCTATGGAAATCGTAAAAGCCGACTAAGGGATTACCGGGGGACCAGGCAGCAGCGTTCCCCTTTGTACTAAAAACATCCACTGCGATCGCCAAGCCGCCTGCCAAGCGTGGCGATTATGGTAATACCCACACATAAGTGCAGGCGGCCTACCTAATGGTAAGCGGTTAGTAGTCTATAAATGCTAGCAACACCAGTGGCTTCATTCACGCGTCACCATCCTTAAGGAAAGTGATAGGAAGTGGAAAGCAAGGACAATAAGGTGAGGATAGAAAGAATAAGAAGGAAAGGATAGGGAAGGGGTTTGGCCTTCCGGCACTCTTGCACACCATACAATGTACAGCCAGAGTACCTATCGTTGAATTAAGTCGATCTTCTGTGTTAACACATTTAGTGCAAAATTGTTACTACTCAATTGCAGAATACCTAGGAACAAAATAACAAATTGATGAGCAGAATGAGTAGGTACGTGTTGGTGTGAACATCTGTTATCTATTATTTTTTGATAATGTAATTTCCTACAATCTATATTTATATAATTTTGTAAAATTGCGATGCCCGTAAAAGGCCGCCAAGTAATAAGCACAGCTATTAACTATTATAATCTCAATGTACACTTGGTTTAATGCAATAAATTTGAATTTGAATTTGAATTTGAGCGTGGTACTTCAGCGATCGAGCCAGCCCATTTATGGATAAGCAAGACCTCTACCACAAAGATGAACTGCCAGTATTAACACGAAGCAACTGCTGACCACTACGACCCAACTAAGGTGACAATTATTAGCGATCGTAGAACAAGACCGGAGTCAGATCTTTTGTTCAGGACAAACATCCTGTCACGTCTGTTATCGCTAGAGCTTAACGAGCCTTCCTAAGCACTAAAAATATGTTATCGGCGCACATAACTTTTCTGTATTTCAAAATAGATACAGGCACGTTACGTTGTCATTTAATTGTTGAATAAGGTTCGGGGAGTTTTAATCGGTAATAAAATGATAGATAATCGATCTCGATTCGTATAGCATGTAGATAGGGGCGAAGTCTTTATTTGGATAGACGGTGTTTTAGTCTAGACATTTTTAAATATACATTAAGTAAAGCAAAAGTGCCAAGGGTGGTGATTACGGCACTATCCCCCTTTCTGGGGGAGGCCTATGTCCAGCAGTGGACTTTAAAAGGCTGATGGATGGATGGCAAAAGTAAGATAATCTTTCGTACTAATATTGTAAATGCGAAAGTGAGGTTGCGTAACAAACATATAACGATTTCACGCCGTATATAGGATCTGGAACCGCTCGCTACTATAAATCTTTGCACGTGGCTGAGGCGCACAAAGATTTGATAATAAATGATTATAGTACTAGAGAACAGAATAGGGGCTTTCCCACATCAACATGCTTCACGGCTTTTTGAAACAAAAAAGATGGTACCTATGATGACATTTGGATGGCATTTGGGTATTTGGGTCGAATTAAATGAAACGTCATAGAGCTATTTCTATTATCGTATAGAAATGAATATGAGCCGCAGTCCTAAATTCTATATCTGTAATACTATCTGTATGGTCATACCTGTTGTCATATAATATAGTTTCTTCCCGGGAGTCTAGCAGCTAGCGCGAAGGGCCAGTTGCGTACGGTGGAGGCGCTAGTGACGTCACCACGTAACAGCGATACTACGTCATCCAAGTAGTGCAGAGCGCGAGTTTCCGCCGTCAGCGACCGCGCGGCTAACGCGCAGCGCCGGGCGCGCGCAGACTGCGCCTGCGGGCAGATAATGCTCGTTAGGGCAGATCTGTTTTGACTGTTTTTTGGAGCATAAAAGCCAAGGATATTTTTAGAATCGCGAGGGCTTTTCTAAAATGAATGACGCGATGTATAACCGAGCAGTTTTAGAATACCAAGCCTTTTTTTGTTAAGGCGGGCGAAAATGTACCTAACAGCATACCCCGTCGTTCGGGGCAAAGAACAGGGTAGTGTGGTGCCCTCACCCACTAACGCGTTTAGTGCGTGTCCCCGCCCGTACTGGTAGAAATTAATTTAGTGGTAGCTTACAATATAGCAAGCCCAAGAGGCCCTTATTAATCCTTACTAATATTGAAAATGCTAAAGTGTTTGTTCGATGCGCTTTCATGCGGTAACTACTGAACCAATTGTTGTATATATGTTATCCTAGGTATAAGTATGTGTATTAGCCGCGGTGCGGCGGGGTACCGTGTGTCAAGCCAGTCTTGCAATAAACGTCATTAGATATGTACATATCTACATTCGATTTACCAGTGGCTATAGTGGATTTAACAATCAATGCCACTAAAATAAGAGCTGAGTTGTGGGCCGCCACTGGACTAGAAGTAAGCACTCAGACCATCAGGAATTGCTTACACCAGTCTGGATTACGAGCAAGGAGATCCTGGCAAGCACCGCTGAACTCATGGCAACGACAGCAACGCAGATTGCAGTGCTCTAGGCTCCACCAAAATGAAGATGATGACGAGAAAAACATTTGTTTCATTGACGAAACAAGACTAAGCACTCATCCAGACAACCAACGTGTCCGTGTCTGGAGAAGACGTGGGGATGCAGAGAGACAAAAACTGCCACTGGTACTGTTCAACAAGGCGGGAAATTGGTGTCCTTTTAGAGCGGAATAATGATTGGAGCTAGAGCGCCATTAATCCCGTATCGGGGCTCAATGACTGCAGCTTTGTATCAAAATGTTGTTATCGAAGGAATCGTCAGACCATTTAGAATAAATCATGGCCACCAATTCGTATTGGTTGATGATAATGCACCCCCCTGTTGATAAATACCTTGGACGTCTAAAGCATTCGAAACGTCGGGATAGTAGAAAATCAAGTAAACGCGATAGATTCCGTAAACGTAGTTTTATTTTGATTTTCCGGGAGATGCAGGTTCAAATCCTGCGCATGACTGTTATTTTCGAATTCACATTTTCACACTTTTTGTTAATGTATATGACTAAGCATGTCAAATGCTAAAAAATACATAAAAATATCAAAATTTAATTTATTTCTTTCTTTCCTTCTACGTTTGAGTCGCGTGTAAGGAAGTTTTACATCAAAAATCCAGTCATGTACGTTATTATTACATTTGAACGTTATCTCTGTGTATAGATAACGTTGCTTTAATTAACTAAACGAGCCTTATCAATGTTTTTGTTTGTCATCCATTGACACAAATGCTTTGTTTAAATATAGTTAAGTAATAACACATCATTACAAGAATTAGCTGAGGTAATTAGGTATTGTTTATACTACAAATTAACCCGTCTGACGGTAGATTAAGAATACTCCGTCTAAATCCCTCGCGAGCGTCGTACGGGAAGTAAGCAATTATCACCCATAGCATTACTGGCAGACCAAGTGGGAGTATATATACTACCGCTAACGACTGAAAAGATTGTTTTTAAATCATAGCTGCTAAAACTCTCGATCAAGTTAGCTTCCAGTTAAACAAAGTAAATCAAATTCCTTTCAGTAGTTTGGAAGATATGATGCCCCAGATAGGTATACAGACACGCTAAATTTATTTCACCTTTCCGTTTATTTTGGGGGTTACAAAAGCAACAAAGAAAAACATTGAAGGCTAACTTCTTCTTTACTCAAGAAAAGACAGAACTCTTCACGAAGATGAGTCTGTTAAGAATGAATCTAGCTAGTAATGTAAGCACGATACAAGCTAATAAAACGGCCAGGTAATGAACTGTAATATTAAACATAGTTAAAATGCATGGTTATAAGATTTTGGGGGTGAGATTCGAACTTATGATTTTTGGTAACCCGTTCTAAATGTTATATCCGGTAAGTACTGTAAATTATACTCGCAGATCATGCATTTTTTTCTACTAAATAGATCACATCCCATATCTCATTAAAATTATTACACATTGACTTCTAAACCACTGAACTCGATACTGATAACCTTTGCTGTGAGTTAAACATGCGCCCCAAGAAAGTACGTGAGGTAGTTTTTTAATTAATTAGAGTTTGTTTTTAAGTTTGATCCTGTCTCTATAGGTACATCGCGAGAGCTTAGTGAGCGATTCTAAAAAGACCCACTTTTTCTCACCACCATCACGCCATCTCCTTTACGGACTGGCCAACGAAAGAGCAGTTGACGGGCCTCGTGGCGTAGTCGGTAGTGTAACCGACTTCCGTGCACGAGGTCGTGGGTTCGATTCCCACTCAGGACAATTGTTTGTGTGATGAACACAGATATTTGTACTGCGTCTGGGTGTTTTCTATCTATTAATATGTATGTATTTACAAAAAACAAGTAGTATATGTATTATATCCGTAATCTGGTACCCATAGCACAAGCGTTAAGCTTAGTTTGGGACCAGAGGACGTTGTGTGAAAATGTCTGTGAATATTTATTTATTATTTTATTTAAAGAGAGCAGAGTGCCAAAAGGCTTTATTCTTGCATACATCGCTCGCTTCCTCGACATTCATACACGCTCGCCGGTTTCGGAGACTCCTGACTCCACATTCCTTCAATACATGACCGATTTGATCTAGGTAGGCGGGTCTCAGTCTCCCCCTGTACCTACATTCTTCCATTTTCGCATTGAATATCTTCTTAACCAGTCGCACGTTCGGCATTCTTTCCACATGTCCGAACCATCGGAGCATTCCCTTTGGCATATTTACACCAATACTCTCTTTCATACCTATTCACTACTTTTCATCCTTTACTTTTTTCTACTAATCTCTCCTATGAATCTTGTTAAGTTTTAACAATCTGACAGTTGTTTATAATGAGCATCGTACTAAAGTAGCACACGTCTGTTCCCTTTAGTTATAAGAGACACTGAAAGATATAGTTTGCCTTCAAAACCATGCTGTTTTATACAATATTTACATTTTCCTTAAACCGCTTCCCTACAATAGACTAAACGCGATAACAAACAATTGTATTTAATTAATTAAGTTAATAATATAAGAAGTGTACTGGTAATTAGTTTAATTTTAGAATTAGATGCAAGGTCCTAATTCAGGTACATGAGCTGTATAAATCATATTTAAGAAAAATACTTTACATATTTATTATGTTATGTAGTTCGAGAAAGTTTTGAATAGCTCTGATTTGATGAACTACTATTGTTCTGGTAATTGACCGAAACTATTAAATGTAAGCATTTAAAACAAATTACCATTAATAATATAAATAACTAGCCTTTGCCCGCGGCTCCGCCGCAACCAAAAGCTGGTTTTTAGGTTATATCTCAGGATCCCAATATAGTAGCGAGATAAAATACCATACCATACCAGTTTTTAAGTCTAATTAAGAGCTATCAAATAAGAAAAGTTCCATCAAAATCCATTCAGTAATTTTTGTGTGATGCGCGAACGAACAAACAGACAAAAAATCTAAAAAAAATCGATTATTGTTTACACGCCTATATAGCCTATTAAAGTATTTTTTTCTCAAATATCTTAAATGTACAGACACAGCTCTGTTACAGCTTTATAATAAATCTATTATATATAATCCCAGTGTCACGATGTTTGTCCGGGATGAACTCTGAAACTACTGAACCGATTTTAACTTTTCTTTTTTTTAAATGTGTGTTTTGTTCCAACTTAAGAGATAGGATACTTTATATCTCAATTTATAATTGCAATATTTATTCATGAAAAAATACATATATATATATATATATATATATATATAACTTCGTACCACCATATATATATATATATGGTGGTACGAAGTTCGCCGGGTCAGCTAGTAGTATATAGATATTAGATTCTATTAGGCATAATGATTCGTTAATAAGAGATCGTTGAGATACTTTAAAAGCAAACACTGCAATTATATCTTACTAACGGGCAAATAAGTGGTGATTCTAGTTAATAATATAAAACTGTAATACCTATATTTATATAAGTTCATACATAGTACAAAATAAAGTCGTCAATGCGCGTGTGTCTGTTACGAAACCGTTTTTATGATATCTTAGATATTTTACCAAAGAAGTTTTATATGGATAATGCATCGTATTTTTGTTTTTATGTAAAATACCGTAATGAAAAGTTGTAATGAACTTTTTTATGAAAAAATAAATTCTAAGTAGCAGTCCGTAGTTTGGAAATGTGCCCGGTAGACGGCAATAGGCTCGCCCCCTATTACGTGGGACTTAAACATAGCTAGCGAATCGTGGGTGTGTAAATACACCTCTGCCTACCCTTTCGGGAAATACAGGCGTTCTTTTTTTTAGGGTTCCGTACCCGAAGGGTCAATACGGGACCCTATTACTAAGACTTCGCTGTCTGTCTGTCCGTCCGTCTGTCGCCAGGCTGTATCTCAAGAACGGCGATAGCTAGACAGTTGAAATTTTCACAAATGATGTATTTCTGTTGCCGCTATAACAACAAATACTAAATAAAAACAAAATAAAACAAATATTTAAGGGGTCCCATACAACAAACGTGATTTTTTTGCCCTTTTTGTTGTTTTATTCGTCCATAGTTTTTTAAAATGTTTAACCATTTTATTAAATTTATAAGTTAGCATAATAGCCGTATTTTCTACCAAGTTACTGACATCTGGATCTTTGAGGCAAGGGCAATGAAAATCAAGTTTAAACCAGAGGTCAATTAAAAATCACTGAGCCTCTATACAACTATCGAAGTGTTCATGGCAACTAGGACTAATGGCTTAACGTACTTTACGAGGCTTTCTAGATCAATGGTACGGAACCCTTCGTGCGCGAGTCCGACTCGCACTTGGCCGGTTTTTGTATATTATTGTAGTTCTTAAAAAATCCTAAAGATATTTTTATTAGTCTATTACTCGTGCGAGGGCGGGTCACTAGTATTAAGTACTTGTTATTATATGGTTTTATTGAGAATGCATCCTCTAGAGTGAGACAGTGCGCCAGTGAAAGTGGCACGACACGAGATAATGAGCCGATGCAGTGGGACTGTTTATAAACGAATAAATTATGTCACTTTATCTGTCTTTCAAGATAATGTTTGAGGGGAAACTTCACAAAAATGGATATAGTACATATATATTAATAAAAGTTTGTTACCACCCCACCATGGCACCATAAGTAGTAGAAGCCTACCTACTATATAAATCCATTCCACCCATTTAACCTTAAAAGCATTTTTTACACTTGCAACAAGTGTAATAAAATCCAGTATTGGCTTTGGACATAGTAAAAAATACTAAACACAGCTATACTCAAAACTACTCGTGGGTCATACTGTTTAAAAACGGAATCCAAAATGTGTTGAAAGTCACTATTGAATAACACCTTTGGTGAAGTTTAACTAATTATTTAGAACGTTAAACATCCGTGTTATACTTTAATCACAACGAAGCATACGTTTCACTCAACATTGAGGTGCTACGGGAAGTGAATTTCCTACGCGTGACCTACAGGGGTGCGTTCAAGGAGTAGTCAGTGTTAAAGCGTGCTCTGTGGCGACATGGCCAACGGTACGAACACGTCAGGAGTCCCGACGAGCCACTCGCCGGGCCAGCACCTGCAGGTCCTCGTGGATCTCAGCTAGCTCGTCGTGCAGCCCTCGGGACTCCGCTAGCAGTGCGTCAATCCGCCGCGCAGTCGCTGTCAGCCCGCTATCTTCTTCCTCGTCCTCTTCGACACTTAGCGCCAGCTTCCCTAATCGTTCCCGCTCCACCGCGTCCTTATGTCCCCGTTTTCGCCATTCACGCAATAACTCCCTCCGAATGCCACCTCCAGAATCCCCTTCCTCCGCTTCCTCTAATTCCTCTGCTAAGGATCTTTCTTCATTTGAATCCTTTGGTTTTTCTATAATTTCTTCTGCTACTTGCGCTAATTCTGGCTCCTTTTCTGAATCTAACGAATGGAGTTGGGATTCAGGTGTGATGGCTGGAGTTGTAAGTGGGCTTGGAGACTGGAGGGCTCGATGCAAAAACCGCCGAGTATCTTCATCAAGCGGCCTCGTTAATCCACGCCGCGGTGCCGGTCTCACAATAGCTTCTAACGCATCCCGTCCAGGATCTTCTGGCCGAAGAAGTTCTAGAATTTTAGCACGCGGTGGTGCTATTGCGGACGCAACATCATATCGCGGGAGTAGCTTGTTTGAGTCACTTGTTGGAGCGTAAGCACGAATATTTTCAGAGAGCAAACGGTAGTTATGTCCAGTCTTACTTTCTGTTGGTATTATTGTCGGAACACAATGCTCTGGGACTGGCTCAATGATGTGTATATAACGCGTAGGCGCGGGAATATCGTCGCGCACTGGGAACACACTCATGTTTACACTGGACAGCGCGTGTGCGCGCACTGCAGACAGACAACGCTATACCACCGCTCTCAGCGTACCGACTGAGCTATTACGCTCGTCCCATCTACTGCACTCACAAATCTAATTAAACTGCACCGTCTATGGCGTAAAATCACTGCCATACACGACTGATATTAATGCACTATTAATAGCGAGTACGAATTGTAAAAATATCCGCATTCCCCAATGTTGCGTTTTCTAGAAGCGACCGTGTATTTCACTTTTGTTACAGTCAGCGCACCAGTGGTGCGCCTGCAAATGATTTCTATTTCGTTGGTATGTACGCCGTTTCAATGTTACGAGTATGTGTATTTCAAATTCTTGTTTCAATGTTAAGTTTACACAATATTATACAAAATTATTTTTAAATTAGTTCTAAATCATAATGAACCAATTAATTTGATGTAATTTTATGCAAAAAATATTTATGTTGTGAAACATAATGTTTAGTTATATTAATGATACCTACTGCTAACCGCAAATGTTAAAAATAATTAACGATGTTGTTATTTGCACAACAATTGAAGTCATATTTGTGTAATATGAAAATCAATGTTTGTTCGTTTATCCTTTTGTTCGGATCTCATGCACTGCTATACCGTTCATCACCATATACAGAGATAATCCAGTCTACAGAAAAGAACATAGTACGTACACTCAACGTGGGCCAGTTTATGTCTCTTTAAAACATGTTTGTTTGTTGCACGCTAAAACTAGTCAACTGATAATCATGAAATCTTGAATATATATAGCCCAGAACACAGAAAAGGACATGGGCTACTTTTTATTCGAAGTAATCGACGGTTTCTGTGTGATATGTGCCGTAGAATTAAGTAATTTAATTATTTGTCCTAATCTTGAACTCCACGCACACGAAGTCACGGAGAGAATATATACTCGTATATACATAAACTCACACCTCCATCCTTTTTAGACATTCCGCGGTCTGCCGTCCTAGCGAACGTACGTGTTGCGTTCGTTCTGCACGCTCCCGTCATCTCACAGCGCCACTGTCCGCGCCACGCGCGCAGCTCGCTCCGCCGTATACTACTTGCCAGACCAAGTAGCAACCATCTTTTTCAAGGCGAACTTTTGTGTTTGTTTTTTCGTTCGTAGTAAGTACGTACGTGAATTCAATTGCAAATCTATTTCTATATAACGAATAATAAGAAATTGGCCCCTTCAGGGTGCCTCTTCTAGGTAAAGCCACTGTTTATTGGTTCCCCGGTTGAAACCTCACGGTGTCAATGAAGCCGCGTGAGGCGAGGACCCGATTCGCCAGCTCTACCCCTTCAGGGTAGCGCACTATCGGACGGGGCTAGACAATCAGACCTTGGGGGATCTCCTAGTCTGATCTAGTCATCGCCCCCCTCCCACCCTACCTTACCTTAAATCCATCCCTCTGGTGTTAGTTTGGGTGTGCCGGCCTGCAGAGGCCCGTACCACCCCGGCACCGAGGCTGTAAGGAATCCTTCGCACAATAAGATTGGCGGAGGGATTACAAGCTTAGGGCTCGTTAATTAAGCTCATCCTCCCAACCTATATCCGGTTGGGAGGGACGTTACACCCACACATCCCCGGGCGATCCCACCCGAGGATTTAGGGACGCTAGGGATCTGCGTTCTGTACGTTTATCATTTGTTTGTTTGTTTGTTCCGGTACATCTCCGAAACAAGTATGGCCCAACAGGCCTTCTTTAAGCTGCTCCTCAATGACAAGGAGCTTTACAATTTTATCAAGTCCCGTTACGGTGACAAGTGCCCACCCTGGGTACTCCTAACTTCCCCTGACCGGCCCGTAGAGGCATCTAATTCTCAGGCCCTGCCCGTAGAGGCAGAGGGTAGTCGCGCGCCTAGCGCGATGGAGACTACCTCTACTTTAACCGACTCCGGTAGCTCTGCCGAGTCCGGTCGTGCTCCGACACAGAATTCACCCTTGTGAGCTCCCGTAAGCGGAGCCACAAAGATAAGAAGGGGAAGCCGAAAAATCCCCCATATTGTGGAACAGGAGGTTACCGCTCACCCGGCCGCTGTTTCCACACCCCCTGTCTCCCAACACCCACAGGGGTCTTCAACTCCATGCCCACCCGCGCCCAAGGAGGGCCATAGGAAAGAGGCCGTCCCACTGCCCCTGTTCATACAGGATAAGACGGCGTGGACCTCCGTTTCGTCGTGGTGCAACGAGCACCATGTCAATTACAAGTCCGCCCGCTCCACCCCACAGGGTATTAAGGTCACCCTGGCCTTGTCCAAGGACCACAGGGCCCTGTCAAAGGTCCTGCGTGAGAGGAACATCTCCTTTCACATATACACCCTCCTAGAGGACCGTCTCTTAAGAGTCGTCCTCCGTAACATCCCAAAGGAGGTGTCAGTTGAGGAGGTTAAGCAGTCTTTGCTTGATCAAGATTTACCTGTGCACGAGGTGCACACAACTTGTAATGGTTACATTGGACCTTACAAAAGAAGGTAAGGCCATATACAAAATAACCGCTATCTGCGGCCTATCAGGCATCCGGGTGGAACCCCCGAATAAGAAGGGCATTGTCTCTCAATGCCACAGATGCCAGCTTTATGGCCACTCTGCGCGTCACTGCTACGTGCACCCTAGGTGCGTCAAGTGCCTAGAGGACCACTCAACGTCAGATTGCTCTCGTCCTAAGGACCGCACTCTGTGCACTGAGCCCCCCTTCTGCGTCCTATGCGGCGAGAAGGGTCACCGGCGAACTACTGGGGCTGCCCCCGTGCACCCCGGCTACCCGCCCGGCGCCCACTTGTCCTCACACCACGAGGACCGCCACAGGGAAGCGCTGCCATCCTGCGTCCCGCACCCCCACCCCTCCGCAACGCTTGGGTACGCCCAGCGAGCCAGACAGAGTTCCCAGCTCTGCCTAACAACAATAAGCCCATAGAGACGTCAGTCGTTGGGCAAACGAAGCCCACCGTGGGCCAACCTAAGCCCCCTCAGAGCAATAAACCGAAACCAGCCGTAGGCGTAGGCCCAGCGGGTAGGACGCCCCAGGGTATGGATTCGGATCTGGCCCTGGTGCTTAGATTCGCCTCACTAGTAGATCTTAGTGAGATTAGGGAAGTCGCGGCCGAACTCCGCGCTAACCAGGGCAATAGTCTTGCCCTACTTAACACCGCCGTACGGTTCTCGACCGTCATCGAGAAATTAAACAATTTCACTGTTTAATGGATTCGCACACCTCAGGCAGGGTCAAACCATACACACTCAAGTTAGGGTTTTTCAACGTCAATGGCCTGTCCCAGCAGAGGAACGAGATAGCCACGTTTCTACAAGACCAACTACTGGACCTATTTCTAGTACAGGAGACATTCCTCAAACCCTTTCATAGAGTCCCGAGGATTGCTAACTATAACGTAGTATGAAACGATAGGGTAAACTCACCGTTAGGTGTCACACTCATTTATTATAAAAGGTCACTGCACTGCACGCCTATGGATCTGCCCCCACTAGAGTACATCGAAGCTCGAAGGTCTGTAGACTAGCCCTCACAGGCCATCAGCCTATAGTCGTAGTATCCACCTACATCCGGCCCGGAAGTAGCAATTCGACACAGCTCATTACCCGGGACATAAAAACCCTGCTAGACTTGGGAAGCGCCATCATCATTGCCGGCGACCTCAACGCAAAAAACACCTCGTGGAATTGCGTTACTAGTACGCGGGGCAGGGCCCTCGAGTCCCTGGCTGAGCGACTAGGGTTCGACATCCCAGCGCCTATGGAGCCCACTCACTACCCGGCCTGTGTAGATTACAGGCCCGATATACTAGATATGGCTCTTTTAAAAAACGTAAATCTACGTTTGCGTTTAGTAGAAGTGCTACATGAGTTAGACTCTGACCACCGTCCTGTGATCTTAGATCTCACCTCCCCCTCACCTGGCCCCTCCAGCCAACAGGACAAAACGATAACGGTGACAGACTGGGGACAACTGGAGAGTAAACTCCGGTCGTCGTCGTCTGTACACCTAGACCAAGTCCCCCCTATTATTAGTACAGTAGAGGACACGGTGGCTGCGGTCGACTGTTTCACAAGCCACGTACAATCGTTAATTAACGATTGTTCTCGGCAGGTACCAGACACGAGAAATCGTCGATGGCGCCTACCCGATGACGTCCGTGACTTGCTGAGGCAGAAGAACGCCGCTATCCGTGCCTATGACCGTCATCCATGCGAGGATAACCGCATCATAATGTGCTCACTACAAAGGGCTGTTAAGAAATCAATTGATTCTCTACGTCAATCAGAGTGGGAAACCAAGCTGAGAGACCTAGAACCGACCCATCAAGCCTTCTGACAACTGTCCCGCACTTTCAAAAACGACAGTGTGTCTACCACGCCTCCGCTTAACAGACCCAACCTTCCACCCGCCTTCGAGGATGAGGAGAAGTCCGAGTGCCTAGCCGAAAGTCTGGAGCGACAATGTACGCCGAGCACATTACACATAGATGATACACACCACGCCTTCATTGACAGGGAAGTGGAGTCGAGGGCCTCACCCTCGGCCCCACCGATAGACACCCTAGGTAGGGACCTAGTGGAACAGCCACCTCCAGTTACCACCACCGAACTGGAGTCAGTTATCAAAAATCTTCATAGAAAGAAAGTCCCCGGTTCGGACGGAATATCGAATAGGGTCATCAAACTCTTCCCCCATTCATTATTAGTCCTTCTGACATGTATATATAACGCAGCGCTCAACAATAACATCTTTCCCCCTCAGTGGAAAGAGGCCGTGGTAATTGGAATCCACAAACCCGGCAAAAAGCGATCCGAACCATCTAGTTATAGACCGATAAGTCTGCTTAAACGTTTAGGTAAGATTTATGAGTGATTAGTTTTGTGTAGGCTGAAAGCATACGCCGATGCTAATAACCTCATCCCCCACCACCAATTCGGCTTTAGAGCCAAGCACTCCAGTGTGCAACAAGTCCACCGCATCGTTGAGTATACCTACTCAAAAATGCAACAAAACAACCTTTTCACAGGTGCACTCTGCTTCGATGTAGCGAAAGCATTCGACAAAGTCTGGCACAACGGCCTAGTATACAAGCTACTCCACTTAGGAGTACCGCGGTACCTCGTACTCGTCATACGATACTTTCTATCTAACTGCAGTTCCCGCTATAGAGTGGAAGGGACACTATCCTCCGCCCACCCCCTACTCGCCAGGGTCCCACAGGGCTCCGTCCACTCACCGATCCTCTTCTCGCTGTACACCAGCGACATGCCTCAGCATCGGCAAGTGCAGACAGCACTTTTTGCAGACGACACAGCTATTTATTATGCAGGGTTTAACCCTATCACAGTGCATAGGAAACTCCAATTCGCGGCCACTGCTCTCAGTACGTGGTTTAGCAAGTGGAGAATAGAGATCAACCCTGAGAAGAGCCAGGCGGTTATGTTTCATAGGAGACTACCCCGACTGTATCCCCCGGAGAAGATCAAACAGATTAGCAGCTTTGGTAAACCTATTCCTTGGAGGAGGCGAGCCAAGTACTTAGGTGTAATTCTAGATAACAGACTCACATTCGCCCGTCACATTCAGGTGGTACGCTCGCGCAGCCTTTGTCAAGGGACGTTTGCACTATCTGTTAAACTCTAGGTCAAAACTCTCACTTAGGAATAAGGTAAGACTCTACACTGCCTGCATACGTCCTGTCATGACGTACACCAGTGTAGTATTTTCACACGCCAAGGCACACAGGATCCATAGATTACAAACATTACAGAATAGATTAATGCGCAGAGCTACGGGTGCACCGTGGTTCATACGCAATTTCGACTTTCATATAGACTTGCAATTGCCTACCATCAAGCAATTTATGGAACGGTGTCCACGTAGTTTCTTTGACTCCGCCATTACTCACGCCAACCCTCTAGTGGTTGAGTCGGCTAGGTACAACCCCTCTAATATATCGCGCGAACGCAGACCGCGAAATAGCCTCGACGAAGTCGACGACGACATAACTCACGCTCAGATCAGAGCATACACAGCTCGCGCAGCTAATACAAGTAATTACCCACGGTTTCGTCCCCGCCGACGGGGGCGAAAGACGTGTCGCGGTCAAATCATAACCGTGGGAAATCCCACTTTGCCAGCAACAGCCCGAGCCGAGGTCCTTACCCCACAGGGGGTGCCCTCGGGTAGCGTTGCTTAAATGTCGGGTTGAGAGCCCTCTGCGCTCACCAATTGTCCGGGTAAGGTTGTCATAGCCATCTGAGGCTAACAAACAACGTCACAGAAAAAAAAAAAAACACCTGTTTCCCAAAGGGGTAGGCAGTGCCCACTTTTTGCTCCACGGTAAGAATCTAGTTTTAAATAAAGGGGTCGAAACACTAGGGTCATGGGGCCCGAACGCTCACAAATTCTATAAAGAAGTTGCGAGGCGTCTGGTCGACGCCTCACGTGATCAGAGGGCTGGCCTTTACCTAGCACAAAGGATTAGCATTGCCATTCAACGTGGCAATGCTGCCAGCCTTCTGGGCACTTTGCCAGTAGTCAGTGATGCGGATGAATTTTATGATGCATAATTTTAACTTCTTTCTTTTCTTTATTTATTTTGTTCCTTTTTTTTATAAGCTTTGTAATAGTATTTAAGAGTGTAAGTATATAATAATCTATGTTTTATAAAGTATATTTCAGAACTTGCGAAAAGGTAAAATAATAATTTTTCTATAGTTATCAAGTGACTATTTACAAATATAATAAAACGAAATAACACGATTTTATAAACCATTGTTGGATCGCAATATACATAGAAAGAATAGGTAGGAGAGAAGACAGAAAAATTATGTGAAAACAAATAATATGAAAATCAGACACACACTCTGCCAACTGAACTATTGTGAATTGTGACATTCACTCCGGGCCAGCAATTTCCATAACACATTCCTTCTTAATGACTTGGATAATCGTGCTAGCGCCATCTGTCTCATGTAGTTGCATACATTCTTTTGGTCAGGTAAGATTAACAAAATTATTATAATAAAGAATCATATCAAACGATGACACGAGTCGTGGCTATAATTTTCTATTACATATATTTGCTCTTATAAAAAATATGAGGTCACTAAGAGTTCTTTATTTGTTCGTATATCTATCTATAACTGCCTCTATGGTGTAGCAGTAGTGTGAACGACTGCTGATCATGAGGTGTCGGGTTTGATCCCCGAATCGGGCAGTGTACTGAGCATTTTCGTAAAAAAAAAACTAGACGTCGCGGGACGTCTACCATGTGAAAACATCAAAATTATTTTGTAGAAATAAAATTATCATAACTTGACAAAGTACTCCTTAAGACGAATCAAACGAGTATAAACTCGATAGGATTGTGTCGTTTTATAACTGAGTTCCTATGGTCACCTTCTAGCTCCATCATCAGACCCTGGATACCATCTAAAGACAAAGTACTCGTCAAGAAGAATCAAACGATTCCAAACTCGATGGGGTTGCGTCGTTTCATTAAAGAGTTACTGTGACCACCTTCCAGCTCCATCGTCAGACCCTTTTTGTATTTTTTTATTTTAGGTGGGCAAAAATGTCCTACCGCACACCCCGCTGCCCGGGGAGACATCGGGGTAGTGTGGGGCTCTCACCCACTAAAAACCCACCGTGCGCCTCCACCCGCCCTTGCTACGGCGGATCACGGGTACCGCGTCGTTACGACCACGATCCGCAGGCGGCAGCCCCTTCGGACACCCTCTCTTGAGCGATGCCTCACGCACTTGGGCGTCGCACCTTCGCGGTAGGCTTCCGCGGACGGCAGGATACTCCCCGACCCCACCGTCCGCAGCCTCTTCCGCGAGATGACAGCCTCGCAGAAGGTGGCGACCGCGGTCCAGGCTCTGTCACCGCCAACCAACGCTCGCGCAACGGCCGGCAGCGACAGGTCCACGCCTATGACTGCAACAAGTTCCCGGCGCTGCACATCCCAGGCCGGGCACGACTCGAGCGTGTGCTGCGCCGAGTCCTCGACGCAGCCGCAGTGGTGACAGCCTGGGGTCGTCTCCCTCCTTGCGATCATGTGCAGGTATTTGCCAAAACAACCATGCCCCGACAGAACCTGCACTAACCGGAAGGTGAGGACCCCGTGCTGCCGCCCTGCCCATTCTTCCAAGATCGGCCGGAGCGCCCCCACGGTCCAGAGACCAGCTCGGGGCGTCTCCAGCCGAGACTTCCACTTTAGGAGGGTGGCGCGGCGGGCATCTTCCCGCCACGATGACATTGCGGCTGCCCCCCGCCCGCGCCGTCGACGCCCGCCGATAGACGTCGGCAAGCATCTCCGCCTCCAGATCCCACGGGGGCTTCCGGCCAACGCGCAGGCTGCATCAGTCGAGACCGTGCGGTACCCGCGTATTGTCCTATCCGCTACGACCCTCTGTGGACGCCACAGAAGGGCCCTATTGCGAGCGGCCAGGGACTCCGCCCACACGGGCGCGCCGTACAGCGCCATCGACCGTACCACCCCCGCGTAGAGTCGTCGACACGCAAGACTCGGTCCACCCAAATTCGGCATCAGTCGCCCGAGGGCGGACGCCGTGTTGACGAGTCTTGGCGCAAGACGGCGGAAGTGCTCGTCAGAGTGCTACCGTCCATCCAATACCAGGCCCAGATATTTGATGTGGGCCTGGATTGGGAAGCCCACACCGTTGACCGTTATCGAGGCGCTGGCGGGCGGGCCCCGTCGGTGCCCATGGAAGAGTAAGGCCTCCGACTTTTCAAAGGCCACCCTAAGCCCCAGCGCCTCGATCCGCCTGACCACCTCCGCGGTACCTGAGGTGGCCAGCGTTGCCGCCTCCTCGAGGGTCCCGCCCCGGGCTGTGACGAGCGTATCGTCTGCGGTAGCAAATTACGCCCAGCCCGGGGGGGAGCCGGCCACGGAGGACCCAGTCGTGGCCGGTGGCGGACCATTAAAGCTAAACTGGATCAATCGGTGTCCGTTGAGTTTAACAGAGCAAACATATACCTAGCTAAAATATGTTTTTTCAGTCCGTGGAGCTTGTATTAATACAAGCATCGAATGGTGAGCAATATTCTGATGGTACTTTTAGTATTATAACTGAGTCCATGAGCAGAGGCTATCACTTACCATCAGATAAGCTCGTTTGCTACCATGATCAATATTTTATTGGTCGGCATTTATTGCGAGAATTTTTTTCGTTTTCCACTTAAAAAATGAGGGTCCCTTTCATGTCATTTGTGGAGCGACCGAAGTGCGCTATTTCGACAAGAAAGACAGGTCTGTAGCTCGGACGCCAACTATAACTTGGGTGTCTATAGGTCAAAAAGACCGTGCTTTTTAGATAGCCTATATAAGTGAATGCTGTAATTATGCATGTTTTAGGTAAAAAAATACTACATTGTCTTTCCACAATAATTAAATCACGATACACTATCGCTTCGTGGCCAAATTATCGCAGATAAGCTGATAGTGATATGCCTCGTAAAACTAGTGTGGTATTTCGTATAATTATCAACATCAGCGGTGGTCTGGGGTACCCGGTGACTGTCCACTACTGTTTGCTGGCCGTGTGGTATTCGAGACCTCTGCTGATCCTAGACTTGGTTCATTTTTATCTTTTAAAATTTCTTTTTGACGCATATCTTGATTGATTTGTTTAATTAATTGATGGTTTGATTAGTGAAATTGTATTATTTGCGGATTAACAATTTTTACTACTTTTTATTTAGGTTTTTTTGGGTTTAAAAGATTATTCTTAAAATTGTTATCTTAAAAAATAATACCTATTGCTTGTAGAGTTTAATTTGAAAATATTTTACACTTTTCTTTAATTAGTTTAGTTAATTATTTTTTTCGATTACTTACACTATAAATATTGATTTAAAGTAAACGAATTTATAGAACTTTCTTTCTTTGATGAAGGCTATGGCGTATTGTGGCTATATAATATTTAAACAGTTCTGGAGTAAAGATTAGTACTGTTGGATAGCAGAATAGAATTTTCATAGGTTGTGTTTGTTTACATAATATAATATGTGAGGGTGAGGCAGGATAACGAATAGGATGAGGAGAAGATGGAAATGGGTCTCCAGCACTCTCTAGATATTTGAGAATAAAATGAATTTAGGCGTCTCTGAACAATTTTTTTAGAGTTTTTGTGTGATTGTTTGTTCGCACATCGCGCAAAAACTGCTGAAAGAATATTGATGAAATATTTTTTGGTTAGTTTATTATTAGCCTTAAAAACTGATTTACGTTTTGTCTTTAAATTTGGAATCTGTCAATTTATTTATTTGTAGATATATTATATACTTTATTGTACGACGTTTTCTATAACGGTATAGAGGTACAAACACAAATTTCTTTCATAATGTAGTACAATAGGCCTTATTACTTAGAGTAATAATTTAAATAAATACATACATATAACTATAATAACGTACGTATTATATTAAAATACCAAAATATTATGAAAATTAAATAAATACTTGTAGTACATATGAATTAATCCTTAAAAATTCTAAATCATGTTAAATAAATATAGCATCATTTAATAATATTATAAGTTATACATTCAGATAATGATTTTTAACCAATAGTTTAAATTTATAAAGGGTCTCTACTCGTCTTATTTATACCGGTAGAAAATTCCACAGGCCTATGGCTGTGCCCATAAAGGATTTGCCAAAAAAGTTTGTGAAATGCAACGCCAATTTTAATTTATTTTACTTTATTTTGATTACAAGAAATAACACAAATTACTGCCAAAAATAAGTTAAAAACTTACAGATCGTATTTTAACAATCGAGAAATTGTTTCGGTTAATCTTAATATTACTTTGTGCTTACTTCTTACTATGTGTCTCATGGAGGAATTAAAAGAGTATTCCGGCGATGTCGTATTGAGAAGCCCATAAGCTGTGTTCGAAATTGAGAAACGTGACCATACTTACAAACCAAATATGAATCTTATACATATATTTTTGAGGTCTGTACTCAAGCTTATCTAATAGGTTTTCAGCGTAGCCAAGGATAAGAAGCCGTAATGAAGTTGTAAGCGTAATTTTAGTAGAAGTAGGGAGACAATACGCAATCGCTTTAGAGAACCTGCAGAAACAAACATCTTGCATCGAAACTGGGAGTTGTGGCTCTCAAGTAAAATTAGAGTCATCAATAGCTAAGCCTTTTTTTTTTTTTGAAGGCGGGACAATGTTCCTTACCGCACACCCCGTCGTTCGGGGCAACGAACAGGGTAGTGTGGGGCCCTCACCCTCCAAAGAAGCCCGCCATGTGCCGTTTCTCTGCCTTTATTGGCGGGCCACCGGAACCATATTACATTCCTTCAGTGGTATCAATTGCTAAGCCTAATTTTTTTATTTTGTCACTTACATCTTCAAAAATGGATGCTTCTACAAAAATGACCCTGAGGACTGTGTCCAATAAACTCATGCGATCGGCCTAAAGCTACCTACAATGGTCACATGCGTCTTAGACGGATTCACAGCAAAACCATAATATTTACTCCATAGCATCACGCCTGTATTCCTCGAAGGGGTAGGCAGAGGTGTATTACACACCCACGATTCGCCAGCTATGTTTAGATATGTTTAGGTCCCACGTAATAGGAGGCGTGCCTATTGCAGTCTAGTCTAGAGAGAGTAATATCTCAAAATCTACTGTATTGAATGTATTACTGACGTCTGCTCAAGAAGCCTTGAGCAAAAACAAGGAGAGTTTATGCTCTTTCCACGGAGAAAGTGCCGGTTTCAATTTATATCTGGCTTCAACGTTTAAAGGATTTAAGACCAGTGGAGATCATTTTGAATGAGCTGCATATATTTTTTAATGCTATATTATATTGATGTATAAGCTCACTTTGCACCAATATTTATAGTAGGGTAAAACCGGGTAATACGCCTCATTTGACAAAACGCCCCACTACTCTCACACTCACATAAACACAGTTAGGCGATGCTGCTGACGCGCATTGCATACAAGACAGTTGTTCGAAATCATGACGAACGTTTGCGCGCGATCTCTGTATCAGTGACAAAATTATTGTTTAAATTCGATTTCTGCAGCTTTGACATATTGCGGTAAGTTTCAATCAAATTTGTATACCTAAAGTAATATTTTGTTTATATTAAATCCGTCTACAGGCTATTTAAAAATATAAAATCACATTTCTTTTTCGTAATAGTCAAGCGTTATAAACTTGAAGCTGTAGTTAAAGACATAGTGGGGCATATTAAACTTGGATTTCTGCAAAACGCCCCCACACGTTTTAATTTAAAATGCCCCACTTACATAACTGCAATAAAATGTGGATTGTATTATTTTTCCTCCAGATGACGCCTCGTAAGTATGAAAGAAAGACTTTACGCACAGCATGGACAGCTGCAAACTTAGAAGAAGCTTCCGTAAAAAGTAAAAAAATGGGAGTTAACGAATTGTC
This sequence comes from Leucoma salicis, assembly GCA_948253155.1. Lineage (NCBI taxonomy): Eukaryota > Metazoa > Arthropoda > Insecta > Lepidoptera > Erebidae > Leucoma > Leucoma salicis. The sequence continues at coordinate 29,596,288 of OX411806.1, read as the reverse complement.
AAGTACTTTCAGTATACCATCCAGAACATTGAGAAGACACCTTTTAATGAGAGGATCAAATTGGCCGTAATCCTGTTTTCTGGAACAACTATAAGAAAAAGCAAGTTGCCCACATAAAAAAATAGAGAAAATAGGATTTGCTCTTGATCGAAAGGATGTAAAAGCAATGGCGTATTGATTAGCAAAAAAACTGAATTAGCTGGTGATACATATTTAATGGATTTTTGGTGGATCCCTGACAATTCAGGGATCTGTCATCCCTGAATTGTCTTCTCATTGTCCTTCTCATTTACTTTGACTCAATAGTCAAAGTAAATGCGAAGGTCTGTCACACGCTTGAGCTTAGAGTGTTAACCGAAAGTTAAAATTACCATTTCATTACAATTGCTATCATAAGAAATTAAAATAACGGTTGATTTGTTAAATGTGATAATAGACAGACAGCTAACATCGTTAAATTTTACTCATAATTTAAATTTATATAATTAGAAGTTAGTTAAAAGATTGATTGTTATTTTTTATTATTATTTTTGTTTGAATTATAGTCCATAATGTTGATTTAAACGGTTGGGCATTTTGTAAATTGTATGGGTAATTTTACCTAACAGTAGTCGGGTAAAAAGCCTTACTCCAGCATCTAGAAAAAAACTATAAAATGTCTTGTTCTCGTTATTTTTACAAAACTTTGTTTATGCCAGTTTGGTCCTATAATATTATTTCTAAATAAATATATATATATATATATATATCGAGCGAAATGGAATTAAAATAAGAACAACTGTTTTCCAAACACTAGATTTCTTTATAATGAAAATAATTAAAATACGTAGGTGGTTCAATAAAATAACAGTAATCCAATAAATTGTCACTAATTGAACAAGAATAACAAACAACCGTTAGTTCTAATCAGGAACCACCAAAATATAACTATGAAAGTATAACGACTTACAGCAAGTAACACCGGTCACCAACAACCTAACCGTTCGAAAGTCAACTTGCAACTGAGCTAATGAGCTTACAACGCAATGACAGCGACTTTTATAGGTTATGTTTACTAGCGCCACTACTTATACAAAAATAAATTAAAATGTGCTAATAATATATCCATCCATCCATCCATCAGCCTTTCAACGTCCACTGCTGGACATAGGCCTCCCCAAGAGAACGCCACAACGAGCGGTCCTGTGCTGACCGCATCCAACGGCTCCCCGCGGCTTTGACCAGATCGTCGGTCCACCTTGTGGGGGGCCGTCCTACGCTGCGCCGTCCGATACGTGGTCGCCACTCGAGAACCTTTCTTCCCCAACGGTTGTCGGTTCGTCGAGCGATGTGGCCTGCCCATTGCCACTTCAGCATGGCAACCCGGCGGGCTATGTCGGTCACTCTCGTTCTCCTACGGATCTCCGTATTACGGATTCGATCACGTAGGGAAATACCAAGCATAGCCCGCTCCATGGCCCGCTGAGCGACTTTGAGCCTTGAAACGAGGCCAACATTCAGAGACCACGTCTCTGTTCCGTATGTCATCACTGGCAACACACACTGGTCGTAGACCTTCGTTTTCAGACACTGCGGAATATTCGACGAGAAGATCTTCCTTAGCATCCCGAACGCTGCCCAGCCGAGTTGGATTCGTCGATTGACCTCTTTCTCGAAGTTGTGCCTACCTAACTGGACCGTTTGTCCCAGGTAGACATAATGGTCGACAACTTCGAGAAGCGCAGTCGGGAGGACTAGGACCGGTGCTGAAATGACATGGACATTAGACATGACTTTCGTCTTGTCCATGTTCATTTTGAGACCTACTAGTCGGGAAACCATGCTGAAATCATTGAGCATGGTGCCAAGGTCCTCCAGCGATTCTGCCATGACTACAATGTCGTCGGCATATCGAAGGTGAGTGATGTATTCGCCATTGATGTTGATGCCGAATCCGGTCCAGTTCAAGAGCTTGAAGACATCTTCCAATGCAGCGGTGAAGAGTTTCGGGGACATAACGTCTCCCTGTCTAACACCTCTCTGCAGTTGGATCGGTTTCGTATTCCTGTCCTGAACACGGACTGACATGGTGGCGTTTCTATACAAGCACTTCAGCACTTCGATGTACCGGTAGTCAATTTGGCACCGCTGAAGGGACTGCAGCACCGCCCAAGTTTCGATCGAATCAAAGGCTTTCTCATAGTCCACAAACGCCAGACACAGAGGCCGATTGTATTCCTCGGTTTTCTGTATAATCTGGCGTAGAGTATGGATGTGGTCTATGGTACTATAGCCTTTTCGGAAACCGGCTTGTTCGGGAGGCTGGAAGTCATCAAGCCTGCGCGTGAGTCGATTTGTAATGACCCTCGAAAACAACTTATAGACGTGGCTCAAGAGCGAGATGGGTCTATAGTTCTTCAAGAGGGTTCTGTCACCTTTCTTGAAGAACAGCACCACCACGCTTCTGGTCCACGACTCTGGAACGTCGCCCCCGAGAACGACGGAATTGAACAGCCTCTGAAGAGCTTTTAAGACCGGCTTTCCGCCAGCTCTCAGAAGCTCCGTGGTGATTCCGTCGTCTCCCGGTGCCTTTCCGTTCTTTAGTTGTTTGAGAGCCATTCTGATCTCGTACAGGCTGACGTCCGGGATATCTTCGGTAAAGTGCCGAGTTAGCTTGGATCGGGGATCTTGGACCAAGCCGACAACAGGACTCTGGGATCTGTACAACTGTCCATAGAACTGGTGGACCTCTCTCAAAATCTCATCTCGGGATGAAATGACAGTGCCGTAGTTGGTCCTCAGCTTAGTCAACTGGCTTTGGCCGATAGACAGATCTCTTGCGAACACTTTCGAGCCTTGGTTCCGCTCTATCGCCTCTTTAATGCGGATAGCATTAAATTGGCGGATATCATGTCGCACGGCCTTGGAGATGTGTCTGTTTAACCGCCTCAGGCAGGACCAATCGGCTGAAGACTGGACTGTCATTTCTTTTCTCCTTTCCATGAGCTTGAGTGTATGGTCCGAGAGTTCACGAGTCCTACTAACGCGACGGGCCTTGAAGTAGGTCGACCCGACCGCTTGGACAGTTTGCACGAACCTGCTGTTCAAATCGCTCGCTGATTCGCACTCATCTAGACATTGGAAGCGATTTTGTAGTTCGAGCTGAAAGCTCTCGGGGTTCTGGTATTGGGCAGGTGTTGATCGGAGCGTAGACTTCATCAAGCGTGACCTCTCGACTTTCGTGCTAATATTCAAGGTGCCCCTGACTAGTCGGTGATCACTCCCAGTTTTAATCCTGCTGATCACTGAGACATCATTGAATATGTGTCGTTTGTCCGACAAGATGAAGTCTATCTCGTTTTTTTACTATTTAATATTATAATATATATATTAGTATATCTACTAGTATATTAGTATATCTACTACTCGTAGTATATATATCTGTAAGCTCTATCTGTAACTAGTGTTTTTTCTTATTTTTGTGATAGGTAGTAATTTTAAAACTTACTGATTTCAATTCTACTTACCATTTTCTATATGTTTTGTCTGTCTGTCTGTATAACCTTTAATAACTCAACAATGGTTAGATCGATCTTAATTAAAATCAGTATGTACAAAGAACACGTCATCTGACATGATAGGCTATAAATATAAATCTTGGACTATCCAAGATCCCAGCTCACCAGACCTTACTACTTCACTTGAGTAATTTTTTTTTGAGGTTGAGGAGTGTTATGGTCTTTAAACCGTAGGGACGCTCCAGCCGCTGCTGGAGGAGTGGGTAAGGCGACGGTACGGAGTCCTTATCTGCAGACTAGTCCAGGTGCTGTCGGGGCATGGTTGCTACAGTAGATACCTGCACATAGTTGCAAGCAAGGAGGCGACTCCGTGCTATCACCATTGCAGCTGCGAGAGGACACGGCGCGGCACACGCTCGAGTCGTGCCCGGCTTGGGCCGAGCAGCGCCGTGAACTCGTCGTGGTAATAGGTGGAGACCTCTCGCTGCCGGGCAGAGCGAGAGGTGACCTATTTAGTGGGTGAGGGCCACACACCACCCTGTTCGTTGCCCCGAACGATGGAGTGTACGGTTTGGTACATTTTTCCCGCCTTAACAAAAAAAAGGTTCATAACTACCCAGATCAAACATAGAGACCAAACTTGTGATATTTGGCTTCTACGATTTATCTGGCTGCTAATATGCTGGTTTTTATACTGTGTCACTTGTTTGGGGGAAGGTGTGCATAGGTTCAAAATACATAGCTGATATTACACTATATCCTATAGACTTTGTTAATCAGACTGGCTGTTTTTATGTTACCTACCTTTTCATTAGATATAAATCTCCAAAAATTTACAATAGTTAGAGGTGGTTTCTGAGAAAGGACGAATACATAATATTCAAATAAAAAACTGGATACTGCTAATGCCGTGTGGGGCCGGCTTTAGAATTGTCCCACCCCTCTCCACCCATGGGAGTCGTAAGAGCCGACTGAGGGAATACCGGAGTGGGCAGCAGCACTTCCTCTAGTATTAACAACATCCACTGCGATCGCCAACCCGCTTGCCAAGCGTGGCGATTATGGCACTATCCCCCATTCTTGGGGAGCCCTATGTCCAGCAGTGGACGTTAAAAGGCTGATGGATGGATGATGGATGGAAAAAAACTGAAAGGGTTAAACTGAACGATGAAATTGTATGTAAGTTTTTAGTCGTAGGAACATTCAGATTCAGGATTTAGAATCAAGAATATTAATTTATCTTAGAATAAAATTAAGTGTTTCATTGATTTACCAAATTGTATTTTAAGGGCGTAAAATTAAATGGATAAATAATATCGCTGACGATGTCACGGACAACTGTTAGTTTGTTATATAAAATTCACATTCGAAGATATTAGTAGCATACTTATAATCTTACAAAAGGATACCTACGTCTGAAGGGTCCTTATCTTGAAGTAGTGCTTATCAAGAGTGGCTGAAGTGTCAAGGGAATTGGCAAGGGTACCTCTGTACTGTCAACTTGACAAGTTGGCTTTTGTCTAAGGGCCTGGTGGAACAGGTTCGAGACTAAAACCGACTTTCGAGACCACAGAACTTCTTATCTTGAGCGTTGTGGTAAATACTTTTTACAAAATTTCTTCACTTACAGATAAGTTTTGGATTTAATGTGGTGTTTGTTAGAGAAGGAATCAATCTAATGGTGTAATCGCATTATTATTTTCGGAGGGAGATTAAAAAATGGGCAATGGGCTGGCCACAACATTGGACAGCCCGACAGGTTCTCAGATGAAAGGTTCTGGAGGGCCACCACCCACGTAGCGGACGGCGCAGTGTGTGTGTCTCCCACCAGGTAAATCGTAGACTTGGTCAAAGCCAGTTGTTGTCTCATCTCATGTTATCGTTTAAGGTTCTACCATTTGATCACTATATGGTTGTTCAAAAAAAGAGTGAAGAGTTAATAAAATAATATCGCCATGAATTCCAGGAACAGCAGCTGACGATTTAACATAGTGTTTTTTCCTTACTTAATTACATAATATTATAAATGCACGTTTGTTTATTACGCTTTAACGCCACAATTACTCAATTGATTGTCATGAAATTTATATAATCAATATAGCATCACGCCTGTATTCCCCGAAGGGGTAGGTAGAGGTGCATTAAACACCCACGATTCGCCAGCTATGTTTAAGTCCCACGTAATAGGGGGTGAGCCTATTGACGTTTACCGGGCACATTTCCAAACTCCGGGTTGCTACCGAGAATTTTTCTTTTTAGGAAAAGCTCAATACCATTGCCCGACCCGGGGATCGAACCTGAGACCTCATGATTAGCAGTCGCATACACTACCGCTACACCAACGAGGCAGTCAAAAAATAAGCCATTTTTTTTTTAATTATGATAGTTTAACTGTATTGCTGTAAAGCCGCAACAGGGCCGCGTTTTGGGCCGTTTTCCCTTGATATTTCTTCCACCTGCCCATCAGGTACGCGGAAATCACAGAGCGAATCCAATTGAAACCCATCTGCCTGACAGCTTCCGACCAGGGCTCGAAAACCCCTCATTCCGCCACTACACGGAGCACCCAAGATGCAACCCACAAACCAGGGCTGTAAGCACATACATTTAGTCCAGAGCCCGGAAATGGACATAGCCTTTAGAAAATCTAATAATCGGGAAAATTTGTGTTTTCTATGCTTATTATCACGCTATCTCCCTTGGTGGGTGATGGGGTGAGAAAACATAGAGTCATGAGACTCTATTCTTGCATACATCTCTTGCTCAACATTCTCTTCATACACGCTTGCAGATTTCAGAGACTCCTGACTCCACCTTCCTTCGATACATGACCGATTTGGTCTAGGTAGGTGAGTTTCGGTCTCTTCCTGTAATCCTGTATCCTTTCACTTTCGCATGCATCGATGTATTCTATGGGATAGTAACTTTGCATAGAGATCATTAGTGTGCCGTACAGATTACAAATCATTGAATATAAATATTTACAATGCATCATAATTTAACCTCTCAATTTTGCCTCTCCACCTTAGAGTTGGTAACACGCAAGATAGGCCTCTGGTATTGTTAGTTATAGTGCACGGTAACCGCTTACTATACATAAATATATTTGCTTGCCATACTTGTAGTGTAAAAAAAATAGACTATGAGACGAATAGAGAGAAATATAAAGTTTAAGCTCATGACGTCTCGCGGCTAATGCGAAAAAGTGCGTAAAATGTCTGCGTGCAAGCGTTATAAGTGTTAGTAAATAAAGTAGTAATGTAGGATTGATTGAGCGTGGCTGCCGGCCGTCCGGTTGTCAGCCAGGACGGTCCTACCATCGGGCCGAATAACCGGGTTGCCCTCCGGTTCATTCACACAGTGAGTCATCAAGTGGTCCAGCCTGCGGGACGCCGTGCGTTAACGTATAGTGTTGCCAGCGTAGCAACGTTTTGGCACAGTTTCAATGTTTTAAAAAGACGTGTATTTATTTTATAAATTACAATCTCAGTAGGAAATATGACTGGATATTTACTGTAAAATACGAAATTACATAAAAAAGACAAGCAAATATCGTACGGTGAGTTGGTCCGTGATCATGGCGCTTGCAACAGTGTCCAAGTATCAGAAACTTGTAACTAAGTAAAATATATGGTAGAAAAACCCGTCCCGTCAACAGATCTAGTATTATTAGTGACCATAATAGTTTGAAATAGGTAAACAAAGTGACCCTAAAATAGTAACGGATATGTAAAGTGCAGCGAGATAAAAGTAAAACCTCCGTAACTCCGGCGCGCGGAGTTTACGTAGAACCAGATTTGTAGACGAAAATTCTCTCTACAATAGAACAGTTTTCGTAGCTAATAGGTATTTACATAAGGAGCAAGTTGCTTATGTCAGAGAACTTCCAACTAATTATAATTCAATATCACAGATGGCGTAGTCGTCAAGTATACAAATAATTCGGGGTTTGGAGTGACAAAACATGTAATTACATGGTTATTCTAAATATTAAAATTTGGTTGCTGTAACGAAAAATGTGCATAGTATATAAATTATGATATTATTTTTTAACTTTTGAGTATAGCAACCCTTAGTGTGTGAGTATAGTGAGTAGTAACGGCATGGTTTGTAGGGGAGAGGCCGCGCAGGCGCGGAGTGGCATACGGGGGGGCCGGTCGATAGGCGGGCAGCGCTACCCCCTAGCCAGTTGCTTGCCACTAATTAAGCGCTTACGTTGCTAGATTTAGTGCTTTTATCGATGTTAGGGCGCGTTTTCTCATCAAGCGCTGGGTAGCAAAGCGCAGTTCAGTGAAATTAATTTCCTTTATTGATTTTTACATTTATTTATGGCTTGCAATAAAATACGTAGTATAAATGCACATGTCCACGTATTGTATAAAAGACTTTTGGCAAATTGCAAACATTTACGTAAATCGAAGCTTGATTCGTTATTTTAAATATATAATAATGATGAAAGACAATATTCAAAAATATGTTTTATGAGCCATTTCAATCAATAGCAATATTTTGTTTTCAATGATAAATTTGCATCGAAAGATAGATCAAAAAAATCGAGAAAGCTTATAATAATAAGGGTTTATTGTGATTTGGTATTGTCATTTTCACCCTGTCTCCAGATTTAATCACCATAAAATAAAATAACACTAATGGGCATGTTTTCAAATGAAACAGCTGAATCTAGCGCTTTTTCAATTAGGTTTCATCGCTGTTTACTGCCAAGTAGGATATATGATCCGGTACCCGTGCGCCACTCAGCAGACCTCGAGTCCCGCGGTAGTCCGCGCCGCGCCGGGCCCCAGAGAGCCCGCGCCGCCCGCCATGAGGGCGCGCGCGCTCCTCGCACTGATCGCGATATACGCTACATTCAGCCATGCCGAGAAGAGCAAATTCTGTGAGTTCTTTTAAATATAAAACTTATTAAGAAGACCACCGATCTGACGCTGTACATTTATTCTGGCAGTACTCGTACACAGCTTCAATTTGACAAACGCACACACATTTATACTTAAACTTAAGTAAGCTTCTTAATACTTACGCGGGAACTTACGCTCGAGAAAATCCACATAATATATTGAAGTCCTCCATAAAGTAAACGCCTCGGGAGTATGTAAAATTACTTTTGTAAAATTGTTCGTTAGTATGTAGGTCACCAAGACAATAGGCGGCGCGCGTCCCTCTAATATAGAATACGATTCATTACTCGTAGTTTGCCCGTATACCTTCTTTATATCCTTAACGATATTAGGTCGTTACGGCACCGTGTCGTTCGACCTAAATTACCTTTTGTATTATAAGCTTTATCATAATATACGGTACGCGTTGACAGTTGTTTATTAATTTTAATTTTGACAATATTATATATTGGACTGGTGTTTCTGAATTATAGAAATCACTGTGTTGATTAAAAGTTCTACTTGTGAGTGTTGTTAAAGCCGATTAAGGTCCAAATCAGGGCAATTCTACATATTATCATCTTTATCTCTATAATTCTTTCCGCTGAACGTATTTAATTATTTTTTCTATGGGTTAGAGTGGATTCCTTGATGGTTTAGATTAACAGTTGGATGCAATAGGTAGCACTGCTGTGTGTCACATATTAATTATCATCAAACTATGATGAACCCATTAAAATAAAAGATGTCCATCTTCCACTGGCGCATAGGGAGTATAACCTCAAATATACTGAGATATGAATGAAATAATCATGATGATACAAGTCTTTACGTACCATCAAGTTGTTCCAAAGGATTTGCTTCCAGCAATATATTCCTATCAACTTTTATCTATACATAGTACAAAGTAATTCATCCGCGTCGGTTTATTTGTCCGGTTTCTTCTACTAAACCACACAACGGATTTAGAAACGGTTTCTACTGTCATTTAGATAAATTCCCAAAGAAAAAAAAATACTATTTTATACTACACGGGTAGCATGATGGTAAGCAGCTACTATAAGGTATTGACGCTAGGAACACCAGAGGCATTACTCGCCCGTCACCAACTCGAAGGAAAGGGATGGGAGTATCATAAGCAGAGAATAAGCAGGGTGTTTTGGGCTTCCGGCGCTCTTACTCACGATACAAAACACATCGGTGGTGTATTTAACATTGTTTCACGCTGATGTTCTGTGAGAGGGTGGTAGGTGCATCCCCTATTGAGTCGGCCCATTCGTGCTGGGAGCAGCAAGGCTTTACCACCAGCAATTACTTTCTCAAGTAGAGGTATTAAATGGTTTCTAATGGAGTCAATTTATGGCAGGCGCTGTTACACTGAATATATACTTTAAATACCTGTTTCAGGGAGTTGTAGTTCTTCAAAATTCAAAAAAATATTTGCATTAGTCATTAATTGTCGCCGAACAAAATCCAACGAAGTGAAAGCGGGAACTCCCATTGCTGCGTTTGCACGAAGATATAATATATAGCTTAGCTAACGAGATAGATTTTTACAGTTTTCTATATATATTTTTTCATGAGGGCTATAGTATAGATACCTAAGCTATAAAATAAAGTATCCATATATGGATTTGATATTTGGCAACGTAGAACATCTTTAGTGGATATGTACCCTTAACTTTTATTGATAAGAACAACATTATCACTAGTCAAAATATAACTATATGGTCACCATAACAGGATGATGCAACAAGTATATTAATTTATATACCTATATTATATAGCTTATTTAAGACTATTTTACTTACTTATCATCACGCCATTTCCCTTGCGGGGTAGGCAGGGAGAACAGATATAAAAGAAGAGCATTTTAAAATTACCTAATGAATCTTATCAGTTTGAAAAATGAAGTTTATCAGTTTTTTTTGTGTTTAATTTTTAGTTGAATGTGCTGTACTGGAAGTATCAGGCAGATTTTAAAATACTTTCGCTTTTTATAGCTTATAAATATTGAAACAGGATAAGTAGTTTTTTGAGATTACCCCCTACATGCAAACTTATTATATTAATACCCCCGACATCCAAACTTACACACGTTAACTCTTTATCATAATAATAATAATTATAAATATGCATAAAGGTCGGCCCTATTGACTATCTGATCTATAGATATAGTATATATACGTATACGTATACTATATCTATGATCTGATCCGTCAATGTGTAACGTATATTACTAAGGTTCGTTACTTGAAATGTCGGCTATAAATTGTTTTTATGACTTAGCCTTTCGTTATGAAGTCCCTCCTTTCCAGGATAACTTTTTTAAATTATTAGAGCGATTTCGTTGTTTAAAGACAATCCTCAAGCAAAAATGTTAATCTGTGATTTCGTATATTTTAATCAAAACCAGGTTAATCAATATATTAGGTACTAAAATACTTGTTGATCTTCTGCCATCCTTCCGACAACTTATTAGCGATCTTATCCACTGGTCCAGGTCCTCCGCAATGCCTGGGTCCTCCAATTAATAGAACAGTCTCTCCAGGAACCAATTTTAACACTTTCTCCATGAGCAAATGGGAGGCCCTGGCATAACCGGAGCTCGAAGAACTCGTAGCTACTGTCATTTCGTTCGGAATCCCGGGTATTGCCGACAACTGAACTTCTGTAGTTTCTTTCGCAAGATTAGACACTAGTAATAACGAGGCTACGCTACCCCATCTCAACACATTCACAGCGCCGTTTAATCGTTTGATCTGCGAAGATAGAGGTAGGCTTCAACATGAGTGGCATTTAATTAAGGTTGTAGGAGAAGGAGGTTTAATGTAAAAAGGTTTGGTTTATTTGGGATTTGGATTATTAAATGATGCTTTTGAATGAACTGAACTGTGTTGCGAAGAACGACTCTTTCAGCGCCATCCCTTGTAATGGGGGCGACAAGATTTTTAATTTATTTTAAACGTTTTACCCGCTCGTTCCGTTTGATTAGTTTAATTTAGTGTTTGAACCATTTTTTTATGTACAGTACATTATTAACTTAATTAACGAGTACAAACGGTGAAGTATTTTTTGCGAGTGTCAAATTGATTAAATGTGTTTGTTAAAGGTGTGTGTAAGTTCAAATTAATATTCCGAAAATACTAGATTTTTTTGAGAAAAGAAGTACCATCGTCTTCAGAAGCTATTTCATATAGTGAGTGAGAGTGATGGAGTACTAAACCACTTATACCTATCCTTACTGTCTCCTTCCTTATCTCCTTTCTATTAGCTTTCCTTTCCACCTCCTATCCCTTATCCTGAGGATGACATCGCGCAAGTATAAGCAGTAATGTTTTTTACTTTGGTGATACTAGCGTCTATTGTGTAGGCTATGGTAACAACTTACCATCAGGTGGGCAAATTTTTTTTTGGTTAAAGGGAGAAAAAATGTTCCTCACCGCACACCCCGTCGTTCGGGGCAACGAACAAGGTTGTGGGGCCCTCACCCACTAAAGAAACCCACCGTGTGCCGTCTCTCCGCCTTTATTGGCGGGCCACCGGAACCATATTACATTCTTTCAGTGGTACCATCAGGCGGGCCTAAGCTTCTTTATCACCCTATAAGAAAAAAAGTCAAGTATTCATAGAGTCATTACGGATACTGACAATAGATAGAGCTACTGAGTGTTATAGGATATACTTAATGAATAAGGTTATACTTCCGTGAAACGACATTTCCCTGACGATAAAAGTATGGAGTATAATAGCACCTTATCGTGAGTTGCGACGCGATTGAAATGAGAATGGGTTATTATGAATTGGGCAGGCGCTTCTGAATTGCAATTCTAAAAGTCTAAGGCGTTTCGATATTTGAATTAAGATTACAGGCAACATTATCTTTTCGAAATTCAAAGCTTTTTTTTTTTAAATTGAATTGTTAGTTTAAAAAACTGTACAATACTGTTCAGATCACGATACTTCTATGAAACTTGGAATGGTTTCAGTTTGATAACTTATGGTATAGATTTTGGATTCTAAACACTCGCTATTATTATACTCTTCCCATTGACCTACCAACAAATGGACTTCGTGACCGCGCTCAAAAGCGTCCGAACCAAAAGAGATACAATCGCGCGCCAGTCTCATTTGGTCGACCGACTTGATTATACGTTCAATATGCCGTATGTATTGTGAAAACGTGTAAAAACTACTCAAACCAAGTGAAAAAATAATATTTTCAGTAAGTAGACTATTGTTTTATCATTTGCAAGTATTATTATGCCACAAAATATATTTTAAATTTAGAATATTTGTAAGAGTTGATGATTATTTATCATCAACACTGAATATTCACTAGAAGCTGCATAAGGTGATCATGGTGTGGGCTATTGGTAGAAGCTACATAAGCTAATAATTTATTGGAAAGATAACTCAACACTATTATAATGGTACAAGGTTTCAAATTAGAATGTTGATTAAACACAAAGTGAAAAATGTGAAATCGAAAATAACAGTCACGAGCAGGATTTGAACCTGCATCTCCTGGATATCGTCCAGATGCTTTGCCAATTCAGCCATCGTGACAATTGCTCCTGACTGCTGATTTCGATAACACATTCATACTTAACGTCTTTAGGTGACACCTCGTGGCTGTTATTTTCGATTTCACATTTTTCACTTTGTGTTTAATGTATAGTGCTAAGCATGTCAAATGCTAAAAATATATATAAAAATATCTAAATAATTAGAATGTTGAATTTTGTATGTATTAATATAGACTCTCTATTGACTGTAGTCTATTGACTAGAGAGACTTTTTTCGTGAATTTTTGTACTAGACCCGACGTCAATTTTTATTAGATCAATAACCGTTCCAAATTAATCCCGCAATCATTACGAAACTTACACTACATTTAAAATTCCAGTCAATCTTAAGATAAACCAACTCTTAATATTTTGAAAACCTAGGTCACAATAATGCAATAGCCGCAAAGGGCCTTTAAATACCTCAACGTGAGGTCCAAACGCTGGTGATTTTCGCAAAGCTGCTGCTAACTTCACAACCCCAATATGACTGAAATCATTTGCAAATTCAGCCTTCGCATTAGCATATCTGTAATTCGGTGGCAAGGGTAACCAGGGTTCTCCGTTTGTAAATCCTCCATTATCAGAATCATTCCAAGGAAATGGAGATTTTGATGCTGAAGGCATGTTTGGCCAGCAATTGGTATTGGTAGCCCATTCCAAAAGTGTATCTACTGCTCCTAACTCGTCCCCTTGCTGAATTATCGCTGATCCTGGTAATGTAAGCGCTAAAAGATTAACGGCGTCCACCATTTCACTGCCATATCGGGTAGCTATCCGACTTCCATTGGATGTGCTTGTCTGCGGAAAATTATATGATTTTAAGGGTGCTTAAAACATAATTTACTACAAAACTTACTCAAATAGATAATTTCATATTCTCAATTTTGAGTCTAAACTTATCTTGGTAAACTAAATGAACTTACCATCCAAGTTGGCATAACACCTTGAGGAGCAATTAAAACAGATGCATAGAAACTAAGAATAATTTCAGGAGTAGCTCTACTGTTAGATGTAAGTGCTGTGCTAAATACACTATTCGCTCCAACGCCTCCATTTGCATAGTAAATACCAGCAACTTCTGGTCTCAAAGTTGATTCCACTAGAATGACCCTGGAAACAAGTTAAAATTTATATTTATAATTGGTAATCAGTATTCCTCATACAAGAAAGAAAGCTAAGAATACAGAGTTCCATTATTACATCTCTTTCAGTCCCATTCGTATCAAATGACTGTCTGTGAGTGTCTGGGAAAACGTAAAATAAGTCTATATACCTATTCATCTGACCTATATATTAGCCAGAACCATTTACACCTTGGCTGCTTATGCTCAACTATAGAACGCATATTTGGTAAAGATGGGAAGGAATTCCATTTAGTGTTCAGTATTCTTCTATTGGTAGAGCCTTGCTTATCCTAGCATGAAAGGGCCGGCTCGATCGGGAAAGTACCACCCTCTCACAGGAGATCAACGAAAATCAACGATAGGTACTCCTACCATTGAATTGCGTATGGCGAGTCAAAGCTCCGGAGGTCCAAACCTCCTCCCTATACTTTTCTTATTATTCTTTCTATCCTCTCCTTAGTTACCTCCTTAGTTATCGTCTCCGTATTATCCTCTGCCTATCCACCTACTGTATAGATTTATATATACATAGAAGAAGAGTTTATAGGAGATGGCGATGCGCGAATGATACCTCTGGTATTGGTAGCGTCTATAGGGTATGGTGACCGCTTACCATCAGGTGGGCTGTATGCTTGTTTGCCACTCACGTAGTATAAAAAAATCTCACATACACATCTATAAATATGATAACCCAGAAGAATAAATCTCTTACGGGGTCTCCAATCCAGCATTCCGTGCGCAACCCTTAGCATCTGCAATTATTTTCTTTAAGAGCCTTTCTCCACAGCTTAGATTCATCAAGAAGTCAGGATTAAGGAGCACTCCTGATACTCTCCGTTTTAACCAAATGCATTGAACGTTGGACAAAGCAGCTGCTGTACTATCAGAGCAAAAGTTAACAATCGCCTCGTTGTGGACACTGGCCCAAAAAGCGTTTCTACCTTCATGCCAGATCCAGGCATCTATTCCTGCTTCGAGCTGCAAATTGTCAGGCATAATTAAAATCAAAATCATTACCTAATAGTAAGTCAGTCAGTCTTACGTTGCTGGTGCCCGAGATTTTTCAGGATCTTTTTTAGTAGTTGCCTTACAAAAATAAATAAATAAAATATTCACGGATATTTCACACAATGTCCTCTAGTCCCAAAGTAAGCTTAACGCTTGTGCTATGGGTACCAGATTACGGATATAATACATATATTACTTTTTTGTTGTAAATACATACATATTATATTAGATAGAAAACATTCAGACGCTGTACAAATATCTGTGTTCATCACACAAATAATTGTCCTGAGTGGCAATCGAACCCGACCTCGTACACGGAAGTCGGTTACACCACCGACTACGCCACGAGGCCCGTCAAAATACATTTTAACTCTCTATATTTTTTTAACATCTTAAAGAATATCGGCGTGCTGTAATAGTTAATAACAGGGTTAAAGACTACAAAAACAGTCATATAGCTAAACTCCTCAACCCGAGTCCAGACTTCACAAACATCATCAAGAATTTTTAAAATGAGAATTATTTTTTATTTTTTACTACTGCCCAGTTAACGAAAACATCGTAGGGATATGCATACCTGAGAGATTACTTGAAGTAGTAATAATTTGGGAGGCCACACAAGTAAGCCTTCAAAATGGGGATCAAAGTCGACCTTGCTATCTTGAAAGCCCTAGTTAATTTCACAGAATGAACAAAGCTATCATGCCTCACAGAGTCTGTATAGTTATTAGCATGGCGTGGCTAGCTCAGTCAAACAAATCTATGGCCTAAGCTGAACACCAGATGTTGTACACATGGTATGATGTACTCCTGCATGAAATAATTCTATTCCCTTAGTCGCATTGTATGACGTATGCAAGACAGAGTGATGCCATGTGGTAATGTAAGTCCATCATGACTTGAATAGTGATATAGCCTTTTGTACTTGCCGGTGGATTGCCATTAGCAACTCCGTCTCTCCATAAGATTCTGTCTTCATATCCTGTAACGCTATCAGCACTTGACTTAAACCAATCTGATTCTGAGCTGACGGTCTGTATATCTAAAGAAACCGCAACTTTGAGATCTGTTAAATATTAAGAGAAATTTCATATAAACTTATTAATTATGTACATATTCACAAATAATAAAATCTACTAATTATATTCTAAGCTACACTATAATTTAAAATAAAAAAAAATAAACATTCAAAAATTTCAAAAATTTATAATTGTGGGGTTGTGAGGCTGTGAGGAGATAGTATTAGAAATGGACATGGAAAACCTGTAATTTCCTTCGTAGCTCTTGAGCAGCAGACCAGTAGATATCCTAGGCGCCCTTCATCATAAAGCCGATCACAACCGATATAGTCTTTCACGAACACTTCCACAATATATGATTAGGTCCTTTATTATAGGTATAGATTTTAATTGCGGATTCTAAAAGCGAATGGCGCGCGCGCTGCTTATAGGTTCGCGTTTTTATTGCTACTACGTTTGCTTCGATATGCGATGCGGTACACATAGGAAATGGGAATAGTAAGGATTTTGTGTGAGTGCGTGAAGTGCGTGTGTGTACCTATTGTATAAATCACTATCTTCTTATTTAATATTTTAATTTAATTTATAATATTATGCGGCGCATACAATAATTATGCATCATAAAATTCCACTGCATCACTGACTATTGGTAATGTGCCCAGAAAGCTGGCAGCATTTCTGCGTTGAGTCGTAATACTAATCATTTGTACTAGGTATAGGCTGGCCTTCAGATCCGTGAAGCGTCAGTTAGTCGTCTAGCTATTTCCTTATAAAAAGCGCGAGCGTTCGACCCTAAAACCCAAACATTTCGACCCCAAACGGTTTAAAACAATTGTTACACTCAAGGTTATTTCGGCCATATAGGTGAGGGTATTCGCAAATGCAAAAGTAGCAACAGGATAGCTAGAGGTGTTTGGCAGATGTGATGGCGTAAGGGTCCCACACCAAAGGCCTACCCGTCGTGTATATAATATTATCTTATATAATATATCCCATAATATTAAGATTACTAAAAACAGGAAATGAAGAGAAAGAAGAAATAATAATAAAATTAAGATTAAGATGTTTTGTTTTCGGTCGATTTAAATTATATTTCAATCAATCTATTTATCATGATAAATAAATCTAATGTGATCTCAATCCCAGATTGGGGATCGGACTTAATATGCACTGTTCCCCGGTCTTACATTTCGTTAATTTTAATCTAAAAAAAATTACCTATTTTCTTAGCTTTCTCCAAGACACTATTAAAATCATCTTCATTACCATAGCGGGCATCTATTTCACTGAAGTCTATGGTACCTGGCTTGGAGCAGTCCGTACTTCTGGCTACTAACGGAGACAGTATCATGGCATCTGATCCGAGAGCTCGGATGTAGCTTAGTTGTTTAGTCACACCTGGAGATTCGTTTTATACAATAAGAATGGCAGGCCCGCACGATAGTAAGCAGTTAAGTCTATGGTGCCAACAATATAAGAAGTGTAATAAATAGGATGAAGGTACGCTCTCACTCACCAGCAGTACGAAAATCTACCCTACTTTACGCCGATATTCTATAAGGGTGTGATGCTTTTCAGTTTTAGCCAGCCTATAACTTATGCTGGAATCCACGAGGCTCTACCACTAAGAGGTAAACATGATCAGTATAACTAAGAACCTAAATGATGATTAGAAAAATTCTACATAGTTAACAAAATTTACATTATTACGAGTATATCGAAATACTATCAACCATCCGCCATTTGTAGTCATAGCTTGACGTTGGCTTCTCCAAGAGAACGGCATAACGAACAGTCTCGTACTGGCTGCATCCAATGGCTCGTTGTGATTTTGACTATATCGTCGGTTCACCTGGTGGGAGGCCGTACTTTGATGCGCCGTCGATATTTGTCGCCAGTCAAGAAACATACTTCCACAACGGCTAGTTTTGGTTTCCTCCATTATTTTTATATATTACTTGAAAGGATGTTTGGTATCGGAATGTGACCTTTCACGCAAAAATATTAAAAATCTGTACCACTTCGTTAACTTATTGCACTTGTTAGCCTTTGTTTAATATATAGTACAGAACAATGAAACCTAGGCTTTAGATTTTTGCATTATTGTCCATCATGGACGAGTAATCTCATCATCTCTTTCTTGGCGCTCCATTCCAAGTATGGTATAGACTTGCCGATTCCAGTATGAACTTGATTTGACTAGGGAAGTACTACTCTGTCACAGAATATTTGTGTAAAATATATAGGTAGTTGTACTGTTGTGGTTAGTACGGCAGATGAGAGTGCCCGAGACTTGAATCTGCAGAATAAGCCTTTACACATTCACGCCCTTTTCCTGTCTACGTACTATAATTTTCACTCAACCTGAGTGAACAACGCGTAAATTATGTATCTAGTGTTGCTAGAATCTAAGAGCTATAATGACTATTTACCATCAGGCAATTAATTAATGCAAATCCGCAAACGGATGCTTGCTTACCTTCAAGACTTCCTAAAAGTTTTTGTTTTAATTTCTTACCCTTTAAATCACCTAAACCATCACCATCGGAATCTTTAAATGAATCTACCACCACTTTGTAATACACTGCGTTATTCCACCACTGAGGAACTACTTCACCGACTATCGGCCCTATCACAGCGTACACGACCAAAATCCACCACATTGTGGCGTCATTTGTGGTGATTATCTCAATTTGCATTGACCTTCTGAGGTGGTATAGTGATGTAAATGTAAATATTGGGTTTGGTATTAATGCAGTAAATTTGTCCAGTATCTTGTTAGAATACTCAGGTTTTATTGAAAAACGTTACTGTATATTAAAATACGGACCCGCAACTTTCAGCTAAAAAGTAGATTTAGCCTTGGAATTATAATAATTAGTAATGAAATATCGCCTCTGGAACTCATTTTTAACTGTGAAGACTCCACACCAAATTAGTTATATTCCAGTGGCATCTCGTGGTGGTGCTTACCCAGATCTTAAACTTAGGACTCTATAATCATCACACATGTACAAACAAGCTAATAAAACTTAATTTAGACACAAAATATATTCAGAAATATAACCTACATACACTATAAATTATGTTCTTTAATAAATATGAATCAGCATAAATATTTGAGGATAAATAATATCACAAAATCTATAGGTATGAAATTTAAAAAATATGAAAGACATTCACGTCGGTGGTGCTTGCAGAATCAATGCTTCTCCTGGTATAAGTCTTATAGCCCCATAAGAAACAGCGTCCCTGCACAAAGATATAATAAAAAAGATACATTACTCGTACATTGTAAAATACAAAAAGGTAATCACATCCGTGAAGTATAATATATAATATAACAAATAATCTAGCTTATCAAGGACCTAAACAATAAATACGATTTTTTTTTCATAGTCTAATGCTATTTCACTGTTGCACGGGTCCCTCCTCAAAATGAGAGTGTTGGCATAGTGCAGAGTACTGACCCAAAATTGGTCATGTTCGGAGACAAGGATGGAGTACAATTCTTTACTTTACTATATAAAAGTACATTATCGTTCTACAATAGCTTGTTGAAAAGTTTAAATAAATAGTTGCTCTCATATAAAACTTATTATATATAGTATTTTTATGCCTAATTTCGACGTCTCTCCAGAAAACATTAATATATTTCTGGAACTCTGAGGTAAAAGCCGTAAGAATATGGGTGAATTAAATTTTACTGTATCTATCTATTACATTATTTGCTTCTTTGACATTGAATACAACAGCTCAATAAAGATAGTACTATCGCTGGTGGTATATTACCCCACAATATATAGATGATAATGAATATATAGATATAATTATTATCACTTGTAAAGCAAATTGCGATAAAACTCTAAAAGTTGTAGATAAGTATTGGAAAAATATATCTAGTAAAAGTTAATTTTTTGGTAAGGTAATTGAGCAATTAATATAATTGCGATTAATGTTCATGTTATAGAATGGCATCCGCAAAAAAACATTGTAATTTTGGTGTACCGAAAATATGTCCAACAATATTAGTTGATTATGAGAAAAATCGGCATTCGACTCAAATCTGAATTCTGGGAAAGACCACAATTTTGGAATTTGGCTGAACGAATGATAAGAAGTTCAAATAACGCTAGCCCTTTTTTGCCAAATAAGTTGTAACTCATAATTATTATAATAATTAAATTATTAACAATTTATTATCTACTACATAATAATGTAGAACGGCCCTGTAAGTAGTGACTCGGTGAGCACTACCACTGAGCAAGTGGCATGATAGATTGTTTGCCTTCAAAATTAGTTCCTCGAATAATTTATGATATCTAGTACTACTTTTATTCTTACCCGGCCAATCGTGTACTGTGAATACTTGATACATAAATAGTCAGGGGTTCTTGAATCCAGGGTATTTCCCTAAGGTCCACTGTATCATCTTCAGTACCAACGTTAAAGACTAAGGCATATGTTTCGTAAGTTCGGAGGTGTCTGACCAAAACCAAGGTATTTTCAGTCAATGGTTCAATGTAGTAGTCTCCGTGGGAGAGAGCTGGTTCTTTTCGGAGACTTGTGAGTGTTCTATATACCTGGAAGCAATAAATGTTATTTTATTGCAAAACAAAATTTTCTCTAAACATAAGAAATACTTGCTTTCATGAAGAAATCAGCTGTATGAAAAAACTATAAATTTATACCAAGCTTCGAAATATCAGTGAATATTTTATTTATTTACGTGATAGTGACTCCTCTCAGCTTCCTGCTGTGTCCTCAGATTGATTTCCATATAGTCCTCAGCAATGGGCAACCAAGTCCTCTCACTGGTTGAAAATCCAGCATTCGTTGTATTATCCCAGTGATACGGTGTTCTGGAAGGATCCCTGGAGTAATCCAGGTAATTACTTTCATTGCCCTGATTGATAGCAGCCACGTCGACCGTATCATTCCAACTCACAAATCCATCTCGCATGCCAATTTCTTCTCCTTGGTAAGTAACTGCCACTCCTGGCAGCAGCATATTTAAGCTATTCAAACCATCCACCATGTCTGTCCTGAATCTGGATGGCATACGGCTTTGGTCGTGGTTACCAAACTAAAACAGAACGTAGGAAGAATTGTATAGTGAGCTTCTTCTTTTATAGTGAGATTCATCAGCTCTCTCAATATTATCTACTTACCACCCAGTTAGCCACGTTTCCTTTAGGCATATAAGTGAGCCAGCGCTTTATGATGTACGCAAAGTCTCTGGCAGTGGAACCTGCATTCAGAGTAGTAATGAAGTCGAAATTGAAAGGAAAGTGAGCTCCAATGCGACCTCTTTCGTCTCCATAATACAACATCGTATTGGCAATATTGGCGTAGGCCTCTGCTAACAATATTCTAAAACAGTAAAAAATATCTCATGAAAGACAACGATATATTGCCTCTGGTATAACAGCCTAAAGAGCAATATAGGTTATTGCTTTTTAAACTGGACGAATTCTTGTTAATTTCTTTTAAAGTTATGTTTATTACATTTGTTATTTCTCTTTAGGGTGTGTAAAGTATTCAAGAGGGATGAGTTCGAACCCGGTTAGTGGCTATTATTTTCTGTTTTACATTATTGCATTACCCTTTTTTTTTTTTTTTATTGCACGTGGTTGCATGCGAGCCACGGTCCATCTGATGGTAAATGGTAACCGTCGCTCATGCACTCAACTATACCGAGAGTATTATCAAGCCGCTGCTCACCATTTAATTTCACAGATATGAAATGAAAGAATAAACGGCTATCTCCTGCTACAACCAAAACGCAATGATGTACTTCATGGCCGTTCACACGGGAGATGGTGGTACCAACCCGCTCGGGCCCGATAGCAAGTGAGTATCTCTCCCACTTGGTACCCAGCCCTACCACCAGTAATGCAATGGGTGATCATTGCTTGCTTCTCTTAGTCGCCTCATACGACACCCGTCGGAAAGAATGGGGTGGTGACACTTGTATTCTTAGTCTGTCACCACACAGATAAACCTCTTATCTCAATAAAACTGTTTTAAATAACTGTTATTAGATAAACTTACTTGGTTTCCGCTCCATTATCTTCTTTCCATTTATCAACAGCTTCCCTCCACTCATAAACAACATCATATAGCTCTCTAAGATCCCTTACATGTTCTTGAGTAGTATAACCTGGCTGATCAGGTGTCAAAAACATATTCCCAGACAGAGGTTCATCAGGGTATATTCCATTTTCATCAGGTTCAGTTTCAAATAAATGTGGAATGGCGTCTACTCTGAAGCCATCAGCTCCTTTTTCAATCCAGAAGATCATGATTTTAACCATCTCATCCCTGACTACTTGCTCTCGGAAGTTGAAATCGGCTTGCTCAATAGCGAACTGGTGAAGATAGAACTGCTGTCGAGTGTTGCTCCATTCCCAAACGGTTCCACCAAATTGACTAATCTGAAATTATAGATTAATGGATTATCCTTTAAAAAATGTTTTGCCATATACAGATAAAGACGTAATCTCTAAACTTACCCAGTTCGATGGAACTAATCGATTGTCAGGATTGTTTGGGTCTGGTCGAGGATCAGCCCACACGAAGTAGTTTTCATATCCTGGTTCCCTTGCTTCCGATCTTATAAAATATTCCGATTCTGTACTAGCATGATTCGGTACATAGTCCAAAAGGACTTTTAAACCTGCAAAATTAACACTACATTTTACATTGCTTTGTATCATTTGCTTGTTGATTGTACAGATGGTGGAGTGGTTTAGTATTCCCACACAGGACAATTCTTTGTGTGACCCAGAAGTGGTTATTCTGAGTGGTGTATTTTTTGTCCATTAAATTGTATGTTTGTAAAATCCATCATAATAAAATCCAAAATATATTTTTATCTTTAAATGGCAAGGATGAGTTTCATAAGAAGGATGCGACTTCAAAATTTGTTATGGTTTTCTGGGTTATTTTACCTAAGTTATGTGCTACTTGAATCAAATTTTCAAAGTCCGCCATAGTCCCATATTCTTCATGTATATCGTAGAAATCGCTAATATCATATCCAAAGTCAATCATGGGAGATTTGAAGATCGGTGACATCCAGATAGCTCCTACTCCAGCCTCCACTAGGTGTTCAAGTTTCTCTGTGATACCTGATGACGTAAATAATTAGGCATAAGTATTTTATAGCTTATAAATAAATAATTTCTGAGACGTAATAATTGTTAAACGTTTTCATCTATCCATTATTAAGCTACCCCAAAGTGAGAAGGCTTAGATCATAGACCACACGATGGATTGCTATTTTTATTTTATCGACGTCATACGGAAAAAATGCTCTTAATTATCATTTTCAGTACGTGACGGCTCTGTGATGATAACAATAAGTTCTTGATTTGTTTTGTGCCTTAAATCGGGAATTATTCAGTGAAAATATGTGTCTTCTCATGAGAGATGTTCTCAAAGAGACATGCAAGTCAATAGGTACATACGATTATAATTTTATTATATAAACAGACGCACTTGTGCGATCGGGTTTCGTAGTTAATATTTAAACATTATCTATACATTTTAAGTTGGTCTCCTTAAATATGTATGATTAGGTAATGAGACTGGCAATATAGTATAGCATACTAGCTGACCCAACACACGTTGTCCTGACGTAGCTATGAAAATTCAATTACTTGCGAACTGTAAAACATGATAAGTTAAAAAAAAATATTCGTTAAGTTTAAATGTTAGGGAAATTCTCCAATTATTATATGCACTATTTTCTTAATTTTTTCTTTCATAAGAACCTTCTCTTGACAATAATAAACACAACCAAAAAAGAATTAGTGAAATTGTTCCATCCGTTCACGCGTGATGCGATGGCCTAGGGAAATAGAGATTCATTTTTATATATTTAGATAATAAAGTTTGTACCTTGTAATTTCACAACCTTTTTTTACTTACATAAATACTTTATTGTGGGACGTTTATATATGCAATTTTTATATTATACGGTTAGAACTCGTGTAGTGTTATTAGGCCCAGGATGTTTCTCAAGTATTATGCCTAAGACCCATTTAGCTGGGAGAACATTGTCCTCCTTTAAAATTACAATATCGATAATGTTAGGTTCTTTAGTTTTAGAAATCCATTTATATCTCTCATTTAAAGTACCTAACTAAATATTTTAGAAATCATGAGGTCTCGGGTTCGATCCCCGGGGCGAGCAATGTTATTGAGCTTTATCCTAAAAATAAAAATTCTCAGTAACAGTCTGGAATTTGGAAATGTGCCCGGTAGATGTCAATAGGCTCGTCCCTTTTACGTGGGACTTAAACATAGCTGGCGAGTCGTGGGTGTGTAACACACCTCTGCCTACCCCTTCGGGGAATACAGACGTGATGCTATGTTCTAATTATTTTATAAACCACCTATTCCAAAAGTCTCTAACGATTTTTTGTGTCTATTTTCATCTATCTATGTTAGTAATATTTAGTTTACTGTAGTCATCATCAGGTTAATTTATTAAAAGTGCCCCATTAAGAAAGTGATGGTGTCAAGAGGGTTGTTTGGGCTATCGCTAAGAACTGTCATTGGCCTTGAATTCAAACAACCTTCTGTTTGTGCTAGTATCGTTGAAAGCTAAATGAGAGAAAAATACTCTGTATAAAAGTTCCTTAATACTAAGGGTAACCATTCAGATGAATAGGCATACATAGCCCTTATAGGACTTTGGTCCACGATCTGGTTAAAACGTATTTTTATTGGACCTTCATAGTCTACTCTAGTAGAATTGAAGGGTTTAGTAGGTTTAACTCTCACTTCTGCAATTTGTCCCATCAAGTGGCTATTTGTCTTTGTAGAATACCTTTTACATGTAACACAAGGTCTATAGATTTTTAGAACCCAATACTTAGTTCTCAAAAAATTAAACATTATCTGCGGACCACCACACCACGAAGTATTCTACGATGTGCGTCTAAGATTATTAGCCGAGTAAAATGTCCTTTGGCCGGTATAGCGTGTTTTGTATTATAATGCTATATCTGACTTGTGTAATACGTCCACTGACTCTTAAAATTCCATACTCATCAAGTATGGGCAAAGAGAACGGAGATTGCTCTTCTTAGATAAAGCTCCCTTTAAATTATTAATCTCCTCAATAAATGCGTGTTCTTATACCAGTTTTACACATAATGAAAGTGGGTCCTTCAACTCTTGAGCTGTAATAAAATTAGGTTAGGTCGTACGTGCTTGCTTTGCTAATTTTAAATTTAATAATCTTCATTAGTATGATATTGCCTTTAACGCTAATTGTAAATTTAAAAATTTAGACTATATAAACTCCTTTTCAATATTAGATGATAAAGTTTAAATATTAACATTCTCTTCTTCTTTTGTGTCTTCAATATCAACTTTGGTTATATAAAATTCCTGGTAACTAACAATTTTGGTCCTGATTGTCAAATATTTAGTTGAAGTACAAATTATAATTTGTGAATAAGGTAAAAGAGTATTTTAGTACAGGCGGTAATCGAACCTGCGTCCCTTCCTATCCGGGGAATAAAAAAATTAGATGTCGCGGGACGTCTACCTGATGTCAAAACATCGAAATCATTTTGTAGAAATAATGAGTACCTAGAAATAAAATGATCATAACTTTTTCAATGTGTGCTTGTATAAAATTATGACATGTGTAAAATAACGGATATGCACATAAATCATCATCATCAGGCCCTGGATATCATCTAGGGCCGAAGTATTTGTCAAAACGAATCAAACGATTCTAAAGTTGATGGGATTGCGGCGCTTTATAGCATAGTGCCCATGGCCATCCGGCTCCATTATCAGACCCTGAATATCATCTTTGCCATGTGGGGCCGGCTTTAGAATTATCCCACCCCTCTCTACCCATGGGAATTGTAAGAGCTGACTCAGGGAATACCGGGGGAGTGGGCAGCAGCACTCCTTCGAGTATTAACAACATTCACTGTGATCGCCAACCCGCCTGCCAAGCGTGGCGATTACGGCACTATCCCCCATTCTTGGGGAGGTCTATGACCAGCAGTGGACGTTAAAAGGCTGATGGATGGATGGAATATCATCTAGGACTATGATACTATTCAAGGTAACTCAAACTAGCCCTAAATCGATGGGTTGCGACGTTTAATTACCGAGTACCCATGGCCGCCATCCAGCTCTATTATCAGACCCTGAATACCATCTAGAAAGAAAGTACTCGTCAAGATGAATCATACGAACCCAAACTCGATGGGGTTACGTCTTTTTTTAACGGAGTACCATGGTCACCTTCCAGCTCCCTCATCAGACCCTTGATATCATCTAGGACTGGAGTACAAGTCAAAAAAATTCGAACGAGCCCTAACTCGATGGAGTTGTTTCATTATAGAGTTGCTATATCCACCTTCCAGCTCCATCATCAGATCAGCTCCATGTCATCATAATTGCATTGTCACGCGATATACGTATACTTGCAAAATTTCAGCTCAATCGCAAACCCGGAAGTGTGTCAAATTGAACTTGCAAGATTTGAAAGGGGACAAGTAAAATAAAAGCATCGCCACGCTAAAAGCCGATTTTACCCTCCCTCCGCATTAGATGTTTCACATCAATATTTAAAAATATTAATTAGTTAACTGCACTCGGGCGATCGGTTCCTTATCGCTGTGGTATGCAGTCTTTTATTGTTCTCATAGGTTGATGCGCTTCGGTGTTCGCTCGTATCCGGCTCTGGACCATAGGATGATACCAGTAAGGTCTCGATTAATTTTGTGCCTAAACACGGGAATTATTGAGTGAAAATATGTGTGTTCTCGTCTATCGTTTATTTTGAACTAACAATTTGAAATATGATTTCCAAGTCAGTAAGTACATAATAGACTTAGAAGTAGACGTACTTGTGCAATCGGGTTAAACACTGAGTATTTATGGCAACTCAGGTTCTTGAGAGTTCTGGCTATAAACTTTGCGTTTGCAAGCCAATCTGTTACTGTGAATTCACTTTAAGTTAAATATTACAGAAGTTACTCATTTCAATTCTCGAATATATTGCGACTTAAATTAGTTAGAGGTTAGTTTGCAAACGTCATGAAGTAGAATTACTACAGTTACCTTAAACTTGTATACATACACCTAAAATTTAATTAAATCTAAATTTGAATTTAGGTGTTTGAAATTGTAGTAAATTCTACAGAAGATCGGCTTAGAATAAGCTTTAAATTTGTAGATATTAGTCTTTATCAGCAGATAATAATTATTAAAGATTGGTATTAATAAAATCCGAAAAGAATTGAGTAAAGGTATTGGGTTATCATAAAGGGAATAACTTTGAAGGTCACGACTATATAGGTAAGATATTTTTTGCCCTTTGGTTCCAAAAGTCACTAAGTTTACGGGGAACTACAAAAATTACATGTCATCATTAAATGGGTGTCGTATTTAGCTTCATTCCTGTAATTTCATACCTCGCAAATCACCAATACCATCACCATCGCTATCTTTGAAAGACCTCGGATAGATCTGATAGATGACTGTATTTTCCCACCAATCGAGTTCTCTCAGCTCTGGTTTTTCTTCCACATTCCTCACAACAAGCCATGTCACGACCCCAACTACGACCCCCACAATTACAGCAGTAGCTAAAGCTACATGTACTATTTTGTTGCACATTTTCTCAATACTGACTGTAAAGTCTATTTGACTCATATTTAAATAATTCTTTATCGGCGTAGTTACAATTTATCTACGTATATTGCTTTTTGGTTTATTGTTTTATTTTCTACTTCAGCAGTATCAATGACGAAAGCGGTTGTTTTTATATTTCTTCTCATCACCTTCCAGTCCTTATTCAAATTACTTTATATCCGAAATCCGTGTTATGTCTCAGTTTCGTTCTATTCAACTATTTTATTAATATTTGGTTATTGTTAAGTTTCGTTGGCGTATTGACGAGATTGTACAATTTCTAACTGCAAGTCGTTTCTCAGGGACTTGTTGTAAGATATCTCTACCTATATTATTTTGGTACTTAATTAACATGAATCTCTCTATAATCTGAAAGAGTCACCAGTTACAAAGAATTTATCTGGATAGTAGGTATCTATTGTAGTAAAACATTTGACGCTGGTTTAAAGTAATATGAATAGAAAACCTATAACAATTAGGGACATATTACTAGAGTAAAAGGACCAAAATATTGATAGATTGGGTAAAAAATTAAGATGAACGAGTTTTGGATGTGAATGATATAAATATATTAAACACAAAGTGAAAAATGTGTAATCGAAAATAACAGTCACGAGCAGGATTTTCACTTTGTGTTTAATGTATAGTGCTAAGCATGTCAAATGCTAAAAATATATATAAAAATATCTAAATATTTATAGGGTTTGCGTCATTATTAGGTAAAAATTTTTATTGTAAAATTAAGTTTACCGGGTCGGTATAATGTATGAAAATACTTCTGACAGATGGCGCAGGCGTCACCCAAAGACGTTAAGTATGAATGTGTTATCGAAATTAGCAGTCAGGAGCAATTGTCGCGATTGCTGAATTGGCAAAGCATCTGGACGGTATCCAGGAGATGCAGGCTCACATCCTACTCGTGACTGTTATTTTCGATTTCACATTTTTCACTTTGTGTTTAATGTATAGTGCTAAGCATGCCAAATGCTAAGAATATATATAAAAATATCTAAATATGATATAAGTATGTTTTGTCGACTTCAAGGTTTTGGAGAAAGCATTATATGTTACGTTGAATAATATATTTTTTGCGTTGAAAATACCCTTTCTTTTTATTAAGACGGGAAAAACCTATCTAACCGCACTGCACCCGTCGTTCGAGGCAACGCTCAGGCTAGTGTGGGGCGTTCACCCACTAAATAAACCCGCCGTGTGACGTCTTTCCGCCTGTATTGGTAGACCACTGGAACTGTGTCACATTACTTCAGTAGTGCGTTGAAAAAACCTCAACGTTTGTTTATACACTAACTAGGTACGCTGGTATCAGATAACTTTATACCCAACACTAGTTCAGTAGGACGTCAACTATGCAATTATCGCGGTCCAGTAGATACCCCATCGCAATTTGTAGTTTGTAATGTGCTATTTGTAACTATTAATTTGAGTACTTACTTACATTATATTGTTGTTACAGCGAGGAGGTTTTATGTAGTATGTAAGTAAGTGGTGGCAAACAAGCATACAGATAAGTGCTAACCGTAGCCTCGTGTATAGAGGCTACCACACAACAAGCAACACAGCACTATAGATTGATCGTCACTCAGAACAAACGATTTATTACTCTAATAACAATCATGGAAATCAAAAATCATTTAATGAAAATATAGGTGAACTTACAAACTCACAACTTCTACGTGCGTAGAAGTTGTGAGATACAGAATCATTCTCATAGTACTGGTTGCATGTATAGACTGCAATGAACCCTTACCATCAGGCAGGCCGTATGCCTATTATTTTTATTTAAATGTTTGTCAGATTTATATATTTACTAGCCTTTGCCCGCGGCTCCGCCGCAGCCAAAAGCTAGTTTATTGGTTATATCTCAAAAAAGTCGCATCAAAATCCGTTCAGTAGCTTTTGCGTGATGCGCGAACAAACAAACAGACAAACATATAAACAGACAATCAGACAAAAAGAGTCTAAAAAAATATTTTTGTGTTCAGACACGCCTACATAGCCTAATTCAGTCTTCAAATAAATTAAATTTTTAATTTAATTTAAAATTCAGTCTTAATTTCAGTCTTTTTTCTCAAATATCTTAAATGTACATACACAGCTCTGTTACAGCTTTATAATATGTCCGACAACATTATGATCATAATTTTAACATATTTTATTGTTTTGAAATAAAACTACGTTTACGGAATCTATCGCGTTTACTTGATTTTACTCCTATCCCGACGTTTCGAATACTTTACAGCATTCATGATCACGGGTGGACTTAGATGATAGACGTCCAAGGTTGATATGTTATTTCAACGGTTTCATCTACCCACAGTATATGATTTTACAAAATTGTTGGTTTATTTATTTTAACCCACCTAATATTCGTTTAGAAACACAGTGAAAATATCTACTTCAAATGTTCATGCTTACAATGTATGAGACTTTAAATTAGTATATTAAAATGAGTATAATACTCCTCTTTAAATTGTAAAATTTTTGTTTTTATTTAGTGCTCAAAAATTCTACCACAAACTACCAATTACTACCAGTAAGAAGACAATCTTGGTTATTAGTTTATATTATTAAATATATTGATTTTGCCAAAAGCTAAGACTAAGAAGCTACCACCGGATCGGAACGCGGCCTGACTGAGAAAGATCCGGCCAGAAAACTCAGTAGGCAACAACTGTTATGGATTATTAGAATTATGGCTATTACCGATTATTATCGTTTAATAGTAGTCTAATAAATCGGTTATATTACATTCGTGTAACTATTATTATTATTTAAGTTATTCATTCACGTGATTTTATATCAAATTATTTTAGGTATGTAGATGATATGTAAATCCTTCAAGCACGCTATCATTACGTATAGTTTCATCTGTCTTTCTTAAATAGGTAAGTAGGGGTTACCTATCCCTAGCTGAGGCCGCGGGTGGACGGACCGGAGAATGACCGCCACTTGCTTATCCCAGCATGAATGGGCCGGCTCGATTGGGGAAGTACCACCATCTCACAAAAGATCAGCGTGTAACAACTGTAGTTACGCCTACCGTTATGTTTTGTATGCTTGTTCGTCATCCATGTAGTACAAACAAAAATCATCACAATTCAGACCTGGCAGGGTCTCCTAGCCCAAACTTATACCATTACACAAACAAAACTAAAAGATCTATAAAATGAAATAAAGGCCCAATTAGGAAATCTATGCATGAATGCTGAATGTCATTAGAAAAATATCACTTATATTAATATCATATTATTAAAAGCATATCTGAAACTAAAAAATATAGACGGAGCATTACCAACAATCCAGTGAAGCCATAGAAAACCATGCCAAACTTGTAATTACATTCGCTCACGTACACAAATACACACAAAACCATGCCAAAACGAATTGTCATAAACCAGGAGTGTCACTAGAGTATGATTTAAAATTACCCCAAAGAACTCGCCAATTTCGTAAGTATGTCACGTACAAGAATACGTCGTCAGCATTTGATTTGTTGTAAACATTTGATTTACTGTAAACTTACTTACTTTAAATTCTTTTATGTTTTACACTTAAAACTTTTAAAAAGTTACCCAAATTATAGAGATTATTTCTTTATAGTGGCAACACTTTCACGCACTACTTTTTTAAAGATTTAAAAGTGGCGGGTCTTTATAGTTGCTTCTTCTTCTCTTTATAGTTGCGGTGTCTTTATTTTTTAGCTAGTTTGAGGTATGAAAGATAAGGTTTGTGAGGTCTGCCAGTCCTATTTAGCCAGCGTGGTCGACTAAGGCATAAATACCTCATATTCTAAACACTTAAAAACTAAACTCTATCTTTTTGAAAAATGATCTACTATTTACAACTTTACAGAAATTGGTTAAATAAAGCTAAATTAGATAAACCACCTTCTAGCTCCATCATCAGATCAGCTTTATGTCATTATAATATAACATTGTCACGCAATATACATGTTTCTTATATTATTTATAGTCTTGTAACCCATATCTGGCCGTGTGGGGCCGGCTTTAGAATTGTCCCGCCCCTCTTTACCCACGGGAGTCGTAAGAGCCGACTGAGCGATACCGGGGGAGTGGGCAGCAGCACTTCCTCAAGTATTAACAACATCCACTGCGATCGCCAACCCGCCTGCCAAGCGTGGCGATTACGACACTATCCCCCATATGAGCGAAACACATGTTGTGGCGTTGTCTTGGGGAAGCCTATGTCCAGCAGTGGACGGAACCCATATTTAAAAAAATCCTAAAGAATAAATATGGCACGTAACGGAAATAATGTGACTTAGAAATAAAGATGGCGCGTAACAGAGAAACGTTACATTGAAAATTTCTCCCATACGTCGATAAAGAAGTTTCACTTTAAAAAAGTACTATGTCATTTACACCAATTTAACTTTAATAATATAAATTAATATATTTACAATATTTTATTATTACTAAATAATTATAAAACTGGCGCTGCTCGCAGTAGCAATGCTTCGCCCGCCTGCAGGGTTAGAGTACTGTCATTGATTACGGTACTGAAAACAAAGAAGAAAAATGTCCACGATCACGTATACTTCAAATATCATAGAAGTGAGAAAAAATATAAAAAAATGATGTTCAAAAAAATATCTGTAAAATGCCTGGCAGATATGAAATATCTGAATCTATTTATCTATTTATATTGAAATATTTTTGAAGAAAATTGGTGAAAAAGAATCTGCAACTTAGATAGTTATTAATATAAACATTTTTTATATATTTATTAAGCATTTTCACACTTCGTTTTGATAATATGAATATTATTTTATGTTGTTTTTATTTCTAATAATATTATTTTCACAAATCCATTTTAAAAAAACATAGGCTCACGCCTGTATCAGTAGGCAGAGGTAGCTCGATAACACTGCCCGACTCGGGGATCGAACCTAATCAGCAGTCGCTCACACTACTGAGCGTTGTATACGCTTTTACTCCATAAGTCTAAAGATGTTTAACATAAAAATATAATGAGATTTCTTATTTCGAGGAACTCAATATAAAATCATATAACTACTTAATTAAAGAATACAAATTTTAGTCAGGCTCAATAACTATTTCGAGATAAAAAAATATATTAATTTAATATAGAAATCGAATATTCGCCATATTCTATTGTTCATAATAGAAAAATAAACAAAGTGATATACGTTTATTAGAGCGAATCCCTACTACATGCGATGGCTTAGCGATATAGTGTACGGATTCGGATATTTTGTAGACAGACACCAGAATATTATACCTCAATAAAATAATGGTAACCAAAGCTGATAGATAAATAAAATATATGGTTCGAAAGAATACATACCCTGCTTCTCTAACAGAATGGATACTAGATACGTAAACAGTAGCTGGTAACGTCAGGTATGGTACCCTGTCCAAGTTCACGGAGTCAGAGTTGAGGCCCACGTTGAAGATGAGAACTAAAGTGTCGAAGGTCCTGAGATACCTCACTAGGTAGAAAGTGCTGTCAGATAGAGCTCTGATGTCATACTCTCCGTGGGATAGAGTGGTTTCTTTACGAAGTCTCGTGAGTGCTAGGTAAACCTGCAAAAAGTTTTCAAATCTAGTGGTAGTGTACTGACCACAGAAATTGTAATACTGCGAGATGGATATAGCCCTAATTCAGAGTCACAGCAAATATATCATGTTTAATAGAAAATTTATGCAACTTTTCTTTTATTAATTAAATTGTCATTCACTGGAAAGATAAAGCTTAATATATGTTTACTAATGACATCGCATGGGTGCAATTGACGGACCTCGTGGCGTAGTCGGTAGTGTAACCGAATTCCGTACATGAGAGGTCGTGGGTTCGATTCCCACTCAGGACAATTATTTGTGTGATGAACACAGATATTTGTACTGCGTCTGGGTGTTTTCTATCTATTATATGTATGTATTTACAAAAAAAAGTAGTAATGTATGTAATCACATATGTAATCTGGTACCCATAGTACAAGCGTTAAGCTTAGTTTGGGACCAGAGGACGTTGTGTGAAAAATGTCCTTGAATATTTATTATTTATTAATTTATTTTATATCTAAGATTTTTAAAGAACTGTGAGAATCTAGTAATCAATATTATTACGACCAATCTCTTGAGATTTAGCCAGCGTGTTTCAATATTATTTTTCCATGACTTCATTAATATATAAATCTGCCTTGGGAAATTATCTAAACATAAATATAAATGTATATTATATAAATATAAATGAAATACTGAAACAGCACTGAAATCTGTTAAATGTGTGACATGGTTTTGAAGAAAATAGCTGAGGTACAGCCTGACGAGAATCGTGAAAGTTTAATACTACGTGACATTTTGAAAATGTTGTTAAGGAAAGTATCACTAGAAGCGGTCAGCTAGCAAGTGGGCCCAATGTGAGCTGGTAAATTCACAAGCCTCACAACCTCTCAGACATGCCAGATATCCTGACATTAGTGAAAGACAGATATTCCTAACTTCCAAAAGTGAGTAAAGGGTGCTTGGAAAAGTCGCGCCAAAGAGACACGACAAAATTTAAACTCGAGACCTTTATCTTACACAACAAACAACATAGCATCACGCCTGTATTCCCCGAAGGGGTAGGCAGAGGTGCATTACACACCCACGACTCGCCAGCTATGTTTATGTCCCACGTAATAGGGGGCGAGCCTATTGACGTCTACCGGGCACATTTCCAAACTCCGGGCTGCTACTGAGAATTTTTCCTTTTTTTTTTACGAAAAATCTTAATAACACTGCCCGACCCGGGGATCGAACCCGAGACCTCGTCATCAGCAGTCGCTTACACTACCGCTGCACCACAGAGGCAGTAACACACAGAGAACCTTTATCTTAGCAGATCATTATGTGGGTAAATATCATAAATCGGTAACTTTCCGATGATTATATAGAAATCAGTCTTTACTATTCGCAATACTAAAAAATGCTAAATCAGTACACTCAGGGGGCATAGTTATTCCAATTCTAGTGGTCCGCCAATACAAGCGGAGAGACGGCATACGACTGGTTTATTTAGTGGGTGAGAGTCCTCACCCACTGTTCGTTGCCCCGAGCGACAAGGTGTGCGGCTAGGTACATTTTTTCCCGCCTTAACAAAAAGAAAAGGCTTAAGCACTTGTTTGTACTGTGCACAAAATATAAACTCATATAGAATAATGTATGGCTTCAAAATACTTTACTTTATAATGACTTCGAGCATCCTCCTTCTGTTTAGCCAAATTGATTTCCATATAATCTTGAGCCACTGGTAACCAGGTCTCGTTACCAGTAGAGAACCCTGCGTTAGTGGAGTTGTTCCAGTGGTATGGAGTTCTAGCAGGGTCCCTGGAATACAAATGGTAGGTATCTTCGTCTCCTCTATTACAGGCTTCGACGTCTACAGTGTCTTCCCAGCTGACGTAGCCGTCTCTCATTCCTATCTCTTCGCCCTGGTAGGTCACTGAGACTCCTGGTAACATCATATTGAGGCTATTCAGACCGTCCACCATATCAGTACGGAAGCGGGAAGGCATTCTGTTGTTGTCGTGGTTGCCGAACTGAAATTTAGGAATAATTATTATATGTCTACAGTTGTACTAATATTATTTGCGACAGTTTGTGGAGAAGTTTACAGATTGGTCTATGAATTTAAACGACTGAACGGATCTGGATGTATTTCATCCAGATCCGTTCAGTCGTTTAGTATGTCGATAGATGTGATGATAAACATATAGGGTGATTTTTACCCCAAAAATATGATTAGTTTATATAGCATATATAATGACTAACGGTAAATAAATTCGGTATACAAATTAATTATGAATAAACACAAAATATGTTTTGTCCTTAAACACAATATGAAAAATGTGAAATCGAAAATAACAGTCACGAGCAGGATGTTATTTTCGATCTCACATTTTTCACTTTGTGTTTAATGTATAGTGCTAAGCATGTCAAATGCTAAAAATATATATAAAAATATCTAAATATGTTTTGTCCTGATAGGAAGTTTGAGTGAGGTACGCCTAAACTTCGTCTTATGGTGAAAAATCAAATAGTATTTTTAGCACCTTCCAGAATTAGAATCCAAGAAGACGCTGTAGAAGTTGCACTAGACTCTCTACTCAAATAAACAGGAGAAGAAGCACAGCCACTTACTTGCCAATTGGGAGTACCACCCGCCGGCATATATGTCAGCCATTTCAGTATAGTATATACAAAGTCTCTAGCGGTGGACTCCGCAGATACGTCAGTAATGAAATCGAAGTTGAAGGGGAAATGCGCACCGTTAGCGCCAGCCTCATTCCCGTAATACAGCATCGTCATGGAGATGTTCGCGTACCCTTCGGAGAATATGACTCTGGAAATATAAGGCGAAGGTCAGCAGACACAGGAAGTGAAGAAGTCATATTACTGGTTAAATAGCATGAATGAATCCCACTTTCTCCAGAATATCCGTTGAATATATATAAATATTCACGGACATTTTCACACAACGTCCTCTGGTCCCAAACTAAGCTTAACGCTTGTGCTATGGGTACCAGATTACGGATATAATACATATACTACTTTTTTTTTGTAAATACATACATAAAATAGATAGAAAACACCCAGACGCAGTACAAATATCTGTTCATCACACAAATAATTGTCCTGAGTGGGAATCGAACCCACGACCTCGTGCACGGAAGTCGGTTACACTACCGACTACGCCACGGGGCCCGTATCAGCGTAAAGAAACGGTAGACATTTCTACTGTTAATCTCTGTTTGGAGATCGAGAGTGCAAGAAGCCCAAACTACTACTCATTTC
The DNA here is from genome assembly GCA_948253155.1 of Leucoma salicis. Lineage (NCBI taxonomy): Eukaryota > Metazoa > Arthropoda > Insecta > Lepidoptera > Erebidae > Leucoma > Leucoma salicis. Next base: position 29,559,658 of record OX411806.1, on the reverse strand, counting down.
GTTTCATCTCTTATTCTCTGAGATAGGCGATGTGTGTGTGATATATCAGATATTGTTAGCATGTATAGGCTAAAATAATCACTTACCTACCACCATTAAAGTTGTATGCTTATTTACCACATGGCATATTTAACAATGTTTATGTGGAGTCTATTCAAAAGGCCTTCTTTCGTCAAGAATGTTTAAATTGATCGAACGTATAAAAACGAAAAAAGTTAGTTTATTTGATGATGAATGCTGTTTTTGTTAATAATATCCTACAGGAAATAAGTTACGAGTATTATTGCAACATAATAATTATTACTAGAAATTATAAAAATAAGCTCAAATTATTTGTGAAAATAGAAATAGAGAACTTTAATGCGAGCGGAATTCCAACCGTCGTCCCTTCCAATCCGGAGAATTGCTCTAGACCGCTAAGCCAGGTGGCGTGGGTCGTAAAGACATCTAAAACAAATGTGATGTGGACATTGGGAATCGCCGTCGGTGACTGCGATGGCTTAGCGGTCAAGAGCATTTCCCTGGATTGGAACAGAAGCAAGTTTGAATCCCGCTCGCAGTAAAGTTCTCTTTTTCCACTTACACCAATAATTTGTTATAATAAATTTGTTCTTTAAAGTAGCTGAGCAGGTCAAGTGCTAAAACACAGATAAAAAAAAATAAGTTCTTTTAAAAAGTACTATTAGAACTTTCGTAGTCTGCATACGGACCGTGGTCCACCTATTGCCGACCGCAGATATAATAGTAAGCAAGCTAAGCTCGCTTTTTTACATGGTAAATGCTTAACATAGCACTCACAATACTTACCAACCATCAAATAAACGTTGTATGTTCTATGTCAAGCAGTCGGAACATAAATAGGTGATCAGCTCATAGACTTTTATAAAAACCCCTTATCATGCTTTTCCTGTATTCTAGAATAGCAGTAATAACACATCTATGGTCCGTGTAACTGAACCTCGATATACCAGGGGCATTGTCGCATGTGGTGCGGACACAAAATTTCCATAAACACAACACCAATGTGTTGTTTTCATGGAAATTTTGTTCCGTGTGGTGACGGATTATGAATACAAGTGTCGTCACCCCATTATTTCCCACGGGTGTCGTATGAGGCGACTAAGGGAAGTAAGCAATTATCATCCATTGCACGACTGGTGGTAGGACTGGGTACCAAGTGGGAGTACTCACTTGGTATCCGGCCTGAGCGGGTTGGTACCGCCATCTCCCGTGTGACCGGCCATGAAGCACATCGTTGCGTTTTGGCTGTAGCAGGAGATAGCCGTTTATATTTCATTTCATCTGTGAAATGAATTGGTGAGCAGCGGCTTGACAATACTCTCGGTATAGTCGAGTCCATGGGCGGCGGTTACCATTTACCATCAGATGGACCGTGGCTCATCTGCCACTAAATGTAATAAAAAAAAAAAAGGAAATGAAACGTTTTGGCTACAAGCAATTTGACCCCAGGATAACTACAAAACCAACAAGGAGTTAATAATCAGAAGATAATGGCTTAGTAAAACTTTCCCTTTTAAAATATTGTAAATGCTGTGGAGATGAAAATTATTAAACCTTACTTGAATTGCGAAGTTTTTAATTTCAATCGTTGTTACAGTTGAAGCGTACATTATTGAAGAGATTTCTGTGTCTAATACTTATAATGAACTTAAATATTTAAAGAGTTTTTAAGTATTTTATGGACAGTTTGTTATAACGATCGGGCGTGAAATAATCTATAACTCCCTAAGTTGGTTTAATGAATAATTAAAATAGATTTTACAGATCTTATCACGTTTTTCTTCGGCTTTTATTATAGTTTTATAGGGTTTGTTGTTAATTAAACAGGTATGAAATAAATAGGACTTTTAATAAATCATAGTAACCTTATTATCATAGAGTTTTATTTTGTTGGCAAAAGCGAAAAGTATTTGGCCCCTTTTATAATAAGCAGTTAGCGTGGCTACCTGGGAAAAGGGATTTTTTTGTGATTCATACTATTGATGGCGCGCTTTTTTAAACGTGATGTGGAGATCGAGACTGTCGGTCAGTACGATGGCTTAGCAGTCTAGAGCATCTCTCCGGACTGGAAGAGACGCAGGTTCGAATGCTGCTCGCACTAAGTGTTCTGTACAAACTTTTTGAAAAGATTTTTATCTTGTTACGAGAAAGAAGTATAACTTCTAACGCGTGTACATAAGTACATACACACTTTTAAATATTTTGATCTGTATTTTAGCACACACATGACATGCTCAGTTACTTTAAAGAACAAATTATTTGTAAATATGTGGAAAAAGAGAATTTTACTGCGAGCGGGATTCAGACCTGCGTCCCTTACAATCCGGGGAAGTGCTCTAGACGGCTAAGCCATCGCAGTGACCGACGGCCATACCCAATTTATTTGATGGCGGGATTTTTTAAATATTTTGATCTGTATTTTAGCAATTGACATGCTCCGCTACTTTAAAGCTTTACAAATTCACAATGATAGAATTATGCGTATAAAAACGTTTTCTTAACCATCTCACATACACCAAGATTATTAGTAGGGGTAGAGTAGGTCAATTTCATCTCAAGTGTAATTTGTTCTTTAAAGTATTGTGTTATGCATATGCTTTAAATTAATTAAATTAAAATAATCATTTTAAAAATGTTCAAGTAAACCTCTAATATTGGTGAGAAACCTTACATATAAGCTAACATATGAGCTTACCGAGTATCTCCGCCATTCTCTTGAGTGTACCGGTCTATGAACTCCCTCCACTCATACACAACGTCATATAGCTCAATCAAATCTTTCGTATACAAAGGTATTGTATAACCGAGCTGATGAGACTCAAACTGCGCCATTCCGCTTAGAGGATCATCAGGGTATCTCCCACCATGGTCGGCCGGGTTAGCTTCCATGAGATAAGGTAATGCGTCCACTCTAAATCCATCAGCTCCTTTATCGAGCCAGAATCTCATTATGTTAAACATCTCGTCTTTCACCGCTTGGTTTCTGAAGTTGAAGTCCGCTTGCTGGATGGCGAACTGGTGGAGGTAGTACTGCTGTCTCGATTCACTCCATTCCCAAGTTGATCCCCCGAATTGACTCACCTTGAATGTTATTATTCATATCGTTATCATCTTTTGGTAGGTTTTTTGGAATTCAATACAGATACAGATCTCAAAATATAAGTGCTAAAAATGAGGAAACCTGACTATCAGTTTCAAATAACTTCTTTCAGATCTCCGTGAAACAACCATGCTCTTACTATTGTATTTCATATGGTGAGTAAGAGCGCCAGAGGCTTAACCCTTGTTATCTCATTTTAGGCTTTTTCTCTATCATTTATGCTTCGAGTTGGCGCCAGTGATGTCTGGTATTGTCTAACGTCTATAGGCTACGGTAACTGCTTACCATCAGGTGGGCTGTATGCTTGTTTGTCACCCACATTGTATAAAGACTTCTTTGTGAACATTTTTTTAACCCATTATTGTTTATCTATTGGAAGTAGCCACGCTGAGCTAATGTGTGTGAGTTGGCAGATAGTACAGAGGGGTATTCAAAATGTTTTTTCTTTCACGGAGCAGTGATAATTTTGAAACGAATATGCTTAAACTATTGAATATTTATATCTGGAGGTAGAACCTATTATTTACCCTTATTTATTTAGTAGGAATATGGTATTACAAAATTATAAAAGACCATAGCATCACGCGTGTATTCCTCGAAGGGGTAGGCAGAGGTGTATTTACACACCCACGATTCTCCAGCTATATTTAAGTCCTGTGTTTAATCCTGCTCCTGACTGTTATTTTCGATTTCACATTTTTCACTTTGTGTTTAATGTATAGTGCTAAGCATGTCAAATGCTAAAAATATATATAAAAATATCTAAATAAAGTTGTAGTTGTTGCGTGATGCGCGAACAAACAGACAAAAGATTTAAAAAAATGGTTTTGTTTTCAGAGGCCCATATAAGTATATGCATATACCCTATACAGACATTTTTTCTCAAATATCTTGAATATACACAGCTCTGTTACAGCTGTATAAAACTGAACACAAAACTTTTTTGTGTTGAATTATTTTCCGTTTGTATATTCGCACATCACGCAAGAACTACTAAACGGATTTCGATGAACGTTTTTCCTTTAATAGCTATTGATAAGACTTAAAAACTGGTATAGGTACGTTTTATCCTGGTACTATATCGGAAACCTTTGTTTTTAGTTGAATAAATAAATTACAGTAGAACTTTTTATATAACTGGCTATAACTTTATAGAAATATCTAACACATAGCATCACGCCTGTATTCCCTGAGGGGGTAGGCAGAGGTGTATTACACACTCACGACTCGCCAGCTATGTTTAAGTCCCACGTAATAGGGGGCGAGCCTATTGACGTCTACCGGGCACATTTTCCAAACTCCGGGCTGCTACTGAGAATTTTTCTTTTTAGGAAAAAGCTTTATAACATTGCCCGATCCGGGAATCGAACCCGAGACCTCATGATTAGCAGTCACATACACTACCGCTACACCACCGAGGCAGTTTAGAAATATCTAATTTCGTTTAACGAGCTAAATGAGGTTCGACAAACATTTATTACCAAATTTAGCGCACAGAACTATCTAATTTTAGAGTTGTTCATTAAAATGTATTTGAATTTATTGGGGCTAGAATAACGTAGCTTAATATTGTGTAAACACATTTGAATAGTCGCCAACATTGGGTAGGTTTGAGGCTTCACCGCATTTAAGCTCGCCAACACACTTCGCTTTTATTGCATACCTAATTAATCCTAACAAATATTTTATTAATTTTAGTGTTAAAACCGAGGAATGTTTTGCAGAGGCTATGAACTCGATTACAGTCTACTCAAAACACACTTCTGACTTCTTGAAATTCGCTGTCCCCAGAGAATAAAATGATAAAAACTGCATCTGTGGTGCAGCGGTAGTGTAAGCGACTGCGGATCATGAGGTCTCGGATTCGATTTCCGGATCAGGCAGTGTTATCGAGCTTTTTCGTAAATAGAAAAATTCTCAGTAGTTTGGAAATGTGCCCGGTAGACGGCAATACGCTCGCCCCCTATTAGGTGGTAATCGTGGGTGTGTAATACACCTCTGCGTACCCCTTCGGGGAATACAGGCGTGATGTAATGTCATTAATTATATTCAGAAAAAGACACTTTAATAGCTCAGTCACATGTGTGCACTGTTTATTCAGTTCAATTATTAATTTGATGGTAATGGTTTTCGGAAGTTTGTATTCTTACCCAGTTGGAAGGTGGGAGTCCTGTCGCATTGTTAGGGTCGGCGGGGTTGGGTAGCGCATCAGCCCACATGAAGAAGTCCCTGTACTCGGGGTTGCCAGCCTCTGATTCAATGAAGTATTCTGACTCGGTACTCGCGTGGTTCGGCACGAAGTCAAGCAATACCTTGATACCTGCGTTTTATCAAAGAGTTAGCACAGTATGTCTAGTGTTTTAGAAATAAATAATAGTATAATTTAAATTATGATAGTTTCCATTGAAAAAACAGTTAGTAAGGTGTGGAGAAGCCGGAAACTGCAATAACTAAAACAGCATTTATAAGGAAAATGAAAAAGTAGTTTCTGCTCTCTGTCATCTATATTCTGTATCTATCTATCTTTACTATAATTAAGCAGTAACATAGTGATGTCTGTACATTGGGTCTTTAACTGAAAACAATTTTTATTTAGCTTTTGCCTGTTTTTCTGTCTGTTGTTGAACAAATTTTCATTAAACAACTTTTTTGTTAAATAACTTTTGATTAGGCTTAAAAATTCGTTTATGTTTTATCCCGATACTATACCAGGAACCTAAGATTTTTTCGTGATGGAGCTGCGAGAAAGGGCAAGTATTTTTTTTTATTGAATGTAGTGGCATACGAGCCACGGTCCATCTGATGGTAAATGGTAACCGTCGCCCTTGGACTCGACTATACCGAGAGTATTGTCAAGCCGCTGCTCACCAATTCATTTCACAGACGAAACGGCTATCTCCTGCTACAGCCAAAACGAAACGATGTGCTTCATGGCCGGTCACACGGGAGATGGTGGTACCAACCCGCTCGGGCCGGATACCTAGTGAGTACTCCCACTTGGTACCCAGCCCTACCACCAGTCATGCAATGGATGATAATTGCTTACTTCCCTTAGTCGCCTCATACGACACCCGTGGGAAAGAATGGGGTGGTGACACTTGTATTCTTAATCCGTCACCACACGGACAAAATACTCGTATAATCTGTGATATTATTATTATCATAAGATAAGAAGGGATTATCGATAATTAATTATTTATTTACAGTGCACGGATTCCGAAAATTTAAAATAACATCACATTCATGATAATAAATTAACATCGTGATTTATGTTATATTTTGCACTAAAATGTTTCTGGAATTTTTGTGATGATTAAATTGAGTGTCGTATTTATCTACTGCAGTATCAAAGGTCGCTAATATCGGGTTTTTTGGAGAGTATTTAAACTAATTTTACTTACTTACTAATTTCAATGGAATAACGTCATTCACTGGCTTAGACAAATCTGTAGTACACGCAGATGTGGTACGGACAGAAACTTTCATACTAAGATTTCATTTCATCCGTGAAATAAGATTTTTGTATTACCTATAGCGGCCCACCTTGATGGTAAGTGGTAAGCGCCATTTATGGATTTTAACAGTAACAGAAGCACAGCCAAACCGTGTCCAGCCGTGTAAGAATCGCTCCTTTTAAACCTTGTTTAAAGGGTATATCGTAGCGCTCGACTGACACTGCAGTGAAATATCGCTCCAGCGGTTACATATAAAACAGCCTTGGAAACGTACAGTCTTGGAAGACATCGTTTTAAGTTGATATGGAGGATCGCTACTTGTGGTACAGTCTGGACAAAAGTATTAATCTAATGTGCTTCCCGCTGTGTGGGGCCGGCTTTAGAATTATCCCACCCCTCTCTACCCACGGGAGTCGTAAGAGCCGACTGAGGGAATGCCGTGGGGAGTGCGCAGCAGCACTCCCTCGAGTATTAACAACATCCACTGCGATCGCCAACCCGCCTGCCAAGCGTGGCGATTACGGCATTATCCCCCATGCCGGAACCGCTCGTTGTGGCGTTCGCTTGGGGAGGTCTATGTCCAGCAGTGGACGTTGAAAGGCTGATGGATGGATGGATGGATGATGCTTCCCGTGGAAGTTTCAGTAGAAACTGTAAGAAATGATGTTTTGCCAAACCCACCTAAGTCGTGAGCCTTCTGCAGCAGCTCCTCAAACTGTTCCATGGTGCCGTACTCGTAGTGAATGTCATAAAAGTTGCTGATGTCGTAACCAAAATCCACCATTGGGGAGGTGAAGATTGGCGACATCCATATCGCATCTACTCCTGACTCCTTAAAGTGCTCTAACTCACTGATTATTCCTATAAGAAAAAAAAGGTCATTGAAGCCATTTTAGCATCCGTGTAATGGCAAATTAAGAATATATTACACACCCAAGTGCAGTGACAGCCTCGCGGTAAGACCAAGGATAGTGGTATCGAATTCGAAGTCTATTCCGAGCTCTAGTCTGACTTTCTAACTTTTCAAAAATTAAACCTGCATATCGGCGAGATTTTCTCTTCATTGGGCCAGCGTGGTTAGACCTACTACGACTTAAATCCATTATCCTAAGATGAGACATGTGCCTAGGAGTAGGGACGAGGGGTTATGAAAAAATTGTCATCGTCCTCTTCATTCGTGTGAGGCAATTAAGGGAAGTGGACACATACTGTGACACCGGTGGTAGGGTATACTGATAATAGTATCTAGTAATGATCCTTACTTATTGCTAGGTGCTAACGACGTGCCATAGATTTCTCCTGTAAAATTTGGCCCATGAGAAGCGGTTACCTCTTACCATCAGGTGAAGCACGATCCACCTGTCACCTTTAACTATGAAATAGTTCATGAATTTGTCCAGTTCTTTTAGTAAAGTTTAACAACGGAATCTGAGTGCTACTAATGCATCGTTATTTTAAGTGACACAGTTACAAGACTTTAATTTCCATGACCTCACTGATGGTTTTTTTTTGGTTATTATAGTACACTAACGACAGTTTAATACCAGGAAATTGTGAGCAATTAGTTTTTACTTACTATTGGACATAACTGGCTTTGTGTTTAGTATTAGGGTTAATTAACCCGTCATTAGTTTATAGAATACTTTACTTTTTTTTATTGCTTATGGTGGTAGATAACACCTGATGGTAAATGGTAACCGTCGCTCATGGATTAAACTATATCGAGAGTATTGTCAAGCCGCTGCTCATCATTTCATTTCACAGAAATGAATCAATAATTGGCTATCTCCTGCTATAACCAAAACACACCGATGTACTTTATGGCCGGTCACACGGGAGATGGTGGTACCAACCCGCTCGGGCCCGATAGCAAGTGAGTAATCCCATTTGATACGCAGTCCTATCACTAGTAATGCAACGACACCCTTGGGAAAGAATAGGGTGGTGACATTTGTATTTTGACGGGCCTCGTGGCGTAGTCGGTAGTGTAACCGACTTCTGTGCACGAGGTCGTGGGTTCGATTCCCACTCAGGACAATTATTTGTGTGAAGACACTGATATTTGTACTGCGTCTGGGTGTTTTCTATCTATTATATGTATGTATTCACAAAAAAAAAAGTAGAATATGTATTATATCCGTAATCTGGTACCCATAGCACAAGTGTTAAGCTTAGTTTGGGACCAGAGGACGTTGTGTGAAAAATGTCCGTGAATGTTTATTTATTTATTTATTATTTATTCTTAGTCCGTCACCACACGGATTAAACTTGACGGAAAATACTTTTACCTCTCCAGAAAATATTGATGAGTGTTAGGTAGGTACTGAGAAAATGCTGAAATTATATGATAAATAACACGTTTTTATTGTCTTCGTGTCTGTCGCGGATCTTTTGCCCAGATGTCTAAACCTCTGGGCTGATCTTCGAACCGTTACTGTCTGTCTAGTAGACATGGAAATGAGATGAGTTTATGTTCAATCAAGCTTAATTTATACATTATGCTAGATATAGACTGCCCTGAAGGGGAACGAGCGGTAACAAATTAACTTAACGTATAGGTGATTCATTGTGAGTGGGCAATTTATCGTGAGCAATCGAAAGTGGATGAAAGTCTTGATTCGTGTTTTTTGCCGTGAGTTTTGTGTAAAAGGATATAGTTAACGAGTCGTGAGTCTCTGGCCTTCATTAACCTTGATTCGTTTGGTCTGAACCACTGAAGTAAAGTAACATAGTTCCAGTGGCCCGCCACTAAAGGCGGAGAGACGGCACACGGCGGGTTTATTTAGTGGGTGAGGGCCCTACACTACCCTGTTCGTTGCCCTGAGTGACGGGGTGTGCGGTCAGGAATTTTTTTTTTCGCCTTAACAAAAAAAATGGTCAGAACATGACACTAGTTAATTTGGCAAATAACTCTCTCTCGTCTGAAAGATGGTTGTTGAGTGATAGTTGGAACTCGCCGGAGATACTTCAATATTATGAACTCCAAATTAAATGACTTACCATTAAGTTAAGTCATGAAGTAATTATAATAGTCAGTATTATACAAAAACCTGAAGAGTAAAAATGGAACCAAATATCTTACCATTTAAGTCTCCAATGCCATCCCCGTCGCTGTCCTTAAAAGACCTGGGGTAGATCTGATAGAGTATGCAGTGCTCCCACCAGTCCAGGGGGATGATCTCTGGGGGTGGAGGTGAATGATCTCTAGAAGCTAATACGCCCCAGGTGACAAGACCTGACAACAATAAAGTATAATTTGATCTTAAGATACAATTGCACGGTTGATAAGAAGCATTAGGGAGGTAATGAGGAGGAGGATTTTGGCTTAGCGGACAAGTCACTCACTGTACAAAATACAACAGTAGCAGAACCTACCGCTGATTTCTAGTTTACATATCGATCTCCCGAGAGTTGTGGTTTTGATCCCTCAAAGTGATGTTTTAAGTACATTGTAATCGTCAATCTCCGTGATGCAGCGATATAGATTATACAGGCTGTTGTGTTATTAAAATGAAAAAAAAAATCTTTTTTACCAATTACTTAATTTGTTTTTACACAAAAATCGCTGATAATATCGCTACAATATATTATCACAAAGATTCTAATACTACAATCTAACCTAAATCTCATTTGTTCGAGATAATAATTAATTATGCCAGCGCTAATTATACTGTATTTACAGAAGCATGTCAGACGCAGAATTAATTAGCAGCTAATTGAAGTGCTTCGTCAACTTTAATTATAGCTGCGGGCAGCTTGATTTGTTGCAATTAATTACGCTAAAGTAATTTATATTATAAATATGCTTTTTTTATCTATACAGTCCCATCGTTGGCCACGTGTCCACTTAGAATGTGGGCAATCGAAGTAGGACTATTGGCTAAGCTACTAAGCCGAAACAACGCGTGTACTTCACCAGCTGTTGAGAGTATATCTCGGGCCTTACAATAATTTGTTTCACTGAGCAGTAGTAAAAGATATACCTACATATAATTATTTTTGATTTGTATTTTAGCACGTGACATGTTCAACTACTATAATAGCATTTTTTTTTGAACAAATGTGAGAAACGAGAATTTTATACTTTATCCCGCTTGCAGTAAAATTATCTTTTTCAAAATTTTCAAAAACAATTTGTTATTTACACGTTTTATGAAAGTTCGTGCGCCTCGCGGTATTTTGACTTTGAAGATTGAAGTCAATGCCTTTTTTTGGCAGTCCTTAGCTATACCATTAAGTAAAGTGAAAAATAATTTATTGTTCCATTATAATTGTGTTTATATTTTAAGATATCAACTTAATTTAAACTTATTTTAATGGTCCATTTATTCTCAGCCAGAGAATGCGCTTTATATAAGCTAGGAGCGGTCTATGGCGTCAGTTTTTTCTTGAATATTTTCAATAACACAAAAATACCTATCTCCTATGAACTATTCTATATTTTATGTAATAAAATGTAGCTGTATATCCTGTTCTGGGGTACAAATATATGCAAAATCGATTAAGTAGTTACGGCTTGAAAACAAACAAACTCTGCTGACCCCAATATCGTTGAAGGATAAAAGAATATTACAGTTATTAGTTCCTGGACGAAGCTTTAAAATCTTTCAGATAATATTTTTTTTGCAGCGTTAACCGTCTGAAAATAAATACTTTCTTTAAATCTCGTCCGTCAATTGTTTATTCTAGAACATTTACGGAATCTGTCGTGTTTACTTGATTTTGTACTAACCCGACGCTTCAAATACTTTAGAGCATTTATGGTCACGGGTCACATTTAGTGTAAATATCAGAAACTATTATATTCTAGAATGTTCTATCACGTACCTGCTATCACGCCCAAAACTGCTACCACGCCGATAATTACGCCCGCCAGATGCAAAGTCTTCATTTTGACTGTCCCCCAGGCCGTCGCTGATCACCTACAGCCATATCAAAGATTCATATATTATCTACATTTCTAAATTGATATATTTTTATGTATGTTTGTATGAATTATAATTTTTATATACTTGCTGAAACCAAGCGAAAGCTCGTCAAGACATATTTTTGCCTTTGTATTTTTGTTTTTTTTTGCCGTCTATCACACCTAAACGACTTAGATTTGGATGGTAGCTAAATAAATAAGTTGATGGATAAACATATAAGATACTTTTTATCCCAATCGTAAGGAAAGTTCCCGCAGGATAAATATTTTTGGCACTTTTTTTTAATTTTTTTGTCAGACAGACGAGCCACGGTCCATCTGATGGTAAATGGTAACCGTCGCCCATAGACTGAACTATATTGAGAGTATTGTCAAGCCGCTGCCCACCAATTCATTTCACAAATATGAAATAAATAATAAATAAATATTCACGGACATTTTCACACAACGTCCTCTGGTCCCAAACTAAGCTTAACGCTTGTGCTATGGGTACCAGATTACGGATATAATACATATACTACTTTTTTTTTGTAAGTTCATACGTATCATAGATAGAAAACACCCAGACGCAGTACAATTATCTGTGTTCATCACACAAATAATTGTCTTGAGTGTGAATCGAACCCACGACCTCGTGCACGGAAGTCGGTTACACTACCGACCACGCCACGAGGCCCGTCCCGTCGAATGAAATATAAACGGCTATCTCCTGCTACAGTCAAAACGCAACGATGTGCTTCATGGCCGGTCACACGGGAGATGGTGGTACCAACCCGCTCGGGCTCGATACCAAGTGAGTACTCCCACTTGGTACCTAGCCCTACCACTAGTCATGCAATGGATGATAATTGCTTACTTCCCTTAGCCGCCTCATACGACCCCCGTGGGAAAAAATGGGGTGGTGACTGTAGTGACACTTGTATTCTTAGTCCGTCACCAAACGGACCAAACCTAACACCTAAAAATTTAACGGTAGTGTTTTTTCTTACTTGTCATACCCCATTATAGCGCGGGTCTGTTTTATACCACGGGTAGTGAAAAGTAAGAGTATCTACCGTTGTCTCCCGTTGATCTTCTGTGAGAGGGTGGTACTTCCCCAATCGAGCTAGCCCATTCATGCTGGGACAACCATGGCCACTGAACACTCCACCCTGAGTAAGAGAAATTATGTCGTAGTCTACCCTCGCAAGTCGTTGAGACTAACAACCCAAGCTTTCAGGTCAATATATTCCTTCACCGGGCATTGATAATTTACGAACAAATACATCCTTTTTAATAGCCGGTCTTGTATTTTGCATGATATCCTTCTTAGGATAGGCATTGAACTTGATACCCCTGCCGTTGCAGTCCTTCATCTTAACTCTAGGCTATCATTGTATTATACCAAAAATCTTCAAAAAAAAAATATCAAAGTTAAGTAGAAAACTGACAGAAGAAGACAGAACCACGCGTAAATGTTAGTGTATTGTATCGTATTTATCGTAATCACTGTAATTATTATAATGATATTCACAGATAAAAATGTAGATACCTATTTGTAGAATATTATGTGGAATTTTGTCATGTGAATGAAATAACAAAACATATTTTGATAGATATTTTTACGTATGTCTCAAAAAGTCCCAAAGTCAACCTTATTGAATATTCAAATAAAGAAAAAGAAAAGTCTTCAGGCAAACCAACGCTTGGGCAGAGAACAACGTCTGCCGGCTCCACTATTTACATAAATGTTGAGATGATAAGATGCTTCTTTGCCTGCGTTGTCTTCAGAATAGGCTCTGAGAGAAATAACGTGATTATAATGTTATAAGTAACCCCCTCGGTTAGCTTATATGAGCTGACATTCGAACTCTCTGTATATACAGGTTTCGAGTACGCGGGTGACGCAGTGGTCTAGATACCTTCCGAGCAGTGGATTATGGCTTCGATTCTCACTGAGCTCTTTAAAAAAACTGCCTCTGTGGTCCAACGGTAGTGTGAGTGACTGCTGATCATGAGGTCTCGGGAACGATCTCCGGGTCGGACAGTGTATTGAGCATTTTCGTAAAAAAAAAGAAAAATTCTCAATAGCAGCCCGGAGATGGGAAATGTGCCCGGTAGACGGCAATAGGCGGCGAGCCTAGAATACAGAGATATTTGTAATGATATTTAAAAAAAAAAATATAATTGCTGCAGAAGACTCTCTCCTCTCTTCTCGTGAAAGTCTCCACAGTCACACAAAGTAAATTGACGCAGACTAAAATTAGTCTAGATCATATAAGTATTTGTACTGTTTTGGATTCGAACCATGTTTTTTCTAGTTGTAGAGCCTTGCTTATCCCAGCATGAATGGGGTGGTTTGGTCGGGAAAGTACCACCCTCTCACAAAAGATCAGCGTGAAATAACGATAGGCACTCCTACCGTTTTGTTCCTACCTATCCTTTCCTTAATATCCTTCCTATCTACCTCCTATCCCCTTCCTTGGAGATGGCGACGCGCCAGTGATGCCTCTGGTGTTACTAGAGAAATCACTTACCATGAGGTGGGCTGCTTGTTTGCCACCCACGTAGTATAAAAAAATAAAACATAGCATCACGCCTGTATTCCCCGAAGGGGTAAGCAGAGGTGTATTACACACCCACGACTCGCCAGCTATGTTGAAGTCCCAGGTAATAGGGGGCGAGCCTATTGACGTCTACCGGGCACATTTCCAAACTCCGGGCTGCTACTACGGGCTACTAGTAATTTTTCCCTTTTTTTTTTACGAATGATCTCAATAACACTGCCCGACCCGGGGATCGAACCCAAACCTCATGATCAGCAGTCACTTACACTACCGCTGCACCACAGAGGCAGTTAAAGTAAAAAATGTACTGTACTAGAGATTGGAACATTAAAACTAGAATAATATTACGAGATAGAGCATTAATAAAATGCGTAGAGTGACTAAAGACCACGTGGACGGAGTCACGGGCAGAATCTATTAATATTGCGAAAGTAAGTTTGTTTGTTCCGCTTCTACGCTGTAATTACTAAACCGATTATCCTGAAATCACGCATTTATAATGTCTGGAGCTCTGAAAAGGACATATTACTGTCAGACGGTTGCGCACAGGTCAGCTCCTCGATCTTGGAAGAGCTTTAGATAATAGCCACCACGCAGCAAGCTAGAAGACCTTACAAGTCCTCGAGAAAACCATTTAGGTATGCAAGTTTAGTACTGAAGTGATTTCATGCAGGTTTACTTAATAATTGAGGGCCCCCAACTACTGTGCTCGATGCCTAGAATGACAGGATGTTTAAGTAAATGTTTTCCACCGTAAAAATACGGGTTTGGCGGTGTTTTCCGTAATCAGTCAGTGTACTTTATAAAATTATGCTGCACTTAACTATCTCTAAATCTATAATATAACCTAATATTTTTTTTTACTGACATTAATTTCACAACAGCTGGGACTTGAAAGACGTGCTCTTCAATTGACGTGCATTATTTTACTTACGATAATAATTGTGTGTTATCTTCACCACCAAAAGTTATTTTTGCACTTCACTTAATACTACATTAAATTATATAAAACTATAAGTGTAGGTATGCATTGTTCTCCGAATGATGTACAAATGAATAGGTTGTCACTATTTCTAGTTTAATGGAAGACATTCCGTTCCAAGGCCATGTCAGGAAAATTACTTTAAATGACACACCTTGGTTTCATTAGGTACATTATTATAATACAGATTATTTTTATATTATCGCTATATTTATTTACTGGCTATACGCCCCGGTTTCATCAGTTTATTTATTATTTTCTAATATCAACGTAAATAATAAATGATTTAAAAACGATTTAGATATTTTTATGTATATTTGTAGAATTTGACATGCTTAGCACTATACATTTATTAAACACAAGGTGAAAAATGTGAAATCGAAAATAATAGTCACGATATCAATACTACAGCAGCAGCAGGATTTGAACCTGCATCTCCTGGAAACCGTCCAGATGCTTTTGTCAATTCAAGTTCAAAATCAAGCAATTTCAAATCGTGCTCGTGACTGTTTATTTTCGATTTCATATTTTCGCACTTTGTGTTAAAATATTCAGCTTTTGGTTAAAACAAAACTCGCACATTTTGGCCCTAAACACAACGGCACTGCGGGACGCTGACTCTGGCAACTCATTCCATAGGAAACGTGTACTTCGATGTTTTCAAGACAAAATTGATTTAAGGGCTCAACATTTTTCCCTTAAACCATTAATCACCGGTTGGTCCGCTTAATTAATCTCTCTGCAGCAAAAAGAGGCTGTCGATACCATCCCCGCCCGTTAACGCAGCGAATATAAAATTTGGGGCGTTCGCGCAACTATTTTGGGGTCGTGACATAGCCGGAATTTGGCATTTTTCGTGTACGCAGTATTTCCATTTACAACGTCGGGGGACTTTTAAAGTAAAGGGTGGATATGTGTTTTGGGGCCATGACATGTCAGGAAAACGATGCTAAAGTGGTTTTGCGACTAGGTGAAAGCTTTAGATATTCTATCATGAATGTTGTATGAACGAGTACTGGCCTGCGATTTCAATAAATAATGTTACCTTACATAGAAGGGTTTATGCCCGAGGTTTTATAAGGAACAGGGATTGGGTTCTATTCCTAAATAATTTCCTGTGCCACAGCGGGAGAATATTCAATATGCCAAGAGCTGAAAAATAAATACAAATAGGCATAAAATAATTAAAGGGGTCTTAACGCGTATGTCACTACAATACAGGTGGTGTACCTTATTTACTTCCGTTTCGACTGGGTTGTACCAGCCGTGAAAGTTTGGCAAATTCTTATTTATTTGATTTTTTATTGCTGACGTAACAATGGCGTAAGAGAGCGAGTAGGTATGAAAGAGTGTATTGGAGTAAAGATGCGAAAGGGAATGCTCTGATTGTTCGGACATGTGGAAAGAATGCCGGACGAGCGACTGGTTAAACAGATATACAATGCAAAAGTGGAAATGATGTAGGTACAGGAGGAGACCGAGACTCACCTACCTAGACCAAATCGGTCATGTATTGAAGGAAGGTGGAGTCAGGAGTCTCCGAAACCGGCGAGCGTGTATGAAGAGAGTTATGAATGTTGAGGAAGCGAGAGATGTATGCAAGAATAGAGCCTCTTGGCACTCTGTTCTCTCTGCCTACCCCGCAAGGGAAAAGGCGCGATGATAAGTTAGTATTGCTAATGATGGCAGACGAGCCACGGCCCACCTGATAGTAAGTGGTAAACGTCACTCATGGTACTCAACTATACCGAGAGTATATTCAAACCGCTGCGCACCAATTCATTTCTCAGATATAAAATGAAACAATAAACGGCTATCTTCTGCTACAACCAAAACGCACTGACGTTCTTCATGACCGGTCACACAGGTTTTTGGAGTAAATAAGGTACACCACCTATATGTACATACGCAGACCCATTTAATTGTTGTATGTAGTAATGAAACGTGATAATTAAAATATTTTATGAGAAATATTATGAAATTATTATCTAATTAAATTATTATTCCCGGATTGGAATAGACGCGGGTTTGGTTCCCGCTCGTACTAACAATATTTTTTTTTTCTTTTTCCTTATTCATAAATAATTTGTACTTTAAAAAGTAGCGGAGCATGTCAATTGCTAAAAAATATAGATCAAAAATGTTTAAGAAATATTATAATTTATTGCGCAGTACTCATTGCTATATTTCATCAAAAATTAAATAAACTAGATGTGTTATTAAGATGCGAAATTGCATGTGTTTGTTATGCTTTGACACCGTAACTAGTCAACCGATGATCATGAAATTTAGCATATTTACATAGATACCAAAAGATAAACTTTTTACAAAGGGAACACCCTATACTCTCCTTATTATCATTCCTCTCCACCGTGGGTGAGGGACCACACTACCCTTTTCGTTGACCCGAACCCCCCACCATATGCTTGTTTGCCTTGCCTCAAAAAGATAATTATAATTAATAAAGTGATGCATTTATCTATATTATTTGACCCATTTTAAAGTAGATAGAGAAGTCTGGTAAAGTTAGAGAAAAAAGTCCACGTAGATGAAGTTGGGGCTCACTCTAGTTGAACGCTGAAGAGCGTTGGAGGCCTAAACACATAAAACCCTCCTTATTATCTTTCCTCTCCATCTCCTATACCTTTCCTTGGAGTTGACGATGTGTGGCGAGTAATGCGCCTTAGAATACGCTAACTTACTTAATACAGGGGTGGTTTAAAAGTAAACGTGAGTTACTGCCGGTATAATAATATATATATATATATTTTTTTTTGCGTATAGTGGCAGACGAGCCACGGTCCATCTGATGATAAATGGTAACCGTCACCCATGGACTCGACTATACCGAGAGTATTGTCAAGCCGCTGCTCACCAATTCATTTCACAGATGAAATGAAATATAAACGGCTATCTCCTGTTACAGCCAAAACGCAACGGTGTGCTTCATGGCCGGTCACACAGAAGATGGTGGTACAAACCCGCTCGGGCCGGATACCAAGTGAGTACTCCCACTTGGTATCCAGCCCTACCACCAGTCATGCAATGGATGACAATTACTTACTTCCCTTAGTCGCCTCATACGACACCCGTGGGAAAGAATGGGGTGGTGACACTTGTATTCTTAATCCGTCACCACACGGACACTTTTTCACAAATAATTTATTCTTTAAAGTAGCTGAGCATATCAAGTGCTAAAATACAGATCACAAATTCACAATACTAATGTAAGTTTATTCTCTGTATGATAAAGATGAGTATAGAAATGAGAAATTTTATTGGCATAAAAATTCAGTTAATGCATGGGGTTGTCAGTTGTAATATTATCAGTAAACGTCTGTGATGCCTATTTTAATCTTTGTACGGACATTTTAGTGTTGTATAGATCGTATGTCAGATGATTATTGAGTGAGTATTGCCTTACATAATAAGTCCTATTTAGAAATCTTATAATTATAACTACGTGGTAATTTGTATAGACACAATCATTGTGGAAAACTTATGATCAACGGTCAGACGTCAAAGATTAATGTTGGAAATTGACTTGTGAAATGACACAGAAATAAGAATCTATTCGTGATACGTAGAATAAAGCTAGATTATAAATATATATCAAAAAGAAAAGCAGTGTGGGGCCGGCTTTAGAATTGTCCCACCCCTCTCCACCCATGGGAGTCGTACGAGCCGACTGAGGGAATGCCGTGGGAGTGGGCAGCAGCACTCCCTCGAGTATTAACAACATCCACTGCGATCGCCAACCCGCCTGCCAAGCGTGGCGATTACGGCACTATCCCCCATTCTTGGGGAGGCCTATGTCCAGCAGTGGACTTTAAAAGGCTGATGGATGGCTTGATGGATTATAAGAAATACGTTTTTTTTTATTTTGATTTATTTCATTTGCATAATATTTTTTCACTCTTAATTTTCAAATAGTGTTTTAGGCTTCGTTCAGGCACACGCGGGGCGTTGCGCGATGTGTCTGGCGTCGCGTCGTTGAGCGCTTGGTTTTTCTCCGTGTATGGACAAGCGTAGAAAACAAAACGTGCGTGATGACGCTTGTAAATAAACACTCTCATAAATTACCATATTATGTTTGATATGGCCATGAGACGCTACGCCAGACACGCCGTGCAACGCCCCGTGTATCCCTAAACGAGGCCTTAGGTTTGACAAAATCAGAATTAATAAATTCTCTAGAAAATAAATAAGTGATGATAAACACCCTTACTCTATTCCCAAAATATAATATTTTCTCTATATTCATTAAAATAATTATATTTTCCTTCACAAAACTAGTAGCACTGTCTTCTGCAGTGAAGACAAGACAAGGAATTTTCTCATAACAGGCACGAGCAGGAATGCAAACGTCCAGAGATTAATTCTTATATCATCCAATAATACGATATTTATATTAAAATCACTCATAAAAAAATCATCTCAAGTTATTAATAAAACTACCAACGAGGTCCATTGCTGCATCCCTAACACCACTATTAAACTTTTTATATACGAAACATGCCGTATACTCTGTTCGTATTTACATAGCATATTAAAATTACTCTTAATATCTACTACTTTAAACACCAGCGTATTCTGCTGGTAATACAGTAGATAGAGTTGAGATTTAAGCTGTATAACATATACTATCCTAATTTATGTCAATAACCTGCATGGTCCCACTGTTGGACATGGGTAAGAAAGATCTTGGGTCATAGTCATATCAACACGGCAGCTATTGGATGCAGACGTGTGTTGATTAATATAATTATATTAATATTATAAAGCGCGGCGTAAGCCGACGCTCGCGATTTTTATCACCATGAGTGAGCAACTTGTGGCGAATGAACTACTGGCGTACCTGCAGCAGAAGCTGGACGTGATGGATGAGGTATCCGCCGTCCAAATCTGTGCGACGAACTTTAGTGAAGAAGACATCGCAGCTTCCAAGCTGATGCTGTTCACGTTATTAAACAAACGTGACCAGATGGTGTCTCGACGGCGTGATGGAACTAAGAAAAGTCTCCAAGATGTGATCACGCTGCTCAAGGAAATCGACCCGGACGACGTGCCCACGTTTGTGGCCAAGGACCTTTCCAAACTTCCACCGGTGCACTTCGACCACGTAGATGTCACCAGCTTGCTCAAGGACATTGTGTTTCTGAAGGAAACCCTTGCCGATGTACATAAAAAGCTGGAGGCATCCCACAACATCGTTGAGTGTTTGCGTCAAGAACTCAAAGAGTTGCGCAACAATGCGACGGTAATTGGATCGCCTCGTGCAAGCTATGTAAACACGCGTCGCGGAGCTGGCGTCGATTTGTCACGTGCAAGTCTGGAGTCAGCAGATTTAACATCACCATTGGCGACTGTTGAGTCCGTAGAGTGCATTGCTCGAGCGCCCTCCCCTCTACCCGTTGCCCCTGCCCGCAACGCCGCGCATGTTACACGACCGTCGGAATCGCTGCCTGTAACTGCAGCCAAAGCAAAATCGTTACAACCACGACCAAAACAAGATTTTGCTAGTGTCACTGCGAGCACACTTGCTACTCAAACTATTAAGCCTGCGCCTGCAAAGGTGACGAACCGGGCCAATGATGATTGGTTTGTGACGTTACCAAGGAAGAAACGCCGTAAACGAACTAACAAGAACTGTTGCGGCAATGCACCAGCGGATCCTAGAGTCCCTATACGTGCCGCAAAACCGAACACCCCGGTATACATCTCCCGTCTACATTACACCACTCGGGCGGAGGACATCGTGGAGTACGTTCACCAAAAGTTGGAGTACAAGCCCAGAGTGCAGCCACTGGAGTCGCGCCGAAACGTAAACTTCAAAGCGTTTGTGGTGCGAATACCAACGTTGTTTCTGCAGAAAGTCTTGGACGAAAACTTTTGACCGCAAGACGTGGTGTTCAGGCGCTTTCGAGGACACATACCACCGGAGTGCATTAGGCATTAGTGCAACGGAAGCACTGTACTAACATAGTTTGTAAGCATTTTATATTACTAACAATTTTTAATATTATGTATGTTAGATTTCAAGGTATTTATTAATGGGCCTTTGTTGTCTGAAATAAAGATATTAATAATAGTCATGCGGGGACTTCCTACACAAGAAAATCTTTCAGTTTTTATTTTTTAGTTTACCGGTAATGCAACACCCTGCACTAAGGAATAATCCTTGTATCGCGGGGGACTTTACACACATACAATTTCACGGACACAAAGTACACCCAGACTCAGAACAATAATTTGTAGATCACACAAAGAGTTGTCCTGAGTGGAAATCGAACCCCAACACTCGGGCGGGAGGTTGGTATCTAGACCACTCCACCATTTGTGCGGTTGTTTATTTCATTGAAATCATGTATTAAGAGAAAGTTATCGTAATTTAAAGATATCAGATAAAACTAAATTAAACACAACTGAAATCGGAGACAATAGTTAGTATAACATATAGTCTAACACAAAACAGACTGAAATTGTAATTCTAAAGAGTTGCCCCAAACTCGGTTCAGTTGCGGCGCGCGAACGAATGCGAACGAATACGCAATAACAGCGTATCACGTAGCGCGTATTACGAACACGTACAGACGTGACGGACGATCGCGTTAAGGCTTAAGGGCTCGTCTATCTGACGCCGATCGCATCATGTATTACGATATTGTCTTTTAGATATTGCGGCTGTTTATATCAAACTAGCGACCCGTCCTTGCTTCACATGGGAATAAAAGTACAATTGTATGTTTTTAAAGTCCCCTGCGATGCAAAGATTATTCCTTAGCGAAGGGTGTTGTCTTTATAAAAATAATAAATAAACATTTATTCTGCTGCAAGCGAAGCTCTAGATACCCGAGGCCGCATTAAAATCCCTTGAGTCATTTCAGAGAAGTGCGTAAACATACAAACAAATAGTCGTAGAGCCTTGCTAAGCCCAGCACGAATGGGCCGGCTTGATCGGGGAAGGACTACCTTTTTTTATGTATTTTCTTTTTTTGTTAAGCCAGATAAAAAATCCTAACCGCACACCCCATCGTTCGGGGCAACGAACAGGGTAGTGTGGGGCCTTCACCCACTAAAGAAACCCGCCGTGTGCCGTCTCTCCGCCTTTATTGGCGGGAGTAGTAAGTAGGAAGTACCTCTCACAAAAGATTAGCGTGTAACAACGGTAGTTACGCCTAAAAACGCGTGTATTTCGTATAGTGAGTGAGAGCGCCGGAGGCACAAACACCCTCCTTATCCTCTCCCTACTATCCTTCCTATATTCTCCTATCCCTTTCCTTGGAGATGGCGACGCGCAGATACCTCTGCTATTGCTAGCGTCTATAGGTTACGGTAACCGCTTACCATCAGGTGGATGTATGCCTGTTAGCCACCCAAGAAATATAAAAAAAAAGACAGACAGGCAATATAGGGCAGCACATCATTTGATACCAATCTTAATTATTGTAATGGTTTTCCTGATCGGAATAATGCACGTAAATACATCTGATAGATTGCGTGGGGTCTTCAAAGGCGGTAGGAATCTTGTGATATCGAAATTGATCTCTTTGTGTAACACTGCGAAAATTATTCAGTTATAATGTGAACTGACAACCCTACTGTGGTGTAGCGGTAGTGTAAGCGACTGCTGATCACGAAGTCTGGGGTTCGATCTCCGGGTCGGGCAGTGTTATTGAGATTTTTCGTAAAAAGTAAAATTCTCAGAAACAGCCCGTAGTTTGTAAATGTGCCCGGTAGCCGACAATAGGCTCGCCCCCTATTACGTGGGACTTAAACATAGCTGGCGAACCGTGGGTGTGTAATACACCTCTGCCTACCCTTTCAGGGAATACAGACGTGATGCTATGTTTTATGCAATCCACAAGTAATCGAATCCCACTTGTAGATTTGTATCTGTCTGTAATTCTTTAGATATTTTTATATATTTTTTTAGCATTTGACATGCTTAGCACTATACATTAAACACAAAGTGAAAAATGTGAAATCGAAAATAACAGTCACTAGCAGGATTTGAACCTGCATCTCCTGGATACCGTCCAGATGCTTTGCCAATTCAGCCATCGTGACAATTACTCCTGTAATTCGTTCGGATTGAAAATGTTGTTTTGTGTATACTGCAAAAATAGATATTCCACAGGAAGCATTAATTTTTCGGAGATAAAAAGCCTATGTCCTTTTCAGAGCTCCAGACTATATGTAGGCGTGATTTCAGGATAATTGGTTTACTAATTACAGCGTGTAAGCGGAACAAACAAACAAACAGACTTACTTTCCCAATATTACTAGGTTCTGCCTGTGACTCTGTCCGCGTGGTCTTCAGAATATAAATATGTCACTCTACAATACATAAATTCGAAAATAGTGTTCGCCCATGGGCCATCCATTTTATCGGAATAAAAACTAAACTATATTTTTTTCTAGGTCCAAGACTATATATTATTATGTACATACATAGCATCACGCCTGTATTTTCCTAAGTGGTAGGCAGAGGTGTATTACACACCCACGATTCGCCAGCTATGTTTACGTCCCACGCAATAGGGGATGAGCCTATTGCCGTCTACCGGGCACATTTCCAAACTCCGGGCTACTACTAAGAATTTTTCTTTTTACAAAAAAGCTCAATAACACTGCCCAACCCGCGGATTGAACCCGAGACCTTATGATCAGCAGTCGCACACACTACCGCTGCACCATCGAGGCAGTTAATTATATAGTTATATTATTATGTACCTATGCTAAAATATATAATGGTCCGTGGAGTAGTTATAGCGATGTACTTCACGGCATCCGTAACCCTATTTTTTTCCGGGATAAAAAAAGTATGTAGTATTTCAGTTTGAAATCTATCTCTGTGCCAAATTTTATGTACGCTTGCATGTTTGAGTAAGACACTTAAATCCATTATTTATGGATGTTCTTAATTTCCGTTACCAACGTTTATGTGAACCCGCTATATTCAAATTATTTTAATTTTATCGCTTCATTTAAATCAGAAAATTTTAATCATTACCGTCTGCCGAGAGAGTCGTATTGATTTCAATGATGAGGTTGCGACTGTACAATCCTTTTTCTATGGCATTGAACCTTTTTATTTTTCAAAATTATATATACATACGTTCATAAATCAGTGCCCTATGAAAGAAAACATCGTGAGGAAATCTGCGCGCCTGAAATATTATCGATACGCGCATTGGGCCCAGTACAGGAACCCTCTATTTTCCCGCCAAAAAAGTAGCCTGTGTCTTTTTATTTACTTTAATGATGATTGGTTGAGTAATTAAGGCGTTATGAAGTAAGAAACAAACACACTTTCACATTGATAATACCTGTAAGTTAGTAAGGATTATTAAAAAGCTAGTTTTTAAGTTATGTCTCAGATTCTCCAGATGGTAGCAGGGTAAAACATATACCAGTTTTAAGTGTAATAAAAACCAATAACATTAATAAGTTTGATCAAAGTTCGTTCAGTAGTTTATGCGTGATGTGCGAACAAGCAAACAGGCAAAAATTCTAAAAAAATTGTTTTGTTTTCAGAGAAGCCTAAATAGTCTAATACAGACAGTTTTTCTTTAATATCTTAAACTATATAGACACAGCTTTATAATAGTAGATTGAAGATACAGATAAGCACTTGACATGTTAAATAGTAAGGATATCTTAAACACTGGACGTGCGACCATTTAGGAGAACACAAACTGTAAAATGTAAATCAGAAAGAAGTAAATAAATCTCCCCCTACAATCGAAACACACCGAGATATTACACGGAAGACAGTGCCACCGGCCCGCTCAAGATAAAAAACAAGTGAGTACTCCCACTTGGTAACCAACCCTTTTTTTTATTAAAGCGGGAAAAAATGTCCCTAACCGCATACCCCGTCGTTCGGGGCAACGAACGTTGGTACCTAACCCTACCAGGAACATTTACTACCCTTAGCTCCCACTTACGTAGCTATCGGGTACTAATGTGGTTGTGAAACTCGTTTTCTTATTTCTCAGTAGTTGTAAAACCTATTTGAAGTATCCTCTAAGATATTGAGACCTTACCATAATATTAGGTACCTAGTATTGTATCTATAACGAGACTGTCCCATAATACTAAACTATTCTAAATAACAAACCAATATTGGAAAGTATCAAGAAAAAAAATCCTCTTAATGCTACGCTGCCTACGGCGCTACGCGGGGTGAACGACCGGGCGGTACAACGGGTCGATACCCCGCCCTCCGCTCTCCCCACGCTCCTAAACAGGGAGTACTCATCCTTCGTTTAGGATGAGTGAAGTACTTTCCAGACCATTATCCACCAGACTAAAAGGTTTCATATAAAGCCTTAAATCTTATTATCTCTGTCAATTTTTAGTTGACACAGTGTCGAACTATATGATTGAGATTTTTCTTCTAATAAATGATATTAATGTGAGTCAGGAGATGAGTCAGGAGTTGATTGAGCATTGGCTTTTGTAACGGATTTTCAGAAGTAGTTCGGTCGACATATTTATAATTTTTTAATAACTTATTCTAGGAAAGGCATCTGTTGTGTTCATGAGACCATAGGATGTAGGGCTCTTTTTGTACCTGTACATAGTATATAGATTTTATACACGAAACCTGTACTTTTTTTTAAATTCTTATTAATAAGTAGCTGCTATAATTTAATATTAGAAATTGACTTAGCTACTTTAACTTTTTTGCGCGTAATCCTAGTTATTATACAATTCCCTTCGAAACTGATCCAGCCGTTACAGGGATTAGTCAAAACAAATAGACAGTTTTTTTATTTGTTATTTTGATATAAACTAACGAGCTATTAGTTTGAGATGACAAATATATATTTTTATCAGTGTCTATAAATTAAACCAGCGATAGCCGATTGGTAAGACCAAGTACAGTAAAATCTCCCCTACCGTCCCCGAGTTTCAGTAATTAAGCACAAATTTTAAAAAATCATCATCTTAATTTATATTTTGCTAGATAGTCATATCTGCAGTAATTTTATGTTTACTATCCTCAACTCATCATCCTCAGTCATCGTTTTATGCTAGCTTCTAACTGTGGCTCCACTGCATACATCTTATCGTTATATATCAAGTTCCCAACATAATAATAGGATAAAATGTACATCATAAGTCAAATTAAGAGCTATCAAACAAAATGTTTCATGGAAATCGGTTACGCAGTTTCTGTGTGCGCGAAAAACCATAAAGTTTTAAAATATTGTAACTGTATTTTTTGCCGTATGGGGCCGGCTTTAGAATTGTCCCACCCCTCTCCACCCATGGGAGTAGTAAGAGCCGACTGAGGGAATACCGGAGGAGTGGGCAGCAGCACTCCCTCGAGTATTAACAACATCCATTGCGATCGCCAACCCGCCTGCCTAGCGTGGCGATTACGGCACTATCCCCCATATGAGCGAAACACATGTTGTGGCGTTGTCTTGGGGAGGCCTATGTCCAGCAGTGGACGTCGAAAGGCTGACGGATGGATGGATGGATTTTTTAACAAACTAGTTCTGCTCGGGACTCCGTCCGTGTGAACTTCTCAATATAAATACATAACATACGGTACATTAATTATTGATATGTAAAAATACGGTAGTCCACAAGGCTGACCCAGTGAGGGTTGGCAGACCTCACTTCACTCGAGGCATCTTTCGAGTAAATATCTCAGACATGCAGGTTTGCTCACGACGTCTTCCTTCATCGAGAAGTAATAATTTGAGAACAAATAGACATATTATCGAAGTATGTGCTGTGACGTTGCACTGGGGATCAAACATGATACCATTATCCAACTCCAAAACTACTGAACCAATTTCAATAATTATTTTATTATTAAAAAGCTATATTAACTAGTCGTAACAAAAGCTTTTGTAATTATACACTATATTGTATATATTGTACACTATCTTAGGTGCATATATAATAATAGAGCTATTACTTTATAATAAATAAAAATATTCCATATGTGCATTGTGTATGAGACATAACATACAATATATGACATTAGGGAACACAGTAGCAATTATATCACCTAGATAAATCCCCGCGGCATCTGCATCGCGACACAATTAGCATACATATGAGTACCTACACGATACCGAACAATATTGGAATAACGAATATTCGTACGATATAATATTGTTAATATTGATGTTCAACGCCTTATTCTAAACAGGAAAAACATCATTGAGTTTTGCATATTTTTAATTTTATTTAATACTAACCTTTGCCCGCTGCAGCCAAAAGCTAGTTTTTAGGTAATATATCAGGTTCCCGATATAGTAGCGGGAAAAACTGTATACCAGTTTTTAAGTCTAATCAAGAGCTATCAAATAAAACAAGTTGCATCAAAATTCGTTCAGTAGTTTTTGCGTGATGCGAGAACAAACACAGACAAAAATCTAAAAAAATTGTTTTGCCAACACAAAGTGTGAAAATGTGAAATCGTAAATAACAGTCACGAGCAGGATTTGAACCTGCATCTCCTAGATACCGTCCAGATGCTTTGCAAATTTACCTGGATAACTTGATATTATTTATTATCCTGACGGCTAAATTTCTGGAGCATTATGCCTCGCAGCTATAATTATTTCCTTGTATAGGTAGTTGAGTTTAAAATGATATTTAATTAAACGTCAAAAATAAAAAACATAAAAACGTAATAGAAATTGTATAAATGTACACAAGTGTTCGTTAACGCGCGAAAGCCTTTATCGGCTTATTTCAACTCTGTTTCATTTCACGGAGCCATTTATCGTATTTACGAACTTAACCGAAAATTGTCTAAGATTTACTCTCGTAAATATATAATGAAAATCTACTTCAACGTCTTATTCTTCATTCTATTCTACTCTTTGCTTCATTCTCAAGGCCGACCATCTCGATGTCACACACACTCGACGACGCGATATTTTTTCGTATCTTCTTGGGTCACCATAACCACTATCGTTACCTCTAGTATATTGTTAAGACAAACATAAAGTTTGTTTTAATATTCGACACTAACTGGATACAAGTATAGAACTCGCCTGATCCAAAATCAATGCTAAATATAGGAAAATAATAGGAATAGGTCGTAAAATCATAGGATTGGGCTGGTCACATCTGTATACCTTAGACATAACGTAAACGATGATGAAAGGAGCTGGACTTCTTCTAGAGAAACTGGGAGAGACCTTTACAACAACTAATCATATAAACAGATTAATAGTAATACTAAAAGTTCCTTCAAAGTGAACGCATTTATTATAACAAAAGACATTGTAATTCCAATACTACCTATTACTGCTTAGGTCAATTGTAGGCAGGCTATCCGAGAGGCTTACACTGAACCTAATTTTCAAAGTAAATAAAGCCAGTACACCAGCTTCGTATAAGGCTGGGAATTATGATGGCTTGTTTTACGGCCCATAAAACGGCCCTCGTAAATGTTTAATAGGATATTTTTAATTTAACAAAGTATACAACCTATTTTAGGTCTGCTTTTGAATGGGGGTCAGTGCTATATTTTGTGATATTCTAACAAATTGTTTTACTTTTTTTTTTTAACAGCGTCTCCAACTGTACGGCTCGATGATGGTCTGACAGTAGCGATGATAAAATAGCTACAGTCTTACCACACAAAGGTTTTATTATATCTCGAGCTATCAAGCTTCAGAAGTCGTCGGCAATATCTTACCTTTATTTCCCAATGGCTGGCGATTCATTACAATGCATATGTCATTATTAGTGATAGCCGGTAGACGTAAATAGGCTCGCCCCCTATTACGTGGGACTTAAACATAGCTGGCGAGTCGTGGGTGTGTAATACACCTCTGCCTACCCTTTCGGGGAATACAGGCGTGACACTGCTATGCTATTAGTGATAGCCTAGTAGTGAACAACAAGAACTGCATCAAGATTGATTCCTAGTCCCAAATTCAGACCTCACACGATACATACCCCCTTTTTTTAAGGGGGAAAAATGTACCTAACCGCACACTCCGTCGTTCGGGGCAACGAACAGCCCCTTTAATTTTTTTTGTTAAGGCGGGAAAATATGTTCCTAACCGCACACCCCGTCGTTCGGGGCAACGAACAGGGTAGTGTGGGGCCTTCAACCACTAAAAACCCGCCGTGTGCCGTCTCTCCGCCTTTATTGGCGGGCCATTGGAATTATGTTACATTCCTTCGGGAACGAACAGCCCCCTTAGAATGAAAAATGAAACATTAGACGAACTTTCGTTTCGAGTCATTATCCTTGATCAACATTCCTACGCGTGATTCCTGATTAGTCGAGATTTCGACGCGTGATTGAGGCGACCAAACACAATGAATCGAAAAGAAATTTCGTCTAACGTTTCGTTTTTCATTCTAAGGGGACAGGGTAGTGTGGGGCCCTCACCCACTAAATAAACTCACCGTGCGCCATATTGGCGAGCCACTGGAACCATATTACATTACTTCAGTGGTACGACACACCCCTTACTTTTCAAGGTTTTTCGAAATTATGTTTGTATTTACTAAGAAATTTTATCACTGCGCGTTGAAGCAATGGTTTCCGGAGACCAAAGAGATAATCTTGACGATTCGTGAAGTGCTAGATTACTCCTTAACTCTTTCTTACTCTGAGAGAAGATGCGTGTCTAACAATGGGACAGAGACATGCTAAAAAATAACTATACAATATGGCAGTTTGATATAGAATTCAGTGTGGAAACACAAAATTCTAAACAGCAATAGTTTCTGAGTTATTGTTTAAAATACAAAATACACAGCCTTGTGGTATGCCTTTATTCAAACTAAAACTCCTTTTCATTATTAAAAGCGTGACACAAAACGTGGTCTTGGTTAATTCAGACCCAGTTTTTGTTGCTTTGAGTTAGTAAAACTGGTTTTTACACAACCGCCTTTGAACTATGGGTTGTTTGTTCTGGTCACGGGGGACAGGGTTTCAGGGAAATTGTCAAGGCATTATGAGTTAAATTCGTTTGTATGAAGCTCGAAAATATACCAAGAGTATATTTGAATAACTAGTGTATAATTAAGTCGCTGAAAGAGAGTTTCTCAGTTTCTCTATCCTACTCCTAGTAAACTACGCAAAGTATTTTGATAGATTTTACTATCGTTTACTATAATCCAAGGAAGGTTTAGGTATGTGTATATATATTGTAATTAAACTTTTTTATAAAAGGATCATTATTTCGTTAAGATGTCGCTAAAGGATCGTTAAAGAAGAAGATAAAGAGATTCTTAGTAAAGAAGTTGTTAATCAAAAATCTTGGAGATTCTTCGCATTAGTAAATTAACTGCATGCGAAACAGCGGTCGTTTTTTTTTGACATATGTTTGGAGCTTAACGCAGTGATAGACTAGTGGTAAATCCCAAGGACATCAAAGACGACTATCGAGATTGATCTCTTGCAATATTATTTTCAATATTATTTTTGTATATGTGAATTAATTATTAAAATATGTATACTTGAGAGTAAACCTTTAATTAATAACCACTATGTCACAGGACACAATAAAATAAACGTGTATTTTTATGCAGAAATTTGACTCATACCAATTCTAAAATAAGATAATGATTAGCAAACCAAATATCCAGGAGTCGTACGTTCGAATCGTTAGGCCTATTCAAAAATTTCAAAGCAGTCATGAGGACTGCCGACAGAAGTGAAAACTTAAAGCTATAGTTGTTATTGTTGGATATCCAAATTAATTGTTTGATCTTAAATTAAAACCTGTAAATCAAAATTATTCATTCATTCCTCTGTGTGACGAGGCCTTTATCGTTAACACGTCACGTGACCATGTTGATGACGACTTACATGAATTTACTCCCTATCCAAACCTACCTATAGAAGATTTCTCTTCAAAAAATTTAATTAACTTTAGACTTCCTGCCGATAGAATATTTCAAAAATTTGAAGTGTCGAATATAACAAAGAAATTCCATTCAATTGCCAGGGGATCTCAAACACTGGTATACCAAGCCTTCAAAGAAACTTCAACACCCCTTTCACTCAGACCCGTCCGATTAACCGAAATACAACATTGTAATTATTGTCTATACATTGCTTGGTATATACACATCGTAGGGATGGACGAGTAAAGAGGGAAGTAATGGACGTCGTACGGCTGTCTGGGTTCACATGTGGGTCAATGTGTCGGTTTGTAACGAAATACGATAGTACAGGGTAGCTTACGTATTAGATGGATTAGGTTACGGTATGTGTGCGTTGATAGTTTTGTGTGTGTGCGTGCTACATTAAGGCTGGGGTAAGAACGTATTTTCATCAAGATTATATATTATGATATATAATAAATGTATGTTTATCGTGATTTGATACATCTTTTACTATTAGTGTTACTATGCTCTTGTCTTAAGAGACTAGAATTATTATAATTAAATTCTTTTAGCATTACCTACATTTAAGCAAATACATAACTAACTTTGCCAGTGGCTCTATAATCCTTGCTCATAGGCCATGATAATATCGAACAGGCCGTATGCTTTGTTGCTACATTTGTAGTACACAAAATACGAGCTGTCTAAGATCTGATGGCGATTGGTATTCGCTTCTCACAGACTTAGCATGTAGGGGCAAAATTAAGGCACTCCTCCGTTAAGATCACTACTGCGTTGAGGAATAAAGTAGAACAGAGAACATTCAAATAGTATTAAAAACATTAAGAAGATGTAGTGACAAAAATAGAAATAGACATGCTTAGGTGGTTCCGACACGTAGAGATGGATGATAGAAGATTAACGAAACAGGCGTATTATACAAGACGACTGTGAATAGACAAGTTGCTAGAGGTCGCCCTAGGCGAACGTATTTTGACCAGATCAGAGACGTTCTTAAGAAAGGCCAGGCCAAGAGTACTCGTAACCGACAAGCATGCATGAAAGTGCTGATGAAAGTAGATAAAGGGAAAGATGTGTCTCAGGATTATAGCAAGTGGAGAGAAGTGGTTTCTGCCTACCTCTACGGAAAAAAATGTGACAATATGACTGTATGTATGTAAAAACATTAATCGTCGCCAAACCATTCTGATGGTAATCCTGAGGTCACAATTTGTAATTTAGAGAACCGCATTAACCACTGTTACTGTTGATTGACTGGTTGTTAGGAGTCCATTCAAGCATACTCTCCGATTCAGTGTTGTACGTGACCGCTTCGAGTAACATTGGCTGAGGTTGCCTTGAGTGACGTCGGCTGATTGCAATCTGTTCCTACTAATTCTCTGACTATAATAAATTGACTGACTTGAGATGTATTGGATTCTTTCTTCAGTTTTTCTTGGGGATGAGAAATAGTTTGTGCCTTGTTCATGTGAACAATAATGTCGATGGTATAAAAGAGTTATTTTTTTCTTTAGATCTAAAAGTATTAAAGCAAATAAACTCCCAGATAAAAAACATATTTATTGTTTATTACAAAATATAAAAAACAAGAAATACCTAAACTTAGATTAAAATGTTGTTTTTTAAAAGACAACGCCCTCCATTAAGGAATAATCTTTGTATCGCGGAGGACTTTACAAACAAACAATTTACGGGCACAAAGTACACCCAGACTCGGAACAACCATTTATGGCACACATAAAGAGTTGTTCTGTGTGGAAATCAAACCGACAACTTACACTCGGGCGTGAGGCCGGTATCTATACCACTCCGCCATCTGTGCAGTAAAATATTAACTATTAGAAATTATCCATTAATACCATTAATTATTTTGTGAATTATTATTACAATTATTATAATTATATTCCATTACATGTGTATAGATTTACAAAAGCAACAATAATATTATTTACAAAATCATCACATTACAATTGGATACAATATTTTTCATGCTCAATCCATCCATCCATCCACCAGCCTTTCAACGTCCACTGCTGGACATAGGCCTCCCCAAGAGAACGCCACAACGAGCGGTCTCGCCCATGCCGTAATCGCTACGCTTGGCAGGCGGGTTGGCGATCGCAGTGGGTGTTGTTAATACTCGAGGGAGTGCTGCTGCCCACTCCTCCGGTGTTCCCTCAGTCGGTTCTTACGACTCCCGCGGGTAGAGGGGTGGGACAATTCTAAAGCCGGCCGCACGCCCCACATGCTCAATATAAAGTAAAATTTAATTTCAGTGTAATTGTTGGAAACAAAATATTGACAGAATCATCAGTAATTATCATATTAATTTTATTTATTATTAGTAACACAATGATTTCAAATATTAACGTTATTAAAAAAAAATTTACGGCGTTTTTCTAGTTTGTGAATGTTTATTTTCACTAATTTGTTTGTTCCAATGAATCTCCGAAATGGGTAGACCAATTTGAACGGGACTTTCACTGGCAGATAACTGATGTTATATGACTATGGCAGATAACTGATGTTATGTTATGTTGCTAACTTAGGCTACATTTATTTAGAAAAATAATTAGTGTTCCGCACAAAAAAGTAAAATAGCAAAATTTTACGCGGATGAAATCGCGGTCAGCGTATTTACACATAAGTAATTTTAGGGTTTCCTTATATTGGGCACAGACGTTTACTTAGAATCAGAGAGAATTAAGCTAGAGACCATATCCAATGCAGCCTGGCAGACTTCATAAGCACTCGAAAAAGTATTTTTTCCCTGGGTAGTGATAATTTATACTTAATTTGAGACAGAATAAACAGTAAATATGATAGTTATTATGTTTGATTTTGTAGGAAGTGCCAAAGTAAAATTCGCTAAACCAACGAATTTATTTTGCTACAAAACTACAAACGTGAATCCGTGGAGCTCTAGATACAGTTCCTGTCTATGAGGATTTGAACAGAGCTACATTAAGTTATTGTAATATTTATAACACATTAGTTACATATTTTGAGTTGAGTTTTCAAACATACGTACGAATATTTTTATGGATTTTTTATTCGTACGTATTAGAAAGCTCAACTCAAAATATGTAGTTTAGAATACGCTTTAAACTTTTTAACATCTAGAGTTATAATATACTATATTAGGTCCAATGCTTTAGTAAATCGGGGGTGCAAACAACCACGGTACCGGTACTCTGTGATGGTTCAATATAAATTTGATTGAGTTTTTGGCGAAGTGTCATGGCGAGCGGTTGAATTCCTATCACACACTCTAGTAATTTTATTAATTTACTAAAAAATACAGGAATATACAAGTTAATGAAGTACTCTAGTGACGTACATAATTTACATGGCGATGAAAAAGTCCGCTCTAAATATAACTACAAATAAATTAAAAAAAATGACCGGTTGGTTATTATTTTTAGCTATGGGGGATAGAAGTAAGGAGGACCGTCTTGTATAGGGGAAAAGGTGTAAACAGCAAGTTATTACGGCGCTGTTTTTAAAATCTTTCCGCTTGCTACTGTGGCGCCACCTTAAATGGCTCCCTTTAAAAATATGCAGTATTTAAAATCTCAGCTATTTACGTAGTCAAATGTAATTTAGTAAATATAAAATGCGCGGCTACAAAGTGGAAGTGTTTCTTTCCTTCTTAATTTAGTATCCTACTCTAATAGTTTATGGCGCTGTTTTAAAAATCTTTCTATTTGCTACTGTGGCGCCACCTTAAATAACTCCCTTTAAAAATATGCAGTTTTTAAAAAACTCAGCTATTTACGTAGTCAAATGTAATTTAGTAAATATAAAATGCGCGGCTACAAAGTGGAAGTGTTTCTTTCCTTCTTAATTTAGTATCCTACTCTAATAGTTTATGGCGCTGTTTTAAAAATCTTTCTATTTGCTACTGTGGCGCCACCTTAATTGCCTCCCTTTCAGCGAACACTTTTTAATACACTGAGTTAGTCCTCCTTACTTCTACTCTCCATAGTTTTAATATATTTTATATTTAATTCATTTAGTTTTACGCGGGAGTAGACCTTATCAAATAAGTATTATTGAAAATTAATAACGCTTACTCGTTTTTTTACTATCCCAATTTTTCGGTTACCTACTCTCCTGTGACGTGTATCATTTCATAATTATACTGTTTTCCAGAGCGGTCGCTTATATCTTATCTTTAACGCCAAGCAAAGATTATTTGTAGAATCGAGCGTTCTCCAACATTGACTTTATTTACTTAAACTCTGGATTCTCTAAGTTAGTATTAATCTTCATAGTCTTGTGTTTGTATTCAAGTTTATATTGTAATCTATAGCTGTTTAAAATGAGTTTGCAAGCTTTTGTGGTTGATGAAATTAACGCAAATTTTGTAATAATATTAATTTGGTAGATAATTTCGTTTGAGCGCTTATAGCGCTTGTTAGCATGAGTTGCCTGATTCAATTTATACATAATATTTATATAAGAAATGTTGTAAAAATTTGATTTAATGAGAAAACTGTGACCAGGAACCGAACCCATCTGTCGGATGTATTGCACGCCTCATAAGCGAAGCGGATACTATTCTCGTTTTACTCGGAACAACTGATTTTTCAAACTTAAAATGTCTCTATTTATCATATATTGGACTTGTAAAACAATATATACACACATATATCAAGAAAAAAAAAAATTTTTGACACTCATGATATTTTTGATGCCATTTTTGATGTGAAACATCTAATGCGGAGGGAGGGTAAAATCGGCTGTTAGCGTGGCGACGCTTTTATTTTACTTATCCCGTTCTATTATATATACATACTTCCCGGTTTCCGATTGAGCTGAAATTTTACGCATATGTATATCGCGTGACTATGCAATATTATGACATAGAGCTGATCTGATTATGGAGCTAAAAGGTGGACATAGGAACTCTATAATGAAACGGCGCAACCCCATTGAGTTTGGGCTCGTAGGATTCATCTTGATGAGTACTTTGTCTTTAGATGGTATCCAGGGTCTGATGATGGAGCTGGAAGGTGGCCACAGTAACTCTGTAATGAAACAACACAACCCCATCGAGTTTATACTCGTTTGATTCGTCTTGAGGAGTGCTTTGTCAAGTTATGATCATTTTATTTCTACAAATTTCGATGTTTTCACATCTGGTAGACGTCCCGCGACGTCTAGTTTTTTTGTTATTTAAACTAGTTAAAAAACTGTTTAAAAAAGATCTGTCTTGGACGTTCGTGTGTTGTAGGTAATGTATGTTAACACGATAAAAACCGAAATACTTTACTAATCGAGTCTTTTTTTTTCTTTTTAACTTGAGGATAATTACGAATAGAGCCCTATTACTTTTCACGGTCTGATTCGATGTGGTTTAATTGTTATTAAATAAACAAAAAAATAGTGAATATTTACGCTCTACTCGATGGCACAGTGATACACTAAAACAGCGCTATAGCCTATACCTTATTTCGTGTAACTACTTCTATAGACCAATATATTAGTACTTCTTAAAATTAGTGCTAGATGGCGTATAAGACATGAGAAACACATTAGCATTTTTGAAATTAGCGCTATCTATGTGATTTATTGAATACTACGTAGTAAGACCCATACATTATTAGTTACTTATCAAATAATCAGTTTTTATGCGAAAAATGAAGATTATGACGCGTGCAGTTTTGGATTTTCCAAAGTATTTTGTTCTGGTCTAGTTGGCTCAATTATTACAATTATTGAATCAAAGCATTTACCATAATTTGATGGCGCTATTTCACAACTATTTACATGAATACATACATTAATAATATTTTTACTCGAGGCCCATTGAAATAAATCTTAAGATCTTTAGACCGCTGGGAACCAATTCAATCGTTTCTTGTAGATATATAATCTTTAAAAGTTTGTTGTATTTATATGCGTATCGCTGGACTAAAAACGCACATTCTCATATTGAAATCTAAGAATAGAAATGGCACTTAGCCAAAACAATTTTCGCGATATTGTATGCTTTTAATAATAACTAGTGATTTAGTTACATAGTTACAAACATTTTAATGATTCATTATTTTTATGACATAAATTATCATAAAAATAGACAAATATCATTCTGGCTGGCATTCGAAACCACTATTGATAACATGTCAAGAGAAGTATTGGCAGCAAAATTACATTTCTTTTATCGGTAATACGATTCCTGTGGTTCTTTCACATAATATGAACACGTTTACTGATTCATATCTGAGTTATTTTATCTTTCACGCGATTACATTACCTTCTTCGTCATCAAATACTATCGTGATATCTATTGAGTGATAATTTCAGGTGAAATTTTAAACTGCGCGATCGGCCCAATTTCTCATTGAGTATATGGTAACAACTGCTATTGGACTACTTAGATTACTCATTGGTATGTAACTGCCGCTAATGGACTACTACGAACACTACCCATCCGCTGCTCAAAATCTCATTTCACGTATGGAAAATAAATGAATAAATGTATACTCTCTTAGCTGCAACCAAAACATATTAACGTGTTTCATGGTTGGTCATACGGAAGATGTAGTACCGACCCGTTCGGACCCGATAACGATAGTGAGTGCTCCCAGTTAGTCTGCCAGTTATGCAATGGGTGATAATTGCTTACTTCCCTTAGTCACCTCGTACGATACCCGCGGTCCAGAATAGGAGTACAACACTCTTGTGTACACGATAAATCGAATCCTATTCTAAACAAATATCTTATTCCAAATACAAAGACATATCAGTTTGTAGTTTCTTAGCCAACTAAGGTTAAGGACGCTTAATCTGGACATTTCCTTTTTAGCAAAATATTTTTATAATGAATGTTTGATAACTTCGATACCTTATGAAGCGTACACATTTATCTTAATTATTTACTTACTTATTTTTTATTAGTCTCTACATTTAAGAATCTAAGTGTTATCAATATCAATCTTAACGTTTATATGACTAATAAATAGGCCTTTACTTTCAAAAGTCCAGAGGTAATTTTTTTGGAGCTATAAACATTAGAACTATCGTTAACAGAATTATTTGAATCCTCTTTTGTAGCGTGATCACCATATCTATTTGGCGAATTTCCCAGCAGCCGCTATATTTTAACTATTTTTTTTATTTAAGACCTCGCTTATACTACGTCCTCGTTTGAGGCTTACACGTTTAAAGCGACAAAGGCTACGGATCCCCAAATATCCTCTTCATCCTCTACCTATTTTCTCACATCCATATCTCCAATCCCTTGCAAGGTGCAAGTGAAGCTCTTCATGCTCTTCTCTTCTCGTCTATAAGCTATTCTGTATTTTAGCACTTGCCATGCTCAGTCACTTTAAAGAACAAATTATCTGTGAAAATGGAAAAAGCGCTTTACTGCTGCTGTAAATACATCTAAAAGCACTTGTGAAGTGGAGATTGGGAGTCACCGTCGGTGACTGCGATAGCTCTAGAGCACTTCCTCGGATAGCTCGCAGTAAAGCTTTCTTTTCCCACTTTCACAAAAAAGTTTTTGTCTATAAGTAACTTGAGCTGCCTACGTTTATGTGGACCGTATGCTTGTGTGTCATCTTTTCAGTATAAACAAATACATTGTCTACTTTAAATGTTTCAAGAACACACACTATTCACGTCACTTTAGTTAGTATAAACTTCGATGTTACCACTGCTGTCCGTGTGCACATTTATCACTAGCTGAACAGAACCAGTACCAACTCCTGTATTCGCTATTACGTCCATAGGCACCTCCAGACCTGTAGTGACTCCTGACACCATCGTTCCTAGGATACGACTTATCGGAGCTGACGTACTCCTTGCAGTTAAAACCAAGAGCGTCAGTAGCACGTACCCAGCAGTCCTGAAAGAATATAGAATTACTATTTTTATTTATTCGCTAGATTCTGCCCGCTACTACAACTGTGTAGTCCATTAAGTCATCTAGGCGTGGATCCACTTAAACTTCTTATCGGGATAAAAAAATATAAACTTTATACCAAATTTCATTGAAAACTTAGTTAGTTAATATTTCTCAAAGTACAAATTATTTGTGAATAAAGAAAAAGAGATTTTTGGTACGAGCGGAAATCGAACCCGCGTCTTTTCCAAGCCGGGGAAGTGCTACGCCACTGAGCTCTCGTACAGACTTATTTGGTCATCCCAATTTCCTCATCACATTTGTCTTTACGCCAACGCCATCTATCGGAATGCATTTACATGCATCAATCCAATAGTAAGTTTAATTTTACAATTAAAATTCATTCTATTTGATGGCGTGATTTTAAAAGTAGCGGAGCATGTCAAACGCTAAAAAATATAGATCAAAAATAGGTAATATTTTGTTTATGATACTACAAGGTGGCAAAGTAGCCGTATGGGGCCGGCTTTAGAATTATCCCACCCCTCTCTACCCACGGGAGTCGTAAGAGCCGACTGAGGGAATACCGGGGGAGTGGGCAGCAGCACTCCCTCGAGTATTAACAACATCCACTGCGATCGCCAACCCGCCTCCCAAGCGTGGCGATTACAGCATTATCCCCCATAATGAGCACACAAAAAAAAGGATGCGGTCGGCACAGGACCGCTCGTTGTGGCGTTCTCTTGGGGAGGCCTATGTCCAGCAGTGGAATGCCAAAAAATCATACAGCCTACCTGATCGCACGCGGTTACCATAGTCTATAGACGCAGAAACATTAAAGGCATCACTTGCGTGTTGCCAATCCAAGGAAAGCGATAGGAGATGGTGAGGAAGGATGACAAGGATGGAAGATAACATTCATGCTTGGACAAGCAAGGCTCCACTTAATTTTATGTATAACATTTTTTTTTCAAGACACAAAGTTTCCCATAACAGTATTCCAGTAACATAATTTACTATTATTGTTAAAATTACGAGCAGCATTCGAACCGATAATTCATGGCATACCGATCTAAATGCTTTTTATTTTTCGATGGTGTAAATTTATGTATACCCATATTTTTGTATACTCGGCTCTTACAACACCACGAATCTGGATGACACTTTTCAAGCAATTATACACGGACCATGCATTTTTTTCTTCTTTATTCAGTCAAAAGAATGTTCAATATCTTGTTTCAAAAGGGGTTGAAGTGTCCCACTTCTGATATCTGAAGTGGGGGGGTGGTCGATCGATGTTACAAGTCCTATTTACCCTCTACTTGTGTTCCTTTACGAAACTCATCTTTTACAAACAATAAAGTGTAGAGGTATAAGCAGCGGTCTTTCGTGCCTATTGTTATAGGTTTGTTTTTACTGGATTGTATTGGGTTTGGTATCAACTGAAAATTGACACATTAGTTGCCGGGCTTAGAGGCTGGTACTCGTAGAACTATGAGAGTTGCCTACTATTTTACTCAGCCCATTTCTGTCTCACTGTAGAGCTGCTATCTCCTCTAAGAATGAGAGGGATTTAAGCCATATCAGTGATAATTTGTTGACAAATAGACATATATTTTCGAAAATTTTGAGAAGACAGAGGTGTGTACCGTTCGAGGACTTGGTCTTGATCTGAGGATCGAATTCAATCGATACCACTGTCTTTACAGTCCTTGGAATGTGATAACTTAGCGGCACAGATAACTTCCCCGGACTAGATGGGACTCAGGTTCGAATCCAGCTCGAAGCAAAACTCTCTTTTTCCACTTACACAAATAATTTGTTCGTAGTAGCTGAGCATGTTAAATTACTATGTTATTTGTGTATTTTTCTAAAGTTTAGGCTTCACTTATTGATAGAAACGCGGCCTCCACAATGTCAAGTCATAAACATATATATTTATTTTTTAAATGTTTGTTGTACGGCCGATATTATGTGACAAAGCTACTTAGTGATATTACTATTAGTCTGTTATTTAAAATATCTATGACAAGATCTAGGCCTCATAGGGGTACAACTAAAAGTGTATTAACCATACTCGATAGACACAAACACAAAAATATATACTTTAAGAATTACTCACATTCTAGCGCAGATATGGCTGTCGCTAGCAATTGATATTAACTCTTGCTAGCTTCGCGAAGACTTGTATTGAACTAACAGATAAATTATTCTCGATACCATCTTATCAACATCCCATCTATATCCAAGCAATCTTTCAATTTGAGATTCCAAATTGATAAATATAAAGTACAGTTTACCGTGAATAACTTCGGGGAAAGATGTTACTGTATTTTGATAAATATGAAATGTTTCCTTATATAGATAACTTTGATAATATTTTGTAATTGTAGGGACAGTTTAGATACAGAGTTGAGTGATATTTGTATTACTCTCATGCAACAACAATTTATTATATTGGGAGGAATGACTATTATAATTCCAGCAGATGAGAGTCATAAGATATTTAGCTCTTTTTCGATATCTTCAAATTCTGAATTTTCAAATTATCACAGTTTACTTGTGATTTTTTATATGCATATAATGGTGGAACATAAAACTGACTTAATACTATAACAACTTAAAATGTTAAAGGAAATATTGCGATAAATACATTAGCATTAAAAATACCTAATTATTATATATAATTAAAAAGAAACGATAAAGTATAGACAAAAAATGTTGAACTGCTGTGAATACTACTATTATAGTAACTTTAAGTTAAAACGAGAATTTGGAGGGTGCCTTTTAAGAAAATAATCTTTTATAATCCCTTAAATTACCCTTTATAAACGCAGAAATAATGAAATAATTAGAGATAAAACCTGAGCGTTGTGGAGATCTCCAAAAATAAGACATAATCACATTCATACCTCGAGCTAAACTGTCATACTTTGTCCATAGATTACATGGAGCACCTTTGCAAGGACCACTTCCTCCAGCGGCAGTACCGCAAGGTGGAAGGTGGAGTGCTATGGTCGAAGAACGAGCGAAACTTGGACTGCACGGTGACGTTCCAGACACACAGCGTTCTGCAGCGGTTCATGCTGCACTTTGAGCTACTGCAACTAGACTGCAATGATCACCTTTATGTGTACGATGGTGCACATGATACCTCCCCGCCTAAGGTCAGATTATATTGCATCCCATTATCGGCAATTTTTTTCTCTTAAGACCTTCAGATGGTAATATCGGCCACAGCCACCAGTATCAATAGACATATTTCGACACAACCGGAGCAAGATCGGGCCCAGGACCAACGGATTTACGTGCTTTCTGAGGTATAGGGGTGAAACACCACTAAGTTCCTAACTCCGAGCTAATAACTTATTATTTTAACCGGTGATGCATTACACTACCGCTAAACCACCAAGGTTACATTACTTATAAGATTACTGATGTTAATGGACATTGACCTAATAAAAATGGTCGTCGGGTCTAGTACAAATTTAACGAGAAAAGTGTATCTAGTTAATACACTACGTTCTATATTAATACATACAAACTTCAACATTCTAATTTGGAACCTTGTATATAATAGTGTTAAGTTTTCTTTTTGCAATAATTTATTAGCTTATGTAGCTTCTACCAATAGCCCGTACCATGATTACCTTATGCGGCTTCTAGTGAATTTTACGTGTTGATGATTTATTTTGACAAATATTCAATATTTAAAAACCAATTCTTTGTTTTCAAACAAAATAATACTTGCAAATGTAAAACAATAGTCTACTTACTAAAAATATTCTTTTTCACTTATTCGAGTGGTTTTTACACGTTTTCACAATACAGTACGGCATATTGAACGCATATCGATAAGTCGGTTGATCAAACGACATTGGTGCGCGATTGTTTCTCTTTTGGCGTTTTCTTTCTCATTTGGTTTGGACAATTTTCAATTTTAGTTTTATATTACACTTAAAAATATAAAGTTGAATAACACCTCTTCTAGACGTCCAAGGCTGATATGACGACTGACGTCTATCATCTAAGTCCACCCGTGATCATGAATGCTGTAAAGTATTCGAAAGGTCGGTAGTAAAATCAAGTAAACGCGATAGATTCCGTAATCGTAGTTTTATTTCAAAATGTGTAACATTCGCGTAAATATCAGAAAGTACTATATTAACGGACATTTCACACAACGTCCTGTGGTCCCAAACTAAGCTTAACGCTTGTGCTATGGGTACCAGATTACGGATATAATACATATATTACTTTTTTTTTGTAAATACATACATATAATTGATAGAAAACACCCAGACGCTGTACAAATATCTGTGTTCATCACACAAATAATTGTCCTGAGTGGGAATCGAACCCACGACCTCGTGTACGGAAGTCGGTTACACTACTGACTGCGCCACGAGGCCCCAAACATGTACTATATGTATAATGTGTACTATATGTATAATATGTAATATATGTATAATTAGGTACAGTTATTTTTTCTCAAACAATTTTAAATATACACACACACAGCTCCGTTACAGTTTTATAATAGTTAGGATAACAAAATCTCTTTAGTGGGTGAGGGCCCCACGCTGCCCAGAAAAAAAAAGGAAAACAAAAGCTACCCACTGAAGTAATGTC
Source organism: Leucoma salicis (assembly GCA_948253155.1). Taxonomy (NCBI): domain Eukaryota; kingdom Metazoa; phylum Arthropoda; class Insecta; order Lepidoptera; family Erebidae; genus Leucoma; species Leucoma salicis. The sequence continues at coordinate 29,516,282 of OX411806.1, read as the reverse complement.
ACATAGTTACAGTGATCTGCCAATACAGCCAGAGAGCCGGCACAAGGCGGGTTTATTTAGTGAGTGACGGCCCCACACTACCCTGTTCGTTGCCCTGAACGACGAGGTGCGCCGCTAGGTAAATTTTTTCCCGTCTTAACAAATCTTAGAAATATACAGCCATGGAATTTATAATCCTCATTTAGCAAAATAAAGTTTGATTACTAAACGTGAAATATTACTACGCTCATTTCTAACTTCCGTGTGCTGTCTTTATCTCTCATATCTTTGAAAGTCACCATTAAAGTAATTAGGATAATTTTAGGCGGTCCTCGGGGGTCATTATAGATTCACGCTCTGACTCTCCGAGGTAGATTAAATACGACGCCATTTGCGGAGTCCTCTCATACCATGGCGGCATCGTTTGCATCATATTATATTCAAGACATCCGTTTAATTTATTTACGTTTTTGAACGTTCTTTATTTTACGAAGAGAATTTATCAAAATTGGTTTATTGAATCGTAGATTAGTAGTGCAAATACTGGTTGGATGTCTAAGGATTTCAAAATATATTTAGTATATAAAGTAGTAGAGTAGTGGTTTTGTTGTAGTATAAAACGGTCTGTCTTTTTAAACTGAGAGAGAGGAGATCAAGAGATCAATAAGGGATTTTATTTATCACTTACCATCAGATGGGACCGTAGCTCTTCTATCAACTTATGCGACAAATCGAATAACTAATATTATAAATGAGCATGAGTGAGGCTGACTGACTGCAATAATGATATGCAAGAATAGAGCCTCTTGGCACTCTGTTCTCTCTGCCTACAAGGGAAATGGCGTGATGATAAGTTAGATAGTTAGTATAAATGAGCAAGTTAGTTTGTTTGTTTGTATGGTATGGATTCACGCCATAAGTACTGAACCAATCAGCACGCATAGATACATATAGATTGGATTCCAGAAAAGGGGATAGGCTACTTTTGTCCCAAAAATTTTAATGGTTTCCGTGGGACAGCTAACACATACCTTCACGCCTGTATTCCCCGAAGGGGTAGGCAGAGGTGTATTACACACCCAAGACTCACCAGCTATGTTTAAGTCCCACGTAATAGGGGGCGAACCTATTGACGTCTACCGGGCACATTTCCAAACTCCGGGCTGGTACTGAGTTTTTTTTTTTACCATAAATCTCAATACCACTGCCCGACCCGGGGATTGAACGCGAGCCTCATGATCAGCAGTCGCTTACACCACCGCTGCACCACAGAGGATAGCTAGTTTTACATAAAGATAATTAATGTGTCCGTAGAGTAGTGTGGGTTGTATTTGTATTCTGAAGTACACACGGACGGAGCCGCGGGTAGAATTTAGTAAAAAATAAAATTGTAACTCAACAAATGATTAATTTGCATCAGAATATAACCGTAAAGTTCTCAGGTGATCTCAAATAATTAGCAAAACAGATGCAACGAAACTTCTGTCGATTTTAAATTCAAATTGGCCAAGTTCTTAACAATTCGAACACGAGCCGGGCAAGTTTTGACTCTTATTGTTTATCGGCCAAGTTTGCCAAGAAATTTGACATTCTGTTCTTGTCCAATATATTTTTACTTAGATAATTAATTACTTATGAGAATAAATACATTGCTAGTGTCCAGTTAATTATTAAAAATTACTGTTTCTCTGTCATAGTTTGTAAGGACGAGTCTCCCCTGCCCCTTAGAATGAGAAGGATTGAGGCGATAGGCCCACTGTTCGTATACAGGTTGGCAGACGCAATAAGCCGTCGAAAAAGTATCTCACGATATGATTAACTAGGTTAAACTACAAACTACTCAATTATATTATTCTGTTCTGTTTTTCCTTTTCGTATTTAAAACTAGCTGACTCACTTACTTTCATATCATGAGTTTTCATAAAGTTATACTTCTAATGCAACTTCTGGCAAAGCTGCGTTAAACGTTTAACGCTACCATGGAGGGGTATGATCAGACACCTACACTCTTAACATCGACTTATAAGAAATTTCAAAATTTTACTAACGCCATCTAGTGACATTAGACATAATTACTCTATCGAACAAGGTATTTAAAAACATAACTGTGACAAGTTTTGCAGTTACGAATTTAATAATTACTTTATTTATTAATGATGCCAAAAAAGTATAACTTCTCACGCGCGTACATAAGGACACGCATTTTTTATTTTTATTTTCTTTTATACAAACCTTGTCCTGACAATAAGGAAAACAAAGACAAAATAATTATCCAATTTGGTGCAGTCGTTCGGAAGTTATGGGCGTACATACATTTCACCGACTCATTTTTAAGTGCACATTTTATAGAAGCGTGCTCGCGAGACAGGAATACATTTCCTATTTCGAGCACGTTATCACGTTATTAATTTAAACATACATACTAGCATTTCCGAGTAATTTATACAAAGCAAATGGAAAAAGGTTGCCTTATTTCAGTAGGGAACCGAACATTACTGCTTAATATCTATTTTTCATATTGTTTATAACGGCAGACGAGCCATGGTAAGTGGTAAGCGCCGCTCATGTACTCGAAAATATTAAGAACTAGCCTTTGCCAGTGGCTCCGCCGCAGCCAAAAGCTACTTTTTAGGTTATATCTCAGGTTCTATTGTGTGATCATTGTTTACTTCTCTTAGTCACATCGTACGACACCCGGAGAAAAGGATGGGATGGTGACACTAGTATTCTTAGTCCGTCACCACAATGGCCAAATATTTATAAACAGACCTAAAGATTATTTAATTGAACGGAATTTGGAATGCAGTTAATTAGTCTTGATAAGCACATCGAATATTTTTATCCCAATAAAGATTTCCTGTGGGATACGCTTAACACGTTCCCTGCGCCATCATTTTCAAAGAACTTTCAGCTGGTGCTTTTAGAGACCTAAAATATCTCGAAGCTAACCTAACCTTTGGTGCGTTTGAGACCTAACCAGTCTCATAAAAATACAGTTTTGAAAATAATTTATATCTTCCAAAAACCCAATGACATGTATATTTTAAAGTTTTTGTGGGTCAAAGATAGCCTATTGCTCTATATTTTGCTAGGTTCGCACGCAGTTTTGACATTAGAATAAAATACAAATACCAAAAAAAAAAAATAGATATCGGTTGTATCTCGTACCGCAATCGAAGATGGTTCAATATTTGTAGTAAATAGTGATGGGAATAAAATAATATCTCAGTTGTCAATTAAAAAAGTTTTATTAAAGAAGTTTATTTATAAACTATGCAAAGTGTTTTTCATTAAAACATGGTAAACACATTGATTGTTTGCATTGCGTGCAAATGATAACAATTCTTTTAGCTTTTTTAGAAGCATCAGTGCTGTTTAAAGTGCGTCGTAATTTTTCATAACAACGTCTTTTTTGACGCCACGTTGGAAAACATGATCATCATCTTCCTTCGGGGAATTCTGTAATAAAATGCATTATGTACCTCTAAATACACAGCATACAACCACGTCAATGAAGTAAATTTAAAGGAATCTAATTTTATTAGTTTTTCTAATAGTGAAAAGTTATTCGAGTGTGATGTGTATTTTTGTTCTTAGGCTGCTGTTGCTTTAAAAAAATATGTAGTGGTATTAAATTAATGACCTTTTTTGAAATAGGCAGTACAGAAGCGATAACTGAACACGTTCTGAATATTTAAAAGTCAAAATTGAGATTTTTTTTTTTCAATTTTTGTATGGCTGCCTGGGACAGAATAACAGACTATCAGCAACAAACTAAATTTTTAAATATATTTTATTTCGAATTTGAATATTCAGAATGTGTTCAGTTATGACTTCTGTACTCCCTATTTCAAAAAAGGACGTGAATTTATTTCCGTCCTATATATAATACCATGGGACACCTGTATAGTTCACACATTAAAGATGGATTTCACAGGTATCTTGTAAGTTTACGACAGCAACGTTTTTGTTATAATAATATAATAACCCTCCACGTCAATGCCACAACAACAACATGGGACAACACTAAATCGAGTCACTCTTGCGTCTACGAGGCGTACGATTCCACGAGTATCGACATGTTTCCTAAAGCAAGGAATGAAAATAATTTTACTACTGTGCGTTAGGGACCTAAGCCATCTCTAATTTAATTTTTTATGTCCTTGAATTCACCATTAAGTAGGAAGCAAATATGTATATTATGTCTATTACTCATACTTAAAGAACTTTACACGTTAGAGCAAGGAGTGAAACAACACGATTATAGTCAACGCACAATTCAAAAATCCTGCAAGAGGTCTGATAGATCTCGTAACGCAACGAACGTGTTAAACAGCAGATTACAGCTTATTTAGCAGCCCGGAGTTTGGAAATGTGCCCGGTAGACGTCAATAGGCTCGCCCCCTATTACGTGGGACTTAAACATAGCTGGCGAGTCGTGGGTGTATAATACACCTCTGCCTACCCCCTTCGGGGAATACAGGCGTGATGCTATGTTTTATATGTTTACGCTTAAACGATTCATCACATATTTTGACGGGCCACGTGGCGTACTCGGTAGTGTGACCGACTTCCGTGCACGAGGTCGTGGGTTCGATTCCCACTCAGGACAATTATTTGTGTGATGAACACAAATATTTGTACTGCGTCTGGGTTCTATCTAATATATGTATGTATTTACAAAAAAAGGTAATATATGTATTATATCCGTAATCTAGTACCCATATCACAAGCATTAAGCTTAGTTTGGGACCTGAGGACGTTGTGTGAAAATGTCCGTGAATATTATTATTTCTTTTAATAAACCTATCGTGTTTTGATGTCGCTCTATTCGCGATCACGCAGGAATATCTTCACGTGATCGTGAATTTCAAAAGCGCGCATGTTCACACCCGAGACCACTGCGTCAATCTTGATAATATTGGTCTGTCAACAATGCTACCAAGTGTGTAACATCCAAATCGTTCATTAAACTTTGAATCGAGTAGAACCGCCATTGTTCGATGCTGTCAGAACTTAGTAGTACATTAGTACCGGTGAGTCTGGAAATCAGAGTTGGAACTTGGACTTATATGCTTCTATAAATGATTTTGCATATGAAAGTAGTGGTTTACTTCGAGTTTATAGCACAGATTAGTGCCTTTGTTTGATGGGTTTAATTAAATCTAGAACAGTCACTGTTTTATTACAAATAGATTTTGAAGTATCTATCGACATGACTGTCACTGTTTCCAACCGAGAAATTTTACTACTTATTGCTACAGAGTCACAGCATTCAGACTCTGCATTTGACTGTACACAGGAGAACACAACACATTGTGTGAATGAAATCCAATATTTCTAAGTAGATTCTTGCTTCTCGCAGCGTGAATATGCCTGCTCCGCTGGGGACTGGTACTACCCTTTCACAGAAGATTAGTGTGAAACAACAGTAAGTATTCCGACTTTATGTTTCGTATGGTGAGTGCGTCGGAGAACTAAATTCATATCGTCTTTATTATCCTTCATTTCCACTTCTTATCCCTTTCCTTCCTTCCTTTAGTGGTCCTTAAGTGTTGTCTCTGAAGTCGCTAACCTCTATAGACTACGGTACCTATATGTTCGCCACCCTACCACCAAATTTAATGATATTGTATTAAAGCCAAAAATTTCCCTAATCATAAAAGAGGGGGGGGAGGGGGGTGTTGGTTAACGCACAAACAATACCCAGTGTTAGTAGCGTGTATAAGCCGCTTGCTGCCGGAGATAAAACTCACCTTTTGGAGCGATCCACAAGAATTCTCCACTTGAATACTCTAGACAACACCGAAACTTATTATCTGTACTGTTAACCCCAAACTATTCGCAGGCTTCGTTATACAAAGGGACGAACTATGAACAGAAACCACCTGTACAGAGTTGTAAACTATTTGACGACAACAATATCTAACTGGACGGTGACCACGTTGTGAATAGTTTTAAAGCTATGAGGGTACTTGTCAAATGAGACGTAGTTCATAAGTCCGTGGGCTTTAAAATAATGTGTCACACGATGTAGGTACGGCACTCAAATGTCGGGTGGCAGATTTATTAATAGGCTTGAATCCTGTGCCGGCGGACCACTGAAGTAATGTTACACAGATCCAGTGGTCCGCCAATACAGTCGGGTTTATTTAGTGCATGGGCCCCACACTACCCTGTTCGTTGCCCCGAAAGACGGGGTGTGCGGTTAAATATATTTTATTCCCCCCTTACAAAGGAGTGCTTTTGGATTTTCACATGTTTATAGACGTTTCGTTTTTAGATAAGAACTTAAAAATCAGAATTGTATGTTTTCAAAAATAAATTAAGACGTGTTTTCCTAATTTAGAGGAAGGAAAAAAGGTGGTAAAAGTTTGTATAGGATTTTTTTTTATAAGAAGTTTAAATATAGTATAATTTAAAAGTACAAATTATTTGCGAATAAGGAAAAAGAGATTTTTGTACTAGCGGGAAACAAAAAATCTCTTTTTCCCTATTCGCAAATAATTTGTACTTTGAGAGGTGGCGGAGCATGTCAAATGCTAAAAAATATAGATCAAAAATTGTATAATTTAGTTAAATATTGAGGACATTTATTGTGTAAATCTTTTTTTTTTGCAGAAGTTGCGTGCAAAGCTGCTATATCAGCTATTAGTTTATAATATTGGTAAATACATTCTATGTTGCCAGTGCAAAATATCCAACTGGCGGAAAAAAGAAATAACTCGATTATTTTTCTAATTTGTGAATAATAGTCTTTTATTATTTATTTTTCAAAGCACGTAGTTAGGAACGACTTAGATTAATAAATGGCTTTGAAACCGGCGGGTCATAAGTCTTGCAATTTTTCACTACTAAAACATTAAGGCACACATTATTATTATTAATGATTTAAACATCTTTTTTTTTCGCTTATTTTTAGGTGTAAAACTTTTAATTATTAAAACAAATAAGTCGCACTGCAAAGATTACGGTATTTTTAGTTACTGGACAATGTTATAGTACATAGTCTTCCGTAAAAATTACAAATTTACATTATACTATTTTAATTAAATAAAATTAAATGTCGATTCCTGCGCGCTTACAGCTAAAGTACTTTTTTTCCTTTATTTAAAAATCTCAAAGTAAAAACTCTTAACAAAACACTGTTGGAAAAGAATAAATTACATTACAAAATATTGTTACACATATTTAAATTATATTAATTAATTCTAACAAATACATTTCTTTATTTCAAGCGCCAATGTTCAGTAAATGTTGCCATTTTAATTGCATAAAATTTCCTCAATTAAGTGCGAACGGGCGAACAATAAACTGTAAATGGTCTTTAAAAATTATATAACTTTCCCAAGAGCTTATTTATCATGAACGCCGTAAGTCTGTAGCGCTGTGTCACGTCTCAAAGTGTCTCTTGTGACTAGAGTCGGTCACGGAGTCTGAATAGCAAGTAGTGCAATCTTCACTCGCATTGTGCATGACCGCTCGTCCCGACATCCTTTTGTTAAAGAACTAGAACTTCGTAATAGAGTGTTCCTCGTGATTTTGTTTCAAGATTTTGTTTTTAAAACATTTAATACTCAGGAATAACTAGCCTTAAGTAATGTCTCAGGTTCCTGATATAGTAGCGGGATAAAATGTGTACCAGTTGTTAAGTCTAATTAAGAGCTATCAAATAAAAAAGTTGCATCAAAATCCGTTCAGTAGTTTTTGCGTGATACGCAAACGAATAAACAAACAAAAATCTATAAAAAAATGTTTTGTATTTAGACATGCTTATATAGTCTAATACAGTATTTTTTCTCAAATATCTTAAATATAAATACACAGCTCTGTTACAGTTTTATAATAGGAGTAGTTTTCAGTTTCTCTATTAATAATAATTGTCTTGATAATTTACAGTGAGACTTTAACTAAATAAAATAAAATATTAATAATAGTAAATAAAACCATTTGAAATGTGCTTAGAACAATGAATAAATGAAATGAATGAATGATTAAAACTACAAATTTGTTGAAAAGTTATATGTATTTGTGTTTCATGTTAAAAAAACGACAGTCTCTCTAAATGAGTCTCTCTAGATGATGATGAATTTTTAACATCTCTGATGATGTATGTTTATCACATCTCTCCAGATGGTGATGTATGATATGTATATTTATCACATCAGGTTGCTTTCTATAGTTTATGTGACTGTATGATAGTAAAAATTGTCGTTCTTTTTTATACTACATATTTGGCAATAAGCAAAATAAGTTATTAACAGCCAGTCTTACCCTATTGACCTTAGTAACCTCAGGGGTATAATTGACATGCTAGACTGCACATATGATATGTGGCTTAGATACTGACCTCTCGGGCCGAGGGTTGTGGGTTCGATTTCCATACAGGACAATTATTTGTGTGATTCACAAATGGTTGTTCTAAGTATGTTTGTATACAAGAAATACAAGCTATACAAGAATATAAATTATACTGTAGCGTATAAAAACATATAAAAAGCTTTTCATGTTTACAATTTTAAAAAAAGGGATGGGAATTAAGAGGATTAGAAGGGGGTCGTATGACTAAAACAGTGGCAAAAATGTAAATTAAGAACTCGTTAACTACATAAACTTCCGCAACTTAAAACTGATTTACTTAAAAACTAATTAGAAGCATGTTTTAAGTGAAATATAGTTTAACCTTTTACGCTAACTCAAAGCATAGTTTGCATAACAAAAACCCTTCTTAATTTATTCCTTGCCGTAATCTGAAGATAGGGTTGGGGCTTTCAATTGAAATTTTTAAACTGTACCTAAAATCACTTATCAGTTTTATATTTGGTATATTTTTATAGCAAACCTTGTGTGAAAAAACAAAATGAAACAACATTGTAGGTATTCCATCGCATGCTGTAAAACTTAATTATGATGTTTGTAACAGTTTATTTACCTATATTATTAAAAACTACAAAATCTCTCCAAGTACCTTTCATTTATAAACATAATGTTTACTATAGAGATTATGGTATTTAGAATTAAATTTTTTAACTTAAATTAACTAGACTTTAAAATAAAAATTTCATAGCAAATCGTAGGCAACCCTTAGAAAAACTTAAAAGAATTTTTAATATGAAGACAAGTTCTCTCGTATTAGACGCAGACAGCTAACCTAGCTGTATATAACACGAATGTAAGTCCTCAGCAATGTAAGGGGTGTCAAAGCGAGTCCGGCTAGACGTGATGTATGAAGAGGGGGCTTAAATCCAGGGTCGTCACGTCCCCGCTATCCTTCTCCTTGAAATATGACAGCGATATAGCCCGGACATCGACAGTAAGCCCCTTTCGATGAAGAAAATATGGCTGGCGCATGGGCGATCAAACGGGTGCTGCCAATTTATATAGACTAAGACTTGATTGAGCTTTGCGTGAAGGATACGGGTCCAGTATTATAGAGAGTGATTGTAGTTGGAATTATTGATTGGCGTGATCTGCACGGAGATGTAATAGTTAAGTATAAGTTTGAGTATCGATTCCCGCATAGCCCTATTTTTTAGTGTTTTTTGGTGATAAATAATATACACCATACCCTTGTGGGTACTTTTAAGTGAATACTATAGCTTATAGACGCTAGCAATACCAAATGAAAGGTATAGGAGGTGGAGTGAAGGGTTCATATCTCTATATGTTTGTTCTGAGTGAGTGTGGCTCCAAACCTCCACCTCTCTAGGTGGAGGTTTGGAGGCGATCTGAAAGTAGCTTCAGTTATTTAGGCGGGAGTTACTATACGCTGATTGGTACTGAGGTTGGTACTTCCAATGGAGATGGTCCATTCCTTTGATCAGCTTACCCAACAACGATTCACCAAATGGTTCTTCACAGTCTTTGTGACCGTTAGCTATGTGTTTGTAAAGTCCCCTGGTATACATTAATGATTTCCTAGTACGGATTATTGTCTCAACAAAAACCTTTGATATAAATAAGGCCGCTAATTGGAAGACTTATTAAAGGTAAACCTTTGCTTTATCTTTAGAAATTTTTTTTATATATATTTTTAGCATTTGACATGCTTAGCCATATACATTAAACACAAAGTGAAAAATGTGAAATCGAAAATAACAGTCAGGAGCAGGATTCGAACCTGCATCTCCTGGATACCGTCCAGATGCTTTGCCAATTCAGCCATCGTGACAACTGCTCTCGACTGCTAATTTCGACAACACATTCATACTTACTTAACGTCAAAAGTAGTCTGCCTGGATGATATAGTACCTCTATGTTTGGCGGGTTTAATTCGGATCATCGATCAATTAGCGCTAAATCAATTCAAGTTTGTCCGTAAATGCACATCGCGTAATCAAAGCCTTTGGCACACATCACAGATCAACAATGCACTGTAATATGTCAATACCATTCGCCTGCGTAGGCTCTTACTGATACATCTTAAGTGACAGATGGAGTCAATAGGATTTGCTCAGATCTGGTACTAGAATATATCAATGTTAACCCTTATGTCCCCAGCCATGATGTTTATGTAACGTAACTGGTGTCGAGCGATCTGACAGGCTACTGTATCTTGTGTATCTTTAATTTCATCAGATAGCTTGGTGTAGTGATAATCTAACGTTCTGAAATACCTATATTAAAAGATGAATTAAAACAAATGTGTGTACTCTAAATATATTTTTTTACGTATTAGGAATTTAGAATTGCAACAGAGTGAGTGTTTTTGAATACAAATACTTGTTACAGCTAGAGCACTAATCAAAATTGAAAAATAAAACGCAAATCACAATGTAAAATTAATTCTTGACACTTTTTAATTTATTTAGATATTTTTATATATATTTTTAGCATTTGACATGCTTAGCAACATACAATAAACACAAAGTGAAAAACTTTCACTTTGTGTTTACTGTATGTTGCTAAGCATGTCAATTTTTCACTTTGTGTTTATTGTATGTTGCTAAGCATGTCAAATGCTAAAAATATATATAAAAATATCTAAATATTTATAGGGTTTGCGTCATTATTAGGTAAAATCTTAATTGTAAAATTAAGTTTACCTGGTTGGTATAATGTATGAAAATACTTCCGACAGATGGTGCAGGCGTCACCCAAAGACGTTAAGTATGAATGTGTTATCGAAATTAGCAGTCAGGAGCAAGGGTCACGATGGCTGAATTGGCAAAGCATCTGGACGGTATCCAGGAGATGCAGGTTCGAATCCTGCTCGTGACTGTTATTTACGATTTCACATTTTTTACTTTGTGTTTACTTTTTAATCTTTTATGGCTAGCGTCAGGGGAAGGTGTGATACTGATTCTTCATCTCTGAGTTATGATCACTTTGCTTTGGGTCGTCATTTTCACAATATCTCTGGCTTCTAATCTGCTAGGGTCTTCCTGTTTCAGTTATTCTTGAATTCGAAGTTCAAAATTTGAATTCGTGACAGATAAATACTGTTTAGAAGTACTTGGCATAATGCTTTTGTTCTGTAAAATCACAAAAAATGTTACGTAAGTGATGATTAAGGTCTGAGAGGCCGCTTTCCAATTTCATATCGATTTTACTTACCGAAAAGTGAGTTAAAAATGGCTGAACGGATTTAAGTAAAATTTGGCACACATGTAGTTATTTAGATATTTTTATATATATTTTTAGCATTTGACATGCTTAGCACTATACATGTAGTTCATAACATAATAATCTATATCTATATAAATATAATAAAAATGAAGTGTCTGTTTGTAATGTCTAAATAACAGCTTAAAAAAAAAAATTCTAAATAACAGCTTTTTACTAAATGTATACGAGAGTATATATATTCTACCTATAACAAAACACCAATTTTAAATTTTTTGCCTGGCTGTTTGTTCCGGCTAATCTCCGGAACTCCTGGACCAATTTGAAAGGAACTTTCATTAGCAGATAGCTGCGGTTACAGGGCGTAATTTAGGTTACTTTTATTTTGGAAAAAGTTTAGGGTTTTGCGTAAAAAAATAATACCCATGAAATTGTTAATGAATAGCCAAACGGCTGGACCAATTTGGACGGAACTTTCAATAGCAGAGAACTGTTGTTACAAGGAATAACTTAAGCTACTTTTATTTTGAAAAAAGCAATTAGGGTACAACACGAAAAAATTTAAAATTTATGAAATTGTGAATGAATACCGATTTAAATAGATACCATGGCTAATCTCCTGAACAGCTGCACTGATTTGAACGGGTCTCACAGGACGGGAATCACTACTTTTATTTTGGAAAAATAATTAGGTTTCTGTACCTACTAAAAAAAAAACAAATAAATTCCACGCGGACGAAGTTGCGGGAATCTGCTAGTAATTAATACGGAAAATAACTTTTATCCCTTACACCCTTACAAATTTACTGCTGTACTAAACGTTAACGTTTTTTTTTGTTGTAGTACTAAACGGCGATGTTTTATACTATAATAAATTCTTTTTCTTTTTTACAGCGAAAATGTTAAGACGGGATATATTTTTATACCATGATTTTGTTTTATCTTCTCTTTGAACCTCATTTTGCAATTAATGCACATGAAACCACTTGTAACAGCTAATTTTTAATACGTAAGCAAGTCCATGGGCTCATAGCTCCCTCTGATCTAAGTACGTCCACCGTCCGGCACAAAAATAGCGATTTCGCAGAGACCCTCCATTTTTCCCGGATAAACAGTAACCTATGCCTTTCTCTATAACCCCGACTATGACAAATTTGTTGATGATCGGTAAAATAGTTACGGCAACAAAAAATAAAAAACAAACAATCAAATTGTCCGTGTGGTGACGGACTAAGAATACAAGTGTCACCGCACTCTTTCCCACGGGTGTCATACAAGGCGACTAAAGGAAGTAAGCAATTATCACCCATTGCATTACTGGTGGTAGGGCTAGGTATCAAGTGGGAGTACTCACTTGCTATCGGGCCCAAGCGGGTTGGTACCACCATCTCCTGTGTGACCGGCCATGAAGCACATCAGTGTGTTTTGGTTGTAGCAGGAGATAGCCGTTAATTCGTTCATTTCATATAAATATGTGAAATGAAATGGTGAGCAGCGGCTTGACTTTCTCTGTATACTTGAGCCCATGAGCGACGTTTACCATTTACCATCAGGTGGGCCGTGGCTCGTCTGCCACCGTAAGCAATAAAAAAAAAACAATGAAACTTAATCTCACACTTACAATATTAGTAAGTACATATATTAATCGTTCATATTTGTTTCAGGCTGACCTGTCATGTCGCAACACCAAGCAACAGGTCGGGGCGCTGTTCACACGCAGCAACTTCGTGACACTCAAGTACGTCACCGACAACTGGGGGACCGAAGCTAACGGGTTCCAGCTAGTCATCACCGCCGTCAAGGACCCCAGTGAGTATTTTCCTTACTACTTATTGCGAGCCTAAATCACCACTTTTTCATCTTTGACTCTCTACACACTTTATTTATGCATGTCTGTTAAGGTTACATCTGTACTTTTTGTCATCCTTCTTTCATCCATCCTCTTTACGTACCCAAAGCATCTTATCATTCCTTTCTCAATCTTTATCACTAATATTCTTTACACCACACGATTATTTCACGATAGTGTTTCATACTCTATGTTTCAAAGTTTACACTACATGTATTTCTTAAAGCTGTCATATCCACTGCCTTTATTCTACGTTCATAATTTTTCTGCAACGCCGATCTTTAATTATCGTATATTAAAGTTGGCACTAACACTCCGCCGTGTGGGGCTGGCTTTAGAATTGTAATGGGAGTCGTAAGAGCCGACTAAGGGAATACCGGGGGAGTGGGCAGCAGCACTCCTTCGAGTATTAACAATATCCACTGCGATCGCCAACCCGCCTGCCAAGCGTGGCGATTACGGCACTATCCTCCATTCTTGGGGAGGCCTATGTCCAGCAGTGGACATTAAAGGGCTGATGGATGGATGGATGGACTAACACTCCACCATGCACGGTCAGTCTGGCCTTTTTAAACGTTTGACGACTTCTCGTAAAGTCAAGGAGTATATTGCCCCATTCATCTGATTCACTAACTTTTCAATATTATTTTTATACAACACAGGCTGCATATTTGTTTGTCAACATACACACGTTAAACAAATATATAAAAAGATTATGTATCTGCAAATCACAAATAATTATTAATCGTCAACTAACTTAATAGAACTAGTATCTAAAACTATTCTTTTTTGTCTCTCTATTTTTTGTTTACTGCCGTTCTCGTTCGTGTCTCTCCGCGTGGTTGCAGCAGAATACCATCGTCAGGTGGTTTGCAATCTTGCTTCTGCTTGGCACTATGCTGAGCTGTCAACCATTTGACCATTGACTTTTTAAACAATGTTCTAATTATTTTATTTTCTTTGTTCTTTTGTATTCGATGGGCTAATAAACGATTTTCATTTATTTTTTTATTTTTTTGAGTAGTCCCTGAGACATGCAAATTAATCTGCAGTACCTATGTTGTTTTGTCTTCCATACTATTAAAATGATAGCAGTCTGCCGTTGTACGCGTGTCTTGGAAAAACTACTCGTTTTGATTGAGTTTTCTAAGTTTTATTTCTTACACATTTGGGTTTTATCTTAAAAAAAATATTGCAATTTTTTCATTAAATATAAGGTTATTAAAGTTTTAATAAACAACGATTTTTATATACACTACCTGTTAAGGGATGTGTATTTTATTGCTGCAGACAAGTGGATATCAGGTGAAGTTCTTTTCTTTTCAACTTGTGCCTCATGATGTTAATATAATAAAAGCAAGCGAAGCCACGGGTATCATCTAGTTATAAATAAAAAAAGAAACAATAACTAGTTCATAAACCAACCTAAACAAACAGAAGATAAAGCAATATAAATTTATTCATTCCAATAAACGGAAATATCAAAGGATTCTGTAGTACGTCGGGAGCCCCCATCTGATCGTCACCCTCTTTAATTTCGCCAAATGTTTATTTATTCTAACAAACAGTCGACAGTTCCTCTGAACATTCCTCCCCTCAACTACATATTTATGAATTTTATACGGTCTTCATACCTGTTGCGTTTACAAGCTTTATTTACACGGATTTCTACACCCTTATAACACATTCATATAATTTATATACAGTCATCGAAACAAAAAAATATTCACTGTTAGGCTGCGTTCCCACTATGCTCGTATTGTGACGACATATATAGTCGTGCAGTTTTAAACTTTGTAGCTTGTATATTTAAATGGAATGTTCCCATATAGAACGGTAGTATTAACCCCGATTTCTTTTCCTGTGACTACAGATTATCGAGACAATGGTAACGGCTAGCACGACACGATGACGATGTAATAAAGATTTCTCATCTCCTTTACAGGTGTTTTTGTACCTTTAACGCCCTCCGCGCCCTTAAACCTTTTTTAAAATGTAGTCCATTATCAAAATTTCATCTTCAGAGCAAGTACAAACGACAAGAAGACTGTCATGAACTGATAAAATATCGTCACGATCGTTCCATGAAATAAATAATTTACGGGCATTTTTCACACAACGTCCTCTAGTCCCAAACTAAGCTTAACGCTTGTGCTATGAGTACCAGATTACGGATATAGTACATATACATACTCCTTTTTTTGTAAATACATACATACAATAGATAGAAAACACCCAAACGCAGTACAAATATCTGTGTTCATCATACAAATAATTGTCCTGAGTGGGAATCGAACCCACGACCTCGTGCACGGAAGACGGTTACACTACCGACTACGCCACAAGGCCCGTCAATGGGGAAAAGCTAGCTACAATAGTCGTTCAATGATAAAAATTTCGTTGACACTGACGACAAACTTTCGTTATTTGGGAACAGCTAGAGACTACAGTCGTCCAACGATAAATTTACTGTTACCACATAGTACTCACACACATAATACACACTGTTACACATTATTATTTACCAAAGGCACACAAAACATCTTACTGGTATAACAATCACCACCTAATAATTTAGAATAAAATACGTTATAATTTAGATACCTAAGATCGCCACTGAAATTTGAACGTCAATCTTGTCACTATGGGGTGCTGTAAATTATTTGAAACGCCGTGATATTAGATATTCAAGTAAATCCGATAACACAAATTATATTCCAATTATTACGGACTATATACGTGCGTACCTTCTATTTTATTACATTATTAATAGCCTAATACCACCTATGCTTGAAAACTAAATAAATATAAAATATGATCATAATCATATCACTTTTGTTGTTCAAATAATACTTGAATATCAATGAACGTATATAAAACCTCTTAGAATCACCCTTTCAATATCTCCTTCAATAATATATTTTTCAATGCTCTAAAAAATACAACATCTTTATCATCCGATTTATTTCCTTCCTTAATGCCATTATCTTGTTCTCGTTCCTCGTGTTTTCCTCGGTATCCATTATTTCCCAGTTTAGGTAGTGAATGATCATTTAAATCATTATCAATCATTGTTCGAGGGACTATTATTCAAAACAT
Organism: Leucoma salicis; assembly: GCA_948253155.1. NCBI lineage: Eukaryota > Metazoa > Arthropoda > Insecta > Lepidoptera > Erebidae > Leucoma > Leucoma salicis. Next base: position 29,499,790 of record OX411806.1, on the reverse strand, counting down.
TTAAAATTTTCTTAATTAGTTACGAGTATATTGATGTAGCTGCCTAATGATATCGCTGGCGCTATTTAATGTTATTTTAAATTATTGTTCATTGCATTTGTTCTAGATATCGTTGCTTTATATTGATGATTTTTTGTACTGTATTCATTTTGCAAATTTCTTTTTTCAAAGGTTAATCAGTGTCTTACCATCAATTTGAACAAATCCAAACTATGATCATTACTATAAAACCTAGTATCTCTATACAAACTTGAAAATTTCGCTTGGTACCCAAGGTCGCATACAGGAGGGAATCATGAGGATCATGTCACCTCCTAGTCCGGGAGGGGTGTGATAATGATCAGTTTCTAATTTATCTTTGTATAAATGCTGTTATTTTAATTAATTTATTGTATAAGTATACTGGATTCACCCTTGCTGCTACCTTTTAGTCGATGGCAGTCTCTGGTATTATATTTCAAATACAAAATCCACTTCAGAAATTAATGTTACCAATCATCTATGTGCAAAATTAAACTTCAGCATAACATAAAAGCTTATAAGTAATAAAGCAATGATATGTTAACAAAGAAGCTGAGCAGAATACCAAAGGCGAACAAGACATCCTAAAATTTAATTACAAAAGACACATCTAATACTATGAACACGAGACAAAGGAAACAATTACGTCGCCCAAAAACATTGAAGCAGAAACGTTTATACATACACCTTTAAACAAACAACACCAGTTTGATTTTCCACTTGGGCAAGTAGAAAAACATACTCCAAAGGATATGCAACACGTGAAAACCTTAGACGGGTCAGAAAAAGACAAACACGATTGAAAACATGACTTGGGAATGAATAGAATAGAATAATTTATTTGCTTTGAACACGGTACATAATACAGTTGACATTATATATAATTATATACTCCAGCATGTTCAGCCATTTCTATGGCATGCAAATTTTCAAGCACAATTAATGCCAATAAATATAATTAACTATAATCTCTGGAAATACCTAGTTACATAATTTTCAATTAAATTTTAAAATTTTAATAACTTAATTGCCACTTCTGGTGCATGCTATACTTAATATTAATTTATTTTATCGCATTATATTAATTAATATCAAATTAATAGTTACAATGTATGTCAAATCACAATATTTTTATATATATACATAGTCAATTAAGTTAAAAAACATAAAATATTATTTGAAGCTAATAGAATATTTGTAAACATAGCTACATTCGACTATTTAATAAATCGTCTACAGAATAGAAGCACTTATCTAACAGCCATTTCTTAAGTGTTTTTTTAAATAAGTTTAATGGCATCTCTCTATACTGTTTTGGTATCTTATTATAAAGGTGAATAACCATTACATTACAGTTTTTGTAATGAAGGGTGCTTCTGCTCTGAGGAAATGTCAACTTTGTTGTATCTCTGCAACAATATTTGGAGTTATCACAATTTTTTTTAAATTGATGTGGTTGACTTTTTACAAAGATTCCTATTTCTAGAATGTACATGGAAGGTAACGTTAGTACATTGCGACTTGTAAAAAGAGGTTTGCATGAACAAGAGGTCCAAGGTGAAGGATAAAGTTTTAGTGGAAATTTATGTTGGGTACTAACGCAATTCGCAAATTTTATCCTTTTAAATATACCTTATTCATAAACATTTTTGATCTATATTTTCTAGCATTTGACATGCTTCGCCACTTTTAAAAGTACAAATTAATTGTGAATAAGGTAAAAGAGATTTTTTGTACTAGCGGGAATCGAACCCGCGTCTTTTCCAATCCGGGGAAGTGCTCTAAGCCACTGAGCTATAGTACAGATCTTTCGATCATCCCAATCCCCTTATCACATTTGTCTTCACGACCAACGCCATCTATTGGAAGCATTTACATTCATTAAACCAATATAGTAAGTATAATTTTGCAATTAAAATTCATACTATTTGATGGCGCGGTTTTTGTTAAATATTTTTGATCTATATTTTTTAGCATTTGACATGCTTCGCCACTTTTTAAATTACAAATTATTTTGTACGAGCGGGTATCTTATGCCTTATTCTTTTTGCACGCCTCAAGCGAAGCGTTGAGGTGTGTTCTACTCCCGGTTGACACGAGACAGCTGATTTTTCAAACTTAAAATGTGTCTATTTATCATATATTGCACTTGTTAAATAATATCTACACACACATATAAAGAACAAACACTATTTTTAACACTCATGATATTTTAGATGCCATTTTTGTTATTTAAACTAGTTAAAAAACTGTTTGAAAAAAATCTGGCTTGGACGTCCGTGAGTTGTAAGTAATGTATGTTAACACGATAACGACCAAAATACTTAATTTATCGAGTCTTTTTTTTTCGTTTACGAATTATTATGACTAGGAATAGAGCCCTATTACTTTTCACGTTCTGATTCGATGTGGGTTAATTGTTATTAAATAAACAAAAAAATACTGAATATTTACGGCATTTACGCTGGACGCGACACTAAAACCAGCGCCTTTCATGAGAACTACCTATGCCTACCTGTTTACGTACGCATAGCCACCGGTGGTTTTACTATAGTCAACAGAACAGAACGCCGTTCGCCCGGCCGGTACATTGCTTTTTGTTAAAAGAAAGTTTTTACCTTTGCTTGACGAACTGATGATATTTGTCAAGTATAATAACTATGTTATCCATAACAATAAGTATAAACACTAAACACACGTAAATAATAAAACACCAACGTTATAAAACACAAAAAAAACACATTTTACATTCCACAATTTTTTTGCGTGGTCTTGGCGTCACGGTGTTTTCACTTAGAACAAAGTATAAAATTATAAGGCAACCAAGTTAGGAAGATAAATGGTTTAGAGATTTCTTGTTGAACTCATGGATTTTTAAATAAGTCGTATAATATTGTCCAAAGTTGCAATTTTCTATAGATAGATGTCACTGTTTTAAAGTAAAAGAGATATTGACAAATGCAGGCCTAGATGTCGCAAGTGGCAATTTTAGATGTATTCAGTTGCTGTTGTATATATAGAACCACAATATTGCTTTTTTTGTAAGGAAACTAGCCATGTCTTTTTGTTTTCTAAATTGTTTTTGTTTACAGTTTAATAAATTATTCAATTTTACATGTTTATACTCGTATATATTATATGCACTTATGCAGGTATATATGTAAACTCATGGATTGTTGTTCTTACTAATTGCCAAATGGCGCTTTGCAAAATGACAGAGGTAGACCAATAAAGAAGTACTTAAAATTAGCGCTAGATGAAACCCGCATTAGTATTTTTTTAAATTAGCACTATCTATGTGATTTATTGAAAACTACTTAGTAAAACCAATACATTATTAGTTTTTAAAATGGTCTTACTCTCTTTTGTGTTTACTTAACACGTAAGATAATATTATAATAAGACTTTAACTAAATAATACTTAAACTCCTTAAATTAACATATTTTCTGAAAAGCAAAGATTTTTTCAAAACCAAAGGTTGTGTTGTGTCATTATTTAGCTTAATGTGCTTTTGTAAATAGCAGATTTTTTTTATGTTTACTTTTTATTTTTAATCCATTACTGTTTCACTACTATGCACATCTTACCTCTCAGAGAGTAAGGGGGTTTCAGGCAATAGTATACCACGCTGCGGGTTGGCAGACGAATATCTCTCAGGCCTGCAGGTTTCTTCACGAGGTTTTTCTTTACCTAGCAGTTACAACTTGTAAGTCAGAGGTGTGTGCTGTGGGATTATTTGGACTCAAATTCAACATTAAAAATAATAATCATGTTATTTCAGTACATCAATAACATAGGTGATAAGTTGTTTTCTAAATCAATCTAATTTAATACTGCAGACCAAAATAACTTAAATTCATAATACTCCATATCCTGATTACCACAATATTCAGAATTTAGTAAAATTTCTAACGCTTAGTCAACTGTAAACAAAATTCTAATAATACAAGAATCTTTTAAGAGATTTGAAAGATCAGCTATTTGGGTAAAGAAATGTGTATTAAACCTTTTCTAATAAAACTCCGACGAATAGTAATCTTTTGTAAACCCGCCCAACCCTTTCAGATAGATATCAAATGTGATCAAAAGATTACTTTAGTATATATAATACTGCATCATTGAAATGGATAATTGATTAGAATTTGGATCCCTAGCAACGTTGGTAGGGCAAAATTGGATATTTCGCTTCGACGGTCGCCTGTTTTAAGGAGTTAATAATGAATTTTATAACCTTGTAATGTACACAATGACATGTCTTGAAAGTAGCCTCTATACTTTGATTCTTAACTTAATGTGATTATTATTAATCATACAAAAAACAAATATTAATACCAAGGTTAACTAAAAGTGCGTTATAACAATTACGTATCTACGTATACTCATAAAATAGTATTAATCACTTATATCACAAAATAGATACTATTCCTACGGACAGAAACATCCCTTCCATTAAAACTTGTCCAAAATCTCTCTATAATTGCCTACAAAATCTTAATAATAACACTAATTATTCGTAGCGAGAAGAAATGTACCTTATGGACACAGAAATACAGTTAAGATTGTTTTGCCCGCCGCATGATCCTTGGGCAACCGCGTCATTCAATAAATGCTCTAGGGTTGCACCTATGATGATTTTACTACATCACGCTTTCTCCCTTGCGGGATAGGCAGAGAGAACAGTGACAAAAGGCTCTGTTCTTGCATACATCTCTCGCTTCCTCAACATTAATAATTCTCTTCATACACTCTCCGGTTTCCGCTCGCCGGTTTCGATGACTCCTGACCCTACCGACAGCTTGTTGCAGCTGTCGCTTATAAAACTTAAAAAAATATTTTTCTAGTAGATTCTCTTTTATTATTTTTTATATCATTTTAAATGTTATTTTCAATTCGGATTATTTTTTTATAAATTGTTTTTTTGTGTTGATCATATGCGTTTAGAGCTTTAGCTCTGAATTTTCGGTTATTAAATTTTATTGTCGAAATACCCTAAATCACGTAAATAATTTTATTTTAATCAATACTACAAGCGCGAGCGCTTAAGCGCTCGTGTGACAGTCCCCTATCGGTTGGACCGTGGTCGGTACGCGAAGCGGTAAGAAACGGCATTTAACTCGGGTCCTTGAGCGAGTGATGTACGCCTGCTTACATGGTTACTATTGCCAAAAATCACCAGCAATCCTGAAATGTATCAAATAAATGCGATACATCATCACCCACCAAAACCATTAAAAACAATATGTGTATCGAATAACAGTTATCGAGGCAATAAACAGGCCACATTAAATTTATTTCGCCTGGATGAGAACTCATATCATTTTTATACCACGGACGTTAAATCTGAGCCCTTATATCTATGAGAACGTTAAGAAAATTCAATCGAGGTTATGGACTCTAAACTTAGAAAATGAAATGAAATCTTATAAAATTATAAAGCTACTTGGTACTGTTAATTAGTGATGAAGTTACATGCAGCCAGATTCTTTTAGATTTTACTATTTTCACAAACACTTCTGTATAAGCTGTTAGATTTAAAACGGCGTGCCAGAATACAAAGGGCGAAACTATGAAATAGACAATAATAGTCAGAGGAAGGGTTTTGTGTTTAATCCGAGCCAATCAAGTCACGATAGCTCAGTTAGAAGAGCGTTTGTAACAGTAAACCAGAAGACGTGGGTCAAACCCTGCTTGTGGTTATCTTTTTCTTTTCACAGTTTTATATTTTGTGTTCTAGTAAATGGCATGGTTCTAGAAAAAATCACAACATATTAAAGCACAGTTTTGTAATTTCGTAAAAATTAAATGTATTTTTAAAGGAGCATCATTTTTGAATTTCATATTCATATTACATGTATTAATATTGTTTATAACAGAAGAATAGCAAATATGCATAGGTATAGTCTACCCGATGTTAAGCGGCTACCGTTGCTCATAGACGCTTAGATTACCAAGGGCATCACTAGCGCACTAACCTAATCCAACCCCGGCGAAAAAATAGGTGGAAATAAAAGCATGGCAGAGGTGATGAGGATGTAAATAAGAAGAATAATAAAGTGGGATCAAGAAGGTTGAGAGAAGGTGATGAAGGTGATAATCAAGGGGATAAGAAAAATGACAAATACTGCTGCGGAATCTAGCTGTTTTACCTCAGGCGCTAGAAAGTAACAAAAACGAAGAGAATGCGCCACATTCATGTTGCATCTAGCAAGGCCATACCATTGTGATAGAAGTATTAATCAAACTAATTTGACGAATACAAATTACCATTAAAAAGTTTACAGATGATTTTGATATTGATATAAATATTTTTTTCGTGATATAAAGCATATAATCAAGTAAAACTAGATAAATCTAACATTTTAGATCTATTTCTTTTAGCAATTGACATGCTCCGCTACTTTTTAAAGTACAAATTATTTGTGAATAAAGAAAAGAAGATAAATCTAATCAAATTTACTCGTTATTATGCATGTGTTCGACTGCAACTTAGTATCATCTCGATAATGAAGTGTATCTAACTTCGCTCATTAATACATACTTCGGAACAACCCTCGAGAAGTTGCTAGCCATTGGACGCCTTCACATCTCCCCCTACTTTACCTGTGCAAATTTCCACAGATTACGTGACATTCACGGATAGTTTTGGAGATTTCTTTGATAAGTGCTTTGTTCCGCAATGGTTCTTGATTTTATATCTTTTTGATTCAATATGTTTTAGTTATGTTTCAAGTTCAAGTGAACAGTTTGTTCTTATTTGATCAATACGCCTCTTTATTTACTCTGAAATTGTTATTGAGATTTCAAGGCGAATCAATTGTTGGATGGATTTATGTAATCAAGTTTCTCATTAACTTCTAGAACACTTTAACTCTCCAATGAAAACTCATTACGCGAGTTTATATTCAAAATTTTAACGGTAAAAACAATGCTTAGTACTTCATATTTTTTTCTTTGTAGTCTCAAATTTAACTTCGGTTCTTATACAAATTCTTCATTAAATATTATCTTTTATTCGCAAACAATGCGTTTGATATTGTTCTCCAGAAATTTATAAATTCCGCTTGCTACAAGCTACTGACAAAGCAGAATATGCTAAGCGCTCACATGCTATTGAATTATGCAACAGCAACGTGCGATGCGACACCACCAGCTACGCAAGAACAAAATTTTAACAATGCATTTCATACATGTCTCTTAGAGCATATATGAGGTGTATTTCACCCTTATCGGCTACTGCACGCCAATGTATAGGGCACAGGGTGAAGACAAACCTTATTTTGAGATCAAAAGCTCCTCCGCAATCGCCTCGAATCTTTGGTAACATTTTTACTCAATGTTGAATACCCAATTTTGTTCCAGTACCGCGTCAGCAGTTTGATTGTTCGATTGAAAGTGATGGGTTTTAAAATATGCTATTTTTAATGGATTTGTGCTTGTTTTTGTATTGATATTTTTGGAAACAGTTTGTGACGATTTGATAATATTTTGCGTGACGAACTCATAGATATTGAATAACTAAAATTATTTATAATACGTGTGAGATATAAAATTATAAGTAAATAAATCACGGCATTTGATTAGAAATGCCGTGTGGGGCCAGCTTTAGAATTGTCCCACCCCTCTCCACCCATGGGAGTCGTAAGAGCCGACTGAGGGAATACCGGGGGAGTGGGCAGCAGCACTCTTTCGAGTATTAACAACATCCACTGCGATCGCCAACCCGCCTGCCAAGCGTGGCGATTACGGCATTATCCCCCATTCTTGGGGAGGCCTATGTCCAGTAGTGGACTTTGAAGGGCTGATGGATGGATGGATGGATGGATTTGATTCGAAAATTTCAATCAGAAATTTACAGTCTCGAGCAACAGTCACGAAATAGCAAAGCATCTATGACGGTATAGGTACCAGGAGATGGAAGTTCAAACCCTGCTCATGATTGTTATTGTCAATTTCACATTTTTGCAATTCGTGTCCATTCATATAGACACATGCCTAGATGTGTAAAATGCTTTAAGCACATAAAATATCAAAATGAATAAAAATATATATTTTTACTAACGGTGACAAAATAATTACATCCTGATGGTAATATTATCCACCACAAGAGCAGCCAAGCCAGTGGCGAGACGGACTTCTTTTTCACCCAGTCTTCACTGGTAATTTAAAACCCCCACTGAATCAAAGTTATTAATAATATTCACCAACACTGTCAGGAGAGTGGTAGTGTTGATGGCTTTGACAGTGGCAGTGTTGACTAATTACCTTTCGATCGAAATATACCCAGATACTTTAAAGTTGTCAGATTAAACTTACTTTATAAATATTAGGTAATGGATCTCCCACCATTGAAGTAAAGTCACATAGTTCCAATGGCCCGCCAGTACAGGCGGAGAGACGGCACACGGCGGGTTTATTTATTGGGTGAGGATCCGACACTACCCTGTTTGTTTCTCCGAACGACGGGGTGTGCTGTTAAGTACATTTTTTATCGCCTTAACAAAAAAAGGTCAGATCATTCATAATAATTACGGATGAACGGAAACGGCCCTTTTGGTTCTTGGTTTACACTGGCCACTGTGTAATTCAAGACTAGAAGTATGTTAACTTTTCGTGTGTTTATTGAGCTTATTTAGACCAATCCTTTTAAGTATAAATAACTAATATTTCGTGAACCCCTCGCTGTTTACAATCATTATTGTTTATTAAATTATTATTTTCAAATTTTGTATTCAGGCAACTATAGCTTGTTTTTTTAGTTTTTTAAGCTATAATTTATTTTGCCATTTTTTAGTCTTAAACAGCATCAAAATTAAAAATATTGGTATTTAAAAGACCCTACTTCTCTTTTTATTGTTTGTGTACAATTAATATGAAATATTGTATTTAATAAAAAAAACAACCTAAAACAATGAATTCTTCAATTAATATATTGTCATGGTCTTTGATAAGTGTACACAGTTTCAATCTAATCCGATGTTTTAAAGTGGGTGAAAATTTCGTTACAGATTCTATTATATCTAGATACAGGCGAAACTATTAAAAGTGTGAAGTTAACGAAGTCTATTTTGTTTTCATTTCAATCTTAAACACTAAAAGCGACTTTCGGACATAGATGTTTAAACCTACGGCCAGACACACCCACTTATTTTTCTATTCCACCAATACAAGATGATAAATGAGGCTGTTTTTGTTTTTTTGGACCATTAAAAATATCCAATTATCATTAGCAAGCCACGTATTCTATTTTTTAACGCATATTCAATAATTTTATTATTTATCTTTCGTGGTTACCATTGACTGTTCCATAAATGTAGATATAATAATCTCTCATGGGACTAGACGATGGTCAGTAAGGGTGATGTACAATGTATTGATCCATTCAAAATAGAAGTAATCGATTCTGCTGACCAAACCGATTCAGTTTCATAGAATATATATCGTGCTCGTAACTTACAAAATCAATGTCTCGCAGAGCTAGCGCGGGCAACAATTTCTGTTTTCCTTCACCCATCTCCAGCAGACATCCGGGTCAGTTCGCTTCGATGCCAGTTTGCTTTTAACATTACATTCTATACGTTATTGGAATTGTGTTCATTCCATTTCGAATAATATTTGAAAATGGAATAACAATTTTATTGTTGCCAGTTCAATTTATGCTTAGTTAGCTTGATAAGGTCGTATAGGTTTCTTAGCTTAGATGATCTTTTATGTGTGTTAATGGGCACATAATTATTGCACGCCTCATAAGCGAAGCGGTGAGGTGGGTATTACTCTCGTTTCACGCCGAACAACTGATTTTTCAAACTTAAAATGTCTCCATTTATCATATATTGCACTTGTAAAATAATATATATACACACACACACATATCAAGAAAAAACAATATTTTAACACTCATATTTTTGATGCTATTTTTGTTATAAACTAGTTAAAACACTGTTTAAAAAAGTTCTGTCTTGGACGTCCGTGTGTTGTAGGTAATGTATGTTAACACGATAACGACCGAAATACTTTACTAATCGAGTCTTTTTTTTCTTCCACGATTCAGTATAATTACGAATAGAGCCCTATCACTTTTCACGGTCTGATTCGATGTGGTTTAATTGTTATTAAATAATAGATAGATAGAGAATTTACGCTCGACTCGATACTAAAACCGGCGCTATACCTTATTTCGTGAGAACTACTTCTATAGACCAGTATAGAAGTACTTCTTAAAATTAGCGCTAGATGGCGTATAAGACAAGAAAACCACATAAGTACTTTTTGAAATTAGCGCTATCTATGTGATTTATTGAAAACTACTTGGTAAGACCATTACATTATTAGTTACTTATAAAATAATCATATTTATTGTGAAAAATGAAGATCATGAGGCATGCACTTTTGGATTTTCCAAAGTATTTATCTATTCTACTCCTAGTATATTTGAAGAGGTTAATAAATGAGAGCATCGGCGGTCTAAAATCGTCATCTCTACTTCTTCGATCGAGATTCAGAGTCACAGACAGACAACTAGGAAGTTGTCACGGTTTTATTTAAAATTCGGTCCTTAATTTGGTTTTCATTAAAAAATATCTATCAATAATTATAACTCTATCGAAAACTCTCAATATTTTTAGATTAAATATTAGAAATTGGTATAAGACATTGTTTGGCAGTTCAAATTGATAACACAGGACACCATTCAACGGTTCAGCTGCTGTTTCCATAGAAACTTAAGGCCCAAGAATCATTCTGTTAATTTATCTTAGATTATCTTATTGTCCCAGAGCACGGGTGCAAGGAGTTTCGGTGTAAACAGCGTGAGTTTTGCATCCACGCCGAGCTTACCTGCGACGGCGTAGATCACTGCGCTGATGGCTCCGATGAAGACACCGCCGTTCTTTGCCCAGGTATTCAATTTTTTACAAATAGTTCATATATTAGATAAAAAGAGCTGGCACTTGAAACATTTTCTAAATTAGTAGTATTTAATAAAATATTGAGTTAGACTCAAACTTTTTCCGCGGGTGTCGTACAAGGCGCCTAAGGGAAGTAAGCAATTATCACCAATAGGGTTCGGGTACCAAGTGAGAGTACTCACTTGCTATCGGGCCCGAACGGGTTGGTACCACTGTGTGACTGGTCATGAAGCACGTCAGTGTGTTTTGGTTGTAGCAGAAGATAGCCGTTTATTCTTTCATTTCATATCTGAGAAATGAAACTGTGCGCAGCGGCTTGACAATACTCTCGGTATATACTAGGCCGACGCTACGGCTTGAAGATTTTCTTGACGATTTGTGAAGAAGAGCGAGAGAAGATACTCTTGTTGGCGAGCTAAAAGCCCTCTCATTCCGTGGACACCAGTTAGCCAATAATAGGTTTTCAACATCTGGCTTTCTTATAATTACGAGGATATGTTACAAATATCTCAGAATCCCGTCATCAATCTTTAACATTTGTTGTTTGTTGTTGTGAAGGTTCGTTCGTTCCTTTTGAGATGTCTAACGTATCTTCACGCCATATTCCAGAGAGCGGCGGCAGCGGCGCTAGTGGGGCGTGGGTTTCGATAGGTGTAGGAGGTGTGGTGTTAGTGACTGTTGTCACCGGTATCGTTGCCTGCTGCTACTGTCGGCGACACACGCAGAACCAGCGCACGCGATTACATTGTAAGTGCATCTGTTATCTAACTAGCATTATAGATGTGAAGGTAAGTTTGTTTCTGATTTCTTATCAAATTTGACTTACATATAATCTAGACCAGAAGGATGTAGACTCGTGTTCATCCCGGAAAAAGTAAGGGTTCCTGTGGGCTATTTTACCATGTTTATCTCGCTTTCTTGTATGTCTATCCGGGTGGAAGTTTGTAGTTGGCTTTTAACTACCGTCCTGATGAGCTAGTTACTTGAGATTTGGACTATAGCTCAGAAGTGGATGACAATGCATTAAAATGTGAAAAAATAATAAGAAAATAATAATAAAAAAATAAAAAATATTATGTACCTACAAAAATGTCTTTATAACAGATTATTTTATACTTATTTATATATATATATATATATATATATATATTTTTTTTATATTAGTATTTATTTGTATTATATGAGCTAGATAATTATGTGTTATATTATATGAAGATTATATAGATATGGTAGTTTTGTTATTGTAAAACTAGTTCGTTTTTTTTTTAACGCGTTAGTCTCTGAACATACTGCTTCGGTTTGGAAAGCATTTATACAAAGGACTTCAGGCAGATTCAGATTCAGAGTTTGATGGGTCATAGTTTAATGTTTGATAATTCTATCAGTAAATTAACATTTTAAAAATATGCGGCTGAAAACATAGCCAATTAGTTCATTGAAAAATAGTCCCAGATATATTTGCTCAATCGATATTTCGATTATCTACGTAATGTTGGTGATGTTATGTTCCAAATAGGGCTCAAGAAATAATGAGTTTCACTAGTGACTAACCTTAACTTGTGACTCGTTTATTGGTTCAGTACAAGAGATGGTGAGCAGTAACGGCGGCGGTGGCAGCGCGGTGGCGGAGGGCGCGACGCGGCTGTCGGGAAACCCGGCGCTCCCTGCGGGCCCGTGCGGGGCGGCGCGGGCGGGCCGCCTGCGGCGAGCGGCCTGAGCGCCGCGCCGCACAAGGACGAGTGGTTCGTCTAGCGGCCCGGGGCCCGCAGGGGGGGGCCCGCCCGCCCCCGATTCCGCACCATATCTCTCACCATATCTACGTTGAGCGCTGTCGCTGAACTGGCATAATTCACATTAGTAAATTATTAAATTTGCTGCGCCAAATTCAAACGTGTTACACTTTTATATACTACTAAATTTATCCTATTGAAAACAAAGTAACTTATAAAAATAATGCCTAAAGTATGATTACGAGTGGATAGTTCTGTGTTATTTTTTTTTGTAATAATCAGCCCATTATTCTAAAATATTATAAAGAAAACAAATATAATGGAATATGAGTCGACTTACTCGTACATCCATTGTATTAAATGATATCGCTAATCACTTCGCTAAATTACCATTTGATCAATAGATTAAAGTTGGTAATCTTTAAAGTTTGAGGAACGCTCAGCGTTTATTTCAACTTTTCAATCAATTTTGTTAAAAACTTCAACTAATTACCAAAGTATGTTAAGTTTTCAATATATATATTACAATATATATTTTCAAATTAAAGTTAAACCACTTTTTTACAAAATGTAGCATGTTTGAAATTATTTGCCGCAAACTCTTGATACGAAATACGTGGGTTATGCCAGTTTACCGCTAAAGGCGTTATTTATCGATATAAAATTAAAAAATTTCGGCTTATTGTTCGTATGTTACTGGGCTGGGTCGACGTCCTCGACCCCACACCTATCCTTGGTTTTGTAAACAGTTTGTAATTTGAGCGACTATAGATATTATAGAGTATAATTGTAATCATCAAAATAAATAAGTTTTTCGTATGAGTTTTGAAAATTGCTATTCATTCCTGTATCCTTTTAGATGCTGTTCTGACGGGTTTATAGCTGATGATAAATTATACGCATAATTTATAGAACCGCATTTTTTATATAGGTACTTACTACAAGGGTGTCATGTGACTGCCTGATGAGAAGCGGTTACTGTAGCCTATAGACGCTAACAATACTACAAGACAGAGGTAGGAGGGGATGAGAAAGAGGTGGTACTCTCTTTTTCTCTCGCTGCACCTTATACAACAATAGGAATCTCTTTTATGCTTGCGCATTTTTTTTAGTTTTAATGTAATTTTCTTCAAAGGCCTTTTTGTTAAGGCGGGAAAAAATGTACCGAAACGCACACCCTGCCGAAAAGAGCAACGAACAGGGTAGTGTAGGGCCCTCACCCACCAAAAAAACCCGCTGTGTGCCGTCTCTCCGCCTGTATTGGCGAGCCACTGGAACTGTGTTACATTATTTTAGTGGTTTCTTCTCTAAGGAATAATCCTTGTATCGCGGGCGACTTTACAAACATAAAAGACCACGGACACAAAGTACATCCAGACTCAGAACAACCATTTGTGGATTACACAAACTATGTGGGAATCGAACTCACAACACAACACACCAAATACCACACAGGCGGGAAGTCGGTATCTAAACTACTCCGCCATCTGCACACCTCCACCACAAAGAACATCTAGACTAAGTACAACACAGTGAAGGTTGCTCAAATATTTATCCTGGATGACTTTACGATGCTTGTCTAAGGGTAAAGTGATTACCGTAGCCTATCGATGCTAGCAACACCAGATACATCACTGGCACAATCCGCCATATGCTGGCAATCCCATAAAACGTGATAATACATGGAGGAAGAATGGAAGATGGTAGAGAGTCAATGACAAGTATCTTTGGTGATTTTACGGAAAATAAACATAGCATCACGCCTGTATTCAGGGGTAGGCAGAGGTGTTTTACACACCCACGGTCCGCCAGCTATGTTGAAGTCCCACGTAATAGTGGGCGAGCGTATTGCCGTCTACCGGGCACATTTCCAAACTCCAGGCTGCTACTGAGAATTTTTCTTTTTACAAAAAAGCTCAATAACACTGCCCGACCTGGGGATCGAACCCGAGACCTCATGATCAGCAGTCGCTCACACTACCGCTGCACCACAGAGGCAGTTTGATTTTACGGAATAAAACGCAAAATTAAGAATATTAACAGTTACGCCAATATTCTCTGAGAGAGTAGTACTTCCCCGGTTAAACCAGTTCATCCATACGGGAATCAATGGCTGAAATAAATGAAGAGGGTGTGAGGGGAACGAGGAATAAGATAGTAACGGTTTGTTAAAATACAAAAATCGGCTTACAGTAAAGCCGTATAGCGGTAAAGATTCATGTGATTACATCAGTTGCGATGTTTTTACTTGTTTTATAGTGAGACACATTAAGTACTTAGGTAATATATAATGTTCGGTGGACAGTAATCGTTCTCGGCGGCTATAACAATAGACATTAGCCATGTACGCAGGAGATATTATAGTGCACCTAGTGCTACTTACAGTTACCTCACCCAAATATTTTTATCTGTATTTTAGCACTTGACATGCACAGCTACTTTAAACAACATATTATTTGTGAATGTGAAAAGGAGAATTTTACTGCGAGTCGGATTCGGCACTTCCCCGGATTGGAAGGGACTCAGGTTCGAATCCCACTTGCAGTAAAGTTCCCTTTTTCCACATTCACAAATAATTTGGTCTCACATAGTTCGATTGGACGGCATTCCGACACTGTACTGTTTTTAAACTACGCTTAACGCTTGTGCTATGGGTACCAGATTACGGATATAATACATAATATATTACTTTTTTTGTAAATACGTGCATATCATTGATAGAAAACACCCAGACGCGGTACAAATATCTGTATACATAACACAAAATTTTATCCTGAGTGGGAATCGAACCCAAGACCTTGTGCACAGAAGTCGGTTACACTACCGACTACGCCACGAGGCCCGTCGTTTTCGTGCTAATCTGTGTTAAATATTCTTGTGATATTAAAATGGAGTGGGGTGATAAAGGGAATTGATTTGCTAATATAGCTTTACACAAAGTAACCAAATGCAATTAATGAAACTCTCCAGCCACTTGGTACTAGTCTTATAACGTCGTTGTCGTTAATTCACAGACTAATTTTATTTACTGACGAGAAAAGTTTTACTATCAAGCAACAGTTTAACAAGCAGAATGACTGATTTTATGTTCAAAGCTATAAATATAACCTTCTACATTAATCAGTAGAGTATCCACCCATCCATCCATCAGCCTTTCAACGTCCACTGCTGGACATAGGCCTCCCCAAGAGAACGCCACAGCGAGCGGTCCCGTCATGGGGGATAATGCCGTAATTGCCACGCTTGGCAGGCGGGTTGGCGATCGCAGTGGATGTTGTTAATACTCGAGGAAGTGCTGCTGCCCACTCCCCCGGTATTCCTTCAGTCGGCTCTTACGACTCCCGTGGGTAGAGACGGGTGGGACAATTCTAAAGCCGGCCCCACACGGCAAAGGAATTATCCGACTTTAGTTTGGGGTGTTAATTATTAAGGAGTGACTGAGTCATATTTTTTGAAAAAGGGATCTATGCCCAGGTGTATCAAGGTACAATTATTCAGAAGGTTTTTATATTTCTTAATAACACCAAGATCTATAAACAAGAATGGTACTTTCAGCAACACTCAGCATCAGTTCATAAAGTTGATCCACCCAAGAGTGGTTGGAAATGAATGTGTCTGGCTTCGTTAGAGTTGAAGACTGGCAGTCATCAGAGCTGAAATCTGGCATCACACGTGTCTCCATCTCCAAGGAAAGGGATAGGAGATGGATAGGAAGGATATTAAGGAGAGTATAGGTAGAATACTTAGTAGCTCTCACTCACCATACTTCCCCAATCGAGCCGGCTCCATTCTTGTTGGGATAAGCAAGGTTCTACCTACACAAAAACTAAAAAATATCAAAAATAAGTACATTAAACATTGTTAGGTAGGTACTAAAGGGATCTCCTGTGGCAAGCAGGAAAATGGCCACTGCTCAGTTCGTCGTGATGATTATACCCAATACCCATCATGTGGCACGTCACCACGACACTGATATTCTGCAGTGTCCAGTACATAGCGCTGATATTATTAGGTTATATTACTTGTATAGTCCCACTATATGGACTTTACCATATACCTACTATAGGTATAGATTTTGTACCAGTGTGGGGCCGGCTTTAGAAAGGTGCCACCCCTCTCTCTCCACGGGAGTCATAAGAGCCGACTGAGAGAATACCGGGTGAGTGAGCAGCATCACTTTCTCGAGTATTAACAACATCCACTGCGATCGCCAACCCGCCTGCCAAGCGTGGCGATTACGGCATTATCCCGCATGACGGGGCCGCTCGTTGTGGCGTTCTCTTGGGGAGGCCTATGTCCAGTAGTGGACTTTAAAAGGTTGATGGGTGGATGGAAGTAATGTCACAAAATTTCAGTGGTCTGCCAATACAGACGAAGAGACCGCACACGATGGGTACGATATTTAGTAGGTGAGGGCCCCACACTACCCTGTTCGTTGCCCGAATGACGGGGTGTGTGGTTAGGTACATTATTTCCCGAATAAAAAAAGGGATACTTAGATTCTGTAAACGTTTAGTCACAGGACGTTGTATGTTCCAATATCGCAAGTAATTATCTGCTTCTAATTTAATGTGTGGTATCTAAATGTTGGCCTATTTCTATCAAGGCTCAAAGTCGCTCAGGTGGTAAAATCTATAATACGGAAATAGAACGGGAGTGACCGACATAACCCGCCGGGTCAGCATGCTGAAGTGATAATTGGCAGGTCACATTGTTCGATGAACCGACAACAGTTGGGAAAGAAAGGTTCTCGAATAGCGACAAGAATACAAGGCATTTACAAAAATAGCCCACACTTAGGTAGCCTGACCACCGAAGGAGTGTAACATAGTTCCAGTGGCCCGCCAATAAAGGCGGAGAGACGGCACACGGCGGGTTTATTTAGTGGGTGAGGGCCCCACACTACCCTGTTTGTTGCCCCGAACAACGGGGTGTGCGGATAGGTAGATTTTTTCCCGCCTAAACAAAAAAAAAAGGTGGTCATTCTCATCCGTTGTGTAGAAGTTAAAATAAATCTAATTAACCTTAATAAAATTCGGTTTGACAACACAAAGAGAAAGGGCCGCGTAATAAAAAGGGTGACAGTTTCGGAGAAAAAAAAACTGTGTGAATTGTAAAGTTAACTAATTTAGGTTAAGATTAAATTAATAAGGTGTTTTTTTTTATTCTACGCGGATGGCAAACGTACGACCGCTTTTTATTTTGTTTTTTTTATTGCATGTAGTGGCAGACTAGCCACGGCCCATCTGATGGTAAATGGTAGGTAAGCTTCGCTCATGGACTCAACTATACTGAAAGTATTGTCAAGCCGCTGCTCACCATTTAATTTCACCGATATGAAATGAAAGAATAAACGGCTATCTCCTGCTACAGGCAAAACGCGACATAGCATCACGCCTGTATTCCCCGAAGGGGTAGGCAGAGGTGTATTATATACACACGACGTATGTATTATATAGACACGACTCGCCAGCTATGTTAAGTCCCACGTAATAGGGGGCGAGCCTATTGACGTTTACCGGGCTCATTTCCAAACTCCGGGCTGCTACTGAGAATTTATCTTTTTAGGAAAAAGCTCAATAACATTGTCCGACCCGGGGATCGAACCCGAGACCTCATGATTAGCAGTCGCATACACTACCGCTACACCACCGAGGCAGTTCCAAAACGCGACGATGTGCTTCATGGGCGGTCACACGGGAGATGGTGGTACCAACCCACGCGGGCCCGATACCAAGTTAGTACTCCCACTTGGTACCTAGCCCTACCACCAGTCATGCAATGGATGATAATTGCCTACTTCCCTTAGTCGCCTCATACGACACCCGTGGGAAGGAATTGTTAATTAGGAGGACTATGGTCATGATTGCAATCGCCATATGCGGCCGGACTCCATAGAAGAGAACTGAGAAGAAACCGGCAAGAAACTTATGGCCCTAACTACCTTTGCTAACTTTGCATAGTATAACTTTCATAGTATATTGCATAGTACATAATAATATATAATTTTGGAAAGGGTCGAAATCTATCATCTTAATATTATAAATGTGAATGTAAGGTTGTTTGTTACGCTTTCACGCGAAAACTACTTAACCCATCATACACACATATTCTTGGAGGTATTAGAAGCAACATAGGATACCGATTATTAAAAAAATATTTTTTAAGAAAGATAAAAAAAAAATTCATTTCAAGGGTTGCTTTATTTATTTTTTTGAAATTCCTCGCGGACGAAGTCGCGGGTAACAGCTAGTACTTATAAAGGTGTAACAGAGCTGTATCTGCACATTTAAGAAATTTGAGAAAAAATACTGTTAGGCTATAGGCGTTTTTAAACACAAAACATTTTTTTTTCTGTTTGTCTGTTTGTTCGTCACCCATCACGCAAAAACTACTAAACGGATTTTGATGCAACTTTTTTTATTTGGTAGCTCTTAACTAGACTTAAAAACTGTTATACATTTTATCCTGCTACTATATCGGGAACTTGAGATATAAGTCAAAAGCTAGCTTTTGGCTGCGGCGGAGCAGCGGGCAATGGCAATTTTTTTGTAAAACTGAAATCTAAATCTATGTCTAATGCCACCTACTGGAAACAAAAATCCTATTTTGATACACTGCGATTTAATAGTGACAAGCTTTGAACACGAGATGACGCTACATTATATTAAGTACATATTTTAGTAGTGCGCTATCTAGTGTCAGATAGAAGAATTTCTAAAACCAGTTTGGTTTGTGACAAGCTTTGAATGAAGCTTTTAAGTTTTAAGCTCATAAACTATACAAACAAGTATTGAATGAAAACAAAACAATCGCTACTACACCTGGCTATAATTCACTTTGATAATTTGAAATATTGCTTAGAAACATTATGAGGAGGTGTTTTCATAAGTTTAGCTAGTATTTTCAAATCGGTTGGCGTTTCCAGGCGTTCATGCATGAATGTCCCGGGTCCCAGTGTTGACATCTTGAGCTTTTCCCCTAGATTAAAGGGGGTCTGAGCATTTTAAAAGGCAGGAACTTTAAGAATATTTTTTTGCAAGAAGTATTTTATCTGTAATATACATAAAATCTCTTTAAATAATTTGTTTATAACAATTCCGCAAAGTACTTAAGTGATTTGCTTGACCTGTAAAGATACAAATCTCGGGGAAATACCATAATAATTCTAGTAAAGAAAAAATTCTAGTGCTGTTTATTCTTTGGGAACATATATAAATACTTTTACAGGTATATATATATATATATAAACACTAACCGAGTCCGAGTCGAGCGGTGTTATTCAGCTTTTTCGTAAAAAGAAAACTTTTCAGTAGCAGCCCGGAGTTTGGAAATGTACCCGGTAGATGGCAATAGGCTCGCCCCCTATTACGTGGGACTTAAACATAGCTGGCGAACTGTGGGTACGTAATACACCTCTGCCTACCCCTTCGGGGAATACAGGCGTGATACTATGTTTATGATGTTTTATTTAAAATCAATTTTCTGCAATCAATGTCTTTTATTTTTATAGGGTTTTAAGAGGATATTTAGAAATTCTTAGGAGGGAAAAGTTGTAGAGGCTGACAACACTATCTGGCCGGTCGGGTCGACCGTCACTCGTCAGTCGCTTATGAACCGCGTGAGGTATTGTGCTGAATTGAATGTAGCGCTTTTTGTTCGGATTTCGTAAACTTTTTCGTACATTCAGGGCTTTATGTAGGTATTCAATTTGTGTGTAATATTATTCTAATTCTTTATAACAATAATACTATTTAAATAGTGTTGGTAGGTTGGTATATTAATTTAAGAACTGTTTTAATAAATTCCAGATAGTGAGTAAATCGTAGAATTAGTGTGAAATAAATTTTAAAGCTTTTAAAAATAGTGTGTGTCGTGATTGTGTATTATTGTTGTGGTCGTGTGATGGTGTAGGATGAGGTGGCGGTGGTTTTGGGCAGCCTTGCTGGTGACAGCAGTTGCTGTCAAGGCGAAGAAGCATCGACATAACAAACCAGGTAAATTTCATCTTAAGAACTATCATGATAATGATAATAAGTACTAGAAAATATTATTACAGAACTTTATTTTTTTGTCTAAAAACGAATGTAAGTACTTATACCTAATTTGAGCTATGGTGCAGAGTTGTATGATGTAGTGTCTCTACAAAATAAAAAATTTAAGAGAACTGGCGTTACCGATATAAGTAGCTAGTAGAATCAGCAGCTGCAGTGGTAAGAGGCTGGTCATATCAGCAGGACTGGTGATTGCTGGAGCACAAACCTACCAGGATCAATAAGTAGGCCTATATACTTACCTACTAAACGATTTGATCATCTGAAATAAGTATTGGGAGATTGCATGTGGCACGCAAAGAATTGGATGTTGTGGTGTGCCATGAGAGAAGCCGATGTCCAACTGTGGACTAATTATGATTAGCTGTTGAAGCACAAATTATTTGTGAAAGTGGAAATAGCTTTACTGCGAGCTGCAGAGAGAAGGAAATCTCTCTTTTACAAATTTCACAAATAATTTGTTCTTTCAAGTAGCTGAACATGTCAAGTGCTAAAATACAGATCACAATATGAGTAGGCTGATTAGGTATTTTTTTAATACGAATATTGTATAAGATATGGAGTTTCAATTTACGTTTCAGAGTTTCCTTTCCAGGCGAATAAAATATATTTTTTTACTTTTAAACTGACTTCTATTTAAGGACTTAATATTTTACGAGCGTTTTTTTTTATCTTTGATGTCCTTATTGAATGTTTAAGGTTGTTTTTTAGTTACAGACCCCTTACTTCCAGGGGTAGGTATTCTGAGCGAGTGTCAAGGGTAGATATCGCGATTGATGAGTTCTTCTAGTCTCTGCCAGATCAAAATCTATTTGTTTATTGTTATTATGGCACATGAGGCATGGTCTACCTGATGGTAACCGCCACAGATGGACTCAACAGTACCAAGAATACTGGCAAGCCGCTGCTCACCATTTTATTTCGCGAACGGGAAATGATCGAATGGACAGCTATCTTCTGCTATAACCCAAACATATGGCTGCACAGATGGCGGAGTGTTTTAGATAACGACCTCCCGTCCGAGTGTTGTGGATTCGATTCCCACACAGGACAACTCCTTGTGTCATCCCCAAGTGGTTGTTCTCAGACTGGGTGTACTTTGTGTGCGTGAAATTGTATTTTGTAAGTCCCCCGCGATACAAGGTTTAGGCTTGAGTGCTACACAGACTAATTAGTGTGTCCCAGTGGTGGTGCTCGGTGTGCTCTTTAAAAAAAATACCGAAGTGTTTCGCTGTCAGTCACACGGCAGAGGGTGGTTCTAACCCGCTCAGCTCAAATAACAAGTTAGTACGCGCGCTTGGTATCCAATCCTACTACCATTAATGGGATGGGTTATTAGACTTATTAAATAATGCTTAAGTCTGTTGTAGTCTTAATCAGTTTCTTAAAAAAACAATACCTAAGTTTTTTGTTGAATGCCGTGTGGGGCCGGCGTTAGAATCATCCCACCCCTCTCTACCCACGGGAGTCGTAAGAGCCGACTAAGGGAATACTGGCGGAGTGGGCAGCAGCACTCCCTCGAGTATTAACAACATCCACTGAGATCGCCAACCCGCCTGCCAAGCGTGGCGATTACAGCATTATCCCCCATGACGGGACCGCTCCTTGTGGCGTTCTCTTGGGGAGGCCTATGTCCAGCAGTGGACGTTGAAAGGCTGATGGATGGAAGTTTTTTGTTGGCTGGACCCGGGAATCGAGTCCGAGACCTTGTGAACCGCAGTCGCACTACCGCTGGACTACAGAGGCAGTTAATAAGTACATTATAATAAATATTCAATTTGTTTTTTTTTTCTGTCTGGCTATCTGTGTATTTGTCTATCTGCCTGTCTTTGTTCCGGCTAATCTTCGAAACTGCAGGATTGATTTGGGCGGCCATTTCACAGACATACAACTGATGTCATAAGTAGTAACCTAACCTAACTACTTTGATATACACTATATTGGAAAAATAATTAGGGTGCCGTGCCAAAATGGCCGCCATTAGCAGCTAGCCGTACATGAATAAGCCGTTCCCTTGTCAACCAGCCGGCAAAATAAATAAACAGCACCATTTTATTTAACCGCACTGTTTAATTAGCGGCCGCGGTCAACATCGCTGACATTCCACCGATCCCTTCCAGGAAGGGCACCTTCAGATGGGTATCACAAGTCAGCCTGCTAATGTATTGTGAGCGAGTAAATTGGACCACGAATGTTATTGTTAACGTGAAACGAAATTACAGAATCTTGCGTAAAGCTAAAAGGTTTAACTAAATGGGATCCTTTTAAACGGTGGAATGAGTAATTGAATTTCGGCGGCTTTACATGGAGTAGTTGCTTCGATAAAGCCAATACGACTAACTGTTGTTATAATATTTTTTTCGCAACCCATCTCTCAGAGTGAAAAGAGTGTTATAGTGCATCACGCTGGCCTAATGCAACCGCCGGACTACATGAGCTGTCTAGATAATTTCTTAAGCTTGCAGATTCACTCACATTTTTTGAAGTAAAACTTCTTTAGGCGCAACTAGGGAGTAACTCAGTTTTTTTTTCTGACGGAAGTAACGCTTACTAGTCTGTGTAGTTGCCGCTATTTAATAATAATAATTTGGATTGGTCGTAAGTATATGTCATATACTCCACGCTTCTTGACTTATACGTCAGCTAGTGGCAAATATCATAACCAATTATTTATTTCCAAATTTTCAAACGGATCAATTGTGAATAGCAAAGTGAATAAAAATTCAACAGTTTTAAAAAAAATATTTTAAATTGCAGTTTTTTTTTTTTCCGTCAACGCCAAATAAGTTTTACTTCAATCGCGCGTAAAGGTTACACGCACTTTTTTCTTCCACAGAGTAGTGATATGTCAACCAATAATAAATACACAAATATTTCTAAAAATGACAAAAATTCAGAGGAATCGATCGTTAGGGTCAAACGATCTCTTGTCTTGACAGTCCTTGCTTTCGAGATTATTCTTTAAAAAAAAAAACATTGCGTCACGCCTGTATTCCCCGAAGGGGTACACACCCACGACTCGCCAGCTATGTTTCAGTCCCACGTAATAGGGGGCGAGCCTATTGCCGTCTACCGGGCACATTTCCACACTCCGGGCTACTACTGAGATTTTTTTTTAACGAAAATACTCAATTACCCTGCCCGATCCGGGGATCGAACCCGATAGCCCATGTTCAGCAGTCGCTTACACTACCGCTGCACCACAGAAGCAGTTGATTATTCTTTTATGGTTTTAAAACAATATTCCGTCCATGAAATGAGTAAGTGCGTTTGTTTGTTTTGCTCGCTTTTACGCTGACTACTGAAGCGATCATCATGAAATTTTGAATATACAGTCTGGACCCCGAAAAGGACATAGGCTAATCTTTATCCTGGAAAAATTTATGGTTCCTGTAGGATAGCTATTTTTGCATAGAGATGTCTTAGAGTCACATATTTATATTCTGACGAATCTAGGAAGTAATTATCAGAAACAGTTGAAACGTTTAATATTGATGTTATCTCTACTCATAAAAGACTGGAATTTAAACAGCTCGATGTTTTGAGTAAAGTTCAACATTGACCATTTAATTTGTTTTTAAGCACCTTACACTTTTTGTTAGAATCAATTTTTAAACAGATGTTTTTCTAACTACGGATTTTATTAAAAGCTAGGACTTTTTGTAAAGCTGTTCCCAATACGCTACTAATAAAACAATTAGAAAGATTTATTGGATTGCCACCATTGTTGGTGATATAGATCGATGCGATAAATAGACTTAATTTGTTTAAATTTTAAAATTATGGCGTTACAAATTATCTAAAGATTATTAATTAAGTTGAAAGCAAAAAATCTTTCAATGTTATAAGTGTTAAATTTCATTATAACCCTTCTGATTGTAAATCCACACATATTAAATCTTCAATATTCACCCCAATTCGTAACTGGCAATGAATGATGATTGTGTCAAATGTTTCTCAAAATCGTGAGAATTTAGCAGTCAAACAGCTTACGTATTCGAGCGGTGAAGTAAAAGATTTTTTGTTTGTAGTCGATAAATAAATATAGCAGAGAAAATATCCAAGTAAATATTCGCATAAGGTTCCAATAATATAGAACGATATGTAATTCGACAGAGGGCGGGAAATATAGTAAAGTATATTATATAGTGAAGTATGTTTTCAATTATAACTCTTGTGTAATTAGATAATTATAGTACTATTCATCGAGACCACTTTTGTCGTTTGAAGTTGAGAATGGAATAAATCACACCGCAGTAGTGTCGCTGCATCCAGTCTGTGTGGCCACCATGACGTATAATTTCGCTATTTTAAATAAGGTTGCTAGCGTTATAAATAATCGATTAATAGATTAGTATCTTAACATAATGAGTATAATGCGACAAAGATAGTGCTTACCTTCTTAATATTATTAATGAGAAATTGAGTTTGCTTGGCTTTCACGCCGTATCTACTGAACCAAGCATCATAAAATATTGCATATATACATATAGGCTGGAGCCCAGAAAGGGACATAGACCACTTTTCATCCCAGAAACGCCAGAAACGGCGGGAATCCATAGTAAAGCCTTTTACGGGGAAAACCCGCCAAGAAATTCATGGGAATCTTTTTTAATTGGCGAATAATGAAAGATTTTTTTAACATAGAGATAATTAACGAAAAAATCTACAGTCTGTATTATATCCTGAAGTCCACGCTGACGGAATCGCATGGAGAATCTAGTATAGCATTATAAAAAATAACTAAATAAATTGCCGAACCACGCGTGATGATCTATTGCTTAAATTTTACTTAGGCTGATTAGGAGTCTCTAATGCCAGTGCCAATGCCAAAATTAAGACCAATAATAGATTATGAAAAAAAATATATAAAGAATTACACTCTTCTGCGTCCGCATCCTCTTTTGTTTCGGCTTCAGCTATAATTCAACTTTTAGGTTCATCCATTTCTAACAAGCATTTTAATATATATAAATACATCAGTCTACGACACACTAGTTCTAGTTATCATAGGAATTCTTTTTTTTTAAAGTAGGTTTTATATTCTTGAGGTCTAGACTATGTTATAATCACTTGAGTAGCTATGGCGTTAAAGTATAACAAACAAACAAACAAACGCACTTTCGCATTTTTCATATTGGTAAGGAAGTAAGGATTTTACGATAAGCAGCTATTTCGATCGCACCAAAGACAACCCTTAAATATTAAGTACCTACGACTCCGAAAACTACACGAGTTTTTTCTATAACCATAACGGCATTCTCCACTTCAAAGGCCTGGCTAGTCAAACGCCCTCGAGTCGGCAGGTAACCGGGTCCTACTGCGAAGTGCTATTGTCTCGTATGATTAGGGAACCTTTAAAATGGTCACGTAATTGTTTACTGAACTGTTCAAGTGGTTTTTTGAGATCAAATCTGTTGGAAATATTTTTATTACTCTGGTGTAATTAATTCCAAAACGGAAGGTGTTGTTTTTTAACATGAAGCTTATATATTTACAATTTGACGTTTACTTTTTTTAAGAATGCCTATCCTGTATGGCCAAGGAGACAGTCTGGACTATCTTCTTTGTAAACAATTGTCAATGTAACTTATTGCGCGATGCTAAATTTCAAACTTCATGCCATAGAATATATTATACATAGGTACTTGACCCTACGGTACGTTTACTATATGTATGTAAAATAAGTCTCGTAGATATTCCACAGGAACTAATCATTTGACGGGCCTCGTGGCGTAGTCGGAAGTGTAACCGACTTCCGTGCACGAGGTCGTGGGTTCGATTCCCACTCAGGACAATTATTTGTGTGATGAACACAGATATTTGTACTGCGTCTGGGTGTTTCCTATCTATTATATGTATGTATTTACAAAAAAAAGTGTAATATTAGGTATGTATTATACCCGTAATCTGGTACCCATAGCACAAGCGTTCAGCTTAGTTTGGGACCAGAGGACGTTGTGTGAAAATGTCCGTGAATATTTATTTATTATTTATCCGGGATAAAAATTATGTGCTACGCAAAATTTTAAGATCACTGATTCAGTAGTTATGGCGCGAAAACCTAATAAACAAACTCACTTTTTTATTAATAATATTAGTAAGAAAGTACGGACTATGTCGTGATATTTTTGAGAAATTCTGTATTTGTAAATTATATGTACAAATATAATTTTGATTGTTGTTGTGATTGCCAGATCAATAAGTTGGTCGTATAGGTAGGTAATACCTAACCTGGTTGGTCGTTTTAAGTACAAAGAAATATATGTACGATTAATTAATTCAAACAGACATTTAAAACTACTCAAACCACTTAGCGGATTTTTTGGTGAGATTAGGTAATGTAGGTGCCTTAGCAGTATCCTAATACTCTCGTGTTAAAAATACGTGTAACGCCATCTAACGAAAGTATTAACATGATCTATAACTACATATTCTATGTTGTAATTAAATTTAATGTAATAGATTGCCTATCGTGTTAATTGCTTTAAAATAAATCATCGATGTAGCCACATCATGTGTGTTCTCGTTTCACGCAGAAAAACTGATTTTTCAAACTTAAAATGTCTCTATTTATCATGTACTTGTAAAATAATAATACTATTATTTATTTATTATTCAATCCAAACTTGACTTATATGAAATATAATGAATGGATTATTCAAACTACAGTTCGTTGTCTATGGTGATCTTCTGACCGAAAGGTACGTTACCTTACTTTCTTTCATCAATTCATATTAGAGATAAGATTAAATAACATAAACAGAATTTTACAGAGGGAAGGAGAGTAAAAATCACATACAACATAACAATATATAAGATAACAAGGGCTAGTGGGGCCGTGATATGGATTACGGAATTAAGAAACATTCACATCGATAATCTGACGTGAGCTGTTACACACGAGTCTCGTCACTAACTCAACTGACAGTTGACAGCTCGCATGCCACAGCTGTCAAGATGAAATGGACGCCACTTGACACTTTGTAATGGAGCGTAGAAAATCTTTGTATTCCATTAATTAGTTCTTACTGTACGAGTATACTACCTAAAATCCACGACTAGGACCTGACCCAAATATTTATCTAAAATAAAACTAGCCTAAGTAACTCTTTTATCCTACACACCTATTTTTTTTTTTTTTTTTTTTTTTTTTGTATTATTAGGTTGAGAAACAAACATACGCTCCACGGTGGTAAGCGGTCACCGTAGCCTATAAACGCTAGCAACACTACAGGCATCACTCACCGTCAACTTTAATGCAAGGGATAGGAGTTGGAAAGAAGTATGATTAACGAGACATGAGGAGGTGGACCATAAGGATAATAGGGAGGGGGCTTTGGACCTCTAGCGCTCTCACTTGCCATATGAAACAACAGAAGGAGTACCTTCACGCTGATCTTCTGCGAGAGGGTGGTACTTACCAATTATTATTTTTTCTTAACTCATTAATGTCCCACTGGGCACGGGTTTTCTCTCAGAGTCCACCACGCTGACCCACTGTGGGTTGGTAGACTTC
This sequence comes from Leucoma salicis, assembly GCA_948253155.1. Taxonomy (NCBI): domain Eukaryota; kingdom Metazoa; phylum Arthropoda; class Insecta; order Lepidoptera; family Erebidae; genus Leucoma; species Leucoma salicis. Next base: position 29,471,561 of record OX411806.1, on the reverse strand, counting down.
TAGAGCCGTCGAAAAAGTCTTTCAGTCTTGCAGGTTTTCTCCCGATGTTTTCCTCTACTGATGTTAATAAATTGATCTTAACACTTAAAGTCACGTAATAAGCGTGGACTTATTTAAATCTGAAATGTAGATTAAAGATTTTCTCGCAGATTTGTTCAATGGGCCGCTAAGTAGGGGCGCGGGATAAAATAGTATGAGACGACGTAAGGGGGTCCACTGTACAGATATAGACGTATACACGCGACAAGAACGTCACAACTGCAACCAATGACAATTAATTATCAACCATATTTTCTGGAACACAAAGTGGATTATAATTAGCGTGTTCTTAGGTTTATAGTGTTGTTTTATATTTGTACTGTGAATCATCGGTCACTTACCCCACGTGTTGTAAGTTTTGTAGATAAAATATTGTTTATGTATCAGATTGCACTAGAGATTTACCGTTGAGTATTGTAGTAACTAACGAATTAATGATTAAGTATTGCACGCCTCATAAACGAAGCGTTGAGGTGGGTACTACTGTCGTTTCACACAGAACAACAAATTTTTCAAACTTAAAATGTCTCTATTTATCATATATTTCATTTGTAAAATAATATATACACACACATATCAAGAAAAAACACTATTTTTAACACTAACGATATTTTTGATGCCGTTTTTGTTATTAAACTAGTTAAAAAACTGTTTAAAAAAGTTCTGTCTTGGACGTCCGTGTATCTGTAGGTTATACGTGTATGTTCGGATAATGTATGTTAACACGATCATGACCGAAATACTTTACTAATCGAGTCTTTTTTTTTCTCTTACGTTTCAGTATAATTAGGAATATAATATATATCACTACCACATCGAATGTGTGTGTGATTCGATGTGGTTTAATTGTTATTAAATAAACAAAAAAATAGTCAATATTTGCGGTCGATTCGATGGTACAGTGGTACACTAAAACCAGCGCTATCTACCTTAGTGATAACTACTTCTATAGAACCATATACGTAGTAGTACTTCTTAAAATAGCGCCATCTGTATAAGACATGAGAACCACATTAGTATTTGAAATTAGCGCTATATATGTGATTTATTGAAAACTACTTAGTAAGACCAATACATTATTAGTTCATCCATCCATCCATCAGCCTTTCATCCTCCACTGCTGGACATAGGCCTCCCCTAAATGGGGGTTTTACCATAATCGCCATGCTTGGCAGGCGGGTTGGCGATCGCAGTGGATGTTTTTAGCACATAGGGGAACGCTGCTGCCCGGTCCCCCGGTAAGAGACGGGGTGGAGCTATTCTTGGGTGCCGGCCCCACATAGCCAATTTAATTAACAAAAAGTAATTTCAAAATTATTTTTTGTTAATTAAACTAATGCGAAGCCCCATCTGTGCTAAAAAAAGAAAGACTTCTTTATGGTTATCCGTAGGTGATGGAAGTTGCCTTTTGGAGATACATCTATATATATAGCATGACTTTAATTCTAAATTTCCTCGCAGGAGGATAAAGTACTTTTACTTTGTGGTACTATGTATCACACGAGAAAAAGCGATTCCCGATCTCGGGTGTTTTAATTATAAATACTACTCTGCGACACATTAATTATTGCTCTACAACAACCGATATCATACAGGAACCATCAAGGTTCCCGGAATAAAAAGTCTGGGTTCCAAACTACTGCAAATTTAATGTTTTCATGATGATGGTTCAGTAGTAACGAGTTGGAAGCATAACAAACAATAAACGCTTACATTTATAATATTACGAGTAGTAAAGTTTATTCTATCACCACGCGGCAACAAAACTATTAAAGTTCAAAACCACTTAGCAATATTGACAGGAAACGCTATATTTGTTTGTCTGTCCGTAAAGATCATTGCGACCACAATACGGTGCGGCTAGGCAGTTCTATTTCAGACGTCGTCTGTACGGTGTCTATTTATAGGTAGACCGGGATTATGATTCATTGTCACTATGTGATTCACTCTGTACTATTTACATTATCAGTAGATGTGAGAAGAGATATTTAGATATTTTTAAAACGGTGACTGATTAAAAAATAAAATCACAATAGACTAAGGAGGTTATGTAGAAATAGATAAGTACGCATACTATGCTTTTTTGGTATGTAGTGGCAGACAAGTCTCGGTCCATCTGATGGTAAATGGTAACCGTCGCACATGGACTCAACTATACCGAGAGTATATTGTCAAGCCGCTGCTCACCTTTTCATTTTACAAATATGAAATGAAAGAATAAACAGCTATCTCCTGCTACAGCCAAAACACACTGACGTGCTTCGTGACTGGTCACACGGGAGATGGTGGTACCAACCCGCTCGGGTCCGATACCAAGTGAGTACTCCCACTTGGTACCCAGCTCTACCACCAGGCATGCAATGGATGATAATTGCTTAGTTCCCTTAGTCGCCTCATCCGTGGGAAAGAATCCTAGTGACACTTGTATTCTTAGTCCGTCACCACACGGACAATGTGTCAGATGAGCTACTGCCTGCCTGATGGCAAGCGGAAACGCCGCTCATGGACTTGTAGTGTTTTACTGTCCGCTAACGCTACATAACGCTACAGACTCAACAATACCCTTGGTATTGTCACAATCTATTCCCGCTCCCAAATGCGAAATGAATGAATCATTGATATCTTCTTCTTCCTAACCTTATTCCAAACTTCACTGCGGTCGACTTTCGTTCTGTTTTGTATTACCTGCGGGTCTAGCCAAGTTGCATTCTATGATCGCTAACGCTAATAGAAAACTATTTAAATGTATGGGAATTTGACATATTTAACCATAGATAAAGAACCTATATTTATTTAAGTCATTAACAATATCTATGACGCTAAGTCACGTGACTTAACGTTAGAGATGTCAAATTTCCATACATTTTAATAGTTTTCTATTAGCGTTAGCGATCATAGAATGCAACTTGGCTAGACCCACTGATCTAACAGTATTTACATGGATCGACTGTCTTTATAACCTATATACTCCTCTCTCATATATATACCCTCGAACTCTATGATCTAAATAAGGGGATCACTACCGATCACGTAACAAGATCGGACCCAGTTATTTATTCAGGATCCTGACAATTACTTGTATGTACTTCTGTGTCTCATCTATCAACCTTTTTTTTTTTTTTTGTTTAGGCGGGAAAAAATGTTCCTAACCGCACACCCTGTCGCTCGGGGCAACGAACAGGGTAGTGTGGGGCCCTCACCCACTAAAGAAACCCGCCGTGTGCCGTCTCTCCGCCTTTATTGGCAGGCCACTGGAACTATGTTACGTTCCTTCGGTGGTAGTTTGCAAACACTAAGAGTAAACTAAGCTAAATATTTATGTACCAAGTTCTTTCCGTTTCAAAACATCTATTAAATTGTTACCTTATTGTTAAGGCATACACCAATCGAGTACTCGAGTACGTCAGTCCGGTCCAAAGTATCGAGTAAGCGTAAAACCGGTTCTACCCCAATTACCTCTCCCCCAACTAATTGAGTGTGTTCACCGCATTCCAACAAACACGCGCACCGTGCAATTGTTTTGAAAAAATATTGCGCTGAACTTACATCATGGCAACTTTATTTGTTAACACCGACATGCGCTGCGCTATGATGTGATTAGACTTCCATAAGCTATTTTATTTCAAAATGGCTGAAAGCCCTTCTTACTATCTCTACTATATTTAATCCCTGAATTTACGTGTACCTCCATTATTTTTTATAAACTACAGTTTTTAAGTTATGTAGCGAGATAAAATGTATACTAGAGTGAACGAATCAAGACCTTAAAATCGATTGAGTAGTTTTTGCGTGACGCCCGAACAAATTAATAGATAAAAAAGTTTTTAAGTTCAGATGCCTGAATAGCCTAATAATTATTTTTCTCAAGTACCTTCAAAGTACACGCGCAACTCTGTTACAGTTTTATAATAGCATAGATTCTAACTTTGAGAACGATTCAATTGCGTGGGGCTTAAGGTGAACGCACACTTGTCTAACCCAACGAGTCGAACGAAACGAATTTTAGAATTCTGTATAATGAAATCTCATGACACCTCTTCCAGATTCGGACGATTCGGCGCGGGGAAGTGTGCGAGGTTTCATGAGATTTTATATACAGAATTCTAAAATTCGTTTCGTTCGACGCGTTCGGCTCAGATAAGTGTGCGTTCACCTTTAGAATCTAAAATCTCTAAGCGATTTACTCTATTAATCAGATACTTTACTGGTAATAGTGAATTTAGTGTGACTAGTTTTGTAACACATAATTAGGTACATCCAAATTTCTTTTTAAAAAATATTAAATTACTGCTATATTTGGGTCCACTTACACTAGAACAGTGTTACGTAGCGAATAAGGAAGAAGAAGAATATTGGAGCAAAATTTTATCAAGGAATTTAAATTTTATTTACTAGAAAATATTATTCGTAATTTGTTTCCCTGAAATATGGATAAAATGGAGTCAAAGAATAGACATTATTACTACATATTTGGGGGCCACACGCGTAGTTAATTAGATTGGAGAGAAGAGCGTCGTTGCCTCTAAGGGCATCAGACCTCGTGTTTGTTCGGCAAATACTGGCCGGTTACGGACCTTAAATTTTTTTGAATTGTTTCGAGCTTGATTTCTGACAAGGTGTTGTCAAGTTCTTAAGTTAAACACAAAGTGAAAAATGTGAAATCGAAAATAACAGTCAGGAGCAGGATTTGAACCTGCGTCTTCTGGATACCGTCCAGATGCTTTACCAATTCAGCCATCCTGACAATTGCTCCTGACTGCTAATTTCGATAACACATCATACTTAACGTCTTTGGGTGACGCCTGCGCCATCTGTCGGAAGTATTTTCATACATTATACCGACCAGGTAAACTTAATTTTACAATTAAGATTTTACCTAATAATGACGCAAACCCTTTAAATATTTAGATATTTTTATATATACTATACATTAAACACAAAGTGAAAAGCATGAAGTGCTAAGCATGTCAAATGCTAAAAATATATATAAAAATATCTAAATAAGTTCTTAAGTAAGTATTTGATTTTAAATAAAAGTTCGTGATATTAGGTGCATGTTCCCAAAAATGAGAGCGCTTTAAGAAACTATTTGACGTGATTCCAATATTACCATTCTTCCATCGAACTGAGATGTTAATTCAAATCGCTAAAGCATGTCAAATGCTTAAACAATATTATAAAAAATATCAAAATATTTTAGGGCTGCGTCATTTTTTGGTAAAAATCTTAATTGTAACATTAAGTTCACCTGGTCGATATAATATATGCAGATACATCCGACAGATGACGCAGGCGTCACCCAAGACGTTAAGAATGAATGTGTTATCGAAATTGCCAGTCCCGAGCTATTATCACGATGACTGACTTGGCAAAGCACCTGGACGGTATCCAGGAGATGCAGGTTCAAATCCTGCTCGTGACTGTTATTTTCGATTTCACATTTTCACACTTGGTGCTAAGTCGGCAATTCTCAGTTGATTTAATTAACATTTGCAAACAACCTCTTATTTTTTACCTGCTACGTTTAGTATCTGCAGTTCTTTAAGGAGATTTGAGACGGGTACATTTACAATACCGGTAGTTACCACTTACTATCAGGAAAACCGCCGATTTATCTGGCACAATTAGCTATAAAAAATATGTATACTGTCTCTAGATGAACCGTCGTAGTGGTCAGATAAGTTCCCAAAGCCATCGTTAAAATTATGTTGTTCTAACTTTAGACACATAACTATCATCTCTCACGCAAGCCTTCGACATAATTTGAATTCCCAATCTCGATAATTTAATAAAAAAGCTATTAGCTGTATTAGAGTATAGTATTCGTTTGTACGACCGAACGGTCAGACTAATACCTTAATCCGCTTAACTTGTGGTATTAAGTTCACGGAGTTGTTTGTGGACAATTGAGAACACCTATTTGATACAATAGTTCACTTATAACATGTTACATGTTTAACGCAGAGTCTAACAATAATAAAACATATTTAATTTAATATAAATATAATTATTGCCTCTATAGCATTAGGGAATAGGTCTTCCTAAGACTGCATTTCAATCAGATAGAACGTGGTTACAGGATTTTGAAATAAAAAACCGAAATTTCGTTGACTCGTCGAATGATCACTTTTTGCAAATTCTTCTCGCTCATTACATTATGCAAGGCCTTACAAGCGTTATTGTACTACTGATATGACATGGGTCCTTCAAGGCTTCAACTAATAAATAATTCGTGATCCAGTTTAGTTACTGAAGTTATGATCAGGTGGAACAGATCAAAAAGCAGATATTCGCCAAAAATTATGCTTACCATATAACTATGTCCTTTTCTACTACGTATAAGATTTGAAAGGAACATCTTGCCGCGATTTTTCTTACTTTAAACGAGGTTTCAGAACAGATTGACTATAATGGTGATGCTGTCTAGTCTGTGACGTCCATTAGCATCTGTTATTATTTACTATCAAATGAGTCGTTTGTAGGTCTTCACCACTGGCAATAAAAAATCTTGAACTGATAATTTTCTTTGATCATGAAAAAAATATAACATGGTAACTGTAGGTACCGTTGATAAGTGGTATCTACAGTTCACCAAGCGATATACCACGCACCAGCGCGGCTAATCTCTAAACGATACTAATTTCGTGACACTTACTACCACAATACCATAAATCACCAATCTCACAAAAAACAATATTTTTTTCTTATTCTGGGTCAAATAAATAAAGTTTAAAATCGCTTGCACGCTATTTTTTAATGCCCCAGCGGCCATTTTTCATGGCTAGGATTGCTCAGACATTGTCTCTCGACATTTTAATGACAAAAATGGGGTCTTTTTACTAATTTGTGTGTTGTCAACGTTTATGTAATGCCGACTCGTTAACGATTCGAATTTTATTCACTTATTTATTTGGGAAAGGCCACCGACACTGGATTGTTTTCGAAATAAAATGTCATCGAGGTATGCTCGTTAAAAGTTTACAAGAGCATTTGTTTTACGTAAATGATTGCTGTTTATTGGCATTAAGTAATATACAGATGGTATTAATTAATGAATCATTAAAATAAGTTCTGTGCCTTTAAAGTCTGGATGTGACTCTAGAAGGTACCGAGATATTTTTTTCACTCATAGAGGTTTTTAAATTACCCAGGTTCTTAACGTGTAATGGTCATAGATTCACTTGTGTTTAGGGTTCCATTTAAACAGGTCTCACTGTGAAACCTTAAATATATGGAACCCGGATAAGTGAAAAATTGAGAAGCCTATTTTTTATTTTTTTATTGCTTTTGGTGGCAGACGAGCCACGGCCCATCTGATGGTAAATGGTAACCGTCGCTCATGGACTCAACTATACCGAGAGTATTGTCAAGCCGCTGCTCACCATTTAATTTCACCGCTGAAAGAATAAACGGCTATCTCCTGCTACAGCCAAAACGCAACGATGTGCTTCATGGCCGGTCACACGGGAGATGGTGGTACCAACCCGCTCGGGCCCGATACCAAGTGAGTACTACCACTTGGTACCCAGCCCTACCATCATGCAATGGATGATAATTGCTTACTTCCCTTAGTCGCCTCATACGACACCCATGGGAAAGAATGGGGTGGTGACACTTGTATTCTTAGTCCGTCACCACACGGACAATAGCCAGAGAATAAGCCTCTTCTTATTCTTTCTCCTTATTATGTTAAGGCAAAAAATAATACCTAACCGCGAACCCCGTCGCTCAGGGCAACGAACAAGGTAGTGTGGGGCCCTCACCCACTAAATAAACCCGCCCTGTGCCGTCTCTCCGCCTGTATCGGCAGACCACTGGAACTGTGTGACATTACTTCAGTGGTATCTTATTCTTTCCCCTGCCCTTTTCCAACATCATGTAAATAAATAATAGATAAATATTCACGAACATTTTTCTTGTGCTATGGGTACCAGATTACGGATATAATACATATAATTATTACTTTTTGATGTGAAACATCTAATGCGGAGGGGGGTAAAATCGGTTGTTAGCGTGGCAACGCTTTTATTGTACTTGTCCCGTTCAAATCTTGCAAGTTAAATTTGACACACTTCCCGGTTTCCGATTGAGCTGAAATTTTACATGCATGTGTATATCACGTGACAATGCATTATTATGGTGACATGGAGCTGATCTGATCATGGAGCTGATCTGATGATGGAGCTGGAAGGTGGACATAGGAGCTCTACAATGTAACTGTGCTATTGACTTTGAATGCTCCATCGAGTTAGGGATCGTTTGAAATGTCCTGACTAGAACTTTAGTCATAGATGATATCAAGGGTCTGATGATGGAGCTGGAAGGTGACCACAGCAACTCTTTAATGAAACGACGCGACCCCATCGAGTTTGGAATCATTTGATTCGTCTAGACGAGTACTTTGTCTTTAGATGGTATCCAGGGTCTGACGATGGAGCTGAAAGGTGGCCACAGTAACTCTGTAATGAAACTACGCAACCCTATCGAGTTTATACGCATGTGAAGTTAGCCCCCCAAAGTAAAATAAAAATAAAAATATGGTGAGTTCTAGTTGCCCCCCACATAGTTCTAAAGTTCTTTGTACTTTTTGGAAATAGTTACGTAGCCCAAAAATGGTTTGAAAAATAATGGGGGGCTAACTTCTCAATTGGTATTTTTTGCGGGCTTGCACCGAGAAAAGTATTTGTCGGATCGAAAAATGTCGTTAGGATAATATGTAGAACTCTTTGGGGGGCAAACAGAACTCAAGCCAAAAATCAGATTTTTCCAAAAAAAATTTGTATTTTTTTTTGTCTAGGCATAGTACATTAATTTTTCACCGTATCAAAATAAGTTGTAAGGAATATTTGTAGAACTCTTTGGGGGGCACCTAGAACTCTTTTTAAAAATATAATTTTCCAAAAAATAAATTTTCTAAATTATTAATTCATTTTTGCCTACGCCTAGTACATTGATTTTTTACCGTATCGAAATAAGTTGTAGGGAACATTTGTAGAACTCTTTGGGGGGTAACTAGAACTCTTTTTAAAAATCACATTTTCCAAAAATAACTATTTTTATTAATAATCTATTTTTGCCTACGCCTAGTACATTCATTTTCACCGTATTAAAATAAGTTGTGGGGAACATTTGTAGAACTCTTTGGGGGGCAACGAGAACTCTTTTTAAAAACCACATTTTCCAAAAAAATAAATATTTTTAATTTATTAATTATTTTTCCCTACGCGTAGTACATTCATTTTTCATCGGATCAAAATAAGTTGTAGGGAACATTTGTAGAACTCTTTTGGGGACAACTAGAACTCTTTTTAGAAATCACTTTTTCTGTCACCGTTGGCAATTCAAAAAAACAGTGAGGTATTTTAATTATGAATGGTAATTGTACGAGTAAAATTAAAGAAAGAAGGCTGTTATAAAATAATAAATCAACAAAACTGTTTTTATTTTAATATAAATATCGTTAGAATCTCGAAGTTTTAAGGATTTCAAAGTGTATTTGGCTATTATAGGAGAAAAGAACTTGGTTCAATTCAACCTTCAACCTTGAGATTTTTTGTACTAGCGGGAATCGAACCCACGTCTTTTCCATCATTCATTTTTCAATATCTTTTTCCTTATTCACAAATAATTTGTACTTTAAAAGTGGCGGAGCATGCCAAATGCTAAAAAATATCGATCAAAAATGTTCAAATAAACGCGCCATCAAATAGTATGAATTTTAGTCGCAAAATTAAACTTACCATAGTGGATAATTGCATGTAAATGCGTTTCCGATAGATGGCGTTGGTCGTTAAGACAAATGTGATAAGTAAATTGGGATGATCGAAAGATCTGTACTATAGCTCAGTGGCTTAGAGCACTTCCCCGGATTGGAAAAGACGTGGGTTCGATTCCCGCTAGTACAAAAAATCTCTTTTTCCTTATTCACAAATAATTTGTACTTTATCAGTAGGTATATATGATCAACATAAGATGGTATAATGCAAAGTATCATCTGTATATGATCGACATAAGATGGTAGCGTGTAAAATATAATTCGTATATGATCAACATAAGATGGTAGCGAGTAAAATATAATTCGTATATATGATCAAGTTATGATGGTATAATGTAAAATAAAATTCGTAGGTATATGATCCACATTTGATGGTTAGTCGTCTCAACATTCCTTCCTCCCCTTCTTTCTCATGTCTTCAATCACACAATCCATCCATTTTTTGTTTGGATTACGAACCGATTTCCGCTCATGGAGTCTCCATAGTATGAATATTGTCAAGTCGCTGCTCATCTTTTGATTTCTCAGATGGCTTTTTTTAAAAGCAACACCCTGCACTGAGGAATAATCCCTGTATTGCGGGGGTCTTAACACACATACATACATTTGTCTGTGTGGTGACGGACTAAGAATACAAGTGTCACCACCCCATTCTTTCCCACGGGTGTCGTATGAGGCGACTAAGGGAAGTAAGCAATTATCATCCATTGCATGACTGGTGTAGGGCTGGGTACCAAGTGGGAGTATTCACTCGGTATCGGGCCCGAGCGGGTTGGTACCACCATCTCCCGTGTGATCGGCCATGAAGCACATCGTTGCGTTTTGGCTGTAGGAGGAGATAGCCGTTTATTCTTTCATTTCATATCTGTGGAATGAAATAGTGAGCAGCGGCTTGACAATACTCTCGGTATGATTGAGTCCATGAGCGACGGTTACCATTTACCATCAGAGGGGCCGTGGCTCGTCTGCCACTACAAGCAATAAAAAAGAACATACAATTTCACGGACACAAAATACACCCAGACTCAGACTAACTATTTGTGATTACACAAAGAGTTGTCCTGTGTGGGAATCGAACCTACAACACTCGGACGGGGAGGCCGGTATCTAAACCACTCCGCCATCTGTGCAGTCAAATGAATGAATATACGGCTATCTCCCGCTACAACCGAAACACACGGAAGCGCTTGACGATTGGTCACACGGTAAATTGTGGTAACAATCTCTCGGTCTTGATAACGAGCATTCCCACTTGGAACCCTCTACCAGCCTTTTAATTTTTTTGTTAAGGCGGGAAAAAATGTTCCTATCCGCACACCCCATCGTTCGGGGCAACGAACAGGGTAGTGGAGGGCCCACTAAAGAAACCCGCCGTGTGCCGTCTCTCCGCCTTTATTGGCGGGCTACTGGAACCATGTTACATTCCTTCGGTGGTACCCTCTACCACCCTTAATGCAATGAGTGATAAGTTTGGCCGTGTGGCGCCGGCTTTAGAATTGTCGCACCCCTCTCCACCCATGGGAGTTGTAAGAGCCGACTGAGGGAATAACGGATGGATGGATAAGTGCACTACCCTACCTTGAATGACCCCCAGAAAGATGCTGGCTTATATTTTAATTCCGTCACACGATCTTGAACTGCTTACTCGTACATGTTTACACTTGAACTAATAATTGTGATTTATAAGAGAACATTCACTAACACTTAACTAACATTTGGGATATCTATAGGAGGATATAATTATAGTTATGGAGTGTTCAGTGCTAGACGTCGGTGTTAGTGGCTGGGTAATATCTCAATCGGGACCTGCAGCTGTTTCTTTCTTTGTAAAATTAATATTTAATTTTAAGGGCCTTTACTTCTTTTTTATTTTTTACCAAATGTTGCTTACGTTATTATTCGACTTCAAAAAGCATGAGGTGTTTGAGGATTATGTTTTTTGATGTGAAACATCTAATGCGGAGGGAGGGTAAAATCGGCAGTTAGCGTGGCGACGCTTTTATTTTACTTGTCCCGTTCAAATATTGAAAGTTCAATTTGACACACTTCCCGGTTTCTGATTGAGCTGAAATTTTACACGCATATGTATATCGCGTGACAATGCACTATCATGATGACATGGCGCTGATCTGATGATGGAGCTGGAAGGTGGACATAGGAAATCCATAATGAAACGGCGCACCCCTATCGAGTTTAGACTCGTTTGATTCGTCTTGACGAGTACTTTGTCTTTAGATGGTATCCAGGGTCTGATGATAGAGCTAGAAGGTGGCCATAGGAACTCCATTATAAAACGACATAACTCCATCTGGTATGAGCTCGAATGATTTATCTTGACGAGTACTTTGTCTCTAGATGGTATCCAAGGTCTGACGATGCAGCTGGAAGGTGGTCACAGTAACTCTGTAATGAAACGACGCAACCCTATCGAGTTTATACTCGTTTTATTTGTCTTGAGGAGTACTTTGTCAAGTTATGATCATTTTATTTCTACAAAATAATTTCGATGTTTTTACATCTGGTAGACGTCCCGCGACGTCTAGTTTTTTTATTTAAAAATGTATACTCTCAAGGTATGCTCTTTGAAATATGGTGATGATACGATGGCGGATTTTGGAGATATATTTGAAGGTGATTTCTAATTATATTTTTAAGCATTTGACATGCTTATATAAATAACTACAAATATGCTGCCCGCAACTTCGTCCACGTGGAATTTAGTTATTTTCTTACTTTTTTTTTGTGCGTAACCCTAAGTAATTATTTTTCCAAAATATTAGTAGCCTAAGTTACTCTTTGTAACAACATCTACTTCATAGTGAAAGTCCCATACAAATCAGTTTAGCCGTTCCTGAGATTAGACGGAACAAACAGACGGACTGACAATAACGTATTTTATTATAGGTAACGTAACATTTTCATTAGTTAAAAACTGTTATTTAGACATTACAAACAGACACTTCAATTTAATTTATTTGTATAGATTATGCATTCCAGGAGATTCAGGTTAAAATTTAGCTAGTGACTGTTATTTTCATTTTCACATTTCGCACGTTTGAAGGAGAAAGACTTACGAACCTAAGATTCGCCGATGACCTTGATGACCGATTTGTTCGACGAAATCGTCCCTGATATGTTGGAAATAATCGAAGAGCTGAAGATTAAATCTGAAGAAGTGGGTTTAAAGATCAATCTCTCTAAAACAAAAATCATGACCAACATACCAGAGGCAAGGATCTACCAACTGCCCGTCGAAGTGGTTGACAGTTACATATATCTAGGCCACAAAGTAACACTAGGGATTGCAAACCAAACTGCGGAGGACGATAGACGTATCTCCCAGGACTGGGCAGCATTCGGAGCAAACACCCATATAATGTGTGGAAAGCTGCCTCTAAAACTGAAAGTTAAAGTGTTCGAAGAATGCATCATGCCTGTGTTCACATATGGTACCGAAACCATGTCTCTTACGGAGCGGTCAGCTGAAAAATTCAGAGTTGCGCAGAGAGCCATGGAGAGAGGCATGCTCGGGATCTCCTTGCGCGACCGAAAAAGAAATGTGTGGATTAGGCGGAAAACACGCGTGAGAGATGTGGTGGAAGCCATCGCGCGGCAAAATTGGACATGGGCAGGTCATATGGCTAGAATGAGCACTGATAGATGGGCACGGAGCCGTGTGAGGTCGGCTTTAGAATTGTCCCACCCCTCTCCACCCATGGGAGTCGTAAGAGCCGACTGAGGAAATACCAGGGGTGTGGGCAGCAGCACTCCTTCGAGAATTAACAACATCCACTGCGATGGCCAACCCGCCTGCCAAGCGTGGCGATTACGGCACTATCCCCCATTCTTGGGGAGGCCTATGTCCAGCAGTGGATGTTAAAAGGCTGATGGATGGAGATGGGCACGAAGAGTCCTAGAGTGGAGACCGTGGACGAACACCAGACCACGTGGTCGCCCACCGAAGCGATGGGTAGAGGACATGCAGGCCGTGACTGGATTAATCAAGCAACAGACAGGGCGGCCTGGAAGAAATTGGGAGAGGCCTATGTGCAGAAATGCACCAGGAAAGGCTGATGATGATGATGATGATGATGATGATATGGTGGCTTTTTGTGTTAAATTATGATTTTTGTTTGCTTTGTGTCTTGTGTCCTGGAAAAGTTCAATGAAATGTGTTTATTACCATAAGTTTTACGATGTTTGATGAGAATTTTTTCTTACCCGATTGAATAGTTACCATAATCAAGGCTCTCTCTTCGCTGTTCTATCATAGTAGTGACTGTGCTGTGCAGGTATAATGAGGTCTAGGTGGTGTTTGCCGCTTACTATCAGGTGGACAGTCATTCAACTGTGAGCAATAAAAAAGTAAATCAATCGTGTTTATACTGGCCAGTAGTGATACTATTCCAGCGATGTCTTCGGTACTCCAAAATAATTAATTATTTCCATCAGCACTTCTATTAAAACCTCCCCCAGCTTTTACAACTGCTTGAACATAATGCGTCCTTTCAACAGCATACTCGTAATGTGCTTACAATGTTTACGACGCGCTTGATTTAAGCGCTACAAAGCTATCATTGAGTAGCGGTGTGTTCAGATACACGACTTGGCCGTTAAATATGTCGTAAAGCTACAAGGAACTCTATAAGCTAGTAGAGATCTTTAGTTTATTATTTTTTTAATTATCTCGCCATCGGAAATTTTATAAGCAAGTATATATCCTCTGAAAAATTAGTCAGATGACTTTGCTACCTGATGCAAGGAGTTGTCTTATTTATTTTTCCATTGTTCTTGTGAAATTAATAATCGTCCTAGGCGTGGATAGTGAAAGCGTTGGCGGAAGGATCGTCCTACATAGCCGTTTCAATTAAACATTCTTCCGCGAGATTACGTCCTTTTAAAAGGCAGTGACTGCGAAGATTGCTCTGATGATACTCAGCAGTAAGAGGTCTGCCCCTACTGCCGCGATGAATTCATGCCGTTACCCTGCCCAATCTACCGACACCGGCTAAAGCACTCAGTTCACTCACACTACAGTTTAAAGACCGACCCAGGGCATCTTTACACCTTTTTTTATTTTTTTTTTATTTTAGGTGGGCAAAAATGTCCTACCGCACACCCCGCTGCCCGGGGAGACAACGGGGTGAATGGGGCTCTCACCCACTAAAAACCCACCGTGCGCCTACACCCGCCCTTGCTACGGCGGATCACGGGTACCGCGTCGTTACGACCGCGATCCGCAGGCGGCAGCCCCTACGGGCACCCTCTCTTGAGCGACGCCTCGCGCACTTGGGCGTCGCACCTTCGCGGTAGGTTTCCGCGGACGGCAGGGTACTCCCCGACCCCACCGTCCGCAGCCTCGGCTAGGGCGGCATAAGGCGCAAGTAAGCGCGCGCACGCCGCCCCTCGCGCCGGCGGCGAATCGGGTCCGCGAAGGAGGATTCCTCACGGGCCCTCTCCGCCACCTCCTTCCGCGAGATGACAGCCTCGCAGAAGGCGGCGACCGCGGTCCAGGCCCTGTCACTGCCAACCATCGCTCGCGCAACGGCCGGCAGCGACAGGTCCACGCCTATGACTGCAACGAGTTCCCGGCGCTGCACATCCCATGCCGGGCACGACTCGAGCGTGTGCTGCGCCGAGTCCTCGTCGCAGTCGCAGTGGTGACAGCCTGGGGTCGTCTCCCTCCTTGCGATCGTGTGCAGGTATTTGCCGAAGCAACCATGCCCCGACAAAACCTGCACCAACCGGAAGGTGAGGATCCCGTGCTGCCGCCCTGCCCATTCTTCCAAGATCGGCCGGAGCGCCCCCACGGTCCAGAGACCGGCTCGGGGCGTCTCCAGCCGAGACTTCCACTTTAGGACGGTGGCGCGGCGGGCATCTTCCCGCCACGATGACATTACGCTCGGCGAGGGGCGGCTGCCCCCCGCCCGCGCCGTCGACGCCCGCCGATAGACGTCGGCGAGCACCTCCGCCTCCAGATCCCACGGGGGGGTTCCGGCCAACGCGCAGGCTGCATCGGTCGAGACCGTGCGGTACCCGCGTATTGCCCTGACCGCTACGACCCTCTGTGGACGCCACAGAAGGGCCCTATTACGAGCGGCCAGGGACTCCGCCCACACGGGCGCGCCGTACAGCGCCATCGACCGTACTACCCCCGCGTAGAGTCGTCGACACGCAAGACTCGGTCCGCCCAAATTCGGCATAAGTCGCCCGAGGGCGGACGCCGTGTTGACGAGCCTTGGCGCAAGACGGCGGAAGTGCTCGTCAAAGTGCCACCGTCCATCCAATACCAGGCCCAGATATTTGATGTGGGCCTGGATTGGCAAGCCCACCCCATTGACCGTTATCGAGGCGCTGGAGGGCGGGCCCCGTCGGCGCCCATGGAACAGTAGGGCCTCCGACTTTTCAAGGGCCACCCTAAGCCCCAGCGCCTCAATCCGCCTGACCACCTCCGCGGTACCTGAGGTGGCCAGCGTTGCCGCCTCCTCGAGGGTCCAGCCCCGGGCTGTGACGAGCGTGTCGTCTGCGTAGCAAATTACGCCCAGCCCGGGGGGGAGCCGGCCACGGAGGACCCAGTCGTAGCCGATGTCCCACAGGAGCGGCCCAAGAACCGAACCCTGCGGGACGCCGCACGACATAGCCCTCCTTACAACGTCCCCTTCCCGGTCCACGAAGAGGACGCTGCGGCCGTCGAGGTAGTCTGCCACCAGCAGCCTTAGGTAGAGGGGCACTCCATGGTACCGGAGTGCCTCCTTGATGCAGCCGAATGGCAGACTATTGAAGGCGTTGGCGATGTCAAGCGACACCGCCAACAGCACATCCCTCGAGGTGACGGCCTCCGCAGCCGCGGCCTTCAGGCGCAGAATGGCGTCGACCGTAGACCGACCCGCCCGAAATCCAAACTGGGCGTCGGACAGGTCGGGGCCGACCGCTCCTAGGTGCCGGACGATGCGGGCAGCGACTACCCGCTCGAGGAGTTTGCCCACCTCGTCCAGCAACACGATGGGCCTGAAGGCCGAGACTGTGTTCGGAGGCCGTCCCGGCTTCGGCAGGAGCACGAGCTTCCCCTCCTTCCAGCAGTCAGGGAACCGTCCGGACACCAGGCAAGCGCCGAACAGTCCCCCGAGGCGGGGCTCGAGATGGTCGAGGACCAGGGCCAGCACTCGGGCGGGAACCCCGTCCGGCCCGGGGGCGGCGCCTCTCCGCATACGCGCTACCGCCGCCCCCATTTCCGTCGTCGTCACGGGCGGTACCTCCACGTCGTCGGCCTCCCGGTCATCATCTGGCGGAGCCATGACCGGGGGCGTGTGCACCGCCCGTGAAGGAAAAAGTCCCTCGACCACCTCAGCGAGGAAGCCCGGCTGGAGGGTCTCCGTAAGGGGGGGGCCCTGGGCGCGGAGCTTGTTAAGCGCCGCGCGGTACGGGCGTCCCCAGGGGTCACGCTCGAGACCCTCCAGCATCTCCTGCCTTTTCGCATCTTTGGCGCGACAGATGGCCAGCTTTAACGCGGCGCGCGCACTGCTGTACGCCGCATACAGCCGGCCCTCCCGCTCTTCGTCGCGGATTCGGCGACGGCGGCTGCGGGTGTAGGACCTCCGGGCACGAATACAGGCCGCACGGAGGTCCGCCAGCTCCGGGGACCACCAGTAGACCCCCTTCCGTCGAGGCGGGCGCCGCACACGGGGCATGGCCGCATCGCATATCTGCGTAAGCATGCCGCGAATGCGGCCAGCCTCGGCGTCCACGTCTTCCGTCAGGGGGGGAGGCAGCCAGGATTGAAAAATGGCCGCCTCCACTAGCAGGTCCCGGTCGAGCCTACCCACAGCCCATCGCGGAAAAGCGGGAGTTCTGTCCGCCGCGTGACCCCTGCTGGCGCCCTGAAGGTTCCGGGAGACCTCTATCTGAATATATCTGTGGTCAGATAGGGTCTCGACCTCCTCCAGGACTCGCCAGCTCCTTACGCGTGCGGCGACACCAGGGCTAGCGAACGAAAGGTCCACTATCGACCCGCCCCAGGGCCGCACGCACGTTTGGGCGGACCCTCGGTTGAGTAACACGAGGTCCGCCGCTGCCGCCCACTCTTGGACCGCCGCACCTCGGGGGTCCGTCCTGGGGGACCCCCACGCCGTTGATTTGGCGTTGAAGTCCCCCAGCACGAGCACAGCGCTCGGTGCTATACGCCGTATCGAGGTCTCCAGGTTGTGCAGGAAGACCTCGAAAGCCGCCAGACTACGACTAGGGGAGAAGTACACGCCATACAGCGTGACCCCTCCCCATTCGGCCGCCACATATCCCGTACCCTGGTCTTTGAGTGACAAGGGCGGGGAATGCGGCGCCGCCGAGCCGACGACCGCCACGGAGCCATCCCCGCTACCCGCCCAATTGGGGCGATCCGGGACTATGTAGGGCTCCGCGGCTACGGCAACACCGATCGACCGCTCCGCCATGGATTGCAGGAAGAGGTCCTGCGCCCTGGCGGAATGGCCGAGATTCCCCTGGAGGACGATAGCGTCGTGATCCGTTATTGGACCACGATATCCTCCTCCATGCGCTGCGGCGGTCCAGCCGCGCCGGGTTGGGCAGCCGGGGCCGATTGGCTGCCCACCCCCCTCTTAGGGCCTGACTTGGCCGGAGGCCTGCACCCCACCCGCCCCATACAGTGGTTGGCGGGGCGATTGCCCGCCGCGCACGCGGGGCAGTGTGGGGTGGCAGAACAGGCAGCCGCCTGGTGCCCTGCCTGACCGCAGCGGAAACAAAGCCCGCTGCAGTCAAAGCAGTTTGTGCACAGCGGCCGGGTGTGACCGACCGCCATGCACTTGTAACACCTGGCAGGCCGGGGCTCCAGCGCGATTACCCGCGCGGCGCTCCAGCCCACCAGAAGTCTACCGGCAGCGACCAAATCCTTGGCCGCCGCGATAGGGCACGAGACCCAGACGGCACCCACACCACCTGGACCTGGGCGAATGGTGCCCACCCGGACGGCGCTGCTGGGAGACCCGGTTTTCGAGACGATTGCCTCCCGGATCTCTTCCGCCGTCACGGAATCGTCCAGCCCGGAAATGCGCAGTTCGGCGCACTTCACGGGTCTGGCGACCCGGACACCACTCTCCTCTGGGAACAGGCCCAGCAGCCTCGCGGCCATTGCGTCGGCCGTCTTGGCGCCCTCTGGCCCCAGGTACTCGAAAATCCGAGCACCTGTCCGGGCTTGGCGGGAGCGAGCGGAAACGTCCCCGAGATCGGAGACGTTTATCTCCCGCCGGGCACGCTTCAAGACGGCCTCGTAGGTCAGGCCCTTTTCTTTTCCCTCAGGCAGCACGGTGATCACCACCGCAGCTGCCTTCGGGACCTTCAGTTTCCGCGGCTTCCTCTTCCGCGGCTTCGGGGCTTCTCCTCTCGGATTAGTTGGCGCCGCTTCGCGCCCCGAGGCAGCGCCGCGATCCCTGGCCCGGGATCGCCGGGGCCCAACCACCTGCCAGTCCCCGTCTGAGGACGTAGCAGTGGTGGGGGTGGGGGCAGGAGCCCGGAGCGCGACAGCCGTATCCCGCGAGGGTGCGACTGTTCGTCGCGGCGCAGCAGAACGCGTGGGCATAGCGGCGCTTGGCAGAGGCGGGAACTCCTCTCGGGGCTGACCCCTCGGGGCTTGTCCCGCCTTTTCCTTTTTTTTGGGCTTTTTTTGGCCCTTTCCCTGCACAGGGGCCGGCGAAGGTTTTGCCGCTGGCGGTTTGGCCGCCGGTGGTTTAGCCGCCGTCGCGGCAAAAGACACATGTCCTCCCTGGCACGGCAGAGGTGTCGATGCCGAGGACGCTGCAGCCCTTCTTTTATCAGCCGCAAGCGGCGGCCGAAGTCGGGGCTCCGGCGGCAATCTTGCGGCTAGGGCCTCGAATCTCGGGCCAAAGACCGACTCCATGCGGTCGATAACCGCGCGGAGCATTTCGTCCTCCAGCGCAGTTACAGGGTCCGACTGAGCAGCCGACGGAGCCGAGGCGGTCGCCGAGGCAGGGCGGGGTCGCGGCGGCGGCGGCGAGGCGGTCGCGGGGAGACCAGGCTCGACCCGCATTACAGTGTCCGAGGCACTCGGGATGGCCTCAGGGAGCCCAAGTTCGGCTCTCATATTGGCCATCCCTCGGTGCAGCTCCTCGACCGTTGTCTCCAGGCGCTCGTTACGCGCCCCAAGGTCGGCTACCTCCGCCACAAGCCGCTCCACCACGTTAGACAGTTCCGTGGCGGCGATTTTAAGACCTCGGACGAAACTGCTTTTGAGGTTTCTCGAGCCCATGGCCACCGTCGAAATTATGGCCACGCTGTCCGCGGCTCTTTCAGCGAATTTGGCCGCAGTAGGCGGCCCATTCTCGTCTATGGGAAGACGGAGCTTCTCAGAGAGGAGCGCCAAGCGCTCCTCTGCGTGCTGCACCGTCTCCGCTTTTCGTAGGCTTCGCGCCTCGGCCTCTTTTGCTGAGGCGGTACGCGGTATCGGCGTCCCTGGTCGGCTGATGCCTCGACCCCTAGCCGCTGCGGGTATTTTTGGGGGAGGCATCTCTGCCGAGCTCAAATCAGATTCTGAGGCAGCGCCCCCCTGAGACAGGGTGCGCTTGCGCCAGAAACGCGACTCCGACACCACCTCTGCCGGCCGCGCTTGCTGACTCTCGGCAGCCTCAGTCAGGCCACCCTCCTCAGCAGACATCTCAGCAGCTGATGTGCAGGCCGAGCTGCCCGTCATCGAGCCGTCCCTTGAAGACTGGGGGGACGCTCCCTTGGACGTCTTTTTGCCCTTGCGGGACTTTCTGCCGCCGCGCGTTTTACGCGCAGCTGCACTAGTAGGGGCCGCATTTACAGCCGGACCCCTTACGGCTGAGGCGTCAGGTGCATTACCCGACTCCGTCAAACTTGTTTTTAAATTTTTCGAATAATCCATATGATTCCCACGAGTATGGGAGAAAGGAGGTCCACCCGGGCAGAGCTCCCTGTACCCGGGTAAGCGTACATTTGTAACCCAACACAGGGGGTCCGCAGGTACCCTGGCTGGGGCCGCGCTCGAGACTGAACTACCCATCAGCCATGCATCTCCTCGCCGCGCGCCAGAACTTGAGATTCGGGGTAATTTTTTATAGAGGTTGTCTTCCTCGCGGTCCGGGCGATTAAGCCAAGACCCTCGTTCTTTCAACAGCATACTCGTAATGTGCTTACAATGTTTACGACGCGCTTGATTTAAGCGCTACAAAGCTATCATTGAGTAGCGGTGTGTTCAGATACACGACTTGGCCGTTAAATATGTCGTAAAGCTACAAGGAACTCTATAAGCTAGTAGAGATCTTTAGTTTATTATTTTTTTAATTATCTCGCCATCGGAAATTTTATAAGCAAGTATATATCCTCTGAAAAATTAGTCAGATGACTTTGCTACCTGATGCAAGGAGTTGTCTTATTTATTTTTCCATTGTTCTTGTGAAATTAATAATCGTCCTAGGCGTGGATAGTGAAAGCGTTGGCGGAAGGATCGTCCTACATAGCCGTTTCAATTAAACATTCTTCCGCGAGATTACGTCCTTTTAAAAGGCAGTGACTGCGAAGATTGCTCTGATGATACTCAGCAGTAAGAGGTCTGCCCCTACTGCCGCGATGAATTCATGCCGTTACCCTGCCCAATCTACCGACACCGGCTAAAGCACTCAGTTCACTCACACTACAGTTTAAAGACCGACCCAGGGCATCTTTACACCTAATCCAAGGCACAAACACAGACATATAGTTTACACTTTGCGGTTGTTTGATGTAACATCGGTAGGTACATGTTTATTGCTAATTTCATTCAATAGTGTCACACATTACATATTTTTCGAATCTCAGATATATTTTAAGATTATTAAAATATATCTGAGATTCGACAAATATGTTTTATTAAATTCCGTCATTCATTTTGCCGGGTAAAATAGCCTATGTCCTTTTGTAGACTACCTACTTATACAAAATTTCAGGATGTTGGTTGGTTAGATGGTTCAGCAGTTTAGACGTGCAAGCATAACAAACAAAAAAATAACCGAACAAACTCAGTTTCGCATTTATAATATTAGTAAGGATAGCTACTCTGGCAAAATTTGAAACTTTATTGACAATTATATCACAATTATTCTGACTGCATATTTTTTTGGGAATAATCTTTGTATCGCGCGGGACTTTACAAACATAAAATATCACGGACACAAAGTACGCCCAGACTCAGAACAATCATTTGTGGATTGCACAAAGAGTTACCCTGTGTGGAAATCAAACCCTCAACACTCTGATATAAGGTCGGTATCCAAACCACTCCACCTGTCTCTGTGCAGACTATATAGAGAAATCTAGAGTACAGTGATGAAAAGTAATAAACACGAAGATTACTTGTTGAGACAAGTAAAAGAAGAAGTATGTGAAAGAAGAAGCCTATTTCTACCCTAATAAAGGCATGTGCATTTCTTGTGAATTTAATACTGCTCCGTGAAGAAAACTTTTTTTTTTATTTACTCGATGGCTTGTAAAGTCTGCCAACCCGCACCAGACCAGCCTGCTGGACTACGTCCTAAATCTTTCTCACCTTGATTCCTAACTGCAGGACAGAAATGGGTAAAGAAAAAACAGGTTTGAAGAAAACACAGCTTTGACTGCAAAGATGGCGGAGTGGTTTAGATACCGGTCTCCCGCCCGAGTGTTATGGGTTCGATTCCCACACAGGACAACTCTTTGTGTGATCCAAAAATGGTTGTTCTGAGTCTGGGTGTAATTTGTGTCCGTGACATTGTATGTTTGTAAAGTCCCCCGCAATACAAGGAATATTCCTTAGTGCAGGTTGTTGTCTCTAAAAAATAGGCAGAAAAGTGAGATAATCAGCAACGTCTAGTCTATGGCCATTTCGTCAGAACAGGTTGTCGGTTGCAAGATTGCGATCTGATAACGACAGGCGCTGTTAACATCTAACTGGACTTACTGTCATTATAATTGCAGACAAGTGGGTATTATTCGTTAGATTATCATAGACGGTTGCTTCTGTCGTACCAGCTAGCTGAATTAGGTTTAATTATCTAGAAATGTTAGATTTCCAGTTAGTGTAAGTAATAATTTATGAAGTACTTAAATGCCCCTTACATTGGTGGTCTATAGAATATAGTTAAACTCTCATGTTGCCTCGTGGTATTAAAGGTTAATGAGCCGATTTTATCACGCAAGTACTACAATATCAAAAAATATCGGTATTGGTTAAATGCCTCTGCTTAGGTGGTGGAGTGGTTTAAACGCCGATCTTCCGTGTCGAGTGTCATGGGCTTAATTACCATACAGGTCAATATTTTGAGTAATTCACAAATGGTTTGTATCCCTTTATTTACCCCTCTCTACCCACGGTTGTCGTAAGAGCCGACTGAGGGAATACCTATATATTAACAACATCAACTGCGATCGCCAACCCGCCTGCCAAGCGTGGCGATTACTGCATTATCCCCCATGACGGGACCGCTCGTTGTGGCGTTCCCTTGGGGAGGCCTATGTCCAGCAGTAGACGTTGAAAGGCTGATGGATGGATGGATTGTGTCCCTTTATTCCTTATTTTTAGTGGTGGACTCCCAAAGTAATCTTACTATCCACGTTCTTTCTCTCTATCACCCTTTCTCTACATATCTAATCGGTTTATTAATCTCGAAGATCTGAGGTAAAAAACATAAAAAATAAATCGATAACACCCTTCTTTCTTTTTGAAGTATAGAAGAAGAAGAAGAAGTTAAAAATTACTGTATTTATGATGTCTAGGCGGCTCTAAAATCAAAGTAACTTTTTAGAGTTCTTGTCTGTTTTATTGTTCGTGCATCACGCAAAAACTACAAAACTATAATTATTTAGTTTTAGAGTCTTGTTTAACCCAGCATGAATGAGCTCTTCATCCTCTTCTTTAATAAGTTCCTATCCTCTTCTTAGTATCCATCCTATCCACTCTTTGTAATCCTTCCTATCTACCTCCTATCGCTTGCCTTGGAGAAGTGACGCGCAAGTGATGCCTCTAGTGTTGATAGCGTCTATAGCCTACGGTAACCGCTTACCATCAGGTGGGCTGTATGCCACCCACGTAATTTAAAAAAACAATTTTAAATAAACTTTTTTGTTTGATAGCTATTCATGAGACTTAAAAACTACAACAAATAAAACTATTTTTTACTAATATATAAATCGAAAGTGGGGCCCCGTTACAATGACACACGAATCGTTAGACGAACTTTCGTTTCGAGTCATCGCAATTGATCAACAATGCGTCAAGTGATTCCTGATTAGTCGAGATTTCGACGTATGATTCGAACGACCAATCACAATGAAGTGAAACGAAAGTTCGTCTAACGTTTCGTACAATTCGCGAATCTTTAAAAGTTACTACAAGCACAAAAGTGACAATAATTAAAAAATAAAACGTCAATTTTAGTAATAACTATGAAAATAACATATAATATACTTTTGCATTGACCCTTCGGGCAGTTTCGTTCGTGTTCGTTACAAGGTTGTTCCATGGGTCGTTCGGTCGTTCCATGTTACGTACCTATTGTCGTGATGTGAGTGACAAAGACAACTATTGGTATTTATACTACTGAAGTTCTTGGGGAACGTAGGAACAATATACGTGATTTTGGAACGTTGTTACTTCGTGCTAAGTAACAGCGACATATTTTAACGACTGATCGCAGTGACTTCTTCGTGCCGTTATTTATCACCCACCTTTAGTTAAGACGTGTGGTAATCTAGTTGCTATGATGGATAGCGGGTAGACCGTAGAGTAAATAAATATAAGCATTGATAATTTACTTAGTTATTAAAGTGAGACAAATATACTAGCGTTATTTGTAGGAGTGGTTTTATTTTACTACCATCTTAAAAGCCTTTGCCATTCCTCGTACAGCGTCGTCGTCGGCCATTCGTTAAGCAACTAATCTCATTGGTGTGAAGAATTTATTATCCTCTAGTGAAATTACAAAGTTCGTTCATCAATTTGCTCAGAAAACAATACCCAATCAGCATTTGTTAAAATCACACGCGTCTTAGAAATGTGGTGTTGGTTGGATGACAATATGATTACTAACATTGTTTAGTAACTAAATGTACTATTGTGTAGCGAAATTAGTATTTATATTGTTGGTTAGTGGTCTGCAACAGGACGAGGCAACAGTCCGCCATACTCTGTGCCGTATCCTGACTGCGAAAGGTTGTAATATTTTTTGTTCAATATAAACAAGCGCACCGCTAATGGGATGCATTGTCCCGTGACATGCAGCACAATTTGCATATGTTATTGTCGGTTATATCTTATATTGAAAGGAAAGTTGAAGTTCACACAGGGCTTCCCTTCGACTCAACTAATTTCAAATGAAAATGCGTGTCCCAGCGAGTGAGGTTGATTGAAAATTAAGCAAATCGGGTGAATTAAACGCCCGTTTAGGTTCAATAGATTTCATAAATTCTTTTAATAATACAGATAATCTTTTCAAACATATATTTTTTTTAATTAAGACAACAAACAATCTGCACTAAGGAATAATCCTTGTATCGCGAGGCTGTACAAACAATCAATTTCACGGACACAAAGCACACCTTGACTCAGAACAATCATTTGTGGGTCATATAAAAACTTGTGTGTGCAGTCTATCTAGTAGTCTCTTGAACACTTCGTTAGCCTCTTCATTTCTGAATGTCAGCCGCCAGCTTCTTGAAGTCCTCTCTTATGTAATAAACTTTGAACACTATTTTATGTACCCACTTAATGAGGTAAAATAAAACCTATTACGAATTGTGAGATCCTGAATATCCCCAGTCCACTTTCAAGGTTTTTCAAGGTAGGCGGTGGCTGACTTACCACCAGGTGGACCTACCGTCTGCCACCATCCGCAATAAAACACTATTACTTTAACTATCAATACAGCTTGATTACAAAACCCGACAAACAATCCCATTCATCGCATTGTGTTAACTCACGCTGCTCACCGGCACCCAATATGGCGTTCGTAACGAGCAACCTTAAAAGGCCCTGTCGCCCTCTAACGCATTATCACCTATTCTGATATTATCCGTAAGGTTTTTATGATAGAGTTGTATGTCATTAAATATCAGTGTAATTAATAATTTAACAGCAACTTCTCTAATCACTCACTTTCATAGTTCACCGCCAAGATATTTTTATTACTTACATCGATACTGCCCGCGAATCCGTCTGCGTAAACTACAGAACATAAATACATTATATTACATTATTTATCGCTATATAAAAATAGCTATCAAACGGAAATCATTCGTTTTACCAGGATGAAACTTTTCATCAGCCTTTTCTTGGTTCTGGCTATATTTTTGTAAAATTTAATGATGATTGGTATAGTAGTTATGGTGTCAAGGAGTAACAAATAAACTCACTTCCGCATTTAAATATTAGTAAGGATGGTAGCAGATGAGCCGAGCAGCGCCTGGCCTCTAATGGTAAGTGGTAATAGCATTGTAAAGTCGTTGCTTCAGGAAAAAATGAAAGAATGAAAGCTTCGGGACTGAAATTTTTACTTGCTTACTTGCTCTACCAGGCTTAGAGCCATTATGTTTTCACGACCCATTCTCACTGTTGGGCATGGGCCTCCTCTTAAATTGAGAGGGATTTTAGGCTATAGCCCCTAAGGGTGATTGACCGGCAGAATGCACAAGCTGCCGAGAAAAGCTTTCAGATTTAGCTCTTTTACCAAGCAGTGTAATTTAAAAAACCTCTAAATATCAGAGGTGTATGCCTTGGAGGTATGGATCACAGACTGGACATCAAACTCGATATCATTGACTGGCAATATACTAATGTCATTAGTTAGATCATTATTTTCTCTACTCAAAACTGCCGTGAAGTGTTTCAATAGGTTTTATTTGGTGAGTGAGTGCGCCACACTACAGGTTCGATGCTTCGAACGACAGTGTGTACGGTTGGGTGTATTTATTCCCGCCTTAACAAAGAAACCGTAGCTGAGGGACTTCTAAGTGGCAGCTTGGCTGCGCTCCTCGAGTTGCTGGGACGATGGGTGAAGGTTGCAATTGGATGAAGCGTGGTTTCTACTGACGTAACTTAAAAAACAACACAGAATTTTCTGTCACATCCAATTTGAGCGCACAATCTTGAATCGTTACAAAATACAGCAAACATTGGAACATCGCGGTGTGTTCTCAGCACATGCGCACCCAATATGGCGGCGGTAACGAATCCCATACATGGTACCTGCTGCTTATTGACTTTTACCATTTGTCCTTACTAATGCTGGTGGCTAATACTGGAAAGGAATTGTTTAGCAATAGAACTTATAGCGTACAATCCTGAGCCCTCGGCTCCGCCGCAGGTTAAAAATATTTTTTTGCTTACATCATCGGCTATACGGGTGCAGTAGCAAAATAAAATGCGCACCAGTTTTTAGGTCTAATGAAGGGTTATCAAACAAAAAAAGAGTTATCAACATACGTTCAGTAGTTTTACGTGATGTGCATACAAACGTATAGATAAACAAACAGAAATTCGAAAAATTATTGTCATGTATAAAAAATATTGGCATGTTGCTGTTATAAAGACCCCTTTTATTAAGATATCATGTATCTCATAAGTACAGACATAGGACATAGATAATTTTATTATAGTACTAGACTTTGCCCGCGGCTCGGCCGCATCCAAAAGCTATATCTCAGGTATATAGGCTATTGATTGTATCTCAGGTTCCCGAAGTTGTAACGGGATAAAATGTATTACCAGTTGTTAGGTAAGTCTAATCAAGAACTATCAAACAAAAAATATGCATCAAAATTCGTTCAGTAGTCATTGCGTGATGCGCGAACAAACAAACAGATAAACAGACATACAGACAAAAATTTTTTTCTCAAATATCTTGAATGTGTAGACACAGCTCTGTTACAGCTTTATAATATATATGTATAGATTTATGTATAGATTCCTAAGCTAGTTTTTAGGTTAGGTATATCTCAGGTTCCCCCTATAGTGGCGGTCTCATCAAGAGCTATCAAACAAAAATGCTTCTTCAAAATCAGTTCAGTAGCTTTTGCATGATGCGCGAACAAATGAACAGATAAATAAACAACAATTCTAAAAAAAAAAAAATGGTATTCAGACACGCCTAATTATATAGCCTAAATACAGTATCATATTTTTTTTCAATTATCTCAATTGTACTGACATAGCTCTGCTACAGTTCCCGATATAGTAGCGGGATAAATCGTGTACTGGTATACGATTAATATATATTTTTATGTCTGATCAAGAGCTATTAAACAAAAGATTAATTTTCATCATAATCCGTTCAGTAGTTTTTGCATGATGTGCAAAAAAACCAACAGACAAAGACTTCTTTTTGTCCGTGTGGTGACGGGTTAAGAAAATAAGTGTCACCACCCCATTCTTTCCCACGGGTGTCGTATGCGGCGACTAAGGGAAGCGGTAAGTAATTATCATCCACTGCATGACTGGTGGCAGGGCTGGGTACCAAGTGGGAGTACTCACTTGGTATCGGGCCCGAGTGGGTTGGTACCACCATCTCCCGTGTGACCCGCCATGAAGGGCATCGTTGCGTTTTGGCTGTAGCAGGATATAGCCGTTTATTCTTTCATTTCATATCGGTGAAATGAAATGGTGAGCAGCGGCTTGACAATACTCTCGGTATAGTTGAGTCCATAAGCGACGGTTACCATTTACCATCAGATGGGCCGTGGCCCGTCTGCCACTAAATGCAATAAAAAAAAAATTGTTGAGTTTCCGTCACGTAAAGTACCTAATACAACTTTGATTTTAATTTGAATAATAAGAGTACATATTCCATTTCTGATTGTTGCAATTACAAAAGATTACATAATAGACGGAATCAAACTATACATATTGTTGAAAAAAACTAGACGTCACGGGACGTCTAGCAGATGTGAAAGCATCGAAATTATTTTGTAGAATGATCATAACTTGACAAAGTACTCCTCAAGACGAATCAAACGAGAATAAACTCGATAGGGTTGCGTAGTTCCATTACAGAGTTACTGTGGCCACCTTCCAGCTCCATCGTCAGATCTTGGATACTATCTAGAGACAAAGTACTCATCAAGACAAATCATACGAACCCAAACTCGATGGAGTTCGTCGTTTTATAACGGAGTTCCTATGGCCACCTTCTAGCTCCATCATCGGCCCCTGGATACCATCTAGAGGCAAAGTACTCGTCAAGACGAATCATACAAGCCCAAACTCGATGGGGTTGCGCCGTTTCATTATAGAGTTCCTATGTCCACCTTCCAGCTCCATCATCAGATCAGCTCCATGTCATCATAATATTGCATTGTCACGTGATATATACATGCATGTAAAATTTCAGCTCAATCGGAAACCGGGAAGTGTGTTAAATTTAACTTGCAAGATTTGAACGGAACAAGTAGGTACTTACAATAAAAGCGTCGCCACGCCAACAGCCGATTTTACTCTCCCTCCGTATTAGATGTTTCACATCAAAAAAATGTCGCAAATGTGTAGGTACCGACCCTAAGCCGGGCCTTGTTCTCGAACATTCATATACAGTCTGAGAGTACTGCCGTATAAAAATTGAGATGGACTATAACCTAGATCTACCTTAACCGCTGTGCGTAAACCGAGCAGTAATAGAGGTAATTTGTGTGTCCATCGCGTATTACTTAAGCATTTTGCCATAATTACAGCTTTTAAAGTACGTTGTAGCCGTTCGACCATGCCGTTCTCCATTGGATTGTATGCCGTTGTTTGGATACGTTCGATACCTAGTATACAAATTAATGTTCGATTTGCCGCCTGGCTGTGCCGATTGATGCGGGCCCACTTATGTGTGTAGCGCCCCTAAGAGCACCTTTAACCTAACAATAAATCAGCATTAGGCATTAGCTGTACATATTTATGGAGATCCCAATTTGCGCCACAACACCTAGCCTTCTGTATATATTCTACATCAGCAGCCTTTTTGAGTCGTCATCGGTCCACCAGGCCGGGTTGCATTCTGGTAGTACGAGCTACGGCTTACCTGATGGTAAGTGGTGAAATACTAAGAATACTTAGATATTTTTATATATATTTTTAGCATTTGACATGCTTAGCACTATACATTAAACACAAAGTGAAAAATATGAAATCGAAAATAACAGTCAGGAGCAGGATTTGAACCTGCATCTTCTGGACCGTCCAGATGCTTTACCAATTCAGCCATCCTGACACACGACGCGTCACCCAAAGACGTTAAGTATGATGTGTTATCGAAATTAGCAGTCAGGAGCAATTGTCAGGATGACTGAATTGGTAAAGCATCTGGACGGTCCAGAAGATGCAGGTTCAAATCCTGCTCCTGACTGTTATTTTCGATTTCACATTTTTCACTTTGTGTTTAACTAAGAATACTGCCAAGTCATCATATAATGCTACTATGTACTAAGAAATCCGAGGGGTTTCACCATTGCTCACATGATAGGTGATACCGGTGGTAACGAATGAGTACTCTCACATACCACCAGTAATGCAATGGATGGTGACTGATTACTTCCTTTAGTCGGCTCACAGGACAACCGCGGGAACGAATGGAGTGGTGACACTCTTGTGTTCTTTGTGGATTACCAGTTTGTGTATATATGTAAAATTATGATAAGAGAAAAGAAGCCAGAAGTACTTGCTCAAAAGATTTCATCCTATTCATGCGTAGTTTAATCATTTCCAACAGACAAAAAAACACAGATCGACCTACCAGTGCCCGATCTCTCCCACGATTAAAAAAAACAAAATAAAAGGGACCTCCTTACTTAAAGGAACGCTTCATAAGGCGCAGTGTTGATTGACGACCCTCCCTAATGGAAGTTGGACCATTCATCTCCTGATATAATAGTCCATACAAATATATTAATATACCATTTTTTTAATTGAAGTAGAATTTCGTTTGTTTAGCGTCGACGAAACGGGGACGATACGATTAAGGAGATAAATATTTTTTTAATTATGTACCGCCAAGAAGAATCTGTGATTAGGTTTTAGAGTAATCTACCCTATTCACATCCCTTTCAAACTTTAAATTATATTTATAATAGTGATGATAAAGTTGTTTTTTTTTAAATATGAGCATTTTCAATGTAGGTACATATGTGAGCGGCCCGTTATTCAAAACACCAGTCCCGTCTCGTTCCATTTATTTCACCTCAAACATTTTAGCGCTAACGTGAACATATAAAAGATAAATAAACTAGTTGCTGCCCCCGATTTCGTCTGTGTGGACATCAGAATGGGCACAATAAAGTACATCACTCTATAGCCACATTTATTAACTCTATGCAATATTAGCACATAACATTTTTTCGGAATATAAAGTATCCTGTGAACATCTAGTTAATAAACTACAATATCTACAAACTTTCACATTTATTATATCAAAATTTATTTTTGTCGTCTCCTATCTTGAAAATGTCTTTTAGTCGTCCTGAACGGGCGGCATAATTAATTTGAAAGGAGAACGTTTTTTGTACAAACAAAACATTGGTATTAAATATGGAATAAGTTGTTATGTGGTAGTTGAGAGCCCGAGGGTTACTTACTGTTGCTTGTAATTGGACCTTTGTTGAGTGGAGAGCAATTGGACTTAGTTTGAGTAATTTCTTCAGAATAATTTAAAACTTTATGTAGGGAAGAGGTGCCATGAATGGGACAAAATTCTTTAGGTGAAGAATTTGGGGAACATATGTGAGATAATTTAACAACTTTCATTTATAATTCAAATATATTTATTTATCTTCAAAAAACAAATGAGACAGGATATCTTCTTCTATCAATTTAGCATAAAAATAAAATTAAAAAATCTTTTATAATGTCCCGTTCATGACTGGGTAGTCTTGCATGGGACATTACTAGTCATGAAAGGGACAAGTAAAGTTATAACAAATTATTATTATTAAGTACAGATCTTTATAACTTATATAATCTTTAATGAACATGACGATATAGGTCTACACATTTTTATCACAAAAAAGATTTACGAGATCAGTCTTTACTATTTTAAATTTTAATTACATAAGTAGTACTAATGGACACAGGTTACAAAAAAAATTAAAAACGCCTTTGACTCCACATTTCTCATTTGCACATTTCTGGCAAAGTTTACATTGGAACCAATCTTCCTTACTGGTTGAAAATTTCTGCTTGCAGACACAACATACTCGTATATCCTCCATCCATCCATACTTCCTTGACGCCTTTTTCAATTATTTTTGGTTCAACTCTTTCTCTTTTTTTTGGAGGCATCTTTAAGTTAAAGCTGTAACAAAATAAGCAAATAAAAGCAAAACCCACCACCATGCATCAAACACAAATTCATTTAGACTCGAGTCTTGAAAGGGACAGTCATGAAAGGGACGTCCCTTTCATGACCACTTTAGTTGTCCCAAACAAGACCAGCATGCATTTTCAAAAATAACCTCACAGTAAAAAATATTCTCAAACAACTAAGTAATATGCACTCACCTTTTAGTTAATGAAACCACTATTCAGTTTGCGGAGCAATCACTATCAACTACTGTAACAATAATTTAATAAACGAATGTAAAAAACATTAAACAAAATACTTTTTAGCACGAAAACATTTAACAAAGTTTTGACATTTTTTTACGCTTGACAACAGTGACAGTTGCGTCAATATTCTCTATGGTTCAGTGTTGCCACAATGTAAAAAACAAAGATCTACTACTGTGTTCCAATCGGCATTAATTTGATATGTCCCATTCAGAACCTGTCCCTTTCATAGCACTTTCTCCCTAGGCATGTCTGCACGTTAACTCAGAGTATTTTCTGCATATTATGGCATCATTGAGTAATGTAATTCTCAATTCACTTAGTGGGTATTTGTATGTAGTACAAATGTGATTTGTTACATAAATTTACTACGGGCACTATTTACGGTAGTTTAGGAACTTTTCCCATTATTATGTTATTTATTTTAGTAAGTTCATCCAGCATATTAAGTTTTAATAACAAGATATATCCATATCAGGAACACGTCAATCTTTGGTATGAACCTCAATCGTAATTAGGCACGCCTGATCGGAACATTGTAAGTAAATAACTACATCGATAGATGGCGTTGACTTCTCCCGATAAGACAATAAAAACCATAATGATAGCGATCACAATGGGTACTATATATACCTAATCTTATATAAAACTTTGTTGGTTCTGTTCTAGCTAATCCTCCATATTTACACAGAGCCTATCTGAACTCCATGACCTAACCAAGAGGATATACTGGCGACCTTAGAACCGACCTTAAGACCGCAGTATTATATTTTATTCAGGACTGATAACCTACCACCGAAAGAATGTAACATAGTTCCAGTGGCCCGCCAATAAAGGCGGAGAGACGGCACACGGCGGGTTTCTTTAGTGGGTGAAAGCCCCACACTACCATGTTCGTTACTCCGAACGACGGGGTGTGCGGTTAGGTTTTGGTCACCTATCTGAAACTAACCAAGCAAAAGCTGCTTAACCTTGCCGATCATTAGAACTGCAAGTGCACAACTAAATCTACTAGCTTTTTCAATTTTCACAAAAAGCATTTGAAATGCTAAAAAAAAATAACAAAAGAAGGTGTTACTTAATTAAATTAAATCCATTATACTTGAGGTTAAAGTTCAAAGGTCTGTATTGAAATAGCCGCTATCAAGGCCTTTGTCACCACGTATGGAGAGCGCCTACCGTATATTCAATCTCACATATTTAACGATATTGAAGTTTCTATAGACTGATAATGCATTAAGTGCGAGCTTTTCTTATTATCTTAAGTAGTCCGGCCTTACAAGGGCGTTACTGTCCCCTTTCTACATAATTGTCAACTATCTTTTATAGACATTAAACCGCGGGAAGCCGTTGGATACATTCGGCATAATACCTCTTGCTGTAGAGCTCTCTTAAGAAAGTATATGGCCAACGTGGATGATAAAAACATGCTGATAAATGTATATATGGATGAAGATTATAGTGGAAGCCATTTTGGTGTGAAACATCTAATAAGAGAGGTTAAAACCGGCTGTTAGCGTGGCGACGCTTTATTTAATTGTTTTTGACGTCATCTGTTGACAAAAGCACGTTACTAGGAAGAGGCTTAGAATTCGTATATAATAGAGAGAAAGAGGCTTACCAAAAATTATATAAGACTCAAGCAATATTCTCATTTAATAAATTACAATAATAAAATATATTCACACTTACTTATAAGTGCAATGCCTTTATATCCATTATCATTATTTAATTACACATCTCATGTTTTATATAAGCACTCATTGAAAAAGTTATGATCATTTATTTATACTCATTGTTTTTCTACAAAATAATTTCGATGTTTTCACATCTTCCAGACGTCCCGAGACGTATAAATTTTTTTAAACCACGGGCCAGAAAAGAAGTGTCCCGAGGGACTTATAACAATATAAGGTTGGGTG
Source organism: Leucoma salicis (assembly GCA_948253155.1). Taxonomy (NCBI): domain Eukaryota; kingdom Metazoa; phylum Arthropoda; class Insecta; order Lepidoptera; family Erebidae; genus Leucoma; species Leucoma salicis. Next base: position 29,437,252 of record OX411806.1, on the reverse strand, counting down.
CCAAATAGGAGTTAGTGTTATCTGGTCCGGGGGGTCGGTACCCCGTCTGCTGGTGACCGACTATGAACCGTGAAGCAGTTAGGTCTGTTTTGGTAACAAGAAGAGATGCCGTCCATTAAATTCCTTCCCACCAAAATAAAAAGAAAAGCGACTTCGCAGTGTTCTTAGTATTGTTAAGTCAATGAGTGACAATTATCATTTACCACCAGGTGCGCCGTGACTTGTGCCACAATAAACTATAAAAAGAAATAAGTCCATCCATACATCCATAAGCCTATTAAAGTCCACTGCTGGGCATAGGCCTCCCCAAGAATGGGGGATATTGCCGTAATCGCCACGCTTTGCAGGCGGGTTGGCGATCGCAGTGGATGTTGTTAATACTCGAAGGAGTGCTGCTGCCCACTCCCTCGGTATTCCCTCAGTCGGCTCTTATGACTCCCATTACAATTCTAAAGCCGGCCCCACACAGCATGCATAAAATAAATAAAACGTGCACCAAATTCAATCCAAATACGTCAAGCCTTGTTGGCGTGATTGAATTACAAACATCACATTTATAATAATATATATATATATAGCATTACGCCTGTATTTCCCGAAGGGGTAGACAAAGGTGTATTACACTCCCACGGTTCGCCAGCTATGTTTAAGTCCCACGTAATAGGGCGAGCCTATTGCCGTCTACCGGGAACATTTCCAAACTCCGGGCTGCTACTGAGAATTTTTCTTTTTACAAAAAAGCTCAATAACTGGCCGACTCGGGGATCGAATCCAAAACCTCGTGATCAGCAGTCGCTCATACTACCGCTGCATTATTACCGCTGTATTAGGCTACATAAGCACAAACAATTTTTTTAGATTTTTTGTCTGTTTGTTCGTTCGCGCATCACATAAACACCACTGAACGGATTTTGATGAAATCTTTTTTATTTGATAGGTTATGATTAGATTTATCTGGTATAGATTTTATCTCGCTACTATATCGGGGTCCTGAAATATAACTTAAAAACTAGTATTGGCTGCGGCAGTGCCGCGGGCAAAGGTTAGAAGTTTATAATATTAGTAAGATAAACTAAAAACCACTCATCATATTTATCTGTCGTCAATTAAGCAGTATCCAACGGTTTTCTCTCTCACGAGAAATAATTTTATGAGCCCTCAAGTGTTCTGTTGATTACTAGACTGCCGAGATATATGAACATGTTGTTAACATGTTAAGTGGTTGGTATGACGTATAATATATAAACTATTTGGGAGTGGAAAAATGAATTAGTGTAATGGGGGGCACCGAAGGCCATATTCACGATGACAAATGTGTACAGCAAGAATACTTCATAGCATATTTTGATGCTTAGGAAAGTAGGAAATGTAAAAATATACTATTTTGTTGTTGCGCATACGAGTTAAATTCAAAATAAAAAAAAAATATATTTCATAGGCTTATTATAATAGCACTTAAAATCGTCAAAGTTACTTACTAATCAATAACACGAGCGCTTGAGGCAAGTGCATCCGCAATGTCGCGATTGAAATTGCCTCAAGCGGCCGGATTCCGTAGTAAGGCTTTTCATGAGAAGAACCCGGCAAGAAACTCATGAGCCACTTTTTATAGTATAGTTATAAACAAGTTTTCTCATTTTTTTATTACAAATGTTGTGCTATGTAAGGCCAGTGTCTGAATATCATCACCCATCTCAACCAATGGCAGTTATAATCTTCTCGGCTAAATAAATACCGAGGGAGCAGGCAGCACATCCTCGAATATTAATAACATCCACTGTGATCGTCGACCCGCGTGCCAAGCATAGCGCTTATTTAACAAGTCACGGAAGGTTCGCTATTCTGTGGCCTCACGGTAGCAGGTTCAGTAACGGCGGAGCAGGGGCTGTGAAGAATTTCCGCCAAACCGTCACGTTGAAGCTCGGAGGAGGTCAGGTGTTCACGAACAGGTACCACTTTCTGGTCATGTGATACCGGCTGAGTGAAATTTGTTTAGCCTTGCCATTCAATCAATTGTCATAACTTATTATTCATGCGCAATAAAATAAACATAACTATCTAAATTTATAATAAATATGACATAATATTTTAATTTTATTAAGCTCTCGCATAACTTCGACATTTCGTCAGACAGATACTCTTGAACTTGCATCGACAAAACGAATTCAATTTGAAAACTGATATTTTAAATAAATACATTTTTATATCTGCAATTTATGAATTAGAAGTTTTTTTAAACTGTAGTTAATAATTTAATGAAACGCGATACCACAGGGGCCTCTTGCATACCATAAAAATACGGGGGATATCACTTGGTGTAACAAAATGGGAGAAATACGGGTAAGAAACGTGGCTATTATTTGTTTTTTAATATCAACTTATCTGGCAAGGAAGTGGGAAGGGTACCAACTTTCATGATGTAATATTACTGATTATCTCAAGTAGCTGTGTGGACTTTCAAATCCAATTCCATATTTCGTAAGTAAAGTGGGATGTCCATAGGAACCTTAAAGGGTAAAAACCGTTTAGTCTTAACGAAAACAATAGCTATCTTATGGGAACAATTATTTTATTCTTAGTCCCAAGTTTTATCTATCTATCAAACCCGTTTAATCGTTTGGAAATGTTCGACTGACAAACGTCCTATGGTGAACGCACACTTATCCGAGCCGAACGAGTCGAACGAATATTTAGATATTTATATATATATATATATATATATATATTTAGCATTTGACATGCTTAGCAACATACATTAAACACAAAGTGAAAAATGTGAAATCGAAAATAACAGTCACGAGCAGGATTCGAACCTGCATCTCCTGGATACCGTCCAGATGCTTTGCCAATTTAGCCATCGTGACCCTTGCTCCTGACTGCTAATCTCGATAACACTTTCATACTTAACGTCTTTGGGTGACGCCTGCACCATCTGTCGGAAGTATTTTCATACATTATACCGACCAGGTAAACTTAATTTTACAATTAAGATTTTACCTAATAATGACGCAAACCCTATAAATATTTAGATATTTATATATATATATATATATATATATATTTAGCATTTGACATGCTTAGCAACATACATTAAACACAAAGTGAAAAATGTGAAATCGAAAATAACAGTCACGAGCAGGATTCGAACCTGCATCTCCTGGGATCATCCTCCTCAGTCAGGAGCAAGGGTCACGATGGCTAAATTGGCAAAGCATCTGGACGGTATCCAGGAGATGCAGGTTCGAATCCTGCTCGTGACTGTTATTTTCGATTTCACATTTTTCACTTTGTGTTTAATGAGTCGAACGAAACAAATTTTAGAATTCTGTATATGAAATCTCATGTAACCTCGCACACTTCCCCGCGTCGAATCGTCCGAATCAGGAACACGGGGAAGTGTGCGAGGTTTCATGAGATTTCATATAAAGAATACTAAAATTAGTTTCGTTCGACTCGTTCGACGCGTTCGGCTCTGATAAATGTGCGTTCACCACTAAGATCTTTATTTGTAATATTCGTAGGATTTATAAAAACAATTTAAGATATAACATACCTAACGGCTGCACATCTAGGCATATCTTTAATTCAACTTCCAGCTTCTTATTAGCCGTAGATCGAACAAAACTCCTTTTACCGTAACAACAACCTTGAAATCTATCCGAATGTTCCATTAAAAGTCCGTTTAAGGGCACTTTATGTGCATTTGTCACGGCACGGCATGGGCACAAAGGAGTCTGGCTCGTAAAGTTTTAATGAAGTACCTTTTAAAGCCTTTTATAGCTGAGGCCAGCGGGGTAGCCCTTGTACTTATAGTGGAATGTTTTTGTGATTGACCAGAAATTTGTTATTATCACCAAGAATTATAAAACCCTTGTAAAGTCAGACGGTTTTCGAAATATTCGGCTTTGAAATAATCCTTCACATACTAAAATGCCGGCAGATTTACAATATCATGTGTTATTTACTGCCTCGATGGTGCAGCGGTAGTGTGACCGACTGCTGATCATGAGCTCTCGGGTTCGATCCCCAGGTCGGGCGGTGCTGTTGAGCTTTTTCGTAAAAAGAAAAATTCTCAGTCCGGAGTTTGGAAATCTGCCCGATAGACAGCAATAGGCTCGCTCCCTATTATGTGGGACCTAAACATAGTTGGCGGACCGTGGGTGTGTCAGCCTACCCATTCGGAGATACATGCGTGATCCTATGTTTGTTTATTTATTATTTACTAGGTTTTAAATAGTTGTTTTTTATAACTCTTTTGATATATTCGGCGCATTTCTGTCAAGCTCCTTCAGTCGGTATGATTTTTTCCAAGATCTTCAACAATCCTCATCATACTTCAATCAATTTACACATAATATTAATGAATTATATACCTGAACCTACCTCAGGCTTTTTTTATACTACGTGGGTAACAAACAAGCATGCGGCCCACCTGATAGTAAGCAATACCAAAGGCATCCCTCGCGCGTCTCCATCAAGGAAACGGATAGGAGGAGGAAAGGATATGGACGGGATTCGGCTCTCAGGAGCTCTCAGTCACCTTACTAAACACAACGGTATCAATACCTACCGATGTGTTTATTTTTGTGAGAGTGGTACTTCCCCGATCGAGCTGGCCCATTTATGCTGGGATGAGCAAGGCCACCACATTATTATTGTCTTCACGTCATCTATCGGATTATTATTATTTACCTATTTGAGGATGTTAAATGATTCTAAAATAGTATTAGTAAAAGTATTGTAAAGTAGGATACGGTATCAGATTGCAAATCATCTCACCAATTTAAATGGTAGAATGGTCTATGATAGTAACTGCATACACCAGATACATCCATCCCTTTGTATGTTCTCACCCTCGTCTCAGACGGCGCCGGCGCCCGGGGCGATTCACAATACGTTCAGGTAAGGGCGGTCACACACTTAGCGCACGCGACGTCACCTCAAAGAATTTGTTAGCTATAATTCTTCATAAGGGTATCAATTTGTATTCTATTTTTTGCCGCCACGAATGATTAATAGTGATCATTTTTTTTCGTTACTGTAAAATTGATAAGTCATATATTGTTATGAATGGGATGTGTCACCTTTTTTATATTGCCTGAGACGAAAACAAGTGCATGAAACGCCTGATGGTAAGCAGTTATCGAATGCTATAGATGACACAAGAAGCATTATTCTGTGTGTTACCGAACCACAGAGAAGTGTATAAGAAGTGGATAGGAAAGATGATAAAATGATAATCAAAAGGTGTAGGGGATGAATAGGTTGGATGCGAAGGGGTGCTTTTATCCTGAAACACCTTGCAACTAGAAGCGGTTAGACTATTGGACACTGCTCGTCCAAAGTTATTCAAAAAACGGCTTGTGAATTATCGTAATCTGCGCGCCCAGCTTTAAAGTCGTTTTCTACGCCGCAGAGTCGCAGAATACATAACGTTCTTTAACCTCCGCGCATTCGTTGGATGCCAATTATCTGTGCTGATTCACTGTTTTGTTTAGTTAGTAATGAGATGACTCAGGGAATCAGGATCGCCTTTTAAGGCCCGTTGTTGAGGATCTGAGCGTACCTTTTTATATAAAGATGTGAAAAAAACATAAGTAGATAAAATAGGGTAACGGTCTAAAATTACAATATGTTTTTGATCTATATTTTTTAGCATTTGACATGCTCAGCTACTTTTAAAGTACAAATTATTTGTTAATGAGTAAAAAGAGAAATTTAGTGCGAGCGGGAAAACGTTTCCCGCCACAATATGTTATTGCACGCCTCATAAGCGAAGCGTTGTGGTGGGTACTACTCTAGTTTTTAAACTGATTTTTCAAACTTAAAATGTCTCTATTTATCATATAATGCACTTGTAAAATAATATATACACACACATATCAAGAAAAAACACTATTTTTAACACTAATGATATTTTTTGTGCCATTTTTGTTATTTAAACTAGTTAAAAAACTGTTTGAAAAAGTTATGTCTTGGACGTTCGTGTGTTGTAGGTAATGTATGTTAACACGATAACGACCGAAATACTTTAATAATCCAGTCCTTTTTTTTTTCTTTTTAACTTCAGTATTATTACGAATAGAGCCTTATTACTTTTCACGGTCTGATTTGATGTAGTTTAATTGTTATTAAATAAACAAAAAATAGTGAATATTTACGCTCGACTCAATGGCACAATGGTACACTAAGACCAGCGCTTATTTCGTGAGAACTATTTGAACTACTTCTATAGACCAATATATAAGTACTTCTTAAAATTAGCGCTAGATGGTGTATAAGACATGAGAGCCACATTAGTATGTTTTGAAGTTTGCGCTATCTATGTAATTTATTGAAAACTACTTAGTAAGACCAATACATTATTAGTTACTTATCAAATAATCAATTTTATTGTGAATAATGAAGATTATGAGGCGTGCACTTTTTGGATTTTCCAAAGTATTACCGTATTCTCTCGCGTAGGTATTTTTCATATAGTTGTAGTAAATAAGCATATGGTCTGTCTGTTTCTAAGCGGTTACCTTAACCTATGGACGCCAGTAACACCAGAGGCATTACTCTCATTTTGTATAACTTTTAAGAAAGGGTGGAAGGATGATAAAAGGCAATCAGTATCTGGAGACGAAGGATAACGGAGTGGTGTGTTCGCCTGCAGCGCTCTTACTCATTGAACAAAACAATATTAAGAACTTCTATCGTTACTATCCTTACCAATATTACAGACTAACCTTTGCCAACGGCTTCGCCGCAGCCAAAAGCTAGTTTTTAAGTCATATCTCAGGTTCCCGATATAGTAGCGGGATAAAATGTATGCCAGTGTTTAAGTCTAATCAAGAGCTATCAAATAAATGTTGCATCATAATCCGTTCAGTAGTTTTTGCGTGCCGCGCAAACAAACAGATAAACAGACAAAAAATCTAAAAGACATCGTTTTGTGTTTAGACACGCTTAAATAGCCTAATTCAGTATTTTTTTCTCAAATATCTTGAATGTACAGACAGCTCTGTTACAACTTTATAATAGTATAGATAGATAGATGTGAAAGTGTGTTTGTCTGTTACACTTTCACGCAATAACTACACAACCAATCATCATTAAATTTAGCATATATGTAAAGTTTAGAACCCTGAAAAGGACATAGGCTTTATCCCGGAAAACGGGCAGCTCCTGTAGGATAGCCATTGTCGAATGTGAGTGGACGTATTTATATTCTGAAGTCCAAGCGAACGAAGTCGCGGGCATTTCTGTATATTCAAGAAAAGATGGTACTTCCAGGGTCGAGTTGACTCATTCATGCTTGAATAAGGAAGGATCTGGTAACCATGTAGCGGACCGTATGCATTTTTCGACTTCTTTTTTTCATTAACACATACAACAAATTCCTAGCCGCACACCCTCGTAGTTCGGCGCAACGAATAGAATAATTTGGGGAACTCGCCCACTAAATACACCTGTCATGTGCCGTCTTTCCTGGCGTTTATGACACACCATAGTTTAAAAAAAAATGTTGGTAATTCTTTAGTAGATTATAGTGAATTTTATTGTAGAAACTACTCTACGTACTTGCTTCGCCTTGTAGGAAATGTATGAGTATAAACGCAATGGCGGCGAGTTGACGCTCGTATGGAATTAGATCTAAAAGTGGATAACTGTCGGCGATTCTTCGTTGCTTCCCTAGGGCTGGCGCGCGGCGTAATTATAGTATCGTTAAACTGTTAAACTATAGACTAGTGTTAAAAGGATCTAATGTTAAGATTGATAAAAGCATAGGTATACTTTTAAGTTGAGAGTCGAGATATTTATCATAGATTACAACTTGCAACTTAAATGACTGTACTATACCCAGATAGAATACTTCAGCGGTACACCACGCTATTATATATTTTGATCTGTATTTTAGCACTTGACATGCTCACTACTTTAAAGAACAAATTATTTGTGAAAGTGGAGTAAGAGAACTGTACTGCAAGCACGCAGCAGCACTCCCTCGGGTATTAACAACATCCACTGCGATCTCCAACCCGCCTGCCAAGCGTGGCGATTACGGCATTATCCCCTATGACGGGACCGCTCGTTGTGGCGTTCTCTTGGGGAGGCATATGTCCAGCAGTGGACGTTGAAAGGCTGATGGATGGACTGCAAGCACGATGGTGGACTATTTAAGTTTATTTTCGCCTTGAACACATTAGAAGCCTCCATCAGTATTAATTTCTTATTGAATATCAGTATAAAGCAGTGGGACGTGATTCTACTATTGTTTTGCTTGGTGAGTGAGAATGCCAGAGGCCCAAATCCCCTAGTCATCCCTTTAATCAAATTTAAATGCATAATAGATGGCGTAGTGGCTTAGATTACAACCTCCTGTACCAAGTGTTGTGGTGTTAATAGCCACACAAGACTTTTAATTCACAAATGGTTGTTCTGAGTCTAGATGCATGTAAAGTCCTATTCAACTAGCGGAGTCTTTTAAAAAAAAGTTTTACCTTCTTTCATTCATATCCTATATGTGAAATGAAATTGTAAGCAGCGATAAGTCGCTGTTAAGACAGCATTCTTAGTATGGAAGAGTCCATGAGCATGAGCAGCAATTACCATTTACGCCCTCCTAATCCTTCGTTCTCTCCTTATTATTCTTCCTATTCACCTTCTATCCGTTGCATTGGAGTAGGCGACGCGTGATTGATGCCTCTGGTATTTCTAGCGTGGGCTATGGTAACCGCTTACCATGAAGTGCGTAGTAAAACAAAAGTGGGCAGTGTTTCAACTGCCACATCCATCCATCCATCAGCCTTTCAACGTCCACTGCTGGACATAGGTCTCCCCAAGAGAACGCCAAAACGAGCGGTCCTGCGCTGACCGCATCGAATGGCTTCCCGCGGCTTTGACCTGATCGTCGGTCCATCTGGTTCGTCATACGCTGCGCCGTTCGATACGTGGTCGCCACTCGAGAACCTTTCTTCCCCAACGGTTGTCCTTTCGTCGAGCGATGTGGCCTGCCCATTGCCACTTCAGCATGGCAACCCGGCGGGCTATGTCGGTCACTCTCGTTCTCCTACGGATCTTCGTATTACGTATTCGATCACGTAGGGAAATACCAAGCATAGCTCACTCCAACTGCCACCATAAAGAATACAAAAAATCTTCAAACTCAAAGTGCAATCTTCTATTGGTAGAGCCTTGATTATCCCATCATGAATGGGCCGGCTCGATTGGGGAAGTACCACCCTCTCACAGAAGATCAGAGTGAAACAACGGTAGGCACTCCGACCGTTGTGTTGCGTATGTTGAGCGAGAGCGTCGGAGGCCCAAACCCCTGCCCTATCCTTTCCTTATTATCCTATACCTATCCACGTCCTATCCCTTTCCTTGAAGATGGTGACGCGCAAGTGATGTCTCTGGTGTTGCTAATGTCTATAGGCACCGGTAACCGCTTACCATTGAGTATCTAGTTTTCCTACTAGATAGCCCTACGTAGGATCCCGAGGGCACAAATCCCTGTGACTGTTTATTGCATAGTGCATACCTACCTTTAGCACGGTGCTGAAGTACACTGTAAGCGATAATATCGTGGTTAAAGTCTTGGGCCTTATCGGCAACATAGCACACACATATTTTCCTTTAAAGAACAAATGATTGTGATTGTGGCAAAATAGAGTTTTACTGTGAGCGGGAACCTGCGTCCCTTCTAATCCGGGGAAGCTCTCTTCTTCCACTTGCACAATAATATGTTCTTTAAAGTAGCTGAGCATGTCAAGTGTTAAAATACAGATCAAAATAAATAATATACGTCTGTGTCTAGGGCATTGCTGAAAATCAGCGTTGTAATGTCATGCGATGCTACATTTTTGCAAAGTAAGTCCTTTGACCTTTGCCGTGTGGGGCCGGCTTTAGAATTGTCCCACCCCTCTCCACCCATGGGAGTCGTAAGAGCCGACTGAGGGAATACCGGGGGAGTGGGCAGCACAACTCCTTCGACTATTAACAACATCCACTGCGATTGCCAACCCGCCTACCAAGCGTGGCGATTACGGCACTATCTCCCATTCTTGGGGAGACCTATGTCCAGCAGTGGACTTTAAAAGGCTGATGGATGGATGGAAGTCCTTTGAACACCTGACCTCCGTGTTTCAGAAGGCACGTTAAGCATTAGGTCTCTACCGTCAAATAACATCCTGACAGTCATTACAGGGTGTCAGTCCTGAATAAAACCCTGACTCCAGTTTTTTTTTCTAAGGTCACCAGATGTCTCCTTCGGGGTCGTGGAGAATAAATAGGCAGTTGCTCCGTGTAAACACAATGTTTTTTTTTTATACCTTTTTTTGTTAAGGTTGGATAAGACTGCCGCGTGCCTTCTTTCCGTTTTTTATTAATACCTGAGTGCAAATAAACCCAAACGATTACATTGCAATATCCAATATCATTGCCCAATCAAAGTATTGCATAATATTATATTAGTTAGCTAGTCCAGTCTAGGTAAATCAAGAACAAAATTTATCATTAAAATGATAATAATTGTATTGAGAACCTCCTCCTTTGTAAAGTTGGTTAAAAGGTCGTAGCAACCCTACAGTAATGTCAACACAAACAATCATAAACTCGCGTTTGGATCGAGCTGTTTTAACATCGTGTGTCCGCATCGGTCCGTCTGGAGTGTCCCCACAAAAACGCGCATGTTCACCATATTTGGTGAGGTCTAATGAGCTTAATGGACCTCTGAGGGACGAGGACATCGCGCTCCCACGACTGCGTATGCCTTTTTATATGCCAACTCCTTTTTGGAGGATAACTACCCTTATTGAGTTTGAGAATTTCTAGCTTGCTTATGTTACTTTAGAAAATATTGTTGCGTGTTTTTGTTATATGTGTAGACTAGTTTCAGTGCACGTTTTTAGTTGCGTGGACTCTCGAATTGAGTCCAAAGAAAAATAAAAGCTATGACTGACTAAACATTATTTGATAAAAAATAAATGGTAAAAAAAAATCAAAAAAGTTTTGTTTTGTTTTAGCAATTGACATGTTTTGTTGCTTCTTTTTTATATATTATATATTTTTGTGGTTGAAGTTGACCGTTGATCTCGACCCGAATACTATTGTTGTCAGTAATAATTTAATTTAAAATACATATCATTCACAGAAGTTGTTCTTGGCTCTGGGGTTCGGGTCGAGTTCAGAGGATGGTTTCGACTGTTACTTATATTACATTGTCTACCCAAATGTGTATTGTCGTGGAACTCTGTAATTGGCTTATTGTATTATTGTTCTAGCACAAATCGCATGTATCGCCTCCAAAAAGCTGTAGAGTTTCTTTAAATAAATAAATAAAATAATTTTTACACGTTACAGTATAAATCGATCGAAGCTATTGATATAATTCAGTAGTGAATCGGTCCCTACCGGCCCTAGTTAAAGTAATATAGCCTGAATTTATATTTATATTGTCATCGGGACTTTTTTTTTTATTGCATGTAGGGGCAGACGAGCCACTGTCCATCTGATTGTAAATGGTAACCGTCGCCCATGGACTCGACTATACCGAGAGTATTGTCAAGCCGCTGCTCACCAATTCATTTCACAGAAAGTACAAATTTTAATTTGTGTATAAGGAAAAAGAGTATTTTAGTACGAGCGGGAAACGAACCTGCGTCCCTTCCTTTCCGGGGAAGTGCTCTAATCAATAATAAAAATAATAAAGAGGAAATTCGGTATTTCTAGAAATGGTACGATAGCTCAATGGATTAGAGCACTTCCCCGGAAAGGAAGGGACGCAGATTCGATTTTGTTTACCTGTTTGTTTGTTCATGCATCACGCAAAACCTACTGAACGGATTTTGATGCAACTTTTTTTATTTGATAGATCTTGATTAGACTTAAAAACTGGTAAGTATACATTTTATCCCGCTACTATATCGGGAACCTAAGATACAACCTAAAAACTAGCTTTTGGTTGCGGCGGAGCAAAACAACAACAAACAATTTTTTTATCTTTCGTAAATTTTTTTTTAATAAGAATTATCCTATGATACTTCTACTGCCTCCAAGAATATGTGTACAAAGTTTCATGATGATCGGTTAAGTATTTTTCGCGTGAAAGCGTAACAAACAAACTTACATACACATTTATAATATTACTAGCTGACCCAGCAAACGTTGTTTTGCCATATAAATTTTTTCTACATCGGCAGTTGAAGGTTGAAAATTTTGGGGTTGTATGTATTTTTTAATGCCGAATCATAATAAAATAAAAATAAAAAAAAATATCTAAAAATAAAAAAGAATAGGGGTGGACTACCCTTAACATTTAGAGGGATGAAAAATAGATGTTGTCTGATTCTCAGACCTACTCAATATGCACACAAAATTTCATGAGAATCGGTTAAGCCGTTTCGGAGGAGTACGGTAACTAACATTGTGACATGGAAATTTTATATATTAGAAGTATGATAGATTACGTCTGGATGTCAGTAAAATTTCTGTTGCATTCGCAGATATGTACCTACTTACATCGGTAGATATATATACAAGTACCTACTATAAATTTTAAGCTATTAAAAGTATATACAACTCTGCTCAGAGTTCTCATACTTTGAGTTAAAAATAGTTTAAAACAATGATTCTAAATTATAATGCTTCATTAAAATTTAAAGCAGTTGTGTTTCATTTTTAATTGTCTATAGTGGCATATGGAGTTAGACGAGCCTACTTAAGTGGTAACGAACCATGCATTTCACAACCCATATTAATTGTCCCACTGTTGGGATTAACCCATAGTCCACAACGCTGGCCCAGTACGAGTCAACTTCACAAAATGTCGAGAAAATTTCTCATGAATGTGTGCTCACAATGCTTTCCAGATAGTGACAATTTATAAATAATAGTTCGGTTTTTTAAAAAACCGGGGATAGGATTCAATACTTACTTTACCACTAGGATCGTAGTATAGGCTATAGACAAACCATTAAATAATTATTTTACGATGTAGATTTGATGGTAGTACGTGTGATTTATATTTAAACTATTCATGGTTCCGTCATGTGCATCCATCTTGAATAATATAATGAATATGGGGACATTTATACGTTGTTTAATGAGAGGTTCGCAGTTAACTTAAAATATGCGAGTACACGATACTGGCCCTGCGAACAAAACATTTTTTTTGTTTAGGCGGGAAAAAAAATTCCTAACCGCACACCCCGTCTCTCGGGGCAATGAACAGGGTAGTGTGGGGCCTTCACCCACTAAAGAAACCCGCCGTGTGCCATCTCTCCGCCTTTATTGGCGGGCCACTGGAACTATGTTACATTCCTTCGGTGGTCCTGCGAACAAACCTGCGGGATTGTACTTGTGAATTAGGATTGCTACAGAGAGCGTCTGTAAAATTGCACGAGAATCTCCTTCTATTTTGAAAGCAAGTAAGCTTACAGCCATTTTTTTGTTTTTTGTTAAGGCGGAAAGAATGTACCTAACCGCACACCCCGTCGTTCGGCGCAACGAATAGGGTAGTGTAGGGCCCTCACTCACTACATAAACCCGCCGTGTGCCGTCTCTCCGCCTTTGTTGGGGACCACTGGAACTATGTCACATTACTTCAGTGGTAAATAAGCTTACAGACTGCTTGATGGTTATTTTTATTGTGTATGATGGCAGACGAGCCACGGCCCACTAGCTGGTAAGTGGTGACTGCCACTCAAGGACCCAACAATACTAAGAATAACTACTGCTAAGCCACTGTTCATCATTTCAATTCTCAGATGGGAAAATGAATGAATGATCAGATATCTCCCGCTACAAATAAAACACACCGAAGTGCTTCCGTGATGATCACACAGAGTACAGGCCCAGTCGGGCAAGATAGTCACTTGACTGATCCATTTGGTACCAAATTCTACCACCAGTAGTAGTAGGTTTGGTTATTACTTTAGTTTGTTGATACTAGTAATGCTAACAGCACCACTCGCGCGTCTCCAACCCCATGGAAAGAGATAGGAGGGACATAGCAAGTTGAGAAAGAATAACGAAAGGGTTTTTAGCATTAATAATTTTTTACAAAATGTGATATTATTCCTTCCTACAAATCTCAATCCCCAACATCTTAGTTCTACGAGTACATTGGTATTTAAACTTAAAACTATAAACAAACAGTTGTACTTAATTCTTAAATTGTTTGATTTTAAATTAAAACTTTTAAACCAAAATTATTCATTCATTCATTAAAACAAAAATATGATTTAAAATTTCTTCATTCACAGCTGGCCCAGCGCAATACGGAACAGATATTATAGTGTTATCGTTAACACGTCACGTGACCATGTTGATGAAGACTTACATGAATTGCCGGGCCTCGTGGCGTAGTCGGTAATGTAACTGACTTCCGTGCATGTCCGGGTTCGATTCCCACTCAGGACAATTATTTGTATGATGAAAACAGATGTTTGTACTGCGGTGTTTTCTATTATTATATGTATGTATTTACAAAAAAAAGTAATAGTATATGTGTATTATATCCGTAATCTGGTACCCATAGCACAAGCTTTAAGCTTAGTTTGGGACCAGAGGACGTTGTGTGAAATGTCCGTGAATATTAAAGTGAAACTTTTAATAGATCGTCTCAAACTTTTTGGTCTGTGTGTTGCATGTCGCGTGACGGTCGGCCGCGGAGTAGGGATAAAGTGAAAGGCGCTCGCCAGAACAGCCAAGGCCAATATGGCGGCGCCTATAGTTCACAGCATCTGACTGTGTAGTGTATAGACTATTACTTAATGGACTATTATTCCAAAAATTTTTAGTTAAATGTCTATAATGTGAAAAAAAGTTTCACTATTACCGTGGTTTCATAAAACCACACAATTTGCTTTTGTTATTTATTAATTTACTCTCTATACAAACCTTCCTGTAGAAGTTTTCAGTTCAATAACAATTAATTATTTTTAATACTTTGAAAAGACAATCATGAATGAACATGAAATTGTAATTTCATTAAGTACCGGGCACAATATCAAACATTTTTTTTTGAGAATTTATTGATGGAAAAACCCAACAACTTTATAGACCCGGAGTCGAACCCTCGTGATCCGCAGCCGCCTACACTACCACTAGACCACCGAAGAAGTTAAAATATAGCGATAGGGGGTGTTCCATCAGAGTGTGTTCTCGCTTTTTAATTAATTTATATAGCCGTTATCTTAAGCCCATATCTACTGAATAAAATAACAATAACATACTATTTATTCTTAACGATATTATTCAGTAATTCAAAACGCGCAATAAAATAAATGCGTTTTTGTAACTTAATACAAAATGTCTACACAAACGTCACGGGCGCGTGAAGTCCAAAGCTCTTGCGCATATCTCCGCAACACTAGCATGTAGGGTGACAAGTTCCCATAAATATTAGTGGACGGTCTTTGTATAAATTTTATTGTACCCGAGATGAGTATGGTAATACTATCTGATTGTCTATGGCAAAGCCGCTGGCAGAAGATAGCTATTTTTTATATGGAGAGGCCACTAAACTAGCGGTATACGGTCCACCTGATGGTAAGCGGGTACCGTAGACTATAGATGCTAGCAACATTAGAGGTATCACTCGCGTGTCGCCGACTCTAATGTAAGGGATAGGAGGTATATAGGCAGAATAATAAGCATAGGGCGAGGAGGAAGTTCAGGCTTACTCACCATACAAAACACAACAGTAAAAATACGTGCCGTTGTTTTACGGTGTTCTCTTGTGAGATGGTGATACATCCCAAACCCATTCATGCTGGGACAATCAAAGCTCTACTGTTTTGAAATAACACTACTGTTTTGATCTGTATTTTAGTTTTAGCAATTGACATGCTCGGCTACTTTAAAGAACAAAATTATTTTTTGTTAAAGAGGAAAAAGAGCCCGCTAGCAATAAAGCTCTCTTTTTACAAATAAATTTGTACTTTTATGGAACCCCTAGTACTGGGTTGGATGGATGCAAGTATCCAAAACGTCGTAATAGTACAAAACCAATAAAATTTCGTAAAACTGATATTGCTAATTTTTAATATACGAGTATATTTGGGAGTTAGTGCCACTACCGTCGCGCTTGGCACCTGTAACCTAGGTTGGCGATCGTAGTAAATACTCGAGAGAATGTTCCTGGTTTTCCATAAATCGGCTTGTATATCTCCCTCAGGTAGAGATTCGGCAGAAATATTCTAACGCCAATTCCACAAAGCTAAAATATATCGAATAATTACACTACATATTATCCTGTCACCATGCGATCAGTAAGCTTGCTGGACAGTCCTACAAAATCATTAAAATATGGTGAATCTATTCATGAAGCCAATTAGTCGATCTAGTGTTCGTTTCAACGCTTTGAGCAAATGAAACGAATGTAAATTCTCATTCACCGATACCGTCTGTGAACACCTTATTTGAATAAAGGTGTCTGTCAGAACAGGTCATTGAATTAAACCAGTGGTTGAGATTGTAGATTCCTGAACTATATGGGGCTTTATGTTTAGTTTGTTTGATTCTGTTTAGAGAAGCCTTTTTATAAATACAATCTACTACGTGTATCATTACGTGAATGCCAAACGGTTAGTTGTAAAATTAAACTTACTATATTGGAATAATGTATGTAAATGCATCCGATAGTTAGCGTGATTCGTAAAGACATCTAAAACAAATGTTAAGTAGATATATTAGGTGACATCGTTAGGTGACTGCTTAGAAATCCAGAGCGCTTCCCCTGATTAGATTCAAGCATGCATCCATCATTCAATCCTGCTTGCAATAAAACTTTCTCCATTTTATCTTTTTCCACTTTCACAAATAATTTGTTCTTTAATGTAGCTGACCATGTAAAGTGCTAAAATTCAAATCAAAATATATCTATTAACATATGAGATCTATTTAGACAGGTAAATAAAAACTATTATGATTTAGTCATTGCGGTATAAAAAAAGAGAAGATCCACAATCAGGCACTCAAAGTTTCCACTATTATAAATGAGTGCTGATAACGCGTTCCTGCACTCATTTCGTTTAGTGTTGTTTCGACGCGCGAGCAGCCTCAACGTCCGCAACGTATCAACATGCCTAATAATACTAAAATATCTTTTTTTATAAACTCGTTAACTCTCTTTTTTCTCTCGTTCTTTCTGTATAGTGTCATTTACCTCACGCACGCAGTTAAAAGTTGTTACTATTTTATATGCCATGTGGAGCTAGCTTTAGAATTGTCCCACCCCTCTCTACCCACGGGAGTCGTAAGAGGCGACTGAGAGAATACCGGGGGAGTGGGCAGCAGCACTCCCTCGAGTATTAACAACATCCACTGCGATCGCCAACCCGCCTGCCATGCGTGGCGATTACGGCATTATCCCCTATGACGGGACCGCTCGTTATGGCGTTCTCTTGGGGAGGCCTATGTCCAGCAGTGGACGTTGAAAGGCTGATGGATGGACTATTTTATAAAATTAATGCGAAATGAATGCTATACATTTAAGTAACATTATAGGGTAAACTACTCAATTATTGGCACTTTAAGCAATACAATATCACTAATTTTAACTGCCTCGGTGGTGTAGCGGTAGTGTATGCGACTGCTAATCATGAGGTCTCGGGTTCAATCCCCGGGTCGGGCAATGTTATTAAGCTTTATCCTAAAAAGAAAAATTCTCAGTAGCAGCCCGGAGTTTGGAAATGTGCCCGGTAGACGTCAATAGGCTCGCCCCCTATTACGTGGGACTCAAACATAGCTGGCGAGTCGTGGGTGTGTAATACACCTCTGCCTACCCCTTCGGGGAATACAGGCGTGATGCTATGTATTTTATCTTGTTCAATATCATGAAATTACTAAAACTTCCAAAAATGTTGTACAGATTCTTTTGTAAATTCGTCAAGATAACCCTTCATATTGTGGAAACTTAATAATTATTTTTTTCACCATTTCTAGACGCGAGGCGTTATATACCTATGTTTTTATTAAAACAGACTCTTATACCATTTACTGGCACCCCTTGACATATTGTTGGCATGTGTTGAACGAATTACTGGCACCCAATGCCAATAATAAGCAAAAATTTTACCGACGTTCGGGATATCTTCGCGTAATATAAATTAACATAAAGTGTGAAAATGTGAAATCGAAAATAACAATCACGAGCAGGTATGAACCTGCATCTTCATGAATATCTAACCGTCTCAAAATATGCTTTGCCAATTCAGCCATCATGACAATTGCTCGGGACTGTGAGTTTCGACAACACATTCATTCTTAATGTCTTAGGTCTTGCGTGACGCCTGCGCCATAATATCGGAAGTATTGTATACATTATGCCCATATTGTGGAAAATAAATAATAGTCACGAGCAGGATTTGAATTTTTCTGTTTTCTTTTTTTTTTGTTGTCTGTGGTGACAGACGAGCCACGGCCCACCTGATGGTAAATGGTAACCGTCGCTCATGGACTCAACGATACTAAGAGTATTATCAAGCCCCTGCTCACCATTTCATTTCACATTTATGAAATGAAAAATTAACGGTTATCTCCTGCTACTACCAAAACACACCAATATGCTTCTTGGCCAGTCACACAGGAGATGGTGGTACCAACCCTTTCGGGCCCAGTAGTAAGAAAGTACTCCCACTTGGTACTCAGCTCTACCACCTGTAATGCAATAGGTGATAATTGCTTACTTCCCTTAGTCGTCTCATACGACACCCTTGAGAAATAATGGGGTGGTGACACTTGCAATCTTTGTCCCGTCACCACAAGGACACCTGCTTATGACTGTTATTTTCGATTACACATTTTCATACTTTGTGTTAATTTCAATGGTTACAAACGCTAAAAAATATCTATCATGAAATCCAAATAATTGGCAGTGCGCCCATAAATAAGAATTTGTTTAATTGTCATAAGAGTTATTGTCAGTAGCATTAAATTCAAAACAATTAAGGTATCTGATCCCGGGTTGGGAAATGTTATTGTGATTTTTCGTAAAAGAAAAAGGAAAAATTCTCAGTAGAAGCCCGGAGTTTGGAAATGTGACCAGTAGACGTCAATAGGCTCGCCCCCTATTACGTGGGACTTAAACATAGCTGGCGAATAGTGGTTGTGTAAAACACCTCTGCCTACCCCTTCGGGGAATACAGGCGTGATGCAATTTTTTTTTAATTCAGGTATTTCGTAAATATTTATCTAAAACACGTGGCTTAACCGTACAAATAACCGAAAAACTAAATAATTATGGGTAACAACCATAAATGATCATAAAAACAACTAAATGGAGAAGGTACTTACCTTAACAAAATCTTAATAACCAGATAATTAACCAGAGATTAGGTTTTTCTTTGTAGAAACACTGTTTATTAAATGAGATCCTTACTATTGTATGGTAAGCTTAGAGTGCCAATACATTGGAGGGGGTGCCAACGTTGTGGCATGTTACCCTATATTACAACTTTTGTCTCTACTTCTAAACTCAATTGTGCATCCTCAATTTATAGATCAATGGAATTAGTCATGTTTTTTTCCTATTAAATTTTCATTTCGGTCAGCTATGGCTGCCTATGTTATTTTTTTATTTCGTAAGTATTTGAGGCGTTGGTACTTACACTATGTAGTCACACTACTACTTCTTTAAAAACACAATGAGGAGTTAATTTAAACGTAGCCGATGGACGATAAAAAACGGGTCCCTTGAGGTCCTAATGAGGTCCCGCTGCCTTCCCGACAGGTACAAGCTGCTATTAGCACAACCTGTGTTTACGAAGCCACCTCTAATTGCATCTATATATTTATTCTACCACAGCTCCGTACCGTAGTGATTTAATTAACGTGCCAGGTTCGATATCCGCGGGGTATTAAAGTTGCGTATAAAATATTTATTTTTTTCAAGATAAGGTTTTTTTTAATATTACGTAATTAAATAAGCGTAAGGCCGACGTGATAGTAAGCGGGTACTGTAATAGTCGCGAAAATAAAATCTTACTAATATTAGAATTATGAAAGTTTGTATGTTTGTTATTCAAGAACGAAAAACATATTTGTACGAAATTTTGCACAAATATACTTTCTTACACCTGATCATTCTATATCCTGGAAAAATGTTAGGTTCCTGTCTAATTTTGATCTATATTTTTAGTACTTGACATGCTCAGCTATTCTTTAAGTACAAATTATAATTTGTGAATAAGGAAAAAGAGTATTTTAAAAAAAATCACGCCATCAAATAGTATGAATTTTAATTGCAAAATTAAACTTACTACATTGGATGAATGCATGTAAATGCATTGCCGATAGATGGCGTTGGTTTTTATGACAAATGTGATGAGGAAATTCGGTATTTCTAGAAATAGTACGATAGCTCAGTGGATTAGAGCACTTCCCCGGAAAGGAAGGGACGCAGGTTCGATTGCCGCTCGTACTAAAATACTCTTTTTCCTTATTCACAAATTATAATTTGTACTTCCTGTCTTATTATCAAAAAACACACAAACTTGACGGGCGTCGTGGCCTAGTCGGTAGTGTAACTAAGTTCCGTGCACGAGGTCGTGGGTTTGATTCCCACTCAGGACAATTATTTGTGTGATGAACACAGATATTTGTACTGCGTCTGGGTGTTTTCTATCTATTATATGTATGTATTTACAAAAAAAAATAGTATATGTATTATATCCGTAATCTGGTACCCATAGCACAAGCGTTGAGCTTAGTTTGGGACCAGAGGACGTTGAAAAATGTCCGTGAATATTTTTTTTATTTTTTGTTTTGATCTATTAACTACCAGACGTATCCACTTAAAATTTGGTAGATGTAATTTGTTAAACCGTTTTATGAAAAATCATGGATTTCATATCCATTTAAAAATTACCACCCACATTTTAACTAGAGCTTACTGAGGTGGTTACTTTTACTCGATACAGTTAACTGGTTAACTGGCCTGTATCTATTCATAAAACTTTCTAGACGTGGATTCGATTTTTTTTCTTACACAGTCTATTTAACTTTGTCAAAGAATATAAATGTATACATTCACAATAAACTGCTTCGGTGGTGCAGCGGTAGTGTATGCGAATGCTGACCATGAGGTCTCGGGTTCGATCCCCGGGTAGCGCAGTGTTATTGAGCTTGTTCGTAAAAGGAAAAATTCTCAGTAGTAGCCCGGAGATTGGAAATGTGCCGGATAAACGGCAATAAGCTCGCCCCCTATTACGTGGAACTTAAACACAGCTGGCGAATCGTGGGTGTGTAATACACCTCTGCCTACCCTTCGGGTAATACAGGCGGGATGCTATGTTGTTGTTGTTGTTATTTGCAAAAGAGTAGAACGCTCTGTGTCTATACTTAGAAGTTAATCAAAATTCTCTTAATTTATTGTTACTCAAATTATTAAACAGAGTTTCATGCGATTTTTTCCGGTAGATAGAGCTAGGAGACTTGGCAAAAATTCGGTTTTTATTTTAGATGAACCTGCTGGAGAGGACTTGTACTATAATAATCGTAATGACTAGTGAAGTCGACAGCATTGTGCCAGCGTGGTGGGTTACGCCCAGAATCCCTTTCAATTTAAAGGTGGGGCCGTACCCAGTGGGACAGTAATAGCTTGTAAAACAAAAAATACCAATAAATTGAATCTACTCCACAATAGTAGTGTAGATATATTGCTCCTACGCTGCGTGTGGTCCCAAGTTCAAACTAAACCGCAACCCGACCGCGGTGACTGTTTACCAAGAATGTCGAACCGTGAGTTTCGCATATTTTTTATAAACAATACATAAAAATTTAATATTGCAAGTATGTTCCATAAGAACTGCAAAACGGCTGGACCGATTTAGATGTAGACAATCTTCTTAATAATCTTATTATCCCAGAGGGTGATCCTGTGAAGTTTGGTAGCGGTCGGGTCAACAGATGTTTGATAATTTTGTGTCATATCACAGAGATGGTTATAGTGCCATAGTGACGTAGGTATATATGTTGAAGTCACTACGGATGAAGTCGCGGGCTGAAACTAGTTTTAAATGAAAATTGTCGACAGTTCATTTGTTATCTATAAACCAACTACAAAATAGCTAAACTAGAAATCAATTAACGCCACGCTTGAACACGGCTGCTACAACGCAGTTGAAACGTCGGGTAAAAGGTAGTTAAGAATTTCACCTAATTTATACGCAAAAAAGACCCGTTTGTGTTACTTTAAATAAATGTCGAAGTGCCTGAGGTGTGTGCCGAGGTCTGAACTTTGGAACTTGATACCACTGTCTTTGAAGTCCTTGATTTTACCGCTAGGCAATCACTGCTAGAATATCAAACAAAATTTAAAAACGAGCTCCTACAAATTTAGAACAAAATTTTCAAGGTAAAGATAAACAGAACTTTGAACTTGTCAGCGGTAAGTCTCTCATCGCTTACGACGTAAACATGAGAGGTGGGCTCTTCAGAATACCAGAGTAACCGCCTAACGCCGGAAACGGTCGCCGCTGTGTAAGTAAACATCCAGGGTATTTCTGTTTAGGCAATTCCTAAGGGTGTGATTTGTATGTTTCCGTTTCACGAGGGCGTAGTAAAATAGTTAATTAATGTTGTTCTTATTAAAGTACAAATTATTTGTGAATAAAGAAAAAGAGATCTTTAGTAGGGGCGGGAATCGAACCACGCATCTTTTCCAATCCGGGGAAGTGCTCTAAGCCACTGAGCTACCCTACTGACCTTTCGATCATCCTAAACCGGCAACTAACTAACTACCGGTATTAAACTTACTATATTGGATGCATGTAATGCTTGCCGGTAGATGGCGTTAGTCGTAAGACAAATGTGATTAAGAATTTGAAAAGATGCGTGGTTCGATTCCCGCCCCTATTGGAAATCTCTTTTTCTTTATTCACAAATAATTTGTACTTTAAAAAGTAGCGGAGCATGTCAATTGCTAAAAGAAATAGATCTATAATGTTGTTCTATTTTAATGGCATCAAATTTAGTGAAAATAAATAAGGTATCTGTAGTGTGTAAGTATGTATACTCCTAATTGTATCTGTGTGTCAAGCCTATATAACCATTGTGCATCCTGAATAAATATAGACATAATTATTCCTTAAACACAAAGTGAAAAATGTGAAATCGAAAATAACAGTCAGGAGCAGGATTTGAACCTGCATCTCCTGGATACCGTCCAGATGCTTTGCCAATTCCTGACAATTGCTCCTGACTGCTAATTTCGATAACACATCATACTTAACGTCTTTGGGTGACGCCTGCGCCATCTGTCGGAAGTATTTTCATACATTATATTGTCAGGATGGCTGAATTGGCAAAGCATCTGGACGGTATCCAGGAAATGCAGGTTCAAATCCTGCTCCTGACTGTTTATTTTCGATTTCACATTTTTCACTTTGTGTTTAATGTATAGTGCTAAGCATGTCAAATGCTAAAAATATATATAAAAATATCTACATAATTATTCCATCAAAGAGCGTTATCATTTCGATCCCTAATACCAACATCATATATTAAGTGGAGTTTTAAGTCAGGACTTGCCAACGCTTTAAATATTAAGTTACACTAGATATTAGAGCGAAGCTCCAACGCAGGTAAAAGCTAGTTTTTTTATTAAATCACAGATACCCGACATTGTAGCGACATAAAATGTAGTTATACCAGTTATTAAGTATAATCAAAGGCTTTTAGATGAAAAATAAGGATCAAAATAATTTTAGTAGTTTTTGCGTGATCAAGAACAAACAAAGCGAGTTCAGACATGCGTAATACAAGTATAGATATTTTTCTTCAAACATCTTTAATGCACACAGTTTTGTTATAGTTGTAATATAGTACATTAGTTGTGATTCGAATAAAAATATAATTTTTGATGTATATTTTTTTAGCATTTGACATGCTCCGCCACTTTTTAAAGTACAAATTATTTGTGAGTAAGCAAAAAGAGACTTTTTGTACTAGCGGGAATCGAACCCGCGTCTTTTCCAATACGGGGAAGTGCTCTAAGCCACTGAGCCTATAGCTACAGATCCTTCGATCATCCCAATTTCCTTATCACATTTGTCTTAACGACCAACGCCATCTATCGGAAACGCATTTACATGCAATAAAATTAACATTAATTCATTTAGCACTTCCCCGGATTGGAAAAGACGTGAGTTCGATTCCCGCTAGTACAAAAAATCTCTTTTTCCTTATTCACAAATAATTTGAACTTTTAAAATATAATCAATTATATAATATAGTGCACGAGAAAATAATCCTTTTATCCAGACTATTTCCCCTACCTATCTCAAGTCACAAAATCATCTACTATCTTCTTTTTTATACTACACGGGCGCCAAACAAACATTTGGCCTACCTGATGGTAAGCAGTTACCGTAGCCTATAGACGCTAGCAACACCAGAGACATCACTCGCGCGTCACCATCTCGAGGAAAGGGATAGGTGATGGATAGGTACGATAATAAGGAGAGGATAAAAGCATAATAAGTAGAGGATACGGAGGGGGTTTAGGCCTCTGACTTTCTCATTCCCTATACGGAACACAACTGCAGGAGTTAACCTACCGTTGTACTTATTACAAAAAAAGCAGTCATGAGGACTGCCGACAGAAGTTAAGTTTTCTTAAAACTATAAACAAACAGTTGTTATTTTTAGATATCCAAATGAATTGTTTGATCTTAATTCCATCCATCTATCCATCAGCCTTTTAACGTCCACTGCTGGATATAAGCCTCCCCAAGAATGGGGGATAGTGCCGTAATCGCCACGCTTGGCAGGCCGGTTGGCGATCGCAGTGAATGTTGTTAATACTCAAAGGAGTGCTGCTGCCCAGTCCCCCGCTATTCCCTCAGTCGGCTCTTACGACTCCCATAGGTGGAGAGGGGTGGGACAATTCTAAAGCCGGCCACACACGGAATTTCAAAAATATTGTAATATTAATATTATTGTCAACCCCGATTAATAACTAAATGCATATACTTATCTTCACGTAATAGCACTTGAGCTAAATGTCCGTAAATGATCAGCATTGTACACATAAGGAAGAAGTGAACAGCCGCCATTTGCGGCACGAGTGCTCGCAGTATTCTCAAGTGCTCACTTAAACTGCCCAGTGTGACATATTGCAATTTAAAATAATGGTCTAATGGATTAAACAGATGGAGTAACAACTATCTAAATATCGTACTCCGAGACCTGTGTTGTGGTTTATAGTGTAATGCAAGTATTTCCCCTATGTATACAGGGTGTGTCGTAAATAATGGATAACTCGTTAATCGGCGATAGTCCTGATGTCAGGCTACAAGAAAATCGACGTCTATTTTAGGATTGCCATCGGTGTGAAAACGGTAGACAATATTGTATTTTTTTTTAATTTTCCTTTGCTCATTCATTCGGTCACCATTTCAACAAAATAACTTATTTTAATGTACTTTTTTTTTGTATCTGACTCCTGGATACTTGTATTATTATATTAGATTACTATATTAGACATTATTATTGCAAAATACCGTCATTTAATAAGAATTTGCTATTTTATCACTTAATAGTCATCAATTTAACGTTTAACTGTGCCACAGGACTGTTTTATTTTCATAGTTAGAAATTGCATGCGACTAGCAAGTACTAGAAAATTATTTCAAAATTTTCCATCAAAACACTAGGTATTCCAAATTCCAAAGGATACGACATAGTAATATAAAAATGGTCAAACACGACAACAAAGAGCCCTCAAGAGATACAACATAAAAATGAACAAACACGACAACAAAGGGCCCTCCTTGCATGTCAAAAGGACCATTTATGTTCGTTGTTACTTGGAAGAAGTGCACAGTCTCCTAATGTAAGAAAGACGGCGGCACCTTTCGTTACAATGCATGTCTCTATAGACCTGTATGATTTTGAACAGCGCGCTTCTTCTAAGTAATAACGGACATCAATGGTCCTTTTCACCCGCAGAGAGGGCCTTATGTTATCGTGTTTGTTCATTTTTATGTTGTATCCCTTGAGGGCTCTTTGTTGTCGTGTTTGTCCATTTTTATATTACTATGTTGTATCCTTTTGAATTTGTAATACCTAGTGTTTTGATTAAAAATGTTGAAATAATTTTCTAGTACTTGCTAGTCGCATGCAATTTCTAACTATGAAAATAAAACACTCCTGTGGCACAGTTAAACGTTAAATTGATGACAATTGACTGATAAAATAGCAAATTCTTATTGAATAAAATCATATTAGGAGCCTAAATCATCGTGATTTAACACATTTCTTGAAGCCAAAATGTTGACCTTGCTAAGTTATTTCGCTTGTGCAACTAACATTGTTAATAAAGTACGCATGTATAATACCTTTTTAGAATCTGCATAAACTAGGCATGTTTTTAAGATAATGGGCAGCTATAGCATAGTGCATTTTTTTTCACAGTTAATGTTAAAATTTTGACATGAAGAAAAAAAATTAACTTACAAGGTGCTTAAAATGTAAAATTTGACAGTATTTTGCATTAATAATGTCTAATATAGTAATATAATATAATAATACAAGTATGCAGGAGTCAGATACAAAAAAAAATACATTAAAACAAGTTATTTTGTTGAAATGGTGACCGAATGAATGACCAAAGAAGGAAAATTAAAAAAAAGTACAAAATTGTCTACTGTTTTCACACCAATGGCAATCCTAAAATAAAAAGTCGATTTTATTGTAGCCTGATATCAGGGCTATCTCCGATTAACGGGTTGTCCATTATTTACGACAGACCCTGTATATAAAGAAAGTAAGTGATTTTGATGGTTCATTTAATACATCCTTACTTCGGTGGTCTAGATAGTAATATTGAATCCCGGGTCAGCCAGCAAAAAGTTTAAGTTTTTTCTTTTCTGTTTGTTTAGGCGGGAAAAATATACCTAACCGCACATCCCATCGTTTGGGGCATCGAACAGGGTAGTGTGGGGCCTTCACCCACTAAAGAAACCCACTGTGTGCCGTCTCTCCTCCTTCATTGGCGGGCCACCGGAACCATATTACATTCCTTCAGTGGAGTTTGAGTTTTTCCTGCGACTGAAATTCGGTCTGGAGATTATCATTCTTACCTATACTTACCAACCGTTACTACCTTTGTGATTATTATGAACTGAGTATGTTTATATTATTTGTATTTTAGACTTTCACGCCGTAACCACTATTTAACCCAATTATCATTAAATTTTGCATACGTATAGTCTAGAATCCAGAAAGGAATATAAGCTACATTTTATCGGGAAAAATTGATGATTCCTGTGATATAGTATTTTTTGCATAGAGGTCATTAGTGGGCGTGTTTAGTCGCAGGCAGTATCTATAATCTACTAATACTCGTATTATGCGAATGTGTGTTTCACCCAGATCACGTCAGTAAGCATTCCTATAAAACAAATAAAATAAGACTATCTTTTTATTTACTTCATAATTATGTCTTGTTAATTCATCATAGATGCACTTCGTTTGTCAGATCCAAAGCGATATTAAAACTTAAATGGACTGAATCGTGGGAACAACGAGTGCTCAATTGACTGCACAGCTGCACTCTCATGGAGGTCGAGATTCACCCGACAGCGACAGGTTGACGGGAGGCGTCAATTATAGACCTCGTTGTCTCTGATTACATTGGTTCCATCGAGACACTTACAAGGGTGTGCAAATTAGTTGTTACATTATTTTATTATTAAGTTCGTAGCTTTTTGTTCTGGTGATTTCTGAGGATTAACGATTAATTAAGCTGAATTAGTGTAATTACTTAATAGTACTGTCTCTGTCCATTAAAAATATTTGACAATAAAATATAACGTTAATCTTCTAAAAATATCTGTTCGTCCCTCAAGTGAAGATATTTTTTATCGGACCCAAAGTTTTGGAAACAGAAATAGCCGTTTATCAATTTGATGTGTTTCTTTTTTTTTATTGCCAACGGTGGCGAGCATGCGGCCCACTTGATGGTTAGTGGTAACTGCCGCTCATGGACTTTGGGCAACACCAGGGGCACAGCCAATCCACCACCTACCGCAAGTTAAGTGATCTTCTCAAACGTCGTTTAAAGAAGGACATTTCGTACCGCCACCTCCCATCCCTCACCATAAGCTACCAATGCCAGAATTCAGTATTGTTAGTGTCGTAACTACAAAGCAGTTCGTATGCATCCAGTATTAAAAAAAAATATTGTGTTTATGGAGAACCTCTTTTATTTTAATAGCAACACTCAGGCACGTATATTGGTAAATCATCCAAGTAACTAATTCCTAAGCTCGTCCAATTCTCGGAGATTCAAAAATAACAGGAAACACTTACGTTGCATTGTGCAATCAGCACTAGAGGCACAAACTTGAACGTCACTTCCGTTCTGTAATGGACGCCTCCGAATGAGGTGTTAATCAAAATATTTGTATTGGACTGTGAGAATATTGTGGTACAATAGGGTTACCAGCAAAAAAAAAAATATTTTAGGCGCCAAATTTACAAAACGGAATCATAAGTTTTGAGGGATAGACGAGATAGAGAAAAAATGATAATAAGGAGACGATAGCAATGATAATAAGAGGGTAGAGATAAGGAGAGGGTAGAGAGCCCTCTCTATTTATTTGGACCTTCTGCGCTCTCACTCACCAGATGAAAAACAATGGTAATCTGCCGTTGTTTCACGCTGATCTTCTGTGAGAGAATGGTACTTCCCCGATCAAGCCAGGCGAACAATTTATTAATTGGTTCAACTAAACATAATCCGAATAAATGTTTTGTGTTGCGGGCGGGCAGACGGCAGGTTATTTTAATAGTGGGTCGACGAAGATAATTTGTGTGATTAGCTACATTTTTTCCGCCATAACAAATTAAAAACTAGTCGTCGTGGGATGTCTACCAGATGAGAAACATCGAAATTATTTTGTAGAAATAAAATGATCATAACTTGGCAAAGTACTTGTCAAGACGAATGAAATGATTCCAAACTCGATGGGGTTGCCTCGTTTCATTACAGAGTTACTGTGGCCACCTTCCAGCTCCATCATCAGACCCTGGATACCATCTAAAGACAAAGTACTCATCAAGATGAATCAAACGAGTCCAAACTCGATAGGGTTGCGTCGTTTCATTTTAGAGTTACTGTGGCCACCTTCCAGCTTCATCATCAGACCCTGGATACCACCTAGAGACAAAGTACTCGTCAAGATGAATCATACGAGCCCAAACTCAATGGGGTTGCACCGTTTCATTATAGAGTTTCTATGTCCACCTTCCAGCTCCATCATCAGATCAGCTCCATGTCATCATAATCTTGCATTGTCCTCAATCGGAAACCGGGAAGTGTGTCAAATTTAACTTACAAGATTTGAACGGAACAAGTAAAATAAAAGCGTCGCCACGCTAACAGCCGATTTGACCCTCCCTCCGCATTAGATGTTTCACATCAAAACACGTTTCAGTTGTATTATAAAACTGAATTGTTTGTTTTGAAGGAACTGTGCCAGTGCGTTACTCCACCTCAGATTACATGTTACGTATCTTATTAGAAAAATGAAACTAGAAAGTTTTTTCTATTGTTACAGGACGCGCGGTTTTAGACCGTCTCACAAGTACTACAGTAGGTGAGGCCATAGTGGCGAGCGGAGCGACGAGCGGAGCGACGAGCGGGCTACTCCCAGCGCCACTTGATGTGGCACCTTACTCCGTTGTAGCTGCGAATGCGACCTGCGGTAATGCAGGCACGGAGGAGTACTGCCGTGATACTCCGGGAAAGTAAGTGCCTATTATTTTTACAATGGCTTAATCAATCAGTACTCAAATACTTTCAATTGTCCAAAAAGCCTCTGTACAAGAATACTGAGGATGTAATTTTTTAATTAAGACGACGAGTTGGTAACTCGATAGATTAGACTTGATACATGTAACTTGGGAGTCCTCGGCGTTACCACTGCAGCTTAATTAGTAGCTTATATATTATTTTTTTAATGCTTATGATGGCAGACGGACCGTGGTGTATCTGATGGTAATTAATCGCAGCTCATGGAATCAACTATGCTAAGAGTACTATAAATCCGTTGCTCACCATTTAATTTCGCCGACATTTTTTATCAGGTGATCTAAATGGTGCAGGTTCAAACTCGCATAGTTATAATTTTCTTTTTCTATTTCACATTTTCACACATTGTCTGTGTTTGTTTTGTTTATGGCGGCAAAAAAGCCGCTGCCAACCTGACGGCAAGTGGTACCTGCCGCTCATGGACTAAGCCATACCAGGAGCACAGCTAAACCGCTGCCTACCATGAAAATCAACCACCACGCTTGAGACTGGCGTGACTGGAAACAGGATCTGCTTCTACAACTGTATAGAGACGCTTTATGGCTGCTTACAGCAAAGAAGGTGGCACTTACCTGCTTAGATAAAACAATATCTTCATAATATTTCCTGTCTCAACAGACGCGGCATAGTATGTGATGTTTGCGAGGGTTTGGACGGGTCTCCTTCACGGAGACACCCTGCATCTCATGCTGTAGACGGTGATCCTGGTACTTGGTGGCAGAGCCCTGCCCTATCGGAGGGAGACTTTCAGCACGTAGAGTTCAAAGTGATGCTGCCTGATGTAAGTTTATTTATGTTTGCAATATTTTTACAGGTTGGTATCCCACTTCTGCGTAATTTTATCCCACTTCTGAGTACAAAACTTTTGCAGCTTTTTGTATGCAATCATTGCCCTTGTCCAGCCGTTTTCAAGTTTTTACCAGACATCATATAGATTTTTATGCGTATAGACAATAACCGGCACTAGAAGATAATCCCGTCTCCTTTGGGATCACACTGGATGGACATAAAACTACGCCCACACAGGAGAAGTATTTGACGATCGTACAATATGTTGTCTTGTGGGAGAATCGAATATACAGCTGTATTAGGTCGCTACGCTGTCGTACAAAGCTTTTTTTGGAAAACACCACAGCAAATTTTATTGTAATATGAAACACAATTTTTATAATGTTCAGCAAATCGCTTGACATAAAAATTGGTATGTATAAATATTTAAACTGCAATGTTATCTATTTTGATATAATTCGCCAATATTTGGCAACCTCTACCCCAACAAAGTTATATGTGTGTATATAAAGAAAGTGTGTGTGTATAAAGAAAGTGTGTGTGTATAAAGAAAGACTAAAACAATGTTTCTTACATTGTTTTAGTTTGATTTTTTAGATCTATTTTATTATATGTATACTAGATTCCTGCCGTGTGGGGCCAGCTTTAGAATTGTCCCACCCCTCTCCACCCATGGGAGTCGTAAGAGCCGACCGAGGGAATACGGGGGAATGGGCAGCAGCACTCCCTCGAGTATTAACAACATCCACTGCGTATCGCCAACTCCCCATATGAGCGAAACACATGTTGTGGCTTTCTCTTGGAGAGGCCTATGTCCAGTAGTGGACTTCGAAAGGCTGATGCATGGATGGATACTAGATTCCGCTCGTGACTTCTTCCGCGTGGACTTATATAAATACACCAGTTTCAGTACACTAATTACATATTTTTATGTAAAATAGCTATCTCACGGGAACCATCCATTTTTTTCTCTCTCGACTATACCGAGAGTATTGTCAAGCCGCTGCTCACCAATTCATTTCACAGATATGAAATGAAATATAAACGGCTATCTCCTGCTACAGTCAAAACAAAACGATGTGCTTCATGGCCGGTCACACGGGAGATGGTGGTACCAACCCGCTCGGGCCCGATACCAAGTGAGTAGTCCACTTGATACCCAGCCCTACCACCAGTAACATAGACTATTTTTGGGACAAAATTGTCTATGTACTTTTCTCTATGTACTTTTCTGGGCTACAGACTATACGAGTATGCATTTCATGATGACTGGTTCAGTAGTTACCGCGTGAAAGCATTACAAATAAACTCACTTACGTATTGTAATATTAGTAAGGATAACATTCATGATGGAAGACGTCGTGTACTTGCCGCGCGATTAACAAGTTTAAGTAACTATGCTCCGATGACATTAGATGGGTTACCAAAAATTTAAACCTGTTTGTGAACACCTTACCTCCTTCGTGCTTTAGAAGGCACATTAAGCAATATCCTGACTATCAAATAATATTCTGGCAGTTGTCACAGGCTGTCAGAGTCCTGAATAAAAAAGAATAAAAATCTGAGCTATCTTCTCTCCTTAATCGAATCGTGGAGGTATGATAGCAGGCAGTCGATCCTGATAGTCAGCTGGTGATCAGCTTAAACCCAAACAGAATACAAGTCGACCCCATCAATGTTTGATAAAATATGTTGGAAACCAGCTCAAGAACTTATCAAATCAACAAACCTGTTCCATACGAAGGCTACATCTTTAAGCTTCAACAGATAACATCTCCAACAATATCTCGTCCCATCGCATCTATTTAACATACTCATAACCCTTCCTCTAGCCAGTAATGCACTTTTTTGTTACCGATCATAAATGATTTTGTGAAAAACTATACTTGCCTAGTTGCAAACAGTTTTGGTGCTAGTTATTTTTAATTTCTATAAACGAAACAATATTGTCTGTTTTATCATGCACATATTGCATAAATTTAGTGCTACATAATTGTGCTACCAGAGGTTTTCAATCTACGCGCTAATGATGAGATTTTATCCCAATTGAAGGCTTTGGCTTTTTAGACCAAGAAAGCAGTTGGTGGACCAGCCAGGCTAAACACGCATAACGGTCTTTTTTACTTAAAGAAGAAAAAAATGTTAAAAGAGTTTTGTTGCTCACACACAAAAGCTATAAACACAGACTAGGAAGGAATATAAGGTTATAAATAAACAATGAATGAAACCCTCATGAAGTCTTTATAAATATTTTGTAGTGTGTGTGAGAATAAATATTTAAAAACTGCACAGATATTATACAGATTGTAGTATCTCGAAGGTTGTGGGTTTGATTTCCCCAAAAACTTTCTGCGACAAAAAAATAGTTGTTCTGAGTCTTGGTGTATTTTGTATCCGTTAATTATAATTATGTCTGTATAGTCCCCCGTGATAAAAACTAACATCACAAATTCATCCGTATCTAAAACCATTTTTGGTAAATCATTATCTAGCCTGCTTAACTTTTAATTAGCTATCTGCTGCCCGGTAACTATTACGATTAAATAACGAAACAATCGTCTTAAGTTGTCGGAAATGTCGAATTTGTTGGAGGAACTTTTACTAGTCTCTATATAAGCAGTTGCGCTCTTTATACACCACGAGGGGAGACTTTTTAGGTAAGTTCATATATAATGTCCATCCATCCCATCCATCAGCCTTACGACGTCCACTGCTGGACATAGGCCTCCCCAAGACAAAGCCACAACATGTGTTTCGCTCATATGGGGGATAGTGCCGTAATCGCCACGCTTGGCAGGCGGGTTGGCGATCGCAGTAGATGTTGTTAATACTCGAGGGAGTGCTGATGCCCACTCCCCCGGTATTCCCTCAGTCGGCTCTTACGACTCGCATGGGTGGAGAGGGGTTGGATAATTCTAAAGCCGGCCCCACACGGCATATACTCGTATAATGTATTTAGTCTAAAATGTTGGAAGATACTGTCACAACCGGTTCGCACTAGACAATGCCAGCTTATCCTGAAATCTTATTTTACCTGTTACATGCATTATTATGTAGCTTTAATATTTTAAATGCTCTGTTCCAAATGTAAGTGCGCAAAGTTAAATATACCGATTCCTATATTCTTTTAATTCATTAGGAGAGAAGTAATACAAAATAATGGTTTTGAAAGAGGAGAAGCCAAAACAGATGTTAGAGTATATTGATACTCTGCCAATTGTGGCAATGATATGCTTCAACAAGTGGATGAATTTATTTATCTTGGATGTGGATTCAGTAGGGATGGAAGGTATAGAGATTTGATACAGAGAGAAGAGTAAATGCGGGAAATAGAGTGAATGGAGCATTGGGACAACTTCTCGGCAGCCATCACCCCAGCCAGAAGGCACGTGTCGCAATACACAACGCAATGCTTGTCCCAACGTTATTATATAGAAGCAAGAGTTTGATATGCAAAAGGAGCATAGAGTGAAATAAATGCGGTCGAAATGCCATCTCTGCGGAGAAGGACTCCACAGAGTGAGGCTGACTGACCGCATTCGTAACGACGACGTAAGAAAGCGAGTATGTATGAAAGAGAGTACTGGTATAAAGATGCGAAAGCGAATGCTCCGATAGTTCGGACGTGTAGAAAGAATGCCGGACGACCGACTGGTTACGAATACATATAATGTGGAAGTGGAAGGATGTCGGTACAGGGGGAGACCGAGATTAACTTGTGTGTATGTACGTTCAATATATAATTTATATTATAAAAATAGAGAGGGGACGATAAGAGAAAGAGCTAATGAAACACAATTTTTATTGTATATTTGTAAGTGTACATCTCTGAAATTATTGAACGGATTTTAATGCGGTTTTCACGGGTAGATAGAGCTTGAGCAGAATGTAGGCCCTATTTCATGTAAACCGGATGTGTATTTTATACCTACTCATATCTTGATACTGTGATCGCTAAATGGTTTCGGATAAAGTTGAAATAAGAGATACTTTTGTTTATTGTCTTCGTGGTGGAGGATTTCATACTATTTTGAGCCCTTTTATAAGGGAAGTATGCAATATCAGTGCAAGAACGAAATCCACCTACCACCGGGTACCCGTTTATGAAAATTTGTATATGTATAAACGCAACAAGTTTCTGCCCGCGACTTCATCTGCGTGGAGTTCGAAATTCGGCAAAAAAAAAGATAAAATTTGTGTTCATCCAGGCCTTTACTTATTTGTATAGGTACTATAATTTCATAATAATAAATCAGTTCGGCTTAATAAGGACAAAAATCCAAAACGTATTCAACCTTTCACATTTATGATATTAATATCCATCCATCAGCCTTTCAACTTCCACTGCTGAACATAGGCCTCTGCAAGAGAGCGCCACAACGAGTGAGAAGATCAATAATATTTTATTCCAATTATCGGTTTAATTATTAATATTGCCATGTGGGGCCGGCTTTAGAATTGCCCCACCCCTCTCTACCCACGGGAGTCGTAAGAGCTGACTGAGGGAATACCGGGGAAGTAGGCAGCAGCACTCCCTCGAGTATTAACAACATCCATTGCGATCGCCAACCCGTCCGCCAAGCGTGGCGATTACGGCATTGTCCCCCATGACGGGACCGTTCGTTGTGGCGTTCTCTTGGGGAGGCCTATGTCCAGCAGTGAACGTTGAAAGGCTGATGGATTATCGGTTTAATTAGTTTCAGTTTTTTACTTTTACAAAATCAAAAGCAAAAGTTCTTCATATTTGTGTGACGAAATTGTATTTGTTTTGTTCAGTCTTATTTGGAACTGCGTATGAGTATGCGTAGTGTGCGCCAGACTCGCCTACGCATAGTCTGGTATAATAAGACGATTGTGACACTACAACAGTACAACTCGTTAGAGATTTATCTCGATCTCTGTTGCACCTTTACTCAATTTACTATGGTGCGTAATAGGATTTTTTTTCTATTTTTAAATTAGATATAGGTACCTGTTACCTCCGATTAAAAATACTCGCGATAATTTTAATTTTCTATAAGGCAATAATAATTGCTACTCGACAATAGATGGCGCTATCCAAACAACTTCATTTCCGAAGAGGTGCTATTAAACGATTTACCAAGGGCTTGTGAAATGTGAATGTGCTATACATACATACATTGTGCCAATGTGGTGAGGCGATGTCTAATATTTTAAATAAACAAATAAATATTCACGGACATTTTCACACAACGGCCTCTGGTCCCAAACTAAGCTTAAAGCTTGTATTATGGGTACCAGATTACGGATATAATACATATACTACTTTTTTTTAAATACATACATACATATAATAGATAGAAAGCACCCAGAACAGTACAAATATATGTTCATTACACAAATAATTGGCCTGAGTGGGAATCGAACCCACGACATCGTGCACGGAAGTCGGTTACACTACCGACTACGCCACGAGGCCCGTCTTTTACCAACCTGACCGCACGGTACATCGCAGTATCCGTGACTTTTTCAAGAAACAATACTAAAATACAAGAGAACAACAATGGATTTTATAATTACTTGTCCAGTGCGGGAATCGAATCCACAACTTTTGGTAGAAGAGTTTGGTATAGAAACCATTACGTACCTGTCCAGTTTGCTTTCTGATACGTACCATACATTTATTGTCTAAACCACCCAAATAGCTTATCTAAAACACATTTATTTTACGAAAGTTTAACTTTAATTTGTAGCTTCCCTAAAATCTCTTTTTTCTATATTTTCTACATCGTCAATAACGCTATCTCCGTGAGCTATTAGTATGTGATAAGAATTCAAAAGCGCACGCCCCTTGTTGAGTCCTTATCTATTGGCGGTCAGTAAATCGCAAAGCTAGTGTAGGGCACACATATTTTATAAAAATACAGGATATGTCCCCTTTTCTACTCAAGTTTTTTGCTGTCAATCAGGTTTGGACATCTGGATTAATGTACACATTTAGCTTAAACAAAGTTTTTGTTATATTCATATTGGAAAAAGTGTTTTTCTACGAGAGCCCACCTAATGGTAAACATCTAGCATAGAAGCTGCTTACCATGACTAAAATGCTCTTCTCAAACCTCTTTAAAGAAGGACAAGTCGTAACGGTAACAGGGTTATTCGAGAGCTTACATGTAAGTAGAAGATAAGAGCTCTGAAAGGGAAAAGTTTTGAACGATTTTTTTTTCCAGTTGACATTGATGTACCCTACTGTGATGTCTAGACTATAATCGAGATTTAGGGCGTAGTCCTCGACGATGACCAAATGTGGATTATTAGACTTCACACGCTATCAATAATACGTATTAGGACTGCAATTTTTGATTGTATTCCTTCACGCGTTTTTGTGGTAGTAGAGCCTTGCTTCTCCACGCATAAATTGCTCGATCGGGGAATTACCACCCTCTCATAGAAGATCAACGTTAATCAACGATAGGTAGGCAATTTTAAGGTAGTGTTACGTATGGTAAGAGAGAGCGTCAGATGCTCAAATCCCCCCCTTATCCTCCATTCTCTCCTTATTATCCTTCCTATCAACTTCCTATCCCTTTCCTTAAAATTGGCGACGCGCGTGCGATGCGTCTGGTGTCACTAATGTCTATAGGTTATGGTAATTGCTTACCATCAGGTGGGCCGTATGCTTGTTTGCACCCGTGCAGTATAAAAAAACACGCAATTTGTAAACTTATAAAGCTGAAAAGTGTAAAGTGCATCTTCTTCTTACCAATAGGCTATCACTGTCCAAACATTCTTGATTTTAAAAACCTCACATCACATCGTAACTTCGCATCTAGTGGATTTTACGGGCTAGCAAGTGCACAGAACATTTGTTCGAATTATAAGATCTACCCATTGCCATAGAGTCAGATATTATCACGAATATTGTCAAGCATTCTTATCATATGAGATAAACAAGGTTAAGGTGTTTTAGTTCGGACAGTATCTTGACATACTTGAATATGTATGACGTAAAGTGAAAAATGTGAAATCGAAAATAACAGTCAGGAGCAGGATTTGAACCTGCATCTTCTGGATACCGTCCAGATGCTTTACCAATTCAGCAATCCTGACAATTACTCCTGACTGCTAATTTCGATAACACATCATACTTAACGTCTTTGGGTGACGCCTGCGCCATCTGTCGGAAGTATTTTCATACATTATACCGACCAGGTAAACTTAATTTTACAATTAAGATTTTACCTAATAATGACGCAAACCCTTTAAATATTTAGATATTTTTATATATATTTTTAGCATTTGACAAAAAGCATTTCACATTTTTCACTTTGTGTTTAATGTATAGTGCTAAGCATGTCAAATGCTAAAAATATATATAAAAATATCTAAATATGTATGACGTAATATTTTGCTAGAAACAAACTATGGAAAAAGTAGCCATATGTGTGCAAGATTAGTACTTACTTGCCTCTTAAACGTAGTTAAAAGGTAATAAGGTCCGCGTTAACTTAGTGCTTAGAGCGTAACCTCCGGATTGAATTTAAGACACAAATTCAAATCTTGCTCATAGACATTATTTTTCACAAAACTTGTTTCTAGTACATATCTTTCTCTAAATCTTTTCAAAAGAGCTCATTACGTTATGAATGTTTAGTTGGATTAAAGTGGCAAAAACATTCAGAAGTAAGTCTTTTTGATATTTAACAGAATGTTTTTTTTTTGTAAAGAAATTTCAGAAGAAATATAGGCTCTTAGAAAACATTATAATATAACTGAAAATCATTGAAATCTCTCATCTTAAAAATACAAATTACAATCTCATATTATTTACTATGTATTATAGAGTAAATATTATACAGAGTAGGTGGGTAGGGAGAATGGGAGAGGGGTGTGGTTGGGGTGATGTTATTACTTACCTACTAGTGAATTGAGTATATTATACACAAAAAAATACCTGCTAATATCTTGAATGCGAGTGTTTAAGAAGTTGAAGTCACGTCTAAAGGGATCTGGATTCACATATGAGATAGTCATTATTCTAAAAAAAAATATAGTTTCCATACTACACCTAATTATTTCTGTTGTTAGGTAAGCTAACAACTATTCTGGATTTGAAAAAAAATATAACTTATTGCCTAGAAGCCTAGATCGTTTTTTATCCTGATAAGGAATTCCTACAAGAAAAACATAAAATCAATCTTAATTTTTTTATTTCTCTCTGACCCCAATTCTAAATTCCACGTAGACAAAACCGCGGATAGAAACTTATAGGCCATAAATAAAAAAAAAATGTCGAAAGAAACAACAATTATAAAATAAAATCATATTGTAGGTAATTGATCCCAACTTTCTTATTTTATTAAGCCATCATTTCTAATCGGTTTTTTATAATGACATAATTTCTTCGTAAAATAATTTATAGTCTGTAATATAGATAACTCCTCCTTGGCGTAATAGCAATGGACGAAAAATGAAAAAAATACCCATAGCACTTACTTCACCGATAACTTGTTAGACTCGATGGTACGATGGTAATAAATTATGTTTCTAGCCAGAATAACCATCTC
Source organism: Leucoma salicis (assembly GCA_948253155.1). Classification (NCBI taxonomy): domain Eukaryota; kingdom Metazoa; phylum Arthropoda; class Insecta; order Lepidoptera; family Erebidae; genus Leucoma; species Leucoma salicis. The sequence goes on along the minus strand of OX411806.1, from coordinate 29,398,126 downwards.
CCGCGACAATAGTATGGACCATACCATGTTTTAAGACCATTGAAAGATAAATATAACCTCTTTTTACAAGCCATTATCATATTGTAAAGCACAGGTTCTTAGAGTGACAATTTATTTTATTTGTTTATTTTATTAGATTTATACATAGTTACAATATTAACATATACAAATTTAAATTCAAATTACTATTAATTTAAAGTAAAACATAGCAACAGAACAGAACAAACAGGCGTAATCTGTATTATGGAGAGGTAGGCAGAGGTGTATTACACTCCCATGATTTGCCAACTATGTTTATGTCCCACGTAATAAGGGGCGAGCCTATTGACGTCTACCGGGCACATTTCCAAAATCCGGGCTGCTACTGAGAATTTTCTTTTTACGAAAAAGCTCAGTAACACTGCTCGACCCGGGGATCGAACCCGAGACCACATGATCAGCAGTCGCAAACAATACCGCTGCACCACCGAGGTAGTTCATTTAAAGTGCAAACAAAATCGTGTCAACATAAAGCTAAAGGATCATTTTGATTGGCTTAGGAAATATCTATTTTGATAATACTTTCTAACATAATATGAGAATTTTACACATTTTTGAAATAAAACTACGTTTACGGAATCTATCGCGTTTACTTGATTTTTATACTATCCCGACGTTTCCATAGCATATCAGCTTTGGACATCTACCATCTAAGTCCACCCGTGATCATGAATGTGTTATTTGGAAAACCTTCCGAATTGTCACTCCCAGATAGAATATTGAACACGACACTACGTAATTACTCCTAAATTATTTGTTAGGCACAAATAATTTATTACTATTCTATCAAAGAATTGAATCATAATTACTTAGCACTAACTAACTTACTATTTCCCTTGCGGGGTAGGCAGAGAGAACAGAGTGCCAAGAGGCTCTATTCTTGCATACATCTCTCGCTTCCTCAACATTCATAACTCTCATCATACACGCTCGCCGGTTTCGGAGACTCCTGACTCCACCTTCCTTCAATACATGACCAATTTGGTCTAGGTAGGTAAGTCTCGGTCTCCCCCTGTACCTACATCCTTCCACTTTCGCATTGTATATCTTCTTAACCAGTCGCTCGTCCGGCATTCTTTCCACATGTCCGAACCATCGGAGCATTCCCTTTCGCATCTTTGCACAAATACACTCTTTCATTCCTACTCGCTCGCGATTACTTAGCAGCATTCATGTTACACGAATTAAACTCTTGTTACCTGTTTAACCTCCACTTAAATACTATAAAATGTTTATTTTTTCAATTTCTCAGTAAACAAAAAACAAAATCAATTAACCACAAAAAGAAAATATTCTCGGCCTATCCTTACGAACTTCACGTAGAGTCATTGTCCACGTACAATAGAGACGGTTGGTAGATCGAACAAAAGACGCAAATCGCTTATAATGGTGGAGATGGTATCTCTACTAGGATCCAGACGGTGGAGGTAATCGAGCCGTGGGGCGCCCGGTAAATCATTCGGTCCGGGACTAAAGAGAGGCGGGATAGAGTTCCTGCGTAAGTTAATTTGAATGTAACATCACGGTTTTTATGGAGAGTTTGACAGAAGTTATTTATTGCCGGGCTGGTGTGTAGTGAATATGTATGCGGAGAATGTAATACGTTCTATATTTTTTTTTATGGAAAGAGAATATCTGTGAGCACTATTCGAACTTGCTTCATATCCATCTGGGGGGAGAAACTTTAACCACTAAACTACCAAAAATCCTGCTCAAAGACTCCAATTTTTACGTCTGATACACCTTCTTATGCAATTATAATCCCACTTTCAGACTTCGACATTTCAGAAAGATTTTAATAGCCTTTTTGTCAATAACGAAACATATTTTATCGATTCCGCGCGCAGATCTGTTACGGATTAAAAATGGCAGCCGCTGATTATAAGGCACGAAGAGCTATGCTTGACTTTTTATCTCTCGGCTTTACTTTAATTAATTATATTAATTGGTTTTGGAACTCCTTTTTTATTTTCTTTCTTTTTGCCTGTTTTAGTGAAATTTTAGGCAAAAGCACGTTTAATCTAAATACGTCAAAAATAATCATCCCACTGGGCCATTTCATTTCTTCTGGGTAAAGTAAAAATTTCTTGACCATCGGTTAATTACTTAAGTGGAACAAATCATTGCGAAAGTGAAAAAGAGAGCTTTACTGCGAGCGGAATACGAACCTGCGTCCCTTCCAAACCGGGGAAGTGCTCTAGACAGCTAAGCCATCGCAGTAGCTGAGGGCGACACCCAATCTCCACTTCACAATTACTTTTGAGATGTCTTAATGACTTGGAAACTCGGACGTGGAAAAAGAAATTTTCTACGAGCAGAATTCGAACTTGTGCCTTCATCTATCCGGTAGGATGCCTTAGGCTAGTAAGCTATTTTAGAAGCCTGCTAAAAATCCCAATTTCTACCATTGTCCACTTTTACAAAAAATGTATCTTATAAAAGTAGCTGATCATCTCAAATGATAAATTATATCACAATAATATTGTAAATGTTTGTTTTATATAAATAGTAGTCACAATATTTGATGAATCTTATGGCTCAGTTGCAAAACCAACTGTTATTTATAACACTAGTTGGGAAAGCACATTTTCTTTGAAAATAATGTAATGATTGTGCCCAGACCAAAAGCGATTTTAATTCCATTAAGTGTTACGTCACTAATTGTTATCGTACTTGTTAAAATTTCATCGCTGATCTCGGCTGCGTATATATCAAGTGTAGGTGTGGCAGTAAGGTTAACAGGTTAACATGAATTTATGTAAGAAACACATTGATCATTAAAACAAAGTGTGAAAATGTCAAATCGAAAATAACAGTCACGAGCAGGATTTGAACCTGCATCTCCTGGATACCGTCCAGATGCTTTTGCTCAGGACTGCTAATTTCGATAACACATTCATACTTAACGTCTTGGGTGACGCCTGCGCCATCTGTCGGAAGTATTTGCATAATATCATACAATGTATTTATTGCCGATTTCACATTTTTACACTTTGTGTTAATTTATATGGCTAAGCATGTCAAATGCTAAAAATATGTAATATGGAGAATTTCTCTCAGGCCTGCAGGTTTCGAATAAAGTTCAAAAGCAAAGTGTTTAATTTGGCAAGTCAGTTGTTGAGAAACATGTACTTACCACTTTTTTTTCTTTTTTTTTGTTAAGGCGGGAAATAATGTAAATACCTAACCGCACACCCCATCGTTCGGTGCAAAAAAATATTCTCCAAGATTTTTATCAAAACAATACCCTACACTAAGGAATAATCTTTGTGTCGCGGGGTAATTTACAAACACACAATTTAACCACTACAAAGTACACCCAGACCCAGAACACCACACAAATATTTGTTCTGTGTGGAAATCGAACCCACAGCATTCGGGCGGGAGGCCGGTATCTATACCACAGATTACAAAATGTATTGATTTGTACTACTTTAGTATAGATAGTTAAAAGCTAGTTATTTGTAACTCTCTTCGTTGGTCAATTTACGCTCAAATACTCCAGTTTAGTAGATTTTTAATTTGTTGTGAACAGACAGATTGAGAAATGTGACGGAAACTTTACGTTATAAATATTATAGCTTTATGTTATTATAATTATAATTAATACAATAATATTATATAGTAGATATAACACTGTCTGACATTTACCACGAATCCTGTAAAGTATATTCAAAAGGTCAAGTAGTAGAAAATTAAATAAACGCCATCGACTACGTAACCAAAGTTTTATTTCATGGATGTAGGTGAAGGGGATAGACCAAATCGGTTATGTATTGAAGAAAGGCGGAGTCAGGAGTCTCTTAAACCGGTGAGCATGTTTGACTAGAATTATGAATGTTGAGGAAACATGAGATGTATGCAAGAATAGAGCCTTATGGCACTCTGTACTCTCTGTCTACTCTGCAAGGGAGATGATATGATGATAGTAAGTAATTATTATTATTTTATATGTGTAGATGATAATATTTTTAAATGAAATATAAAATTTGTGGTATTAGTGATCTCGCTATGAAAATTGTTGACAAGGTCGATGGCTCTCTGATAAGAAATGCTGTGATGTCTGAGTGATGGATATATTTTATCTTGTGTTATCATTTTAAACATGATATTTACTGTTCTCGTGCGTGAAGATCTTTGTTGTTAAAAGTAGATTTACTTTACTATAGCTTACGATTCTGATCGTACAATCCTTAAGTTTGACAGGGAAAATATCCTGAGACAAAAAGACCATTTTTCTTCAGGTTTTTAGTGGAAGAGAGAGTAAAACTTTCCTTATCCTAGCATGAATAGCCAGCCCGATCGGGGAAGTACCACCCTCTCACTTTCAGCATAAAACAACGGTAGGTCCTTCTACTGTTCCAAACCCCGTCTCTATCCTCTCCTTATAATCCTTCCTGTATAGGTAGGTAGGTAGGTAGGTTTGGAGGATTCTCCTTATTATTCTTTCTATCCCTTTTCTTTGAGATGACGACGGGTGAGTGGTGCCTCTGATGTTGCTAGCTTCTATAGGGTATGGTAACCGCTTACCATCAGGTGGGTCGTAACAGGTTGGCAGGCTGGGAAAATGCAATCCTTTCAAATAATATTGGCATATTAATTTATTTTATTTATTTATTTAGAATTGCCAACGTTTGCTTACACTATTACATATATAGAGAAGCAACATTATTTAATATCTGGCAAAGTGTAACAAACAATTATAGGCAAATACAACATTCATTGTACGGACAAAACTTAAGTAAAACTAATTAACAAAAGAAATCGTAATAAGAGGTTATTTTGATAAATTTAACAAATTATATATATATACATATAGGCAAACAAAACGCTTTGTACATTAAAACTGTTTAACATAATAAAATTTTTATAAAGGGATAATTTTAACTATAGTTTTATTTTATTTATATTTATCTATATAATAGTTAAGAAGTGAAGATCGAAACTTGCTAAGTGAGTCTGCGTAAATATCTACAATAGTACTATACATTTGCCAATCTAGAGAGCCTTGGGATTGGTGAATTAGTTCCGAAAACTGTCCTACGTAGTGGAGGGTAGAAAGGAGTGATGCGATTTTTAGGGTATCTAGCTGGAACTCGAATATTAATTTTGCTTAATATCTGTGGGCAGTTGATGATATTGTTTAAAATTTTATACATAAAAACACGATCATTAAGATTCCTACGATCTTCCAAAGTCAACATATCAAGTGTTTTAGCTTTTTATGGTATGACATTCGTTTCGCACGCCTCATAAGCGAAGCGTTAAGGTGGGCTCTACTCCCGCTTTACAAAGAACAACTAATTTTTCAAACTTAAAATGTCTCTATTGCACGCCTCATAAGCGAAGCGTTGATGTGGGTTTTACTCCCGGTTTGCCCGGAACAACTGATTTTTCAAACGTAAAATGTCTCTTTTTAACATATATTGCACTTGTAATATAATATCTACACACACATATAAAGAACAAACACTATTTTTAACACTCATGATATGTTTGATGCCATTTTTGTTATTTAAACTAGTTATAAAACTATTTAAAAAAAATCTGGCTTGGACGTTCGTGAGTTGTAGGTAATGTATGTTAACACGATAACGACCAAAATACTTTACTTATTGAGTCTTTTTTTTTCCGTTTACGAATTATTATGATTAGGAATAGAGCCCTATTACTTTTCATGGTCTGATTCGATGTGGTTTAATCGTTATTAAATAAACAAAAAAATACTGAATATTTACGCTCGACGCGACACTAAAACCAGTGCCTTTCATTATAACTACCTTTTTACGTACGCATAGCCACCGGTGGTTTTACTATCTTCAACTGAACGCCGTTCACCCGGCCGGTACATTGTTTTTTGTTAAAAGAAAGTTCTTACCTTAACTTGACGAACTGATGATATTCGTCAAGTATAATAACTATTTTATCCATAACAATAATTAAAAACACTAAACACACGTAAATAATAACACACTAACGGAATATTTTTAGCGGCGCGGGGGCTCTTTTTTAGCGTGGCCTTGGCGCTCTTGAGTAATATTGTTCTGTGCCTTGGCGTGCGCGCGGCCCGGAACTGAGAGGTAGACTATGTAGAAGTACTTCTTAAAATTAGCGCTAGATGGCTTATAAGACATGAAACCCACATTAGTACTGTTTGAAATTAGCGCTATCTATGTGATTTATTGAAAACTACTTAGTAACCACCAATACACCAATACATTATTAGTTACTTATCAAATAATCAATTTTATTGTGAAAAATGAAGATTATGAGGCGTGCACTTTTGGATTTTCCAAAGTATTTTAATTTGATATTGCTTAAACGATAGATGCCACATGAATCTTTTCTGAATACGCTCTAGACGAAGGGCATGGACGGCAAAATGTGTCCTCCAAACTACGCTACAGTACCAGGTTGTTATCTGTTATATAAAAGTAATTTAGTGCTGGAGTTACGAAAAACCATTACGTTTCGTATTACAAATCCCAGAATTCTGGAGGCCTATTTGGCGATACTTTCCACATGCTGAAGAAAGTTTTGCTTATTATCAAATATCACACCAAGGTCTTTTATTTTATCTACTTCTTGAATCTTCTGCATGCCTATATGGTAATTGTTACAAAATAAGCTAGTTTTTCTAGAAAATTTAATGTGATAACAGTTTTTGATATTAAGATGCATTTTATTTTGGTCACACCATAATACTTATTTGTTTATATCTTCTTGTAAATCAAAGCATCGTTAGAAGATTCAACTACTCTGCCAAACTTCAAATCATCTGCGTACATGAAATTCTTGGTAAAAGAGAAGCATGGGGGGAGATCATTTATAAAAATATTAAATAGCAGTGGACCAATGTGGGAACCCTGTGGCACGCCAGATGTCCATCCATCAGCCCTTCAACGTCCACTGCCGGACATAAGCCTCCCCAAGAGAACGCCACAACGAGCGGTCCCGTCATGGGGGATAATGCCGTAATCGCCACGCTTTGCAAGCGGGTTGGCGATCGTAGTTGATGTTGTTAATACTCGAGGGAGTGCTGCTGCCCACTCCCCCTGTATTTCCTCAGTCGTCTCTTACGACTCCCATGGGTAGAGAGGGGTGGGACAATTCTAAAGCCGGCCCCACACGGCCCACGCCACGCCAGATGTATAGTAATTATATTCATATTCATATTGATTTATTTTCGCATTCCACAATGTACTCGTATATACTCGTAGTAGGTGGTACATAAAAATAAAAGAATAACAATGATGGACCCTGTTGGGCACAGCGAAAAGTAGAAAAGAGGAACACGGATTTTTTGTTAATATTAAATTTATTGTTCATTTTAAATATTAATAGCAATATTATTTATGTAAGTATCATTGCATGTTATATATTTTAATCATATTTATTATATATTGTATTATAATTTAATTACATAAGATATATTTTTTAAAATTATATTAATGCATATTAATAAGTATTAAGTATTTAAATTATTTATTCGTTTATATGTGTTTCTTATTGTTATTTATTTTAACAAATTAATTTAATATATTATTATAAAACCGTGATTGAAAATAAATGTACTACTTAATTATATTAGAATAATTCGTATTTCATATGGTATCTATCTATTTATTAAATCGTGTGTTTATCAATCAAATAATCATTAATAGTGTAGTAAGCCATAGGGCTTCGATACGGCATCGATAGCGATGAGAATTTTTTTCAGTTTTCCTACAAACCTTGCGTCGTTGATCACATGTTTAATCCAGATTGGTATTTTGTTTTATATTTTGACACATTATATTCTTATAGTTGCGTTACGTTTGGTGAGGGACAGAACCATATGCGATGAAGGTGGCTTGGCCTCTCATTCCCTATCTCCCTTTATTCCTTTTTACCATCTACACTTTAGTTGGGGTTTACTGTGTACACACATGTTTATTCTACTTCTTTAACTCTTATCCTTGGAATAGAATGGGGTGATGACATACATAGTCTACAGTCTCAATGATTACACCCCACGTATCTAGCACATAAGTTTAATGTCTGATTGCAACTAAGTACCATGCATTATATTTGCTAACGTGTCATGTAAATAAGCAGGATCTAGAGTTTCCGTTGACTGGCTTGAGATTGTTTATATCAGTTGTTATCAATTTGAAACTGAAATTAGGGTTGTCAACTATGTTAAATTAAAATAAGTTATTGGCATAGTTTACTACGCTAGCCCAGTGCGATTAGGCAAACGTCGCGAGCCCTTAAAAACCCGCCTTGGAAATGTTTTCCTTCAACTAGCAGTGATAATAATTCGTGACAAATATAGAGAAAATGGCAAAGATCGCTCCTGGTCTGATTGGGTGATGACGTGAATAGCTGCATAGAGAGTATTGGATGCGGAAAACGCAAGACTCCAACAATCTGATTATTAAGATAACACTCCGTACTACGAAATAATTCTTTTTAGAAATATACAATTTTGTTTTAAACATTGGCAACCCCTTCCTTTTTAACCAGGAGAAAATTTTCCTAATCGCACACCCCGTCGTTCGGGACAACGAACAGGGTAGTGTGGGGAAACATTGGCAACCCTAGTGTGAACAGAGAACGACTTTGCTTTTTTATCTTTTATATTTAAGTCATTGGGGAAATTTGGATGTACTTAAATATTTAGGTAGGTACGTAGGTAGTATAAATTATTACGGTTTTGTATGATAAGCTATCTTTATGACTGCGGTACTTTAGTATTTTTTTTACAACAAGATTGATAAACTATGAAACAGATGGCCTTATGTAAAGCGGTTGCCATAACCTATAGTGGACGAGCCTTGCTTTTCCAAGCATGAATGGAACGGCTCAGCAGGGAAAGAACCAACCACCACGGAAATCAGCGTGAAAAAATCGTAGGCACTCTTACTTATCGTGAGTGAGAGCACCGGAGGCCCATAACCCCATCCCCCCACTCTCCTTATTATCTTACATATTCTCTGTTTAATATCCTTGGAGATGGCGACCCGCAAGTGATACTTCTGGTATTATCTGGGAAAGCGCTTTCCACCATATGCTTGTTTGCCACCTAAGTGGTATTAAAAAGAAGGGCACGTGTGAGTGCATACCCGTCACTGACGTAGTACTTATATGTTAAAGATACTACCGTAAAACGTAATGGAAAACAATATCGATATTTGATAAGTATTTTTATGTTTTGAAGCTTTTACTGCTCTGTGGTGATATCGATTCTTGATATCGCGATGCGTAACAATTACCTGCAGGCCTACCATGAACTCTTAGCTAGCGATTCAATTCCGACGTAATTCAAAATAAGTGTGTTGTTGTATTTCGTACCATGATGTCTAATTGAGCAAACTTGTTTAGGTTGTCAAGTAAGTTCATGGTATGAATTTCAATACAAAGATGTCATGGTACGAAATTGCGATTCAGTTCAGTTTGGGTCCTAAATTGGATCGCAATAAGAGTTCGTGGTAAGCCTGCAGGCTATAATTATTAATTTTTTGGTGGTAAGAACAAAGTAACTTGATTTTATATAATATTTTTATGCACTTTGAATAAACTAAAAATAAAGTAGTACTATTGCCTATGGTGGCATGCAAACCACGGCCTGATGGTAAGTGGTACCCACTCATGGACTTGATAAAACTTAGAAAAGTGCCAATTTACTGCTTAGCATTTTATTTTGCGGTGTTGCGAAACCATGGTACCGAACCGCTCGAACTTGACAACAAAATGAATACTCCCACTTGGTTCCCTACCATTATATTAGTATTACCATTACGAATGTGAGACTCGAACCCACGCATCTTTTTGGAAATCCAGACAGAGCTACATACACACTCCTCGCAGTAATCAACACACTATCCTCGTGGGACGTGGCACACTATCTATGGGATGTGTTAAGTACAATCATCCATTTAACAGTAAAATTTAACTTCATATTAAATAGTGTTATTTTGTATTACATGGAAAGCACTGCTGTCCTCTACATCAGTGTTTTTCAAACTGTGGGTCGCGTCCCTTTGGGGGGTCGCGAAGCCTTACTCGGGGGGTCGCCGGCAAAAGGAAAAAGTTCTAAAATACAAACCCAATTTCAGTGAGAAGGGTGGAGAGAGTTAGGAGTAGATCTTAATAATGAATATTATCATACCAAAACAAAGAAATTCATAAACGCAATCTTTTAAATTACTAACTTTTGGTCAGCCTATGACCTAAAGGGGTCGCCAGATTTTTTTCAGCTTGTAAAGGGGTCGCGTGTTCTAAAAGATTGAAAACACTGCTCTACATAGAAAGGTGGTAGATATAGTTTGATATAGACTTTATGGCGCAGCCTTTTTCTTTAAGCCTTGTGACCTGTTACCATAATACCTTAGCCAGTTAAACAGTTACGTACGTAACACTGAACAAATTTATCAATTCTTTCACTTTTCAATACAAAAAGCAGAGAATTCCTGATGCACTCTCTCACAAATGGCACATAAAACTTCACCACTATCCACTCGCACCGTCTTTGGTCTTCTGTCTTCTATCTTTGCCTTCTCTAGTCAGGGGCTGAAGACCTGAAGATTCCTCCAATGTCCACGTCGGGGGCTGCGGTTCTGATGACCATGGTCACTGCCAGGCCTATGACAGCTCCGAGGAGGATGCCCACTGTTATAGCAAGTACCCTTTGCGCTAAAGGCCACTTTGAACAAGCCCAGTACTGCTCGCGAATTACACTGGAAATTAAAGAATATTTAATATTAGATAAGAAAAAAAGAAAGAAAGAAAAACATTTTTTTGGTCGCCGAGAACGACATAAATATACACAAACAAACAAAAAATATAAGAATTTTAAAATAACACTAACAGTATTATAGATAGTATGCCGTTGATGGGCTAATGAGGTCTCCCCTCAGCATAATGCAGCCGCACATAACTTGTACTGCCACGCTGATTTTCAGTGGAGCCTCAGATGGTTAAATATTTAATTTTCTTAGTGCGGAATTGCTTGCGGAATAATGCTGCTCAGATAATTGATGTGGACACGGACCTCATTTGGACCCCGTGCACTCTGATCCAGGTGGAAGCTGAGATCGGGGCCCTAGAGTAATTGGGCTTTTGACTTATCCACCACTACCCTAAGCCTCGATCAGGAAACCTGCATAGCTATGAGAATTTCTAGACAGCTTGTAAAGTCTGCCAAACCGCAACAGGGCCAGCGTGGTTGGTTATGTTCTAAATTCCTCTCTCACTCTGAGACGAGACCTTTATCTAACAGTAGGTCAGTAATAGTGCGTTGATAACAAAATGCTTTTCAACTCTAACCTTCTCAAGTCACTGTTGCCCGGTGGTTTAAAGAGGTGTCCTTAGCAAAATGACATGGTGTGCCGCGGCTTAACTGAATTTGTATCATAGTTAAGTCAATGAGCGAAGGTTACCACTTACCTTCAGGGGGACTATAGCTCGACTGCCACCATGAGCATTAAAAATAAGTGCAGAATCGTTCAATTGCTCGTTGAAACAAAAAGTTGTAAAGAAACAAGGTCAGGTTAGTGAACTAAGGCCTAAATTAGATAATGCCAACACGAGGACAGTAATAAGAGACAAGAAACCTCTAATAACAGGGACCTTACACAGAAGTATGAAATAATTTTAGGGCCCCGCCGACACCAGTCCCCCGGGTGTGGCGGTGGGGTTGGTGACTTTGGTGTGTAGTCTCCCTAAGACGCAAGGCTTAACAGCTTCACGAGCTCAACGAACTGCTACATTATTCATGGTATCTTATCAACGATATTGCTAATCAATTCTTTGTTTAAATTAGATTGTTAGGAAATGTCTGATACTACAACGTACATAACAAAGCATCACGAATGTATTTCCCGAAGGGGTAGGGTAGGGTGTATTACACACCCACGGTTCGCCAGCTATGTTTAAGTGCCACGTAATAGAGGGCGAACCTTTTGACGTCTTCCGAGCACATTTCCAAACTCCGGGCTGCTACTGAGATTTTTTCTTTTTACGGAAAAGCTCAATAATACAGCCCTACCCGAGGATTGAACCCGAGACCTTCATGATCAGCAGTCGCTCACACTACCGCTGCACCACAGAGCCAGTTACAAGATACTACAAAGCATATGTTTTTTTGCTGGATCGTCCTCCTACCCTGTCTAGAAATGATGTGGTGTGTATTTGTGTCCAACTCTTTTTTTATTTGTTACTACTGGACGAATTTTGATGAATCTTTTGGTTGATAGCTCTTGATTAGATTGAAAACCTCTTTTATTTCGTTATATATCAGGAACCTGAGATATACCTAACCTAAAAACTAGTTTTTTTTTTCTGTGGCGTTTATAATATTGAAAGATATGGAATTCTATGCCCTAAATTAAATAATTTTAATTTATTATATTTATTTTTAATGTATACAAACCTCGTAGGCGGTGCCTGAATCCTCGCCTCGCTGACACTGCTCAAACTCCCAACATAAGCATTATTCACGTACACAAACTCAGTGTTCTTAGAACCTCTACTCTTGTCTCTCAATCTCCTGTCGTAAGAGCCTTCAGGGTGGCTCTCTCTTCTCTTACTCCGAGGCACTTCCACTTTGACATCCTGAAGATGGCCAAGGGAAACTCCTTTCTTGTACATTTTTGTTTTGATAGGAGCGATTATCGAGACATTTCGCGGCCGACTGCCGTTTGAGTTATCGTGTACAGTGACGTCACTGATAAGCAGGTGCGCTGATAACGTTGGATAATAGTGTTACTGTTTTATTTGATAGGATTTAACCGTTTTTATCGGATATTTATAGATTTTTTTTTTGTTTTTGTTCAGTTTTATTTTTTTATTTCTGTCTGATATACAAATAATAATATTATTCGTAGTGTCTGATGTTGACGTGAATATTAAATAATTGTAGACTGTAAAAGTTGTTGTGTAGATGAAACTAGTATTTAGATTTACTAACGAAATAAATTGTTTACTAGTTTTAAGTCTAACTAAAAATTTTATCAAAATTTGTTTAGTAGATTTTGTGTGATGTATAAACAAACAAACAGACAAAAATAAAAAATAAAATGTTTTTATTAAACACAAAGTGAAAAATGTGAAATGTATAGTGCTAATCATGTCAAATGCTACAAATATATATAAAAATGTTTTTATGTTCTGAAGCGCCTAAATAGTCTTGTCTAATACAGTATTTATTCTCAAATATCTTAAATGTACAGACACAGCTCAATTAGAGCTTTATAATGCACTTATAGAGAATTATACATAAAGTTAGGGAGTTACTTTTAGGCTTAGTTAACCCCAGGATAAGGAATAGGACGATTAGCTCTGCACTCTCACTCACCATTCAATACACAACATTAGGAATATACATCGATATTCTTCAAGTCAGTGGTACTTCCCCTACATGTATACGTGCATATGTATACACACTGATAGTACTACGTATATGTATACACACTGATTGTAGCCAACCTCCGCATTTTGAATGACACACAAACAAAATTCTTTCAACGTTATCTAAAGTAAAGTACTTATCAGTATATCTACGTGCAAATTGTTTAAACTAACAGAGATTCAGGTCACCATACTACCTAATACCTTATCACAAAATCTTTAGGTATCGTAAAAGCCGACTAAATGTTGACAACGACCTGGGGTTATCCAGCAATGTTTCTGTTAATGATTTCACTCTCAAAAAGAGTTGATGTCGGGATACAAGACATTACATTAGTTATTAAGCTTAAAACGTAGATTGTGGTATGTCCTCACCGCTTTATTTATTTACTAGCTGAAGTAGCTGACCCGTGCCCACATCGTTGGGCGGTAAACATTAAAAAAAATGCGTGTACTTAAGTATGTACGCGCGTGAAAAGTTATACTTCTTTGGCGTCATTAATAACTAAAGTAATTATTCGTAACTGCAAAACTTGTCATAGTTATGTTTTTAAATACCTTGTTCGATAAAATAATTATGTCTAATGTCACTAGATGGCGTTAGTAACATTTTTGAAATTTCATATGTCGATGTTAAGAGTTTAAGTGCTTTCATACCCCCCTCCATGGTAGCGTTAAACGTTTAACGCAACCTTTTGTAAGTCGCATTAGAAGTAGGTATAACTTCAAAAACCGTCTAATAGAAATACCACTCCATATAAAAAAACTACTTTTTTTGACTTAAATATAAAAGTTAGACATTAAACTGTCGCTGACTTTTTTGTAGGTATTATCAAGCTATACAACTTTTCTCTAGAACTCAATCATATACCTACCGGCTCATTGTTAAGGCATCGTTCGTTAGAAACGTTTTCGTTCTCCTACTTACTTTGCAAATCCGACTACAATGAAAAACTCTTTTAATTTTTCCGGCTAGTATTACAGCCTATGACACTCACAAATAACGTGGATTTCTATTGGTAAAAAAATTTCATAATCGGTTCAGTAGATCCAGAGATTATCCCCCTTTTTTTTTTGTTGAGGCGGGAAAAAATGTTCCTAACCGCACACCCTATCGTTCGGGGCAACGACCAGGGTAGTGTGGGGCCTGCACCCACTAAAGAAACCCGCTACGTGCCGTCTCTCCGCCTTTATTGGCGGGCCACTGGAACTAAGTTACATTCCTTCGGTGGTCCGCCGGCGGCTTACCCTTTCGGATACCCTCTATTGAACGACGCATCCGCACACGGAGCGTCGCACCTTCGCGGGAGGCCTTGCGGGTAGCGGACGTTCCCCGGTCCATCCACCCGCAGCCTCAGCTAGGGCGGCATGAGGTGCAAGTACCTGCGCCTGCACCGCCCCGGTCGCTGGCGGCTGTTAGGGTCAGCGGAAGAATCCTCCTCCCTGGCCCTCTCCGCCGCTTCCTTCCGCGAGATGATCTCCTCGCAGAAGGCAGCGACCGCGGCCCAATTCCTGTCGCTGCCAAGCATCGCTCTGACAACGCTCGGCAGCGAGAGTCCCCCCCTATTGCCGCGACAAGTTCACGGCGCTGCTCGGCCCAAGCCGGGCACGACTCGAGCGTGTGCTGCGCCGTGTCCTCGTCGCAGCCGCAATGGTGGCAGCCCGGAGTCGCTTCCCTCCTTGCGACTATGTGCAGATATCTGCCGAAGCAACCGTGCCCCGACAGCACCTGCACCAGTCGGAAAGTAAGGACTCCGTGCCGTCGCCCTGCCCACTCTTCCAGCACTGGCTGGATTTTCCCTACGGTCCGAAGACCGGCCCGGGGTGCCTCCAACCGCGCCCTCCAGCTGGCCATGGCAGCTTGGCGGGCGTCGCACTGCCATCTGGCCACCACGCTGGGTGAGAGACGTCCACCCCCCTCCCGCTCTTGCGACGCCCGCTGATACACCTCGGCGAGCACCTCCGCCTCCAAGTCCCATGGAGGGATTCCGGCCAACGCGCAGGCCGCCTCCGTCGACACCGTGCGGTATCCACGTATGACCCTGGACGCAACGACTCTCTGTGGCCTCCACAGAAGAGCCCTATTCATTGCATCCGGGGACTCCGCCCACACGGGTGCGCCGTACAGCGCTATCGACCGGACCACCCCCGCGTAAAGCCATCGGCACGCATTTTTGGGTCCGCCCATATTCGGCATGAGCCGTGCAAGGGTGGAAGCCGCACCGACGAGCCTCGGGGACAGTTGACGGAAGTGCTCGCGAAAGCGCCACCGTCCGTCCGTTAAGTATCTGGGCCTGCACCCGAATTTGGACCCCGTACACAGTGATCGAGGCGCCAGCAGGTGGCCGACGTCGAGGCCCATGGAAAAGCAGGGCCTCCGAATTGTCCAGGGCCACCCTTAGCCCCAGCGCCCCGATCCTCCTGACCACATCCGAGGTCCCTAAGGTGGCCAGGAACGCCGCTTCCTCGAAGTTTCCACTCCGGGCCATGACCAGCGTGTCATCCGCATAGCAGATGACCGCAAGCCCGGGGGGAACCCGACAGCGTATCACCCAGTCCTAACCGATGTCCCACAGGAGCGGCTCTAGAACCGAACCCTGTGGGACACCGCACGACATGGGTCTCCTCACAACGTCCCCTATGCGGCTCTCATAGAGAACGCTGCGGCCCTCAAGATAGTCTGCCACTAGCCGCCCCTGAGGCGGGCACCCCGTGATATTGGAGCGCCTCCCTGATGCAGCTGAATGGCAGACTGTTGAATGCGTTGGCGGTGTCAAGCGACACCGCCAACAGCACTCCACCGCCAGCGACAACCGCCGCGGCCGCGGCCCTCACGCGCATGATCACTCCGACCGTCGAACGACCAGCTCGAAAACCAAACTGGGCGTCCGACAAGTCGGGTCCGACGTCGCGCAGGTGCTGGACGATGCGGGCAGTGAGGATTCTCTCCAGGAGCTTACCCGCCTCGTCCAGCAGCACGTTGGGCTTGAAGACCCCGACCGAATCCGGCGTCCGACCCCGGCTTCGGCAGGAGTACCAGCCTTCCCTCCTTCCAGCAGTCACGAAACCGTCCGGACGCCAGGCACGCATCGAACAGTCCCCTGAGGCGGGGCTCCAGGTGATCCAGAGCCAGGGCCAGCACCCCATCGAGGTTGCGCCGCCGACAGCGGGTGTAGGACCTCCGGGCACGAATGCACGCCGCACGGAGATCCGCCAGCTCCTGGGACCACCAGTAGGAAGGGGCTCCTTCCTTGGAGGAGGACGTCGCACACGGAGCATGGCCGAGTCGCACACCTCCGTAATCGCAGCGCAAAATCGGCCAGCTGTAACGTCCACCCCCTCGGTCAGGACCGGTGAAGACAGCCACGATTGAATGATGGCTGCCTCCGCCAGTAGGTCCCTATCTAGCCTGCCCACAGCCCACCGCGGGAACGCGGAGTTCTGCGCGCCGTGTGACCCCTACTGGGGCCCTGAAGGGACCGGGAGACCTCAATCCGGATATGTACCGATGATCGGACAAGGTCTCAACATCCTCCAGGACACACCAGTTCCTCACTCGTGCTGCGACGTCGGTGCTAGCGAACGAAAGGTCCACTATCGACCCACCCCGTCGCCGCACGCACGTGTTGACGGAGCCTCTGTTAAGCAGACAGAGGCCCGTCGACGCTGCCCACTCTACCACTGCCGCTCCACGGGCGTTCGTCGCAGGGGGGGTCCCACAACCAGAACGTGGCTAGATGCCAGAGAGATTATCCCCTACATCCTCACAAACTTTACCTCTTTATAATATTAGTATAGATGTAGAAATAAATGTTTTCTTTCTTTCCTTATTTTGCTGTTGAAATTTCCAACGCCGATATGTGATAACTGCATTAAAGTAGCCGGATGGTATACTTATCTCTTACCCTTTTAAGACAAATATAGATGATCGTTACTTAACATGGTATAAGCTTAATATAAAAAAGCTCTTTATCTCACAGATTTATTACAAATTATTACGGGTAAGGGCTAATTAGTGGAGTGTGTGATGACGTGTAGGTAGCTAACAACCCGAGTATGACCAGTCGCAGCCTTGTAAGGCGTTCTTAATGAACACCCCGATCGTTTAGCTTTTTGTACTCATATTCATGTTGGGATTTCTTGAAAATCATTCAGGATAAGTACGTTGTTAACTGTTATGGCGAGCGTCTTATCTGCTATGTTTATTTTTAAACCAAATATTATTTAGACGTGTTAGAAGCAATGTGCAGTTAAAAATTTTAAAAAATATAATGACGAAATTCCCTGTTTAAACGACATTGGTACTCGTATATGTTATTAGAGCTCTACTTTGTTTTTAAAATTAAACTTCTCAGGTAGGTACTTACTCGTGTGTCGTGTCCGTATGTTGACGGACTAAGAATACAAGTGTCACCACCCCATTTTTTCCCACGGGTGTCGTATGAGGCGACTAAGGGAAATAAGCAATTGTCATCCATTGCATAACTGGTGGTAGGGCTTGGTACCAAGTGGGAGCACTCACTTGGTATCTGGCCTGAGCAGGTTGGTACTACCATTTTCCGTGTAAACGGCCATGAAGCACATCGTTGCGTTTTGGCTGTAGCAAGAGATAGCCGTTTATTCTTTCATTTCATATCTATGAAATGAAATGGTGACCACTGAAGGAATGTAATATGGTTCCGGTGGCCCGCCAATAAAGGCGGAGAGAAGGCACAAGGCGGGTTTCTTTAGTGGGTGGGGGCACCCTGTTCATTGCCACGAACGACGGGGTGTGTGGTTAGGAACATATTTTTCCACCTTAACAAACAAAAAAAAAGGTACCTACAATCATATCAGTGATTACTTGATTACTATTACGACATAATTCAGTTTTCCTGTTTATCGATAAACATTTATATAATTATGATCACTCATTAATATCAATTAATCACCGCCAGCTATAATCGCTGGGCTTTGGCGAAATTAAAATTTATGTTATAATTTTATTAGTTATAGTGTTTCTTTTGGTGAATAAGAGAGCCAGTGATACAAACTTATCTCTAATATTGGTCCACTCCACCTCCCTACCCCTATTTATCGTCCACCCTGTCCATCTCTCCTCATATCTCTTCCTGTGGTTGGAAACGCGTATACGGTAACCGCTTACCATAGTAATGCCGCTTACCATCACCCATATTTCTTTTTTTACCATCCCCTGTAATATAAAAAAGTGGTTTTGGAAGCTCTACTAGAATAAATTATTGCGAAATATAAAAAAAACGTTACCTCAGTTTGGATTCAAATTTCTTTGGGAAATCCTTTCCAAATGCTTTAACTAACTTTATATATAAGCCTGTACTAATCAATTTCTACATCTCATTATTACTATCTAAATAAATAAATACTTTGGAAAATCCAAAAGTGCACGCCTCATAATCTTCATTTTTCACAATAAAATTGATTATTTGATAAGTAACTAATAATGTATTGGTCTTACTAAGTAGTTTTCAATAAATCACATAGATAGCGCTAATTTCAAAAAGTACTAATGAGGTTTTCATGTCTTATACGCCATCTAGCGCTAATTTTAAGTAGTACTTCTATATTGGTCTATAGAAATAGTTCTCACGAAATAAGGATAGCACTAATTTTAGTGTCGCGTCGAGCGTAAATATTTACTATTTTTTTGTTTATTTATAACAATTAAACCACATCGAATCAGACCGTGAAAAGTGATAGGGCTTTCTTCGTAGTTATACTGTATCATAAAAGATAAAAAATACTCGATTAGTAAAGTATTTCGGTCGTTACCTATAATAATAATACATTACCTACAACACACGGACGTCCAAGACAGAACTTTTTTAAACAGTTTTTTAACTTGTTTAAATAACACAAATGGCACCAAAAATATCATGTGTTAAAAATAGTATTTTTTTCTTGATATGTGTGTATATATTATTTTACAAGTACAATATATATTATGATAAATAGAGATATTTTAAGTTTGAAAAATCAGTTGTTCATCGTGAAACGAGAGCAATACCCACCTCAACGCTTCGCTTATGAGGCGTGCAATAAATATTCACGGACATTTCACACAACGTCCTCTAGTCCTAAACTAAGCTTAACGCTTGTGCTATGGGTACCAGATTACTGATATAATACATAATATTCTTTCTTTTTTTGTAAATACATACAATAGATAGAAAATACCCAGACGCAGTACCAATATCTGTGTACATCCCACAAATAATTGTCCTGAGTGGGAATCGAACACATGACCTCGTGCATGGAAGTTGGTTACACTACCGACTACGCCACGAGGCCCGTCTAATAGACGCTCACGAGCCCTCTAGCGTGTCAAGCGCTCAAAAACTAAAATAATAAGTTAGAAAAATACTTGATGTTACAGACCGTTGTGTTAACAAACCTCTCTATTTCAGATGTTAATTGTGAAAGTAACTTGCTAATTGTACATATTAAATGAAAATGTATGTGATTGCTCAATCTTTATGTGAGAGTGTAAAAGTTTCAAGAATCTTACACATACTTAGTATAAAATAATGACGCTCCCCGTAAATTAAATTAACACAAAGTGCAAAAATGTGAATTCGCAAATAACAGTCACGAGCAGGATTTGAACCTGCATCTCCTGGAATACCGTCCCGAATGATTTGCCAATTCAGTCATCATGATAATTGCTGGGAAATGCGAAATTCGATAACACATTCCTTCTCAATGTCTTGGTCTTGCTCTTCGTGCTAAAATGGTTTTCTCTGTTATGTATAACATTTTCAGGCAGAATACAGGCTAAAAAGATTCTTACTAACTTCTAAAGTACAAATTATTTGTGAATAAGGAAAAAGAGATTTTGTTTTGCACTACCGGGAAACGAACCCGCGCCTTTTCCAATCAGGGGAAGTGCTCTGAACCACTGAGCTATAGTACAGATCTTTCGATCATCCCAATCTACTTATCACATTTTGTCTTTACGATCAACGCCATCTATCGGAAGCATTTACATGCATCAAACCAATATAGTAAGTTTAATTTTGCAATTAAAATTCATACTATTTGATGGCGAGAAAAAAAAAATTACTTTTTATTTATTCACAAATAATTTGTACTTTAGAAGTGGCGGAGCATGTCAAATGCTAAAAAATATAGATCAAAAATCTTACTAACTTATTAAATGTAAAAGTGAGAGTGTTTGTTTGTTGCTGATAGTGCCGAAATGGTGGTCTTCCTGAACGTTGGTTTGCCAATTAACAAAAAAAAATCATCTGTTATGTTCAGTCTTATTTTTTTGCCGGGACAAATATACCCGTCACCTCGTCGTTCGGGCCGATGAACAGGGTAGTGTGGGGCACTCACCCACTAAATAAACCCGCCGTGTGCCGTCTCTCCGCCTTTATTGGCAGACCACTGTTACATTACTTCAGTGGTAGTTCGGTTTAACCTAAACTAGTTGCGCGTTTGAATAAAATATTTTTTTTTTTACCCTTAGTGGTAAATGTCAATGAGCGATCACTGCTTAATATCGAATCTCGTCTGCCTCCTTTTTTAATGACGAAGATCTATAATATACAAATATTTTATAAACTTATTTTTCTGTTTCAGAAAATGGAGTTACTCCACGTAATTATAAAATCTGGTCCATCACCTCGCCCCCTGGCGTGGTCTCTCGAAGTCTCAACGTCAGAGACTGGTGACGACTGGCGCATGATTAAAGCGTTTGGCGATAGAGATCACTGTCGAAAGCTATGGGACTTGAGACCAGAGCGAAGAAGACGGAAGGCCAGAGCGGCGAAGAGGACCAACAGAGCTGATAAACCTGTTTGTTCTACCCAGTTCGTGAGCCCAAAACCGCTGGAGAATGGAGAGGTAATTGTCGATAATTTTTGATACTATTCAATGACTGGGTGTGTAAACTGCCTCTGTGGTGCAGTGGTAGTGTGAGCGACTGCTGATCATGAAATCTCAGGTTCGATCCCCGGGTCGGGCAGTGTCATTGAGCTTTTTCGCAAAAAGAAAAATTCTCAGTAGCAGCCCGGAGTTTGGAAATAAGCCTGGTAGACGGCAATAGGCTCAGCCCCACGTGGGACTTAAACATAGCTGGCGAATCGTGAGTGTGTAATACACCTCTGCCTATCCCTTCGGGGAACACAGGCGTGATGCTATGTTTATATGTGTATGGTCATTGACTGGGTACCTCTTGACCGCGATAACGGGGTACAAGACCGGATTTTTTTCAGTTGCGCTCGAAGATTAAAATATTTTTTTTTAAAGACATCACGCCGCACTGAGGAGTATTCCTTGTATCGTGGGGGACTTTACAAACATACAATTTCACGGACACCAAGTACACCCACACTCAGAACAACCAGTTGTGGATCACACAAAAAGTTGTCCTGTGTAATAGGAATCGAACCCACAACACACGGGTGGGAAGCCGGTGTCTAAACCACTGCGCCATCTGTGCAGTCTAATACTTTCTGCTTTATTTTATTCCTTTTACGACACATTTGAGACGCATATGTTTAAATCTTTCAAAAATCAATATTTCAGATGCACGTTGGTTTGGGTGAGGGAATATCCGCCCGCAGAGTACGAATCTCCTTCCGAGCGCCACATCCGGCATCCCCAAAACAGCAGTACTATACGGTGCGGACGCTGACCCTCGCGGCCAGGTGTCTCTGCCACGGACACGCTGATAAGTGTGATGTTAATGCACAGGTTTGTGATGAGCTCACTGAATATATAGGAATGTATTTGCAAAACTGAGAGCAAGCTGGAATATAAAATTTTAATTTTAAATTACTATTTCGTTTGTAAGTTGTACGTATGGTTAGTGTTTTTGGAACAATTAACTTAAGACCGAAGAGCCCCCTCTTTAGACTTAAAGAGAGATAGAGCGTAATATTCTCCTCCAGCCTTGGTGAAATCCACTTCTAATTTACTAGCTGCTATCGACGACTTCGTCCACGTGGAATAAAATTTTATAGATGGCGCTAATTTTAAGAAGTGCTACTAGATATTATTGTTTCCATAGAAGTAGTTCTCACTAAATAAGGTCGATAGCGCTGGTTTTAGTGTATGATCGAATCGACCATACATATTCAAACTATTTTTTTTGACGGTTCGATTCCCACTCAGGACAGTTATTTGTGTGATGTACATAGATATTAGCACTGCGTCTGGGTGTTTTCTATCTATTATATGTATGTATTTACAAAAAAAAGTAATATATGTATATTATATCCGTAATCTGGTACCCATAGCACAAGCTTTAAGCTTAGTTTGGGACCAGAGGACGTTGTGTGAAAATGTCCGTGAATATTTATATTTATTTTTGTTTATTTAATAACAATTAAACCACATCGAATCAGACCTGAAAAGTGATAGTGTTCTATTCCTAATTATACTGAAGTCGTTATCTTGTTAACAAACATACAGGATCCGTACATACAGACACACGGACGTCCAAGATACAACTTTTTTAAACAGATTTTTAACTAGTTTAAATAACAAAGATGGCATCAAATATATCATGAGTATTAAAAATAGTGTTTTTTCTTGATATGTGTGTGTATATATTATTTTACAAGTGCAATATAAAATATGATAAATAGAGATATTTAAAGTTTGAAAAATGAGTTGTCTTTCGTAAAGTGACACTAATAGCCGTGTGGGGCCGACTTTAGAATTGTCCCACCCCCCTTCGCCCATGGGAGTCGTAAGAGCCGACTGACGGAATACCGTGGGAGTGGGCAGCAGCACTCCTTCGTGTATTAACAACATCCACTGCGATCGCCAACCCGCCTGCCAAGCGTGGCGATTACGGCACTATTCCCCATTCTTGGGGAGGCCTATGTCCAGCAGTGGACTTTAAAAGGCTGATGGATGGGACACTAATGCCCACCTCAACGTTTCGCTTATGAGGCGTGCAATACAAGTAACCTAAACTACTCCATTAACATAAAGTGCGAAAACGAAACATCGAAAATAACAGTCACAACAGGATTTGAACCTTTTTTTTTTATTAAGACGTAAAAAATGTACCTAACCGCACACCTTGTCGTTCGGGGAACAAACAGGGTATTGTGGGGCCCTCACCCACTAAATAAACCCGCCGTGTGCCGTCTCTCCGCCTGTATTGTCAAACCATTGGAACTGCGTTACAGTGGTGACAGGTGCAGCCGTCACGCCTTAAAAAATATTACAAATATATAAAATATTATATGGACTGGGGATCGAACTTGATACCATTGTCTTTTTAGTCCTTAGTTTTACCACTAAGCTATCACTGCTTACCAATATTAGCCATTTTAAAAGCCAATAATACTAATAATATGTATTATACAGGGTGCAAAATGCGAATGTGTTCACGGTACGTGCGGGTCTCACTGTCATCGCTGTTGCTCCGGAGGTACCTGGGCTCCCCACCAGCCTTGTGAACAAATAGATCAACCCTGCTTCTGCGGGGAGAGGGGAGCCTGCTCCTATGACGACACGGGCGCGATACTCTGTGTAAACTGTACGGTTGGTATTCAACATGTTTTTTCATGTAAACCTTCCACGGGTCGCCGTGATAATGAACCTCACGCTAGAATGCGCTGTACATGGGTAATAATAGCCATGTAAGTCCTCTAGCATAGTTTCTATTGGGTTCCGTTAAGTCACCAGGGTTTTACAGAATTATTTTTGGCAGAAATAATACTTAACTTAATCATTTGACGTGTAGTTCTATTAAAAAAATAAAGTGAGAGGAGAGTTCCTTTGTCCTAGAAGCCTATAGGTAGATTAACCGTGTGGGGCCGGCTTTAGAATTGTCCCACCCCTCTCCACCCATGGGAGTCGTAAGAGTCGTCTGAGGGATCTGGGGACTCCCCCGGTATTCCCTCAGTCGGCTGCTATTAATACTCGAAGAAGTGCTGTGCTAACATCCACTGCGATCGCCAACCCGCCTACCAAGCGTGGCGATTACGGCACTATCCCCCATTCTTGGGGAGGCCTATGTCCAGCAGTGGACGTTAACAGGCTGATGGATGGATGAATGGAGAAGCTTATGAACATCTGATCCTTAGCCTTGAGGAAACATGGTTGCGTGTAATATAAGCATAGACTACAGAACATGTATGTGATTGTGTACAAAAGGAATTTATGGTTATAGTATTCTTAAGAAACGAGCATCTCAATTACATCAAAATAAATGATTTAAGGAAATTCGGCTTGTTATCTTTTTGTATGAATTCAAATGGTAATGACTAAAATTGCGTTATTCTCTTTTTGTTTATTGCTAATGGTGGCAGACGAGCCAAGGCCCACCTGATGGTAAGTGGTAACCGTCGGTCATGGACTCAACTATACCGAGAATATTGTCAAACCGCTGTGCACCATTTCATTTCTAAGATATGAAATTAAAGAATAAACGGTTATGATACAGCTAAAACCACTGACGTGCTTCATGACCCGTCATACATGAGTCGGTGGTACCGACCCGTTCGGGCGTGATTGCTAGTCAGTACTCTTAATTGGTACCCAGCCCTATCACCAGTAATGGAATGTGTGATAATTGCTTACTTCCCTTACTTTAACCGCGGGAAAGGATGGGGTGGTTGTATTCTTAGTCCATCATCACACGGACAAAATCAATTCAATATATAGTAAGGAATAGTAACGATATAAAACAGAAATTGATTACTGCGTGAACAGCCTTAAATTTTATATTAAAAATATTCTTAGTACATTTTTTGTTCAGGTATTATTCAATTGTGTTTATTTTACAGGAAAACAGAGCAGGGCCGTTGTGTGACAAATGTCGGTTCGGGTATTACAACAACATAGCTGACGGACTCTGCGTGCCTTGTGACTGCGATCCTCAAGGATCTGATGGTGGGTCTAAATTCTATTACTCATAAAAACTAACGCAGCTCTATTATCACTATTTTAATTAAAATTTTATTTTATTCCTTTTCAACAAAGTACAATAGAAATATAACAGAAAGTGACATAAAATCTATCAGCTTAAACAGGATTATGTTTTTATGAATAGTCTATTTTAATATTATAAAAAACCACACTTCTTATCTTGATGCTTAGACAAAGTATAATAATACTGCTATTTTTAACGCCATCTATCTGTAAGTAGTATAGTACTAGTAGTAGTAGTAGTAGGTATAGTTTTAATCTTGAATTATGAACACTGGCGGTAGATGGCAGTAGTAGACAATTATACAAACAAAAATAGCCATTAGTCCAAATGATTATTGTGATAACATTATTTATTTTCAAAGCTTTATTTCTTTTATTTTAGTCTTGTCCCTTTATCCCCGAAGGGGTAAGTTGGGGTGTTACTTAGTTCTAACATAATAAATAGCAATCTTGTCGCCATTTTTCTTTCAGAAAATTCTCCACATTATCTTTATATTTATTTTATACAACGCGGGTGGCAAACGAGCATAGGCCGTATGCCTATGCTCGTTTGCCACCCGCGCCACCTAATGATAAATAAGCGGTTACCGTAACATATATATAAACGCTAGCAAGAGCTGAGGCTTTATTAGCATGTCGCCAACTTCATGGAAAGGGGTAGTAGGTGGTGAGGAAGGATAATTAGAAGAGGATTGAAGATAAGGAGGGATTTTGGGCCTCAGGCGCTATCACTCACCATACGAAATACAACTATAGCCTAGCCATTTTTTCACACTGATCTTCTGTGAGTTAGTGGCTTGCCCGATCAAGCCGGCCCATTCTTGCTGGGACTGAAGAATGCTTTAATTAGGCTAAGTAAGTATATCTGATGGGCCTCGTGACATAGTCGGTAGTATAACCGACTTCCGTGCACAAGGTCGTGGGTTCCATTTCCACTCAGCACAATTATTTGTGTGATGAACATAGATATTTGTACTGCGTGTTGGTGTTTTCTATCTATTATATATATGTATTAAAAGTAATTAGGTATTATATCCGTAATCTGGTGTGCTATGGGTGCACAAGCATTAAGCTTAGTTTGGGACCAGAGGACGCTGTGTAAAAAATGTCCGTAAATATTTATTTATTTATTATCTCTACATTTATACTCAGGATCCTGCACGTGGAATAAGAAGCATCATCAAAAAGTCTGTACCTGTCATCCCGGGTTCACAGGCCACCTGTGTGATTTATGTGATAACCCTGGGACCGTGTACCCCAACTGTCAGGTTGTCACCCATCCGCGGTGCAAGTGTGACCCTCGTGGAATTGTAGACTCCGCCAGAACATGTGAAGATGTTTGTGAATGTAAGGTGAGTGGAATGTGGTGATTTTATAAACTGTATATAATTGATCATTATTCTTGAAACTGGTTTGTTCCTGTTCTGATACTATTGAAACATCTGAATTGTTTTGTAAAAGTAGTTTTGAAAAACTATTACGCAATTATGCATATATTTTTGTCGAATAATTTGTTGTCACTGTCCGGTGAAGCGAAATACAGAGGAACCTTGTATGTCAACCTGAATTGATCAGCGTGGTGGGTTATCCCTTTAACTCTGAGAAGAGACCTATGTCGATGAGTGGAATAGGTAAAGAAAGAAAAATGTGATCTAGAAATGGATTATAAACATAGCATCACGCCTGTATTCCCCCAAGGGGTAGGCAGAGGTGTATTACACACCCACGACTCGCCAGCTATGTTTAAGTCCCACGTAATAGGGGGCGAGCCTATTGACGTCTACCGGGCACATTTTCAAACTCCGGGCTGCTACTGAGAATTTTACTTATTTTTTTTTTTACGAAAAATCTCGATTACCCTGGCCGACCCGGGGATCGAACTCGAGACCTCATGATGAGCAGTCGCTTACACTACCGCTGCTTACGAGTACTATATATTGCGTTAGCTTAGTGGTTAAAGCGTTTCGAATGGATTTCCAGAACCAATTTAAACGGCAATCCGCAGCTGTTTGCTGTTTGTTGAACTCTTTTTAAAGTACAAATTATTTGTGAATGAGGAATACTGCTTGTATCGTGGGGGACTTTATAAATATACAATTTCATGAACACAAAGTACACCCAGACTCAGAACAACCATTTGAGGATCACACAAAGTGTTGCCCTGTGTGGGAACCAAACCCACAAACCAACAAAACTTAATTGGAAAGGCCGGCCACTCCGCCATGTGTATAGTCAGTCATTTATATGAGTATGTTGGTATCTATATTAAATGTATACATAGACATCCGCCTGTTTCCCAGAGCCATCGGTCATAAAGGGCCTCTTTACTGCCTATTTCTGCTCTCGTTGGTACAAGACGTGCCGCCTGAATAGTTAATTTAATTTTCTTCCCATAATTTATATTTATTCAAGCTCTTTGATAAATGATCCCAGGCGAACGTGGTGGGTGAGCGATGTGACGCGTGCGCCGCGGGACACTTCGGGCTCAGCGCGGACCTGGTGGCGGGCTGCCGGCCCTGCTACTGCTCGCACGTCACGGACTCGTGCAGCCTCGCCACCGCCCCAGATCTGGAGCCTTCCAGAGACGTACGTGGATATTGCATCACTAACTTATTTGTTTTATTCTGCATGATGGTGATAGATGTAAGTTGATATCGTGGTAGAACACTAACATCAAAGTAAATTACTGAGTGTCATGACTTTAATTAAGTTACGTACACTAAAATTGACTTCCAAGTAAGCTATGCTCTGTTATATTATGGACTAGCTGGTGTCCGGTGCGCTTCACTTCACCTAAAATAATCTACCATTTTAATACGTACAAAATTTCTTATCAATTCGACCTATGGTTCAAAAGATAAAAATCACTGCAAGCAGCGCCACCTGGCACTGACTTTCTGGGTGAATATCGAAACAAAACTATTTTCAAATCCATCAGGTGCTTCCATAGATTAATACGATCTTTATTTTTTCTCCTGTAATTAAATGTGCCTAAACTCGGGGCCTCTTCCCTGCCTCGTCTATCCCTGAATTTCAGTCTTAATTCTCGTAATTTTTTTTTATTTTTGTATTGCCGCCACGTTTCCGTGTGGTGACGGACTAAGAATACAAGTGTCACCACCCCATTCTTTCCCACGGGTGTCGTATGAGGCGACTAAGGGAAGTAAGCAATTATCATCCATTGCATGACTGGTGGTAGGGCTGGGTACCAAGTGGGAGTACTTACCTGGTATCGGGACCGAGCGGGTTTGTACCACCATCTGCCGTGTGACCGGCCATGAAGCACATCGTTGCGTTTTGGCTGTAGCAGGAGATAGCCGTTTATTCTTTCATTTCATTTCGGTGAAATGATATTGTGAGCAGCGGCTTGACAATACTCTCAGTATATTGAGTCCATGAGCGACGGTTACCATTTACCATCAGATGGGCCGTGGCTCGTCTGCCACTACATGCAATTAAAAAAAAAATTGTTGCCTTAGTGATTTTTGAGTGCGCGTCCGCTCGCGATCAAGACAGTTTCAATCATGTCGCGTATTTGTATGTTAGCGGCAAAATCCGCTTGCGCCATGAACCACCAGTCACTCAGGACGTGCACTAAAGAGGTTTCACTTTAAAACCCTCTTCAGCTAGGTACTTAATTAACAAAACTATTTAGACAAATAAGATCAGGTTATTCTGTTTTAGGTTATTTTGCCGCTAGGAGAAACGTGGCAAATCACAAACCTTCAAGGCAACGAGACACTGGAGCCCTCTGTAGACGAACAAGGAAAGCCGATCATCATTAGCTATGAGGTAAAATTTTAATGGAAAGGAACAGACGCGGTCTCTGAATGTTGGCCTTATATCAAGGTTCAAAGTTGCTCAGCGGGCCATGAAGCGGGCTATGCTTGGTATTTCCCTACGTGATCGAATCCGTAGGAGAACGATAGTGACCAACATAGCCCGCCGGGTTGCCATGCTGAAGTGGCAATGGGCAGGCCACATCGCTCGACGAACCGACAACCATTGGGGAAGAAAGGTTCTCGAGTGGCGACCACGTATCGGACGGCGCAGCGTAGCGCACGGCCCCCCACCAAATGGGACGACGATCTGGTCAAAGCCGCGGGGAGCCGTTGGATGCGGTCGGCACAGGTTCTCTTGGAGAGGCCTATGTCCAGTGGTGGACGTCGAAAGGCTGATGGATGGATGGATGGATGGAAAATGTTAATTAGCTTACACCCGGTTACTTTTTAAGCCTCATAGTTTTATTTCCATCAAATCATCCTTCAAAAGTTTTGAAAAATTACATGTTCCAGGTAGAAGGGTGGGAGCACTTCTACTGGGTGTCGAACTCGTTTACTGGAGAACAGCTGGCGGCGTATGGCGGGGAAGTGCGAGCTTTAATTTACTGGAGCATCGTCAGAGGAGATACGGGCGATAACCCCACATATGGACCTGATGTTATACTCATTGGGGCTGGTATGGTTATATTTTTCATACGTTTTTACAACCTGTTTACACTTCATATACTTTCCAGAAAATAACTATTTTTTTAACGTAACATTTTTCGAAGATAATAAATTAGTTTTCCCCACGGAGTACAGAAATACTGTACTCCGTGGTTTTCCCTATTAGAAGGAAAATACTCTTCAAAATGGGGTGTAAAATTACAATTACGAAGTCATTTTGAGATGGGATTATTTCGTCAATAATATTTAGATGAAATTGATTGGACAAAAACAATAAGTAATTTCTTTCACGTGAAAGAGAATGCTAGAAAGCCATGTATCTCGAGTTCACAACAGTTCTCCTAATGGTTGTAGTAGAATTTATTATTAAGTAGCGGCTCATTTACGCCTCTGATATTACTGATTGTATGCGTAGGACTGCTTACTAATTACAGTAAAATATATTGATTATTTTATTTGTATGGACAACTCCACATTTTTTTTATTCCATGTAGTGTCAGACGAGCCACGGCCCATCTGATGGTAATTGGTAACTGTCGCTCATGGACTTAACTATACCGAGAGTATTTTCAAGCCGCTGCTCACCATTTCATTTCACCGATATGAAATGAAAGAATAAACGGCTATCTCCTGCTACAGCCAAACCGCAACGATGTGCTTCATGGCCGGTCACACGGTCAACTCCACATTATTGACGATTTTCAATTATATTATTTTAGCTTATAACAGCTTATTTCCTGTAAAATAATCTACAAAAACTGTAAGTGCCGCCTCAAAGAGACTTACATCAATTTAGTAATGCTTCATGTTTCACTTAATAAGCTCGTTTAAAAAAATACTACGTTCTCACTGTAACAAAGTAGTTGTATTGGCATTTAATTCTCAGATGATACAAGACTAGCCTACTCCAACGTGAGTCACGAGAGTCCAGGACAGCTGCAAATCTCTGTGCCTTTAATTGAAGGCAGTTGGTTCGTAATGGGAGAAGACAGAGAAATAGCTACTAGGATACAACTGATGGATGTACTTCGAGACTTAAAGGGCATCATGTTGAAGGCGCATTATCATTTTGATCAGGATGAGGTAATTTCTTGCTTGCTTAGTAACATATTGTTCAAGTGGTAGAGCTTTGCTTATCTCAACATGAATGAGCCGGCTCAATCGGAGAATTACCATCCTCTTAGAAAAGAACAGCGTGATGTAACGGGAGTTATAAAAGAAAAAATTGAAGTAAGAGTTATAAAAGAGAAGATAGGTAACTATTTATTACATCTGGGAAGAAAATTTTGGTTATAGAGCCTGTTGTATGAGTTTTGTATCTGAGATTCCACACGTCAAGCGTCTCATTACGAATAAGTCGCTTCACGTGTGAAACAGGGACTTTACAGTAATCTGGGTTCCGATCTAAATATTACTTAAAAGGCTACTAATGTCGTTATGTGTTTGGTTTACTTATGTTAAATAATATTACGTTATCTATACTATTATAAAGCTGTAACAGCTGGTATACATTTTATCCCGATACCACAGAGTAGATACTAGTCCTACGGACAGAAACATCACTTTCATTAAAACTTGTCCAAAATCTCTCTATAAATAGCCTACAAATCTTAATAATAATACCAATTGTTCGCAGCGAGAAGAAATGTACCTTATGTACACATAAATACAGTTGAGATTGTTTTGCCCGTCGCATGATCCACGTGCAACCGTGTCATGCAACGAATGCGCTAGGGTTGGTTGTTGATAGGGAGGGAACATTCGCTACTGAGCGTCGTCTAGGCTAGGCCGCGACTGGAATTGGGCCGCGGTCGCTGCCTTCTGCGAGGAGGTTATCTCGCGGAAGGAAGCGGCGAAGAGGGCCAGGGAGGAGGATTCTTCCGCTGAACCAAACCGCCGCCAGCAACCGGGGCGGCGCAGGCGCGAGTACTTGTGCCTCAAGCCTGCGCCTCAAGGCTGCGGGTGGATGGACCGAGGAACGTCCCCCAAGTAACACAAAAGTGCTGTGCAGCAGCAGAGTAACAGTCCACTGTGGAAACATAACCTGTATTAGCTAGCTGTATAACAGCTGTGAATGCGCATTTTCAGCTGTTGTAACGCTTATTTGAGGACAAATTATACAGTACTTAGTTCTAAACTGCCTGCTTAGTTGCATTATATTATCGTTAATAATGGTAACAGTCGTCGCAAGAGCTGAGTATTGGCTTATTAAGAGGAAGAGTGTTACCTATTATGCAGCACAAATGTATACTATAACCTTTTAATACGCTTTCATACAGATTACAGTACACTTGTGAGACATTGTAACAGTTTATATATTCATCATCTGCATTATACTCCCCAATTGGTAGTCGACAAAGTTATTAATTCTAATGTGGTGTCTCGGCAACAAATTAAAGTATTAATGGACATTCAAAATATTTAGGAGAGTAAACTCAGATAATTGTTTCATTACTTGTGATAATCTTATTGGGAATGCAAGTTTTTTGTCAAATACCATACATATTTAGATGAAAAATTTCATACGCCCTAAAAATATAACTGTTTTCGAAGAAAAACCTGATATGCTGGGCTCAAAGTGATTTATTTTTTACGTGAAATTGGTTATCTACCATAAACATAGAATTTAATTAAAACTGTTAACGCGTAAATAACATAAAATACAACCTTCTTTCAATTCCATTTCCTAAAACAAAACATAACAAAATAATCAAGGTATATTTTTTAAAGGTTATAAAGTTTAAAATGGTCGAGTACCAATGTGAACCTTAAAAGTCACAAATAAAGGCTACCGGTGAACCAAATAAACTGGTTTTTAAAATTAAACACAAAGTGAAAAATGTAAAATCGAAAATAATTTTTCACTTTGTGTTTAATGTATAGTGTTAAGCATGTCAAAGGCTAAAAATATATATAAAAATATCTAAATGTGTTTTAAATCCAAGCTTTAGCAATCCGCAATTAACCTATTTTTAAGAAATGCAGTAAAAAAACCAAATTACATTTTATTTCTCAGAGGAATTGATATTCCGTTATGCCAATATGGTGAATAAAATAGCCCTTAAAACTTCCCTATCTTTTTATTTTCTGTAGGAAATATTTGCGCTTTATCTTCTATAGCTTTTCCATTGCCACTTTCATCTGAACTCTCACAAACAACGTTGGGAAAATCAGCATAATATGAATTCAAAATACTTTCTCCTACATAGTTATTTTCTTACCTTACCTTATCTTACCTATCATCACGCCATTTCCCTTGCGGGGTAGGCAAAGAGAACAGAGTGCCAAGAGGCTCTATTCTTGCATACATCTCTCGCTTCCTCAACATTCATAACTCTCTTCATACACGCTCGCCGGTTTCGGAGACTCCTGACTCCACCTTCCTTCAATACATGACCGATTTGCTCTAGGTAGGTGAGTCTCACCACTAAAGTAATCCAATCCAACACAGTACCAGTGGCCCGTCAACATAGGCGGAAAGATGGCACACTTCGGGTTTCTTTAGTGGGTGAAGGCCCCACACTATCCTGTTCGTTGCCCCGAACGACGGGGGTGCGGTTAGGTACATTTTTTCCTGCCTAAACAAAAAAAAAAGGGTTTGCAGGTCAGATGCGGACTGCGCTAATAAGACCGCATCGTCTGCGTATAGCAGCGAGTTAACCACTGAGTCGCCCATCTGAACTCCCACATTAATTTCATTCAACCTTAGTAGACATTTTATCCAGATATATGATAAACAGTCTGGCTGATAGAACGCAGCCCTGTTTAACGCCGATATTGACATCAAACCAGGGCGACATTCCATCATCCAGCCGCACACAAGCTCTGCAGTCCATTTAGTTGGACTGCAGAGCCTACCGTTAATACCATACTCCGGCAAAATGTCCCAAAGTTCGTTTCGTACAACCATGTCAAATGCTTTCTCCAAATCCACAAAACTGCAGAATACCCTCTGGCCTACAGCCAGATGCTTCTCTACAATGTTGCGCAGAGAAAACACTTGATCCATGCATCCCCTTCTACATTCATTCTGAAAGCTGACCAACTACTCCGAGATTTCTTCACCTCCCTCCAGAAAAGTTTGGTGTTGCTCTCGAAGTTTTTGGTCAGCCTTTCTTTTGCAATCATATTTGCTCTCTCACGCTTCTCTTTCACTAAGGCTTTAGTGTCATTCTTACGTTGCCGGTATATTTCTTTCTTCTGTTCTTTCATACTTGCACGCAGGTTCAAAGAAGATACATAGTCCAGCCACGCTTTCTTCTTTTGGTCTACGGAAGCTGCTACTTCCGTATCCCACCATGCATCACCTTTCACTTTCCTATGCTTCTTTGAGCATCCACATACTTCTTTCGCTGTATCTACCATACTATCTTTCAATACTCTCCAGCATTCTTCAATGTCAGGTTTCAGCTGACTTGCCATTGACAGCCGTTCACGGACACCCTCTGCATGCTTTGCTCTTACACTCTCTTCTTGCAACTTTTCAATCTTTATTCTTTCAAGCCCTCCGAAGTAGATACGCTCTCGCCAGTGTCTCCACTTTCTGAACAGACCACTAAATCTCGCAATAACGAGATAGTGGTCCGTCTCGACAGTGGGACCCCTGTAGGCTCTTGTATCTAGAATTTTACTTCGGAGGCGACTGTCTACCAGAATTAAATCTATCATACTTCTCTGCTCATTCCTTCTCCATGTATACATATGGATGTCCTTATGTTGAAAATATGTGTTTGACACAATAAGGTTTCTCTCCATACATACATCCGCAATGAGCCTACCTGCATCGTTCACTCTCTTATCACCAAATGAACCAAGCACGTCCTCGAAGTCTGGACGCTTGGTCCCAACCCATCCATTCAAGTCTCCGCATACGATCACGCGTTCACTAGCTTCTGCCAAATCCAGAACTTCCCTAACATTATCCCAGAACTTCTCTAGATCCGATGCCACCGAAGAGCCTACGGGAGCATAAGCTGCGACCATGAAGAGTCTGGTGACACCTAGTTTTATTCGTACCCATAGAAGTCTGGGATCGAACATTCCGTAATCTTTCACACCTGAGGCCAAGTGAGCGGGCAGCAACACCCCCACTCCCATGCTGGTTCGATCGATCTGCGGTACACCAGACCACAGAGCTATCCCGCCATCAGGGAGATCACAGGCGTCGCTGCCCTTTCGCTTGGTCTCTGTTACACAGAGCACATCAAGCTGCCTGTCCGACATGACGGTTACCAGCTCGTGTAACTTACCCTCCACACTCCCTCTTACATTCCACGTTCCTACTCGACACTCTGCTCCCCTCGACTCGCCAAACTGGGCAAGGCGTGATGGGTGGCGGCTCCCATAGCCGCATCTGCCATTGTTCGTACCGACGGGAGCGGGTTGGTACGCGTCGCCTCTGGGGCACGCCCTAACCCGCACTGCGGTACGCATTCGAGCCGGATTGCAGCCTGTGGATTGCAGGCTGGCAGATATCACGACGAGCACGCTCCGGACTATGATCACCCAAGGTTACATGTCACTCGCATGTTATTTTCTTGATATACGAAGCTCATCTGTTCTAAAAATGGCTCTCTTATACTGCGTCGAATATATACCACAACTTTAAAAGAACTAATGTTCACTACCGTACAGGCTTGTGTATTAAAATACTCTATTTGGATTCTCATTTAACTCCATTCGTAGATTAAATGCCTATGCGGGTTTGATTATTCAGCTTAAGTCAGGAATCAAGGGTTACGTGTGAATAAAATTATAGTAGTTTACTGTTATTCATCTGCATGGAAGATCACCTCCAGTGTTTACGTGGTCTATATAAATGCCATTGTACGAGTGCGGTGATAAAGCCAATTTACCACTGTAAAAGTGCAACCATATATGCAGCATGAACAATTAAAACATTGTTAATTAAGTTCACTGATCAACTGCTATGTTATACTTGTTCACATTTTCTATTTTAAAATGCACGCAAATGAAAGGTACACCCCGTCGTCCTTAATTTTGCAATTAGCATTGTTTAAACCCACAAAAATGCTATATTAAAGCTAATCTATACTATTATAAAACTGTAACAGATCTGTATCTGTACATTCAAAATATTTGAGAAAAAATGACTGTAATAGGCTATATAGGCGTGTTTAAACACAAAACATTTTTTTTTAGAATTTTTGGCTGTTTGTCTGTTTATCTGTTTGTTTGTTTGCGCATCACGCAAAAACTACTGACTCGATTTTGATGTAACTTTTTTTATTTGAAAGGCCTTGATTAGACTTAAAAACTGGTATACATTTTATCCCGCTACTATATCGGGAACGTGAGATATAATCGAAAACATGCTACTACACTACTAACTACATGGATTTTGATGCAACATTTTTTATTTGAAAAACCTTGACCTGACTTAAAAACTGGTAGACATTTTATCCCGCGGCTATATCGGGAACCTGAGATATAACCGAAAAACTAGCTTTTGGCTGCGGCGAAGCTGCGGGCAAAGGCTAGTTCTTTATAAAACTTGAAGTTCCGATTACACATCGGTTAAGTGTTAGCTTATAATGCACTTTTGTGTTACTTGGACCGCCACCCGCAAGGCCTCCCGCGAAGGTGCGACGCTCCGTGTCCACCGAAGAAATGTAACACAGTTCCAGTGGCCCGCCAATAAAGGCGGAGAGACGGCACACGGCGGGTATCTTTAGTGGATGAAAGCCCGACACAATCCTGTTCGTTGCCCCGAACGACGGGGTGTGCCGGTAGGAACATTTTTTTCCGCATTAACAAAAAAAAGGGGGTTGCACCTATGATGATTTTACTTACTTATCATCACGCTATCTCCCTTGCGGGGTAGGCAGAGAGAACAGAGTGACAAAAGGCTCTATTATTGCATACATCTCTCGCTTCCTCAACAGTCATAATTCTCTTCATATACGCTCGCCGGTTTCGGAGACTCCTGACTCCACCGACAGCAACAAAGCTGTCGTTTATAAAACTTAAAAAATTATTTTTCTAGTAGGTTTTATTTGATTACTTTTTATTATCATTTTAAATGTTATTTTCAAATCGGGTTATTTTTTTATAAATTGTTTTTTTTTTGTTGATCATATACCCTAAATCGCGTAAACAATTTTATTTTAATCAATAGGTACTACAAGCGTGAGCGCTGTGCAACAGCCTTCTGTCGGTTGTACCGTGGGCGATACGCGAAGTGGTAGTCATTTAACTCGGGGCCTTGAGCGAGTGATGTACGCCTGCCGTTACTACCTATATACGGGAACCTGAGATGAACCTAAAAACTGGCTTTTGGCTGCGGCGAAGCCGCGGGCAAAGACTAGTAGATATTTTTATTTCTATAGTCTGTCGTTGCCCCGAACGACAGGGTGTGCGGTTAGGTACATTTCTTCCAGCCTAAAAAAAAAAGCCTAGCTGCAGACTTATTCCAACCGTGCAGTTTAAATTCAACACATTATTGCAGGTGCGCCTGGAAGCAGTGGAGGTGCACGGGCCGACGCGAGCGCTGGGCGAGCGGTGCGCGTGCCCGGCGGGGCACGCGGGCGCGCACTGCCAGCGCTGCGCCTGGACGCACGCGCGCGTGCCGCACGCGCCGCGCGCCACGCCGCGCTTCGAGTGTGTGGCGTGCGCCTGCAACGGGCACGCCAGGTGCGACTCCGGTCTGTACACCTGCCTCGTATGGGTTATGCTTCCTGCTGTTACTATATTCCGTCCTCTCCCCCTACTATTCCGGCCCTTGGAGTTGGAAACGCACGAGTGATGCCTCTGGTATTACTAGCGTCGTATCTAAAGGTTTAGGTAACCGCTTACTATCAGGTGAGCCGTTTGTATGTTTGCCACCCTCATAGTATAAATAAAAACGTCTGGTGTTACCAGATCCATAAGCGGTAAAACTTACTACTAGGTAAAAAAGTACGCCTGAATAATTCCAGGAGGAATGGACAACTGAAAAAAATAGTACCCTCTCATAGAAGCATCGATAGATGGACGAGTAAACGGCTCAACTGATGGTAAGTGGTAACTGCCACTCATAGCCTTTGTAATACCAAGGGTACAGCCAAGCCACCGCCTACCATGAGTAAAGTACTCTTTTCAAACTCCGTTCAAAGAAGAACATGTCGTAGCACTGGGGAAACACCGCAGTAGGAAGTTAATTCCAGAGCCTACACATGTGCATGGTAGAAAAGAGTGCTGGAAATGATCAGCCTTGGACGGGATCGTTATCAGGTGATGTGGATTAACCTTACTAAGATGTCTCGTGGTCCGGTGGAGGGGGGTGTAGACTACCACCTCAAACAGTTCCTCAGAACATTCCCCATTGAAAAGTCGATAGAGCACACAGAAAGACCCAAAATCACTGCCGCTCTAGTCCAATTTCAATTGTTTTTTTTTTGTAACAGTGGATGGTCAGTGTGGTCTATGTCAGCATAACACGACGGGTCCACATTGTGAGCGCTGTTTACCCGGTCACTATGGCAACCCTGTTCAGGTGTGTATATTAAAACTGTATTATCATGAATATTTTCATCACTATCGCATGTCGCTGCATGGATACGTCTTCCACTGGCCCGCCGACGGCGCGCGGGGCGGCGTTGGCGCAACTATCTGCGCCTAATGCCGCCCCAGCCGAGGCCGCGGTCGGTTGGATCAGGGATTGTCTGGCGCCCGCATTGAGCCTACCGCGAAGGTGTGGCGTCCCAGGTGCGCGGGAACGTCACTCAACGAGGGAGCCCTATAGGGCTAGC
Organism: Leucoma salicis; assembly: GCA_948253155.1. Lineage (NCBI taxonomy): Eukaryota > Metazoa > Arthropoda > Insecta > Lepidoptera > Erebidae > Leucoma > Leucoma salicis. The sequence goes on along the minus strand of OX411806.1, from coordinate 29,359,581 downwards.
CGCCGCGCGGACCACTGAAGAGAATATACGTGGTACCAGTGGTCCGTCGACTACGGGCAGGCGGCACGGGGGGCAACAATTGCAAGAAGGAGATCAGATAAAACTGGATCAAACTGAATGGGTTCAACATTTTATAAGCGTATCCCCACGCTTACCAAAATAGATTGAGATTAGGAATAAAGGAGACTAGAAGTTTTCTGCTTGAACTCCTATAGAAATAAAACTTATAAGTTTAATAAATAAAACTTATAAGTTTAATAAAATGTACTTTTTTCGTATACGAATATAAAAATAACATTCGTATACGAAAAAAAGTACATTTTTACTCATAATTATTTACTTCAGTATTATTTCCATAAAACTTGTCTGAGTGTAGAAAAATAATTTCTAAAATTCCGATTATATTGTGAAAAATCGATATTTGCAAATAATCGATACAAATTATTTTACTTTCATCACATGATTCACCTTGACTTTGTACCTTAAATCAGATTGGTTCCTTTATTATTTACATCCCAAGGTATAAGGTAGGTATTTCCTAAGGTAATCAGGTATTATAAAGATTTTTTAATACCCATCCATCCATCTATCAGCCTTTTAAAGTCCACTGCTGGACATAGGCCTCCCCAAGAATGGGGGATAGAGCCGTAATCGCCACGCTTGGCAGGCGGGTTGGCGATCGCAGTGGATGTTGTTAATACTCGAAGGAGTGCTGCTGCCCACACCCTCGGTATTCCCTCAGTCGGCTCTTACGACTCCCATGGGTGGAGAGGGGTGGGACAATTCTAAAGCCGGCCCCACACGGCAATTTTAATACATGTTTTTATAATCGATTATTATACTTTTATTATTAACTGCCACTTGTCAATCAACCTATTTTTTTAGACATTAACGTTATGTTGTGGTTGTTGTCCCTGGTCCCTGCGCCGGCGCTTCGTAGAGTTTTCTCTGTGCCATCGATTATTATTCTTGACCTTGAGGCACCCGTTGCTGGTCTAGTATGATATTCACTTTATATGAGTAAATTAACTTCATTGTTAAAATATTGACAGGAGTTTTTGAGCGTAACCTTATGTCAATGTTGTAAGTTAATGTTGTATATCTTCTTTCAAACAAGTGTTTAGAAAAAGTGACAACCATAGGTGGTTTTCTAATTATTTATGCTATCAGGAAACATTAAAATTAACCGTGTAGGTGACCAGGCTGAACACTCCTAGGAAACCCGCCAGTTTTGCTAATATTAATTTGCTTTTCAGTAAGCATATGGATTGTTTTTAATGAAATGTATATCTAGGGCGCATGTAAGCCGTGCGCATGCCCGCTGTACGAAGCAAGTAATAACTTCAGTCCGAACTGCGCGCTGGCCAGCTCAGAGGGTGATGAGTTTGTTTGCACTCAATGCCCTAACGGCTACACCGGGGATCATTGTGAGAAGTAAGTTTTAGCATTATTCTAGCACTAGCTCTTAATTTTTAGGTTTCTAACTTAGTAGCGGGATAAAATATAATACCAGTTTTTAAGTATAGGTAATGAAGAAATTAGCAGTAAATAATGCATCAAAATCAGTTCAGTAGTTTTTTGATACGTGAACAAATAAACAGACAATAATTATTGTAAACAAAAATGTTTTGGTTTCTGAGACGCCTAAATAGCTTAATACTTACATTTTTAAGATACATTTATTTTACAAGCATAGCTGTGTTACAGTTTTATAATTATTCCAGCATGAGTGTGCTGGCTCTACCAGGGAAGTAGCATGTTCTATATATTTTCCCAGGGTAGGTAACGTCCCGCCGGCGGACCACCGAAGGAATGTAACATAGTTCCAGTGGCCCGCCAATAAAGGCGGAGAGACGGCACACGGCGGGTTTGTTTAGTGGGTGCAGGCCCCACACTACCCCTGGTCGTTGCCCTGAACGACGGGGTGTGCGGTTAGGAACATTTTATTCCGCTTTAACAAAAAAAAAGGGTAGGTAACGTCTAGTAGCCGAGGGCAGCTATTCTACGAGAACCAGGCATTTTTTTTATATAACATTCGTGGCTTAAACAAGTAGTAATACGAGTATACTGAATCCCACGTGAGCAAAGCCACAGCTTTACTATCAAATAATAATAATTTTCCTAGTTGCGACTTCGGTTACTGGGGTTCTCCTACGACTCCAGGCAGTGAGTGTAAGCCGTGCGCCTGTGGTGGGTCTCCGTGCCATCCCACCACTGGAGTCTGCCTCACGTGCCCGGCTCACACTGAGGGAGCACGCTGTGACCTGTGCAAGGTAAGCGTTATGAATTAGTCATATGATAAGTACAATTGAACGAGCTTTTTGTTAGTTTACAAGAGACTCCGTAATCAATATTTTCGACTGATAACTAAGGTGCAGCGCAGACGACACACTTTTTGTGCGATCGAATCTGCGGCGCGCAAAAACTCCATCGCGGATTTTTCGCAGACTTAAAGCACACGACGCACTTCTAAGATCATTTTGTCGGCAGAACTGTAGAGACGTATACGCTGTGGAAATGCAAAGATCGCGATGTATTATTTTATACTTGAAGTTGTGGGGATAATAGTATTTTCCATTCAACCTCCTCACATAGATATATTTACTGTCGTAGTTATATATATATATATATATATATATCAATCGGTTCACGACATATTCATATTCATTGATGTTCTATGATTCCTGTACCCTGTACCTCTGGTCTGGTACAAAAGTAATCTCTCTATCAGTTTGTATTGTTATGTTCAACAGTGTTTACATAGGGATTTAAAAAAAAATATTGTTGTGATTTTATATAATAATCGTGCGATCTGCCTAATTGTATAGGTACTCTTATTGTGTGGTTGTTACAAAACATTGAAATCATTGAGCAAGGCATCGTGTATCATTCCTCCAGGGCACGCATTCGAGTCATGGGAATTTGACGACGAGATTAACATCCTGTTGGTATTCCCATAAAGTATAGTATAAGTCCAAACAGGAGCGGAATAAATATTACAGCACACTTCTTCCCTTCCCCTTCTTCTTTAAATGTCTATCATAATATTCTGGCTTGGAAGTATTCATCATAAATAAATTGCTGGGCTGTTTTGTACTTCTTTTATTAACATTGATACATCGATCTCTAGTGCGATACTTTACATCCACCACGTAACGAGTGCAGATTGCAGATTGAAGTGTGAGCCGTTTGCGTTAACGCTCGTTGAAGCAAATGTTCCATTTTTTTCGCGCACTTTTTGTGCGGCGCGGCACGGCGCGATCTGCAAGAATCACGCGGATTTTTTATCCGCCGGACTTTTTGTGCGTCGTATGCGTTACTGCATATAATTACATAGGTTCTATTTTTACAGACTAAAAATTGCGCCGCGGATAGTACGTCGTCTGCGCCGCACCTAAACGTGAAGTGAGAATGAAATAGTAGTATATGTCATTAGAGCAATGACCAGTAAAATAGATAGTCTTAGATGGTTTGAATATGTAAGAAGAAGAGAATCTTGTGGCGTAAATTGTGAGAGACCCATGTTACAGTAATTGCTATATGCTGATTTATCGTTTCGTCAATACGCTTTGAGTGCCTCTAATTAATAATTTCAATTTCATTTTTTATCAATCCTAACCAAACGATTCACGTTGCATTACAAACAATGGAATAAGTGGCCAGATTTATCACTAATATCCAGGAGATCCAGGAGAGCGTAGGTGACCAGAGTCAGTCTGGTGGTGTATCTGTAGTAAGGCAGTGGGTATTATGCCTACAATCTAGAACATTATACTTACTTACCATCTACTTTGCGGGGTAGGCAAAGAGAACAGTGAGCCAAAAGACTCTATTCCAGCATACAAACATTCATAATCCTCTTCATACACGCTCGCCTGTTTCTGAGACTCCTGACTGCATTTCCTTCAATACATGACCGATTTGGTCTAGGTAGGCGAGTCTCGGTCTTACCCTGTACCTACATCTTTCCACTTTTGCGTTGTATATCTTCTTGACCAACTTCGCTCGTCCAGCATTCTTTCCACATGTCCGAACCATCGGAGCATTCCCTTTCGCATCTTTACACCAAAATAACTAAACAAAGATCTTAAACATTAATATTGTACAATTGGCGGTCCTATCGCACAAGGCAATCTCTTCCGGACAACCATTAGATGGAGTGAAAGAAATATATATAAGAAATGGGGGGGCATTCAACCTTTTGAGATATTAATCCAGATAAACAGTGTAGCTGTTAAAATGCAGCCCTGTTTAACGCAGATATTTATAAAATACTAGGGTGACATTCCAGCCGCACACAAGCCCGTGTAATTGGACTGAACTGCTTGCAGCAGTCTATCGTTAATACCATAATCTGGCAAAATACCTCAAAGTTCCTTCCGTAAAACCGTATCAAATGCTTTCTCTAAATCCACAAAACTGCAGAAAACCTTTCTCTTCTCCTCTCTAAATCTCGCAATAACGAGACAGTGATCCGTATCCGTATCCAACAATGGGGCCCCTGTTAGACTCGCTTCGGAGGCAACATTACACTTCCCTGTAGAATGTTAAAGTAAACGAGGAGTGGTCCCGGCAGGAGGGCTACTGGTCGGCGGCGGGCGCGTGCGCGGCGTGCGCGTGCGGCGCGGGCGCGCTGAGCGCCGCGTGCGACGCGCGCTCGGGGCAGTGCGCCTGCCGCCCCGGCTGGGCCGGCCGCGCCTGCGCGCGCTGCTCGCGGGGGCACGGGGGTACGTGTGCACCTTGCACTTACATATCCTTCCAAAGTATAATATAAAAAATATTACGAGGTACCTTTATTTATTATTTTTTTATTGCATGTTGTGGCAGTCGAGCCACGGTCCATCTGGTGGTAAATGGTAACCGTCGCCCATGGACTCGACTATACCGAGAGTATTGTCAAGCCGCTGCTTACCAATTCATTTCACAGATATGAAATGAAAGAATAAACGGCTATCTCCTGCTACACCCAAAACGCAACGATGTGCTTCATGGCCGGTCACACGGGAGATGGTGGTACCAACCCGCTCGGGCCCGATACCAAGTGAGTACTCTCACTTGGTACCCAGCCCCACCACCAATCATGCAATTGATGATAATTGCTTACTTCCCTTAGTCGCCTCATACGACACCCGCGGGAAAGAATGGGATGGTGATACTTGTATTCTTAGTCCGTCACCACACGGACCTTTTTCTTTCTTTGTTAAGGAGGGAAAAAATGTTCCTAACCGCACACCCCGTCGTTCGGGGCAACGAACAGGGTAGTGTAGGGTCTGCACCCACTAAAGAAACCCGCCGTGTGCCGTCTCTCTGCCTTTATTGGCGGGCCACTGGAACTATGTTACATTGCTTCGATGGTCCGCCAGCGGCTTACCCTTTCGGGTACCCTCTACTGAGCGACGCATCCGCGCACGGAGCGTCGCATGTTCGTGGGAGGCCTTGTGGGTAGCGGACGTTCCCCGGTCCATCCACCCGCAGCCTCAGCTAGGGCGGCATGAGGCGCAATTGTATTGTATTGTATTGTAAACGCGGGCTATTTTCCGCAACTCGACGTCGTATGTGCGCCTATTTTGCGTGACGGGTTGCTGGCACTACTCCTGCCAACCCAGCATCACCAGAAAGCCTAGCAGACCCTTAACGTTGCCGACGACCTCTGGGAGCGACCTCGGAGAGCCGAGGTATAGTGCCCGGTATTCCGCCACCCCCGGACATTCAAGGATGACGTGGGCGGCCGTTTCGTCTGCCTCCATGCAAGCTCTGCAAAGAGGACTGTCAGTAACACCTAGAGTAAATAAGTGTTTATTCCATAAAGCATGTCCAGTAATGGCTCCCATTAGAAGCCGGAGCTGAGGCCTCTTCAAACGCCGCAGCTTTAGTGACAATCCGGGGTAGATTGTCGGAAGGGCCTCTCTGGCTTGCCTGCATGTACCTAAGTTAGACCAGTATTCTTGGTGTTCTACCTTGGTGTTTCGTCGTAGTGTGTCTCGGAGCCAAGCGAACGGCAGGGGTAGAATGGGCTCAGGTCCTTCCACTATCATCTCCGAACCCCCCCTTGCCAATTCATCGGCAGCGTCATTACCGCGTGAGTTGCTGTGTCCTTTGATCCACTGTAGGGTTATATCGTTGTCGATACATACCTGAGACCCGAGGTTATAGTATACCTTTGAAGGGCCTGTAGGACTGATCGGCTATCAGAGAGTATACGGATTTGTTGGTTCTTTACCTTTCTAGAGTCGATTGCATACGCTGCCATTAAGATGCCCACACTTTCTGCCTGGAAGACCGTGTTATGAGCTCCTAATGGTGTAGATATCTGAATGTTCAGGTCCTCGGAGAATACACCCACACCAGTACCTGACCTTGTTTTAGATCCATCTGTGAAGATACTCATCTCTCTTGGGTTAAGACCTTCACCCGGTTGTTCTTGCAATTGTATCTTATACTTCTTGTCAAATACAAACTGCTTGGGTATCCTGTCGGTCACCGCTGCCATGAGCGGCTCCTTACCTATTACCTCACTGAGGATTTCGGTGTGCGGTACCCTTGCTAGTCTCCAGAGACTCAGGTTTTTAAGCCTTACCGCTGTAGCTGCTGCCTCTTGTTTTATGAACAGATGCAGTGGCGGCAGGCCAAGAATAGCTTCCAGAGCAGCAGTTGGAGTTGTCCTCATGCATCCCGTGGCCGCCATACAGGCCAATCTCTGGAGTCGTTGTAGTTTAGCTATGACAGTGGATAATTCGGTCCGTGGCCACCACACCACCGCACCGTAGCTAATCATTGGTCGGATTACTACCTGGTATAGCCATAGAACGATTTTAGGGTCTAGGCCCCATCTTTTACCTATCATTCTGCGGCATTGCCAAAATACGACCGTAGCTTTATCTATTTTACTATTTAAATGATTACTCCAGTTTAACTTACGGTCAAGAATTACCCCTAGGTACTTAACCTGTGTTGATAACTGGAGTTCTGTTTTGAATAATTTGGGCAGTCGGTAGTTGCCCAGGTTACGTTTGTTAGTGAACATCACCATTTCCGTCTTTTTTGGATTGACTGTTAGTTCGTTGATAGTACACCACCGTTCCACGATGACCAGCGCAGAGCGTGTAACGTCGCATACTGTACTTGTACTGTTGCCGCATGTTAGTATCACCAGATCGTCGGCATAACCAACCGTATAATAGTGATTGTTATTCAGTGTAGCAATTAGATCATTTACCACTAAATTCCACAGTAGCGGTGAAAGCACACCCCCTTGAGGGCATCCTTTGGCCACCAGTGCCTTGTGTGTTCCGCCTGTGCTAAGCTTAACGATCCTTTTGCTTAACATATTATCTATCCATTGGATCATAACTGCATTTGTTCCATGTCTTTCAAGTGCTGCAGTTATGCTAGTAAATTTGGTCTTGTCAAAGGCCCCCTCGATGTCTATGAAGGTGCCTAGACATATAGACTTGCTTGAAATCGCTTCTTCAATTTTGCATACCACTGCATGAAGTGCCGATTCTGTACATTTACCTTGACAGTAGGCGTGTTGATGCGGGTGCAGGGGGGCGCCTAGTAGAACCCCCTCCCTCAGGTTCCTATCGCACAACCTTTCCAGTGTCTTAACAGAAAAGAGGTCAAGCTGATAGGTCTGTAGGATTTGGGGTCCGAGTAATCGCTCTTACCTGGCTTGGGTATAAAGATCACCTTGACTTCTCTCCAACTTTTCGGCACGTACCTGTGAGCAAGACAGGCGGCCAGAATAGTGGTGAGTATTTGGATGAGTTCCTCCCCGCCCCACTTCAGCAAGGCAGGGAAAATTCCATCCAGGCCAGGTGATTTGTATGAATTAAAGCTGTTAATGGCCCACCGTACTTTTTGTGGGCTAACTACATCAAGTGTTTGGTGCCATTCTGCTTCAGATGGGATGACCTCCTCATCTGTCCAGCGGACTGTCTGCACCATCTCGCAGTCGGGGAAGTGCGTCTGTACTAAGATGTATTCCGCTTCCTCCCATGATCTAGTGAGGGTGTCGTCTGGCTTGCGTAGGGATCCCAACGTAACCGTGGGCTGGTTACAAAGAACCTTACTTACCCTGTTAGCCTGTGCTTCATTCTCTATTTCGGAACAGAAGTTGCGCCATGAGCACCTGCTTCTGTACCTGAGACGCTTTTTGTACCTAGACTTAGTTGACTTATAATTATCTCAGTCCTGGTCAGTACCTGTGTTCATTGCTCTGTTGAGTTGTCGCCTCATCCTTTTCCTGAGTCTATCCAGCTCGGGTCCCCACCAGTCGGCTTTTTTGCCTCTACTGGGCGGTGGAGTGGACAAGGGACACGCCTGATGATAGCAATCCAGCATGGTATTTGTGAGGACGCTTACCTGCCTCTCTATTTCTGCAGCACCTTCCAGTTTTGTGGGAACCTCTGTCTGCACCAGGGCTAGGCACATTTGTTCCGCGTACCGGATACGATCCGTTCTGCGGGGGTTCCTCCACGGGGTTGCTGCGTTTGTCTTTACTTGAATATCGAATCGAATCCACCTATGGTCTGAGCATGATAGATCTTTTGATACATGCCAGTTCGAGATGTGATTCGAAACCTCTTCGGTTGCCAACGTCAAGTCAATGATTGTCTTGCTACGTCTGTTTACAAATGTCGGTTCTGAGCCTGTATTAAGTATATTAAGGTCAGTTGTGAAAAGGTACTCAACAAGTTTCTTACCTCTTTCGTTACTTGTCTTCATCCCCCATAGGGAGTGGTGTGCATTTGCGTCAGTGGCCACGATAATTTCGAGCCCGGTCTCTTCGCAGTAGGCGATTAGCCGTGTCAGCTCGTGGGGTGGCGGATCATCAGCCTCCGGCATGTACACGGATGCAATAACCGCCTCCTGAAGGCTTGAATCCGGCGCCCCGTGCACTATAATGGCGCACAGGTCTCTAGAACAGAAACTCGTTAAGGGTTGCGCATGTATATTTCTAGACATGTAAATACAGGCTCGGGGATTGTCCGGCCCTGTTTGTGCAATAAGCTTACCTCCGATGTTCCGGAGTCCGCAGACGGTGCCATTCCTGACCCACGGCTCCTGGATCAGGACTATGGCCGTGTCGTTGACCTCCAACCATTTCCGTATCTGAGCCGTCGCGGTTTCGCTGTGGTGGAGGTTGGCTTGGAGGATATTACAAAGCGGAGAAGGGGGTAACACTGTTAATGTCGTCCTCCTCCGCCGATCCTCCCTCCGCCTCCTCCTCACCTATGGCCAGCTTCTCCAGACCCCGGGCGCAGTCCCCCCCAGCCTCCGAGGGATCACGAAGAAGTTCTTCCTCGTCCCCCTCAGAAGCAGGAGCAGTCCGCGCCGACGTCTGAGACCCGGGCAACACCTCCACTCCTACAGTGCTTGCCCTGGTCCCCACGGAAGTGTCCATAGGTTCGGATTCAGCAGGTGCCGTGTTTACCCGAGAGACGGTGTCGCTGGGTGGTGGGTATTCCACGTACCTGCCACGCGGTCCTTGGAACTTTACGTACACCGAGCCTAGCAGGAAGCCAAGCCGGCGTTCGCGCTCTACAAGGACCGCCACGACCGTCTCCGGTACACTAACAACAGCAAACGTGTCCGTCTCCTGTCGCTCCGTCTTGTGGAGTAACCACTGGTCGATCTGCGCCCAGGGGTTCTGGTACCGAAGTGTTCGCGCTACGGCGCGGAAATCTTCCCAGATCCCCGGGAACAGTACGCCACAGCGTACTCTACGCTGTAGTTCACTCTGGCGTTTCACGGTGACCTTGTCCCCTGTAGACAGGGTCATAGTCGCCGTGCACCGCCTGAGCCATGCCAACGTAGCCTGATCCTCACACCATAGCCGTAGGGCACCGTTGGATAACAACGGCTTTCCCCGGAATAGTGGGCCAGAGGATTGGCTATTGCTAGGCTGCATGGCTTCCTGCATCAGCAGTGCCTGCAGCTGTTTCTGCACCTCCTCAGACAGCTGCGGAGTGAGGTGACCTGAGGTCACTGTGGTAACAGCAACCAGCAGGTCCGCCTTCAAAGCATCCGCATACGCCATCTTCGGAGTATCCCCCGTAGGCTCGAGTCTCAGCCTCTTGGTCTCTCCTCGCGGAGAGATGGTCTCGTCCGGGCGATTCCTTTTGGCCGAAGCTCGAGATTCCGGGATTGCGGTCGTTGCAGGCCTGTTCCTAGCCCTTTTCCTTGCACGGCCGGCGCGGCGTGCTACTGGGGTTCCAGCGGCTGCCTTCGCCGGCTCCTGCTTGGAAGCACCTGGTTGTTGTTTAGGCGCTGGGGCTGTTGTGTTGTCCAATGCAGCTCGCCTCTGCCTGGACTTGCGACGCTGTTTTTTATTTTTTGTGCGTCTTCCACTTAAAGTCCGGCACTGTCCAACCTGCATCGATCAGCGCGGATGTAGCGTCCGTTAGGGGTACCGCTGGTGTCCGCTCCGGTTCAACGGATTTCTCCATTGACGGAGCGTCCTCCTTAACAGCTCCCTCGGCACTAAGTGTTGGCTGGTTTCGGTCACGAACCTGTCCCGAGCCCGTCGGTGTCGTCAACGTGCCGGGTGTTCGAGGCGCCGGGATCCCAGCAGCCTTTTTACCCGGCAGGGACTGGTTTTTACGGGGGGGCACTGTGGAAACAGCACCGCCACTCTGCTTGGTGTATCGAGGCACTGTGGAAACAGCACCTTCTTTGTGAGCAGTGTTAGTGAGTGCAGTATTTGTGTGTGTCTTGCATGAGGCGCAAGTACCTACGCCTGCGCCGCCCCGGTCGCTGGCGGCGGTTTGGGTCGGCGGAAGAATCATCCTCCCTGGCCCTCTTTGCCGCTTCCTTCCGCGAGATAACCTCCTCGCAGAAGGCAGCGACCGCGGCCCAATTCCTGTCGCTGCCGAGCATCGCTCTGACAACACTCGGCAGCGAGAGGTCCCCCCCTATTTCTGCGACAAGTTCACGGCGCTGCTTGGCCCAAACCGGGCACGACTCGAGCGTGTGCCACGACGTGTCCTTGTCACAGCCGCAGTGGTGACAGCTCGGAGTCGCTTCCCTCCTTGCGACTACGTGCAGATATCTGCTGAAGCAACCGTGCCCCGACAATATCTGCACCAGTCGGAAGGTAAGGAATCCATGCCGTCGCCCCGCCCGCTCCTTCAGCACCGGCTGGAGCGCCCTCCAAAGACCGGCCGGGGGCGCCTCCATAAAATTTTCTTAACCCATTAATGTCATTGTAGGGCACAGGTTTCTTCTTAAAATTGAGTATGAATTAGACCGTATTCCACCGCACTCTCTGGTCGAGTGCGGGTTAGTAGATTTCACAAGCTAACGAAAATCTCTCAGACCTCATAGGTTTTCCCTTGATGTTTTCCTTAGCAATGATAATTTTAGAACAAATACATAATTTCACAAAATTTCGGATAATCAACGGAGTTTGGACACCAGACGAGGGATTGAACTCCATAGACTGTCTTTGGAGTCTTTGCTTCTACTAACTAGACTATCACCATGATAGTAAAATAATCTTTGTTTTTGTAGGTTTGTCAGCCGGTTGTCCTTCATGCCGATGTGGAACAGCGGCTCTAAACGACACATGCGACCCCGTCACCGGCGATTGCCAATGTGCGATGGGCGCAGCGCCGCCATCTTGTGACATGTGCCTGGACGAACACTACGGGCTGAGTGTTACCGGCTGCTTGGGTAAGTTTTTACTTAGTTCAACCATTAGTTAATAGATGGTGTTGTTATATTTTGTTTTTGTGTTCTTATTTAGGTTAATTGTTTTTGTTGTTTATTTTCGTGTAGCTTTAAACACTTACGTAATCTAAAAATATTAAATATTATAACGTAAATTGTACATTTTATCAACTAACCACGATTTATTAATATTCAGAGTCGTTCCTTTAAACCGGTTCAGTCATGATTAAATGTCTCTGCCGTGATATATGTGTCTCGACACGACCCAAACTTCTAATTAACAGGCTTTGGGCTCGAACTCATTAAAATATTTTACTTTTAACAACGTTGTTGAAGATTACATCTGCTCCGTATTAGTTAATTGGTAGCCCGTCGCCAGGGCTTTTTACTGGAGGTGTTTGTGAATGTTGCCAGCAATAAAAAGTGTTCTGGATACAATTGTATTACAACATAAAATTATCGTTTTTATGTGTGAGTGTTTTTATTGTTACCAATATTTATTTCATTGCTATCTAATTAAAATAAGAATTTATTTTTAAAACATATTCACGATTTTCTTATCTTTGATAATAACACAACTTACTGTCACCACCCCATGCTTTCCCGCGGGTACGGCATAACCCGACTAATAAGCAATTATGACCCATTACATTATTAACAATATCCACTGCGATCGCCAGCCCGCCTGCCAAGCGTGGCGATTACGGCACTATCCCCCATATGCGCGAAACACATGTGTGGCGTTCTCTTGGGGAGGCTTATATCCAGCAGTGGACGTCGAAAGGTTGATGGATGGATGGATGGATGACATTACTGGTGCGGTAGAGTTCTTACCAAGTGAGAGTACCTACGCACTCATACGGCGTTTTTAAACTACGTGGGTGGCAAACAGGCATCTGATGATAAGTAGGTACCGTAGCCTATAGACGCTAAAATCACCAGAGGCGTCATTTGCGCGTTACTAACTCCTAGAAAAGAGGTAGGAGAGTGGAAAGGAAGTACAATAAGAAGGGGTTGAAGGAGGGGGGTTAGGCATTTGAAGATCGATACAGCGAAAATCGGAGTACCTATTAAATAAATTAATAAATATTCACGGACAATTCACACAACGCCCTCTGGTCCCAAACTAAGCTTTTTTTTTGTAAATACATAGGTACAATTATTTATAATAGATAGAAAACACCCAGACGCAGTAAATGTATCCGTGTTCATCACACAAATAATTGTCCTGAGTGGGAATCGAATCCACGACCTCGTGCACGGAAGTACTACTACTACCGACTCTATTATTTGAATAATAGTTCCGATGTGGGACTAACGTAACAGAAACTGCTCGTAATGTCAGTGCTGTATTTGGACTGCATAGAGCTAGCGAACATACCACACATTATGAGTAAACACTTTGGTAGTGGAAATTCGACATGAAGAATGAGCCACGAATTTCAGAGTTTTTTTTATACAACTTGATTATATTTAGATTAAGCGGCGAATGAAACTTAGGGGCACAACTAGTTATCTAATATTGGTGTAAATTTCAAAAGGTATAATTTGATATAGATACTCAAAAAGCGCTCTTTGTATAACAAACTCACGTATTTACATAGCGCATAGCTTGTGCAAGCACGCACTTATCCCAACAGAGAATTTTAAACCTTGTCTTAACCCGTTACCTAAGGGTAAGAACACACTGTAAACAGGTATTTGACTCGCTACAATTTGCGTAATTTTAAACCGTATATTATATGCCCTTAGACTAGTGGTACTCAACATTTTATCAACTGATTTTTTCCGAGTCAATTATAAGTATTGTGGTGGATGGATTGATAAAACGCGTCTACCGATGGTTTCTACAACTTACGTTTAGACTTGGCATAGCCTTATACCACCATTAGTTAAAAATACTTCAAATTTAAGGACATGATTTTTTTTATTGCATGTAGTGGCAGACAAGCCCTGGCCCATCTGATGGTAAATAGTAACCGTCGCTCATGGACTCAACTATACCGAAAGTATTGTCAAGCCGCTGCTCACCATTTCATTTCACCGATATGAAATGAAAGAATAAACGGCTATCACACACACTATACAGCCAAAACGCAACGATGTGATTCATGGCCGGTCACACGGGAGATGGTGGTACCAACCCGCTCGGGCTCGATACCAGCTGAGTACTCCCACTTGGTACCCAGCCCTACCACCAGTCATGCAATGGATGATAATTGCTTACTTCCTAAGGTGCCGTATGAGGCGACCTTAATCTTTAAGGGTTTAAAATTGGGAGAAGACAGGATTTTGCCCACCAGTGGGGTTTTTGGCCTATCTCTCGAGCGCGATAGGTGCTAGTGAGCACCTAACGAGGTAAATGCTCGAAAGATTAAAAATATTATATTCTGTTCTGCCATTATGTTACTAACGTACAATATTTCTATAATTTTTGCTGTGTCATTTTAGTATTATGAAAGAAAATCAACGAAAACAGTTACATTCTTTTTTAAACCCAATGGATCACTAAAATATTTGTGTGTGAATCAACCCCATAACACTAGCGATGCACGACGGGAAGTGTATTATCTTTGAGAACCGCTTACTACCTACCGCATCGATATCACCTCCTCCAGCTATTTACCGATTATCCAACATACACTGAAGGCTTTGTTAGTACATTTTCCTTTTACGTCATTTACAAACAACCGACGGACTTCGTACAGTACTAAAGTAAATATAGGGCTCGATGAATTATGGCAACATGCTATATAAAGCGGCAATTTGTTATGATTGCGCAAAATTATTGCGTCCCAAATGTTCTCGCAAATAATTTGCTAGTCGGGTCAGTATAAGGGTACGTTAATAATTATCAATTATATTATTGATAATTATTAAGTGGCAATTATAGGTAAGTACCAATTATATGCACATACATTTAAAAAAAAATTTTTAGTGAATAATAACAGGCTGAATATTTGTGAGTAGGTTCCGTTCGATGAGTCACGCAAATTTTTCTCAGTGAAAAATCTTGTAAGTGGTAGCTATTAAGTGTCCGTGAATTTGACAACTTCCAAGCGTTGGACAGAGAAAACGTACCACTAAATTTGTAGGACTATATGGCCATTTCATTATACAAATATTTACAAAGCTGCATTCAAAAAATCAGATCGTTAATAATTTGAATGACCTCTTTATTTATACTTGTCTCTATATTTGTAGTGGAGCACGCTCCAGTCAAACTACCCATTTTGTAGGACAATTGTTATTCCGAGGTTATTATCCAATTATCTTAATATTTAAACTTACTGTTAGTCAGACAATTTCGACACCCCACCAAATCGAAATGTTTTATATCTGCGCTCTTTACTAGCTACCTCTACCGAGATTTTTCACAGAGAAAAACTTGGGCGTCTCGTCGAACGGAACCTACTCACAAAGATTGAACCTGTTATTAATCACTTAGAAAAATAGGCAGCGGCTCCTGTACTATAACAGTTTTGATTAAAAAAAAAATCAAAATCATTAAAGAAAATGTTAAGGCATTCATGGATTTTCGTAATAAACTTAAGTACCTTTCATCCATCCATCCATCAGCCTTTTAAAGTCCACTGCTGGACATGGGCCTCCCTAAGAATGGGGGATAGTGAGGTAATCGCCACGCTTGGCAGGCGGGTTGGCGATTGCAGTGGATGTTGTTAATACTCGAAGGAGTGCTGCTGCCCATTCCCCCGGTATTTCCTCAGTCGGCTCTTACGACTTCCACGGGTGGAGAGGGGTGGGTCAATTCTAAAGCCGGCCCCACGCGGCGTTAAGTACCTTACAAAACCAAATTTATTTCTGGGTCTTTGAATTAGTAAATATAATATTCAACAACTGCACAGATGGCGAAGTGGTTTAGATAGTGAGTACACAGATGGAGGAGTGGTACACACTGGACAATTCTTTGTTTGGTCCATAAATGGTTGTTCTATTCTGGATGTAATTTCTGTCCGTGAAATTGTATGTTTTTAATTGATTATTTCTTAGTGCAGGATGTTGTCCTTAAAAAAATATACTTAGGTATACAAAAAAGCATTATCCATAGACGTTAATACATCAGGTAAATTAGCTCAGCTCGCAGTCAAGATTTTAGTCAGCATAAGACGCATTGACCAGACAATAGTATGTATACGGCTAACTTTAACATTATTTGAAACTATAGTTAAAACAGGATGAATCACTGCATTGTAGTGAAACATTACGCGGTCAACAGTGTTGGCTTGCCAATAACCCGACTGTGCGATGTTGAGTTAAATACATTGCACTGTATAAATAACGTTTACACTGTAGGACCAATAAATAGCTCGCAGGAGAATATTATTCTAAATGAATTTGAACTTATTATAAGAATTGTAACTATAATGCTACCTCCGCTTCGTCCGAGTGGGATTTAGTAAATTTATTTTCTTGTATGTACCTACTTACCTAATTATTTTTCCAAATTAAAAGTATCCTTACTGCTTATAACGTCAGCTATGGGCCCACAAAAGTCCCGTCTAAATCACTTCAGCTGATCCGGAGATTAGCCAGAACAAAAAGATAGACAAAAACTTAAAAATTGTTATTTGTTATAAATAAAAAGCTAATAAAAAGTTAATAATAAGTAAAAAGGCGTTTTTTAGACATTACAAATAGACATTACAATTTTATTTATTTTTATAGATAGATTTATAAGGAACGTGTGAATTAAATACTGGGAACAAAATTGTAGTGTGTTTTTTGGTACAGTATGTTTGTCCCGAAGTGTAAACAGCTACTGTTTATTTTCAAACGTGCAATGCCAAATAGACGCAGCGAGTTGCGTACGCCGGTGGGCACTTTCAATTATCTACCGCAGTTAACTGTCATAGATTAAACAAAACAATATCATGTTTTGTAATATTTATTAAACTCTAGATGACACGTTATACAATGGAATATTATATACACCAATCTGCTAACTGTTAATGAGCGTTTTTGAAGGGAATGTAGACAGAGCAAGGAGAGACCTAAATCCCATCCCTATCCTCTCCTTATTATTCGTCCTCTTCACCTCCCATCCCTTTCCTTGTGGTGACGGACTTAGAATACACCACCCCATTCTTTCCCACGGGTGTGGTATAAGGGGACTATGGGAAGTAAGCAACTATCATCCATTGCATGACTGGTGATAGGGCTGGGTACCAAGTGGGAGTAGTCACTTGGTATTGGGCCCGAGCGGGTTGGTACCACCATCTCCCGTGTGACCAGCCATGAAGCACAACGTTGCGTTATGGCTGTAGCAGGAGATAGCCGCTTATTCTTTCATTTCTTATCTGTGAAATGAAATAGTGAGCAGCGGCTTGACAATACTCTCGGTATAGTTAAGTCCATGAGCGACGGTTACCATTTAACATCAGATGGGTCGTGACTCGTCTGCCACCACATGCAATAAAATAAAAAAGATTGCGACGTGCGAGTGATGCCTCTGATGTTACTGGCGTCCATAGGCTACGGTAACCGCTTCCCATCAGGTGGGCCGTATGCTTGTTTGCCACCCACGTTGTATAAAAAAAAATGTGAAATCTCCCTAAAATGCTAATCGATATGATCCCCAGAACTTGCAGACATAGCAATATCCTCAGACTAACTCATATTCGATACCTACGTGTTTCGCCTCTGCTCGTAGCATCTCTATTCAATCGATTATCCGGATATAATACATCAGTCCTTTCTAATATTATATAATTAAAAAATGTGAGAGTAGGTATGTTAATTTGTTTATTACGCTTTGACCCCCTCACTACATAACCGATCATTACGAAATTTTGGATTATAGTCTGAAACACAGCAATCCTAAAGAAAGGGACAGTTCTTGGAATAACTACTGTTGCAAAGATATATGAATAAAGTGTCGTAGATCCAATTCAAAAATTTGCGGAGAGTATTTGCACTTTTTTAAACTTTTTATTACCCGCACCATTTAAATGGCGGCGCTAATCATTGGCTCTCACTCACTCCTTATACCTGTCTTAATCATACACTTCGGTACAACATGCAAAAAAAATAATCACACGCAAAGTATTTCAACCACTATTTAGTAGGCCTTTATTATTCCATTTAACACCTTCAAATTAGGTTTTATAAAATATTATTTTCTAGAAAATACGAAATCCACGGTTTGCTGGTCTGATTAGCACACGGTGGATTTGTTTTAATAATATTACTTACTATTTATTTTCAACCAATAAAGGTCTATAATAAAAAATACTGAACTTGCAAAGCTGTTTTTTTGACGGTCTAACCTCTTAACATAAGTACAAGTCACCATTCTTGATTCGTTTCTGTATTGGCGCGGATAATATCTATGACAAAGGTAAAACAAACATCCTAATCTTTTTATTTTCTCATGTATCTTATTGTTATTGTGTCATAATCGCCGAATTGTAAAAAACCAAATATATTATTATAATTTCTGCGGACAACAACTGTTTTCTTGAAGTTCAAGGCCAGTGCGGCCCAATTCCTTCTCAACATAACGTTACCTCCCCAATTTCCTTCTCAACATATTCTCAATATTCGTAGTCAAAAAAGTAGTTAATGAAGAATGACGTATCTTCTTAGTCTATGATTGTAGTACATTTACTCGTAGTAACTAAGTTCAGCTGTGCAATATAAATGATGCCTATTAGGATTATACAAAGCATCCATTGATTATTTTTATGCATCTGCAGTCACTAATCTATTACTTAGAGGTTAATGGATCGCCTGTAACGTTTAGTCTTAACTAGAATATTTATACGTACCTGATTAACCTATCATTTGTCCGTGTGGTGAAGGACGAAGAATACAAGCGTCACCACCTCATACTTCAGCGCTAAAGGCAGTTTATCACCTATTGTTTAGGGGAAGGAGGGTTGGAAACCAAGTGAGAGTACTTACTTGTTGAGTGTCTCTTGTTGGTGAGTCTGAGGGGGTCGGTACCACTGTATGCCGTGTAACCGCCCATGAAACAACTTAAGTGTGTTTTGGTTGTAACGGGAGTTAGTTCCATTATTTTATTTTCCATCTTCGAAATTAAGTGGTAAACAGCGGCTTAGCAGTAATACATTTCCGACCGATGAGCGGCGGTTAGCATATTACTATCGAGTGGGCCATGGCTCGTCTACTACCATAAACAACCAAAAAAGATGGACCTGAACACGCTGCCGTGGAATGAAGATGGGCTTATCTGATTGTCCTATCACGGAATGGTTGTAGGCAAATTAGGTTTTAGCTAGTTATTAAGCTACACTAAAATTATGGCCGAGTCTCATCCACGATAGAAAGAAAATTGCTACAACATTACTTATGCCACAGTACTATAGAAGTTTCATGTAACCAACGCTTGGTCCAAAATATAAATATTTACGGATTTCTCAAGAAGATCAAAAGCTGGCAATCTTTGAATCGCACCTTTACTTTGATGCTTCTCGTAAACATTGATCACACGTGTGCGGTTATGCAAGCTACGTATGAATAAATATAGTCATTTATTTACTTAGTAATAGGCAATGCATGCATTTTTTTATTGAAGATGTTACAACGATTGTTTCAAAGAGGTGCGTTACTTTTTAAAGTCTTAACCCGCTTAATCGCGAACGAATTTGACACGTCCTATAATTACTATTTATTTGCGTGTAGTGATGAGTTTTAAAGCTTACTCCTTCTAAAATGCTGCTTTTTCGTTTTTTTAAAGCCTCTGATTTTCATTAGTTATGTATCGCTGTTATATAAATGCTAAGTAATAATTATTGCATGCGATTTCGTTAATAATTGCGTGTGGTTATCTTCGAGAAAAGAATAGGGTTGTATAATATAATATTCTCAATATCCGATCTTAATGTGTGTAACATTTAGAAAAGAATAAGGTGATTAACACACTGCCACGCACCACGCTGCATGTTGCATGTCGACGCATCTACGCGCGTACTTTTGGGAGTGTAGATCTGCATTATCGTGCCGGTTTTTTACTCACTCACGTGCGTTGTTGCGTTTTGTGGATTCACGGCGGCTCTGACTCATTTCATTCAATGTTTTTGGCTGTGGAGATAGTGCAGTGCAGAGTACGGCACTGCGGCGGGCGGGACTTGGTGTGCCATACCTTGCGTCTTGCCCCGCACCCACGCGCGGGGTTGCATGTTTTTCCGCTTGTAGGCGCGTGATCTGCATGATCGCGCGTGGATGCATTTTCTGTGTGTTGAACTGTGCGTGTTTTCTATACAAACATCGTTAGAACACGCGCTACGCTGCGTGGTGCGTGGCAGTGTGATAGTCGCCTAATTATGCTAAATTTCAAGTCGAGCTGGTGTATAGTTTTTGAGTTTTCCTGATAGGTAAGCGAGTGAGTCGTGTTTAGCTTATACATATACCTATATTATATTCCGGGCCTCGTGGCGTGGTCGCTAGTGTAACCGACTTCCGTGCACGAGGTCATGGGTTCATTCCCACTCAGGACAGTTATTTGTGTGATGAACACAGATATTTGTCCTGCGTCTGAGTGTTTTCTATCTATTATATATGTATCTATTTACAAAAAAAAGTAATTTGTATTATATCCGTAATCTGGTACCCATAGCACAAGCGACTTAGTTTGGGACCGGAGGACGTTGTGTGAAATGTCCGTGAATATTTATTTGTTATTTATTTATTATTATTAAATTATTAATTCAAAAGACGGGAGTCAATCTTCTCGGAAGCAGTTTTCAATAGAAAGTATATCTTAATATGTATTGTTAAATCAGATACAAATACATTAGTCATACAAACAGCACATTCATGCCGAGGGCCATGCAGTTGCCGTCACACTGTCTGTCGTGTAGCACAATTAATAGCTCCACTCGACATATTGTCTCGCACGAGAGACTTATTCTGGTGTCCCAGACTAAATACAAATTACATAATTGTTGTGCACAGTTCAGTAACTTTCACCCGACTTGCGTTAGATGAGTAATTATGAACCTTGATTTCCTCCGTGCAATAGATACGTTGAAGTTGTGTGATCTCTAAAATAAAAATAATCTTTTCCTGAATTTTAATATTTAAGATATTTTATTATTGGTCCAGGAGCCGCCGCATATTTTTTTTAGTGATTAATAACAGACTGAATATTTGTGAGTAGGTTCCGTTCGATGAGACACGCAAATTTTTGTCAGTGAAAAATCTTGTAAGAGGTAGCTATTAAGTGTCCATGAATTCGACAACTTCCAAGCGTGGGACAGAGAAAACGTGCCACTAAATTTGTAGAACTATATGGCCATTTCATTATACAAATGTTTACAAAGCTGCATTAAAAAATCAGATGGTTAATAACCTGAATGACCTCTTTATTTATATTTGTCTCTCTATCACGAAGCTGCTGAAAAGAAGCTAGAGCACGCTCCAGTCAAACTACCCATTTTGTAGGACAATTGTTATTCCGAGTTTAATATCCAATTACCTTAACATTTAAACTTACTGTTAGTTAGACAATTTCGACACCCCACCAAATCGAAATGTTTTATACATGCGCTCTTTATTAGCTACCTCTATCGAGATTTTTCACAGAGAAAAACTTGGGCGTCTCCAGAATCTACTCACAAAGATTGAACCTGTTATTAATCACTTAAAAAAATAGGCGGCGGCTCCTGTACTATATAGTCTTCCAGACATAATGCCGATGTCCGCACATTACTGTGTAAAAAAACTACTGGATGGATTTCAACTCTAATTTCGATCAATTATTATTCATTACTATAAATTACGAAACAATGATTTTCAGTAGATGTATGTTTTCTGTTAATATAATAAGTAACGCATTATCAGCTAGTTTTTTACACTAAGAGTGGCGAACAAGTATACGGGCCTGATAGTAAGCGGTTCATCATCATCATCATCAGCCTTTCCTGATGCATTTCTGCACATAGGCCTCTCCCAATTTCTTCCAGGCCGCCCTGTCTGCTGCTTGATTAATCCAGTCACGGCCTGCATGTCCTCGGATGTCGTCTACCCATCGCTTCGGTGGGCGACTACGTGGTCTGGTGTTCGTCCACGGTCTCCAGTCTAGGACTCTCCGTGCCCATCTCCATCCATCAGCCTTTTAACATCCACTGCTGGACATAGGCCTCCCCAAGAATGGGGGATATTGCCGTAATCGCCACGCTTGGCAGGCGGGTTGGCGATCGCAGTGGATGTTGTTAATCCTCGAAGTAGTGCTGCTGCCCACACCTCCGGTATTCCCTCAGTCGGCTCTTACGACTCCCATTACAATTCTAAAGCCGCCCTCACACGGCTCCGTGCCCATCTATCAGTGCTCATTCTAGCCATATGACCTGCCCATGTCCACTTTTGCCGCGCGATGGTTTCCACCACATCTCTCACGCGTGTTTTCCGCCTAATCCACACATTTCTTTTTCGGTCGCGCAAGGAGATCCCGAGCATGGCTCTCTCCATGGCTCTCTGCGCAACTCTGAATTTTTCAGCTGATCGCTCCGTAAGAGACATGGTTTCGGTACCATATGTGAACACAGGCATGATGCATTCTTCGAACACTAACTTTCAGTTTTAGAGGCAGCTTTCCACGCATTATATGGGTGTTTGCTCCGAATGCTGCCCAGGCCTGGGAGATTCGTCTATCGACCTCTGCAGTTTGGTTTGCAATCCCTAGTGTTACTTTGTGGCCTAGATATATGTAGCTGTCAACCACTTCGACGGGCAGTTGGTAGATCCTTATGGTATGTTGGTCATGCTTTTCGTTTTAGAGAGATTCATCTTCAAATCCACTTCTTCAGATTTAATCTTCAGCTCGTCGATCATTTCCAACATATCAGGGAAATTTTCGGCGAACAAAGCACGGTCATCGGCAAATCTTAGGTTCGTAAGTCTTTCTCCTTCTACATTAATACTTTTGTCGTCCCAGTTTAATTACTTGAAAACGTTTTCAAGGGTCGCGTTAAAAAGTTTGGGAGAAATGGTGTCGCCTTGTCTTGTCGCCACGTGCAAGGTGAAACTTGAATTTTCTTGTGTAGATTCACACATGCCATGGCATTATAAGCGGTTACCGTAGCAATAATCACCTAGGGATAACTAGCCTACCACCGAAGGAATGTAACGTAGTTCCAGTGGCCCGCCAATAAAGGCGCAGAGGCGGCACATGGCGGGTTTCTTTAGTGGGTGAGGGCCCCAGACTACCCTGTTTGTTGCCCCGAACGACGGGGTGTGCGGTTAGGTACATTTTTCCCCACTTTAACAAAAAAAAAGGTTGGTAATCCCTTTTTTTTAGTGTAGGGCCCTCACCCACTAAAGAAACCCGCCGTGTGCCCTCTCTCCGCCTTTATTGGCGGGCCACTGGAACTATGTCACATTCCTTCGGTGGTACGGATTACCAACCTAAAGGAAAGGGATAAGTAGACAGGATGTGGAAAGCAAATGTGGCGTTCTTGTTTTAATTATGTGTAATTGTAATTTAGTCCAATGTTCAGAATAGCGCCGCTATCTGCTACAAATACGAATAAATAGCAACG
The DNA here is from genome assembly GCA_948253155.1 of Leucoma salicis. NCBI lineage: Eukaryota > Metazoa > Arthropoda > Insecta > Lepidoptera > Erebidae > Leucoma > Leucoma salicis. The sequence goes on along the minus strand of OX411806.1, from coordinate 29,336,386 downwards.
CTACAAACGTCCTGAATAGATCTGTTTCTGAGAACCAGATGAGAGATAGTCGGCAGTACGAGCAGAGACATGCTCGATCGTTATCTCTGTACCACATATATCTATTTATTATTGGTATTCGTTGTATATTGTCTTGTTATATTAACCCATTCTCTGTCCGCTCATACATCTGTCCGCTCATACATTGTCGACACAATATAAATTCAACATAGATAACATAGCATCACGCCTGTATTCCCCGAAGGGGTAGGCAGAGGTGTATTACACACCCACGATTCGCCAGCTATGTTTAAGTCTCACGTAATAGGGGGCGAGCCTATTGCCGTCTACCGGGCTCATTTCCTAACTCCGAGCTGCTACTGAGAATTTTTCTTTTTACGAATTAGCTCAATAGCACTGCCTGACCGAATCGAACCCGAGTCCTCGTGATCATCAGTCGCTCACACTACCGCTGCACCACAGAAACAGTTATAAATTTAATTATTATAAATTATATCATATACGTGTGGTGACGTACCAAGGGTACAAGTGTAACTCTACGGCGCACTAATCTATGCAATAATATGTAAGTAATGTGTATAAACATAAAGTGTGAAAATGTGGATCCAGATGCTTTGCCAATACAGCCGCTATCGTGATAACTTCGATAACACGTTCATCTTAATTATTACAATTAAGATTCATACCAAATAATGACGCAGCCAAAAAATCCTAGATGCTTTGCCAATTCAGCTATTATGATATCGGGATGGTTTTCCAGGAGATGTAGGTTCAAATCGTGCTCGTAACTATTATTTCCAATATACTTTTTCGCACTTTAAGTTCATTTATATGGCTAAGTATGTCGGATGCTTAAAGATATATATAAAAATACCAAAATACATAGGTATGAGTATAGTTTAGTATAATTTAAAGCGTCTTAAATACTACTGCCTATACCAGAATGAATGGGCCAGCTCGATCGGGGAAGTACCACCCTCTTACAGAAGAATAAATAAATAAAGACCAGAATTAAACAACGATAAGCATCCTACCATTGTTTCGTATGGTGAGTGAGAGCACCGAAGGCCCAAACCCCCTCCCTATCATATCTTTATTACCCTTCCTATCCTCTCATTATTATCATCGTATCTACCTCCTATCCCTTTACTTGGAGATAGCGACACGCGAGTGATTCCTCTAGTGTTACTAACGTCTATAGGCTAAGGTAACCGCTTACCATCAGGTGGACCCTATGCTAGTTTGCCACCCAAGTAGTATAAAAAAAATTATCATTTAATAAAATGCATCCAAGTTGTAAACGGACGATACCGTCAACCTTCAGCGTGTAACTTGGTTGAAGTTACTCGATAGGCTTGGAGGCTTTCTGGTCCAAACGTGAAGATCTATTTTCACTAGAGAATGAATAAGAGGATTCAAAGAAAAGTATTTTTTAAGAGATGAAACAGGCTGCAATATTTTGCTTTTACCGGTGCACATAAAGAGCAGATTAGACACAATAGGTACTGAACAGATTTTGATAATAATACCGAACGAACTTAGAAACTTGATGGTTCTAAACCAGTGAATGATATCTGATGAACATACAACAATAAAAAACTTTTCGAATTAAGAACCTCCTATTGCACGCCTCATAAGCGAAGCGTTGAGGTGGGTACTATTCTCGTTTTACACAGAACAACAAATTTTTCAAACTTAAAATATCTGTATTTATCATATATTATATTGCGCTTGTAAAACAATATATACACACACATATATCAAGAAAAAACACTATTTTTGACACTAATGATATTTTTATGCCATTTTTGTTATTTAAACTAGTTTAGAAACTGTTTAAAAAAGTTCTGTCTTGGACGTCCGTTTGTTGTAGGAAATGTATGTTAACACTATAACAACCGAAATACTTTACTAATCGAATCTTTTTTTTTTCTTATTAACTTCAGTACAATTACGAATAGAGCCCTATTACTTTTCACGGTTTGATTCGATGTGGTTTAATTATTATTAAATAAACAAAAAAATAGTGAATATTTACGCTCGACTCGATGGCACAGTGATACACTAAAACCACCGCTATAGCCTATACCTTATTTCGTAGAACTACTTTAATAGACCAATATATTATTACTTCTTAAAATGAGTGCTAGATTGTGTATAAGACATGAGAAACACATTAGCATTTTTTGAAATTAGCGCTATCTATGTGATTTATTGAAAACCACTTAGTAAGATCAATACATTATTAGTTACTTATAAATAATTAATTTTATTGTGAAAAATAAAGATTATGAGGCGTGCACTTTTGGATTTTCCAAAGTATTTTTTTAAACTTGGTTCAGAATATATTTGATACCTCCACATTATTTTGTTGATAATATCACATCCTTAACTTTAACTATGATTCATAGACGTGTTCCTAAAACTATGTAGATAAAAGTAACGGGATATATATTTTCATAGAAACAGAAGCTTATCATTAATATTCAATTTATAATTCAAGGCTTTGTTCGCTTGACGATCGAATAACTTAGAAATAACTGGTCAAAAATTTATATGTTGTATTGAATCGTGATTGATTACCAAATATTCGTAAATTGGTTTATGCAAGGAAGACATTAATCTATTGGAGTCGAGCGAGATAAACAGAATTAGGTATACGGCTATTATTTTCGTAATTAATAGCGGCCCAATGTTGGGCAGGAGTGTTCTCTCAGAGTGAGACATTTAGACCATAGACCACCACACTGGCCCAGTGCGCATTGGCACACATAAAAGACCGTTGAGAGAATTTCCCACACATTTTACCCAGTGAAACACAATAGCCAGAGTCTGTGGTGATTCATGTAAAGAATATGTATAGGTACCTATATTTTAGGTATTTTCTGGTCTACTCCTAAATAACAGGAGATAACTGCTTGCGCACTGCTCGTGTAAAGCAATGCTTAAGCTGCATTTGACGCACGAATATCTCTAGAACTGCTATATTTAATATGGCTGCTCAATTCTTATGGATGCTTTAGATTTCGTTGAAAAGCAAAGCTTGGTTTAAAAATTATAGTCCGTTACGGTCACACTTCTGAGCTAAAGTATCCTGAGATGAGCGGGATTTAGGTCTCATAGATTACGAGCTCGTTAGCGGTTTGGATTGGCAGACTTGATAAGTTGTCGAAAAAATCGGAGTGTTTCATACGTTTCCTTAAGATCTCTATGACGCCTTTTGTTTTTATTAAAGATAGCGTAGCAATCGTTTATTAAAGATTAGACAGGCGCTCAGCTTCGAATAAAAATTGAAATTTGAGAAAAACCTTTCTTAAAAATTACGTAATCAAAATAACTGTGAAAAACGTATGCATCAAAATAATAATTATTACATGACTTTAAAGAATAAGCACAGAAAAGCTGAGAGTATGATATTGTTTTTAGAGAATAAGTGACGTTTAAAGTAGCGTTTCAGTATTCAGCCATTTATGTCGTCTATTGCGATGCAAACTCGGGTTATTAAGTTTGCATAAATTTCTTATATTCGTATGCAAACAAGCGATATTCCGCTTGTAGTTAGCTCGTTATGTAGTCGTGATAGGTTAGTCTGTTTGTTTAGCTGTTTCCTTTCACCCAGTTGCATATATTCCGCCTTGTTGGTCGCTTACCGCCACTAATAAATCTTAGACTAGATTATGTAGAGGCAGGACCGATCTTTGTAATGTATAGCTCACTAGTCGCGACATTCAAGTGGTTAGGCTACACTAATATTATAAAGAGAAAATATATGTTTGTTTGTAATTGATAAACTCTGAAATCAAAGAACCAAGTTTGATAATTTTTTCATCATTGGAAAGTTCAATATGTTACTTCTAACATAAACTATTTTATAACATCACGCTATGCCTTAAAAGGCAGCAGTGCCACGAATGAAATGATGATCAGCTTTTTTGTTGAGGTAGGAAATTGTACCTACCGCACACCCCGTCTCCAGGAAGCCAACGAGGTAGCGTAGGGCTCTAACTCATTAGCAATACAACGTGCACTATTACTCACCCCTCATACGTAATACAGCTAGATCAAATATATCGAATTCGATGTTTACTATCTTATTTGCACGTTTTCATAAGTACTAATCCATCCCTTTTTTATGTTAAGTCGGCAAACAACCGCACACCCTGTTGTTTGGGGAAATGAGCACGGTATTTTGGGGCCCTTAACCATTAAAATAACCTGCTGTTTGCCGTCTGTCTGTCAGTATTTGGTCCACAAATACTTGGGATTATTTGACATTACTTCAGTGGTCCGCTGGCGGGATTCGTATGCCTAAAAGGCGGTATTCTTATATAGATGGCTTGGCGGTAGATGGCTTTGGCATTTTGGAATAAATTGCCACGTTAGCGAGTCTTACTTACATTTTTTTTTATTGCGTGTAGTGGCAGACGAGCCACGGTCCATCTGATGGTAAATGGTAACCGTCGCCCATGGACTCGACTATACCGAGAGTATTGTCAAGCCGCTGCTCACCAATTCATGTCACAGATGAAATATAAACGGCTATCTCCTGCTACAGCCAAAACGCAACGATGTGCTTCATGGCCGGTCACACGGGAGATGGTGGTACCAACCCGCTCGGGCCGGATACCAAGTGAATACTCCCACTTGGTACCCAGCCCTACCACCAGTCATGCAATGGACGATAATGGCTTACTTCCCTTAGTCGCCTCATACGACACCCGTGGGAAAGAATGGGGTGGTGACACTTGTATTCTTAATCCGTCACCACACGGAAAAAACCTTACCTGCCAGTCATTGCCAGAGACTAAGTAATATTTCCATTCATCCACCCAGTCATCAGCCTTTATTTCGTCCGCGTCATAGAACTCGGATAATGCGCAGTCCTGTACCTCCTGCATCCAACGGCTCCCTGTAATTTTGTCCAAGCCGTCACTCCAGCTGGTAGCAAGCCGTCGCTACTCGGTAACGCTTGTATCCCAACGGTTGTGAGTTCAGCGAGCCAACTTCTAGTATTTCCATTGCGTGAATAAAAGACACAAGGTCTCTTGCTGTTTCTTTCATTAGCCTTTTTAGACAATTACATACATTCATTCATAGTCACGATATGCGCCGTTAAATGTTCCGCAGTCCGCATTCAAGGACAGTGTTAAAAGCCTCTTTAGTAGCTACATATATACATGAATTAGTAATGTAATGCTTACGTATTGTTTAAGAATGTTCTCGTTTTTCAATGACATAACGTGGCCAACAAATTTTGAGTTTTAAGATTTTTTTAGCGAGAGATGTATACAAGAATAGAGTCTCTTGGCACTCTGCTCTCTCCGTTTACCCCGCAAGGGAAATGGCGTGATGATATGTATGTAAGATTTTTTTACGCAATTTTAAATAACTGATTAATTATCACTAGATTATGACCCCGCCTTCGTCCGTATAGATTTCAGAATATAAATACGTCACTCTACGACAACTTAATTAAAAACATAGCAACGCGTCCGTATTCCCCGAAGGGGTAGACAGAGATGTTTTACACACCCACGACTCGCCAGCAATGTTTAAGTCCCACGTAATAGGAGGCGAGCCTATTGCCGTCTACCGGGCACATTTGCAAACTCCGGGCTACTACTGAGAATTTTTCTTTTTACGAAACAGCTCAATAGCACCGCCCGACTCGGGGATCGAACCCGAGACCTCATGATCAGCAGTCGTTTACAGTACCGCTGCACCACAGAGGCAGTTAAATTATCTAAGCAAAAAAATTGCCTTCCCACAGGAACCATTCATTTTTCCGAGAGAAAAAGTAATCCTTTTCTGGGCTTCAAACATTTATTCATTTTGTATACAGAATGATTCAGTCTAGTTCTGTAGGTACTGCGTGAAAGCATAACAAACAAACAGACTCGCATTTTCTAGTGGTAGAGATTTGCTTATCCCAACATGAATGGGCTGACTCCTCCCTCTCACATAAGATCAGCTTGTAACAACGGTACCTACCGCTGTGTTTCGTATGGTGAGTGAGAGCGCGGAGGCCCAAACCCCCTATCCTCTCCTTATTATTCTTCCTATCCACCTCCTATCCCTTTCTTTGGAGATGGCGACGCGCGAGTGACGCCTCTGGTATCGCTAGGGTCTATAGGCTACGGTAACCGCTTACCATCAGGTGGGCTACGCTTGTTCGCCACCTATGCAGTATAAAAATAATATTAGTAAAGATTGGCTTATTATAGTAAAATATCTGTGACTAAACGCTTGAGATATTTTCGGCAGGTGAAGCCTTTTTTTGTTAAGGCGGGAAAAAAAATGTTCCTAACCGCACACCCCGTCGTTCGGGGCAACGAACAGGGTAGCGTGGGGCCTTCACCCACTAAAGAAACCCGCCTTGTGCCATCTCTCCGCCTTTATTGGCTGGCCACCGGAACTATGTTACATTCCTTCAGTGTTTCGGCAGGTGAAGCCTGCGTACTGCATTGGTCGTGGTGGCTGTAGCTTGAATCCTAAATAATAAATAAATAAAAAAATACACTTTATGAGCACACCCATGCATTAAAATGGGATATAATTGATTACATTGGTTAAAAGATCGCATAAGGCCCTCTCCTAAAGATATTGCTGACAATTGTTATATAACTCAATTATTTCTAAATGCTATAAGCACTCCTTCAAGTTTATCATTGGCATGCGTCTTCCGCAAGGTCCGTGTAAAGTTTTCCAATTACGCTGCACAGATCCCAATCTCGAAAGGTTTGCGATGAATAGATTATACGGTAAGCCACTATCATACCTGTGTTTGTATAATCAAGTAGCTAATGTTTAAGTATAATATCTTTATATACATATATTGTGTCCGTGTGTTAGTCGTTGAACTCCTCCTAAACGCCTGGACCGATTTTTATGAATTTTTTTGTGTGTTTGAGTAAGTACCGGGATGGTTTACATTTACATTTGGACCCGGTAGGTGGCGCCAGGATAGAATTTCGTAAAAATAAATGTGGCGGTATGAAGTTCGCCTGGTCAGCTGGTATCTTTACAATTAAATAATTTCCCAACCATATAATTGTAAAAATATTCTCTCCTTACTCTCATCTCCCATTTTATCTTAGCGAGGAATGAAATAAATAATAGTCATATCCTTTTTGGGTTCATCCTTCCTTCATAAAACCGGCTTAGCAGTTTAGCCGTTAAAGCGTAATAAAGTGATTAACTTACTTTCGTATCTATAATATTAGCATGGATTGAAATCTACATTAATTGCTGTTGAAATGTTAATTGATTTGTGAACGGAAACATTAAATTCGGTTATTTCCTTTGCATTTATTATATCCGTCTTAGATAGATAATAATACTCGTAAAAAAGCAGTGATAGTCTAGTGGTAAAACTAAGGACTGCAAAGACAATAGTATCGAGTTCGATTCCTACTCCAAGTTCAGGGCATACACCTCTCACTGAAGTTATGTCCCATAAATAAATAAATAAATAAAATATATATTCACGAACATTTTCACACAACGTCCTCTGGTCCCAAACTAAGCTTAACGCTTGTGCTATGGGTACTAGATTACGGATATAATACATAATATACTACTTTGATTTTTGTAAACACATAGGTACATAGATAGAAAACACCCAGACGCAGTACAAATATCTGTGCTTATCACACAAATAGATGTCCTGAGTGGGAATCGAACTCACGACCTCATGCACGGAAGTTGGTTATACTACCGACTACGCCACGAGGCCCGCACATTCAAGATAAAATGACTGTTTAGATGTCTATTTTTTTTTTACTTTTTATTTGTTCGCGCATCACGCAAAATCTACTGAACGCGCGATCAAAAGGCAGTATTAATAAAATAGCGGTCGATCGATCTTATTTATTTTTGAAATATAAAAATATATCCTATACTTATTAACATTTTCTGCTTAATTTTTAGATCTTGTAACCCTACCCAATCAACAGTAGTAATTACATTTATTTAATTTATAGATTCATACTGGTTACGGAATTACGGGTGATCTCTGTAATTGTATATCAATGAGCGTGAAGACACCACGTCAGCAGTATCTGTGTAATGGATGCTGCGCGTAGATTAGACCACACGCATGTTTTATCACTGTTTATCAGCGTAGAAATCTCCTGATGGAGACGCGGCCTAATTAGTGGACTCGTGGCTCAAAGGGATAGTAAAATGACGCCTGCTTTTTGACGTGATAACGTTTTATAAATCGAAGAACGCCGGCTGCACGCACAAAAAATTGTCACGTTCCTAAAATTTTATGGCGACCGATGCATTGCTTGTGAAACTCTCAGAAAACATATATGACGTTATAACGTAAAATTATCGTCTGAAAACTGACTTTACAGACAACCATATAGTTTTTTTTATTATTAGTGTAGAGCATACAAATGTGTTATACTATAGCTCCGTATAAATACTGGGTATTAGTTAAAGTTGGAGGTTCAGGACGTGATAGAGGGCAGAAACCGAAAAACGAGACCTGACTTTCGTATAAAAGTTTCGATATAAAGACTGACGCGAGATGATCTCCGTGTGTAAGTCAGTGGTCTCGTGTCTCTACTTACACTTACGTTTCTCTTTAACACCGAACAAATTGGAAGCCGAGTTCAGTTCGAAATAAGACTTAGAAGAAGGTAAGCAAGCAGACTGTATCCTTCATTATAAATGCTGTACGCGTGATGCTCACTGCCAACCAATACAAAGTCTTTAGATACAGCATGTTAGAGCATTATATAAAACCTTACCTCCTAATAATTTAAATGCGCAAGTGTATTTGTTTGTTAGTTAAGCTTTCACTTCAAAACTACTCAATCAATCTCCATGAAATTTAGCATACCTACAAGTATACTTCAGAACCCAGAAAAAGACACTACTTTTTATCCCAGAAATGGATAGTTCCTTTAAGATAGCAACTTTTAAGAGCTCATTGGAGTCTCGTAGAGTAATCTATTATATGAAAGAGTAACTGACTGACATATCAATTTACAGCCCGAATTCCTAGGACTTTAAAAATTGATATATGAGGTTTCTTTGGTACTGTAGATAAGCACTAAGAAAGGAGCAAAGCCGCGAGTAAAGTGCCTAGTGTTATGTACTGAATTGTACGGTGGACTAAAGTAGATGTAATTTTTTTTTCTAATGAAACATTAGTTGACCTCCTTTGGGTCTAATTGACACTAATCTTGCAACTACTATTAACTTTTACCGTACCTTAATTCAGCATGATTTTAAGGCTTTGGACAGCGAGGTGTGTAAGTACTCCGTCAAATTCAAATTCAATAATATATTTATTTCATAGGCCTAATAAGTAGCACTTAAAATCGTCAATAATATACTAATAATTAAAATAATAAACACGAGCGCCTGAGGTGAGTGCATCCGCAATAACAAAGAGGCGATTGCAATCGCCACAAGCGCCCGGATTCCGTAGTAAAGCCTTTCATGAGAAGAACCCGGCAAGAAACTCATGGGCCACTTTTTTAAATTGCCTATTTATTACTATTTAATATAATCTTTTTCCGTCCTCCTCACGAGCAAAAGCTTGAGGCCACAAGCGAGGTCCACTAGGCCCAGTCGTTGCGACTCGTTCAAAGAGTGCGCACGCATTATATATATTTAAGTATCGAAAGTTAACACGCGCTACGTTCATTGAGTACGGAACAAAATATTCGCTAGTTGTAATTTGGATATGAATGAAATTGTGAAGTGCGTTTAGTATGTTCCATATTATATATCATAGTTCTTTATACACTTACTCGTATAGGTATTCTTAGAATAAATTTGATTTAGAAATTCATAGAAATTGAGATTTATTGCGGGATTAGATTTCATTTTATATTGATTAATGTTATTGTATGAAATGTAAAATAGTTTTCGGTAACTGACATTGTTATTTTAACTCTAATTGAAGTTTCAGTTCACGGGAGTTTGTAATAGTTACTGTGATTAAATGAAATAGGTGGCGCGTTAAATTTGTGAGTGATAAAGTTTTTAGTGATGGGAAAATTGTGTGGTAAATGTGATAGCATGGGTGGCAGATGATAAGCTCATAATGCATTGTTGGGTCTTGCTGACGGCAATTGCCGTCGTGGCAGCAGCATCAGCGGCTACCACACCGCGGCGCTGCGCGGGAAGATTAGCACGTGAGAGGCTTAAAGCTGCTGAAAAAATCAGGGATAAGCGATACTTCCCTTTATGCTGTTCTTTTGCGTGTGGAACACCTTACAGAAGACCCAGGCCTACTGCTACCACGAGGCGATACCAGCCCTTCCATAAGACCTGGCTTGGATTAAAATACGGTAGGGTATTATTAAATACTAGCTGTGTCCTGAGATTTCATGTGCGTTTTAATTAAAAATTAATCTGATTAATTACAAATAATTAACTTCGTCCGCGTGGAATTTAGTTATTTTCTTTTTTGTGCAGAACCTTAATAATAAAAATAGCATTTTTTTTTTGTTAAGGTGAGAAAAAAATATTCCTAACCGCACACCCAGGGTAGTGTGGGGCCCTCACCCGCTAAATAAACCCGCCATGTGCCGTCTCTCCGACTTTGTTAGCGGGCCATTGGAACCATATTACATTCCTTCAGTGGTAGAATAATAATAGCCTAAATTACTCATTATAACAACAGCTATCTGTCAAAATCTAAAATCGGTCCAGTAGCTTCGGAAATTAATCTAAAACTGCTATTTTGTTATAGCTAACGAATATATTATACAGTTTCTTTAAATATGTACTCGTATTTAGCGAAAAGTTGTTATTTAGACATTAGAAATATATACCTACTTCAATTTTATTTTTATTTATTAATATAGGCGTTACATTTTATACATCAATTTATTTTTTATTTACCATAAAATATGTCCAAGCTTTCTTTACTTACGAATGAATACTCAAAACAACTATTTGTATTTCATACAAATAATTGTCATTTAGTTAGAACGTTTAATTGATTTATCATCATACAAAATATACTACTTTCAAGTAAAACCCAGTTAAAGAAAATAATGAAAAGTTGTCTCTCAACAAATCGCATGAAAAATCGATTAAGAGAAAGGCAAGCATAGACAATTTATTACGTAGTTTCTTTTCTAAGTAGCCGTGTACTTGAACATTAATATACTATTTCATAAGATTTACAGATACAATTAATATATTGTTTTTTATAACCTCAGTTTCTAATCCCAAAGGGTTAGCAGAGGTGTAACCAAATTTAGGTCAAATAACTTTGGTTTCACCTAAAAGAGGGCGACTACTGTCTACCGGGTTCAATTCCAGACTTATTGTTACTACTATAAATTTTATACAAAATAAAACATTGCATCACGCCTGTATTCCCCGAAGGGGTAGGCAGAGGTGTATTTACACCCACGACTCGCCAGCTATGTTTGAGTCCCACGTAATAGGGGGCGAGCCTATTGACGTCTACCGGGCACATTTCCAAACTCCGGGCTGCTACTGAGAATTTTTCTTTTTAGGAAAAAGCTCAATAACATTGCTCGACCCGGGGACCGAACCCGAGACCTCATCATTAGCAGTCACATACAACACCTACACCACCGAGGCAGTAGAAAATTCAATAGTGTTATTGTTATACTATGCGAGTGGCACAAGCATAGGGCCCACCTGATGGTAAGCGGTTGCCGTAGCCTATAGTAAGCAATACTAGAGGCATCGCGCGCGTCACCAAAACCAAGTAAAGCGACACGATGAGGTGGTGAAATGATAATATATAAAGGGTAAGGACAATATTTGGGCCTCCGGCGCTCTCACTCACCATACGAAACGCAACAGTAGTTTCACGCTGATCTTCTGTAAGAAGGTGGTACATCTCCGATCAAGCCAGTCCACTCATGATGAGGCAGGAGTATGCTTCTTTCCTTTTCTGTCGAATAATGTTAGACCAATGCAAATTTAGATATTATCTTTAAGAAAAAAAAAACAAATTTTGACGTTGATACGAACGTTAATGCTGGCTAATGAGGTCATTCATTCTCACTTCGAGAACTTTAATTAATTTTACAAGTATGAAAACAGTAGCAGCGATTACCTGGTAGTAGGATCCGTTCCATCCTCAGTCCAAATTCAAGTGAGAAGAGTGATTTTACCAGACAGACTCATGACGGTTTTTAAAGTCTGGCAACTCGCACAGGAGCAATGGGGCAATGGCCTTAATCTCACTCTAAGGGGGACATGGGTTTCCTAATTTTGCATAGTAATGAGTGTCCTCGAGCCACATAGTCTTTTCAAGTCGTAGTACCATCTAATAGGCGGGAATTTCGACTGCACAGTTGGCGGAGTGGTTTAGATACCGGCCTCACACACAGGACAACTCTGTGTGATCCACAAATGGTTGTTCTGAGTCTGGGTGTACATTGTGTCCGTGAAATTGTATGTTTGTAAAGTCGCCCGCGATACAAGGATTATTCCTAAATGCAGGGAGTGGTCATTCATATTTAAAAAAAAATCTACCAAAAAAATCTAAATATCTACGTTTACCAATTTTCGATCCATTCATCCATCAGCATTTCATCGTCCACTGCTGGACATAGGCCTCTCCAAAATGGAGGTTTTACCATAATCGCCACGCTTGGCAAGCGGGTTGGCGATCGCAGTAGATGTTTTGAGTACACAGGGGAACGCTGCTGCCCGGTCCCCCGGTAATCCCTTAGTCGGCTTTTACGACTCCCATAGGAAGAGACGGGGTGGAGCTATTCTTGGTACCGGCCCCACACGGCAATAATTTTCGATATCCATATTCAATACAAATGTTAAAGAAAACTTAGAAAGTAAAGCAAAAATAAATTAAGGTAAATGTGTATTAGAACCCGTGTTTCGTGGTATGCCGGTCAATTAAAGTACTATTCCAGTATGATATCGCACCCTTGTCATATAGTAATATTATATTTTGGTGTTAGTCTGCGACTAATGGAAGTGAGCTATTATCACCCTGTGGGAATACTTACTTGTTATGGGGTTGCAGCTAGATGGCACCACAACCTTCCATGTAACTGACCGTAATACACGTCATTCCTTCATTTCTTTTATACGGAATCAGGAGAATATCATATTTAGATATTTTTATATATATTTTTAGCATTTGACATGCTTAGCACTATACATTAAACACAAAGTGAAAAATGTGAAATCGAAAATAACAGCCAGGAGCAGGATTTGAACCTGCATCTTCTGGATACCGTCCAGATGCTTTACCAATTCAGCCATCCTGACAATTGCTCCTGACTGCTAATTTCGATAACACATCATACTTAACGTCTTTGGGTGACGCCTGCGCCATCTGTCGGAAGTATTTTCATACATAATACCGACCAGGTAAACTTAATTTTACAATTAAGATTTTACCTAATAATGACGCAAACCCTTTAAATATTTAGATATTTTTATATATATTTTTAGCATTTGACATGCTTAGCACTATACATTAAACACAAAGTGAAAAATGTGAAATCGAAAATAACAGCCAGGAGCAGGATTTGAACCTGCATCTTCTGGATACCGTCCAGATGCTTTACCAATTCAGCCATCCTGACAATTGCTCCTGACTGCTAATTTCGATAACACATCATACTTAACGTCTTTGGGTGACGCCTGCGCCATCTGTCGGAAGTATTTTCATACATAATACCGACCAGGTAAACTTAATTTTACAATTAAGATTTTACCTAATAATGACGCAAACCCTTTAAATATTTAGATATTTTTATATATATTTTTAGCATTTGACATGCTTAGCACTATACATTAAACACAAAGTGAAAAATGTGAAATCGAAAATAACAGCCAGGAGCAGGATTTGAACCTGCATCTTCTGGATACCGTCCAGATGCTTTACCAATTCAGCCATCCTGACAATTGCTCCTGACTGCTAATTTCGATAACACATCATACTTAACGTCTTTGGGTGACGCCTGCGCCATCTGTCGGAAGTATTTTCATACATAATACCGACCAGGTAAACTTAATTTTACAATTAAGATTTTACCTAATAATGACGCAAACCCTTTAAATATTTAGATATTTTTATATATATTTTTAGCATTTGACATGCTTAGCACTATACATTAAACACAAAGTGAAAAATGTGAAATCGAAAATAACAGCCAGGAGCAGGATTTGAACCTGCATCTTCTGGATACCGTCCAGATGCTTTACCAATTCAGCCATCCTGACAATTGCTCCTGACTGCTAATTTCGATAACACATCATACTTAACGTCTTTGGGTGACGCCTGCGCCATCTGTCGGAAGTATTTTCATACATAATACCGACCAGGTAAACTTAATTTTACAATTAAGATTTTACCTAATAATGACGCAAACCCTTTAAATATTTAGATATTTTTATATATATTTTTAGCATTTGACATGCTTAGCACTATACATTAAACACAAAGTGAAAAATGTGAAATCGAAAATAACAGCCAGGAGCAGGATTTGAACCTGCATCTTCTGGATACCGTCCAGATGCTTTACCAATTCAGCCATCCTGACAATTGCTCCTGACTGCTAATTTCGATAACACATCATACTTAACGTCTTTGGGTGACGCCTGCGCCATCTGTCGGAAGTATTTTCATACATAATACCGACCAGGTAAACTTAATTTTACAATTAAGATTTTACCTAATAATGACGCAAACCCTTTAAATATTTAGATATTTTTATATATATTTTTAGCATTTGACATGCTTAGCACTATACATTAAACACAAAGTGAAAAATGTGAAATCGAAAATAACAGCCAGGAGCAGGATTTGAACCTGCATCTTCTGGATACCGTCCAGATGCTTTACCAATTCAAAAATATCTAAATATTTAAAGGGTTTGCGTCATTATTAGGTAAAATCTTAATTGTAAAATTAAGTTTACCTGGTCGGTATTATGTATGAAAATACTTCCGACAGATGGCGCAGGCGTCACCCAAAGACGTTAAGTATGATGTGTTATCGAAATTAGCAGTCAGGAGCAATTGTCAGGATGGCTGAATTGGTAAAGCATCTGGACGGTATCCAGAAGATGCAGGTTCAAATCCTGCTCCTGGCTGTTATTTTCGATTTCACATTTTTCACTTTGTGTTTAATGTATAGTGCTAAGCATGTCAAATGCTAAAAATATATATAAAAATATCTAAATATTTAAAGGGTTTGCGTCATTATTAGGTAAAATCTTAATTGTAAAATTAAGTTTACCTGGTCGGTATTATGTATGAAAATACTTCCGACAGATGGCGCAGGCGTCACCCAAAGACGTTAAGTATGATGTGTTATCGAAATTAGCAGTCAGGAGCAATTGTCAGGATGGCTGAATTGGTAAAGCATCTGGACGGTATCCAGAAGATGCAGGTTCAAATCCTGCTCCTGGCTGTTATTTTCGATTTCACATTTTTCACTTTGTGTTTAATGTATAGTGCTAAGCATGTCAAATGCTAAAAATATATATAAAAATATCTAAATATTTAAAGGGTTTGCGTCATTATTAGGTAAAATCTTAATTGTAAAATTAAGTTTACCTGGTCGGTATTATGTATGAAAATACTTCCGACAGATGGCGCAGGCGTCACCCAAAGACGTTAAGTATGATGTGTTATCGAAATTAGCAGTCAGGAGCAATTGTCAGGATGGCTGAATTGGTAAAGCATCTGGACGGTATCCAGAAGATGCAGGTTCAAATCCTGCTCCTGGCTGTTATTTTCGATTTCACATTTTTCACTTTGTGTTTAATGTATAGTGCTAAGCATGTCAAATGCTAAAAATATATATAAAAATATCTAAATATTTAAAGGGTTTGCGTCATTATTAGGTAAAATCTTAATTGTAAAATTAAGTTTACCTGGTCGGTATTATGTATGAAAATACTTCCGACAGATGGCGCAGGCGTCACCCAAAGACGTTAAGTATGATGTGTTATCGAAATTAGCAGTCAGGAGCAATTGTCAGGATGGCTGAATTGGTAAAGCATCTGGACGGTATCCAGAAGATGCAGGTTCAAATCCTGCTCCTGGCTGTTATTTTCGATTTCACATTTTTCACTTTGTGTTTAAGGAGAATATCATTTTTCTTCCCAGCAATTTTTTCAATCAGATATAGCTAAGTGACAAGCGATCATACAGTTAAATCGGATTTTTGAATTCGTTTTTTTTTAACCCTTTTTCAGTCCCAGTATTGGGCACGGGTCTAACGGTGAGAGGGATTAGGCCATAGCCCACCACGCTAGCTCTGGGTGGGCAGAATTCACAAGCTGTCGAGAAAATTTCTCAGGCACTCAGATTATCTCATGATGTTTTCCTTCACCGAACTGTGATAAATTGTAAACAAATACACACATAATTTCGGAAAATCTCGAAGATCAGGTGTGTCGCGTACGAGGTCTAAACCTTGGACTCGGAATCGAACTCGATACCACTGTCTTTGCAGTCCTTGGTTTTACCGCTAGGATATCACTGCTGTATGAACCCTTGCCAAGCTAATATTTTGGTTATCCAATATAAAAGTAGCATATAGTATATATATATATATGTTTTAATTTTAAGTCTATAATAAGTTTCTATGTACAATTAAAGTATTAAATAAATAAATAAAAGTGAAATAAATGTATAGGTACCACCTTTTAAGTCCAATCCAGAGCTATCTAACAAAAAAGTTTGTTCGTAATTAGCTCAGGTGTTTTTTTTTTGTACGTGAAGCGGGAGTAAAATAAGAAAAAAATAAAAAGAAGTTTTGGTTTTAGAGACGAGCCTATACCTACATTCTTTTGAAGTGAATACTTCTTTAGAATCGTTGCGTTGTCGTTGAAATTTGAAACTCGATGATACGAGAATGCGTCACGATAAAGGAAAAAACACATAAATGTATAGGATTAACAGTCAGTTGCAGAAAAGGCCATTAAAGTTATTTTAACTTTGAAATAATTTGGTATGGTAGTTGATTTGAAATCTCGGTCTCCGGCTTGCGTGATAAATACGAAAAACTGATATGCGTTCAATAATAAACTAATATCTCTGTTTAGCTATGTTCATTCGGTATTTCCATGCCAGTTGTAAAGTATTTTTCTCACCTACCCCCGAAGTGAATCATATACTTTTGTTAATTATGTTGCTATGGTGAGGTTCACAAGATCTTTTACCAAAGTTGTCCCATGAATTCCTACGGTATCCACCATATCGTTGCAGAAAACATTTTTGATTTAGGTATATTTTTTAGCATTTGACATTTAAAAAAATCGCGCCCTCAAATAGTATGAATTTTAATTGCAAAATTAAGCTTATTATATTGGATTGATGCATGTAAATGCATTCCGATAGATGGCGTTGGTCGTAAAGACAAATGTGATGAGGAAACTGGGATGACCAAATAGGTCTGTACGATAGCTCAGTGGCTTAGAGCACTTCCGAGAGATGCTGGTTCCATTCCCGCTCGTACAAAAAATCTCTTTCCTTATTCACAAATAATATATTATATCTAGCTTAGACTATCACAATAATAGGCAGGATGTTCCATGTGTCATAATAATCTAACGAACAGCCAAATAGATTTGCTTTTTTGCAAATAAAACAGGTTTTAATATCAATGACCTCACGAAGTTATCTTTTAATAGGTATTGTCGATCTTTAGGCTGTTCAGTGGGTGGCGTGTTAACATTTGGAATTCTGTAGGAGGGGAGGGAGGTCTTATAGGTTAACTTCTACGGCTCATAGGTTTAGTTAACGGCCTTTGGTGCCGATTGTTGCGAGCTCAATTCTCACATAAGACACATATTTGCGTGAATCCAAAAACGGTTCCGAGTCTAGGTGTAGTAATTTGTATTGCATGGTTGTAATTTTTTTCATTAATTAGGGGATTAATTCTGAGCGCACCAATGATGTTAATGTCACACAATTTCAGTGGTTCCCCGATAGAAAGTAGAGAGTGCATATGGTGAGTGAGAGCGCTGGATGCCCAAACCCCTTCCCTAATCTCTCCGTATTATCCTTCCTATCCTCTAATTAGTATCCTACATATCCTCTCCTTATTATCCTCTGCCTATCCACCTCCCATCCCTTTCCTTGGAGATGCTGACGTGCAAGTGATGCCTCTGGTGTTGCTGACGTCTATAGACTACGGTAACCGCTTACCATCAGGTACTTCATATGACAAAATATAAGATATATAAATAATGCAATTTATTTCTAAGGACAGCTGGAGTCTCCACGACCTATATTACAAATCTCCAGCCCCCTCCCCCACTTACTATTTACTGTTACAATAAAAAAAATAAACTATACGAGATCAGTCAGGGCGATGTACTCATATTTGCATACCTACTCCACGCAGATGAACTCACAATCTGGTAAGACATAAGTTTAGTTTAATAATTTAAATTGTTTAATCATAACAATCCAAATAATCAGACAAACGACAGTCGGAAGTTGTGACCGCCTTCCAAAAGGTCGATGTGAAGTCGTGCTCCGTAATGAGGTCCCATTATAACGTAATTTGCGTAAAACTGGACCAACTAAATGGAGTTGTCAAAGAGAGAAATTTGATGGTGAAGGGTTGACGGGAAACGAGGTTGTATCTGCTATACCCATAATTACAATGAGTTTTTGAGATACATTTTCATGTGAATATGAGAAGTCCATTTGTAAGCATGTTGAAAATTAGTGTATATTTTTTTAAATCGTTTGTGTATGTCTTTAAGTTTAAAAAAATTTCGTTTAAGTAATATAAAGTCGTCTGTTAATATGTACGTTTTTATATTTAACATCTTGTTTAATAACAAATAGTATCTCCATCCATCCATCAGCCTATCGAAGTCCACTGCCGGACATAGGCCTCCCCGTGAGAACGCCACAACATGTGTTTCGCTCATATGGGGGATAGTGCCGTAATCGCCACGCTTGGCAGGCGGGTTGACGATCGCAGTGAATGTTGTTAATACTCGAGGGAGTGCTGCTGCCCACTCCCCTGATATTCCTTCAGTCGGCTCTTACGACTCCCATGGGTGGGGAGGGGTGGGACAATTCTAAAGCCGGCCCCACACGGCACAAATAAATAGTATCTATCGCATAGTAAGCATATACATATATATACCATATACATATATATTTCTTACACTATAGACTTGTGTTGTAGCTGCAAAGCAAAAACTTTGCGAATAACCTTCATGATTCGTGGTCAAGAGGTCAAAAAGCTTGAATTCTGAAGCTTTTAACTTTTTAACTTGTGTCACATCTATTTTGTAAGAACACATTTTAATAACTTTAATCTAAACATCCAGGAAAAACGAATTTTTTTTTGTTGAAATCGGTCCAGCGCTTTTGAAAGAATTTTGGAGGATTGACATACACACGTCCAGATAAATTATATGAAGATTTCTTACTTAGCTATATTAAGTTATTAAGTTACTAGCACTACCAAAATTAATATATTCAAAACCAATAGTGACAAGATTTTAAAAGCTACGTAAATAACTTATGATTTCTTTAAACATAATAAGTTCATGTTACTATTTGAAAGAAATGATGTATCTATATAACTACTTAAGACTTACTAAGTTTCCCTTTAAAACGTGTAAAACAAACAGAGTCGCAGGCGTATGCTAGTGTAAATTAAGCACATTTCCAGACAATCTTAGGAAGTTTTATTCAAGAGCAGGGCAGGTTATCGCGCGTCGGGTCAACGACCTCAGTGTACCGTTGCCAAATCCATTCATGGCCTGATAACAGCTTGATAGCTGTACGTATTGGGACATGGTCCAGAAACACGTAAGCTGCGACTGATGGTATATATTGGGTTCGTTAAACAGGATCATATAAAATAAATATGTACGGACATTTCACACAACGTCCTCTGGTCCCAAATTAAGCTTACCACTTGTGCTATGGGTACCAGATTACGGATATAATACATATTATTCCTTTTTTTTTGTAAATACATACTTATAATAGATAGAAAACACTTGGACGCAGTACAAATATCTGTGTTCATCACACAAATAATTGTCCTGAGTGGGAATCGAACCCACAACCTCGTGCACGGAAGTCGGTTAAACTACCGGCTACGCAACGAGGTCCATCACAAGTAGTAATTTAGTATAGTTTTCCTTGCGTTAAGAATTCCCTGAGTACAAGACAATATCTTAAAAGTCAACATGGCGACCGCAATCGCATCATAAATTTAACTTTATCTTGTCAGTAATTAAAATTCTTAGTGAAACGTTTACAGGAAATTACTTTCAAGATTCTCAGTGTCTTCGCTATTTCACTAACTAATTTTATGGCTAATAACGACAGTGTCCGATATTGGGTATGATAGTGTACGAAAAGTGCAAAGTGGTAATTAATCAAATCTTATGTATGACTTAGTTTATATTATCAAACTACGCTGTCTATTAATAATGTGTGTAAAATAATAATTATTACTAATTCTGCCCGAGATTTTGCTTGTGTGGAATTCAAAATATGGTGGTCTAATCTTATATTACTATGATAAAGCTGTAACAGAGCTGTGTCTGTACATTTAAAATATTTGAGAAAAAATAACTGTATTAGGTTATCTATTAGGCGTGTCTGAACACAAAACAATTTTATTTAGATTTTTTGTCTGTTTATTTGTTTGTCTGTTTGTTCGTTCGCGCATCACGCAAAAACTACTAAACGGATTTTTTATTTGAAAGCTCTTGATTAGACTTAAAAACTCGATACATTTTATCCCGCTACTATATCGGGACCTTGAGATATAACCTAAAAGCTTTTGGCTGCGATGGAGCCGCGGGCAAAGGTTAGTTTTATATAAATGCAAAATTGCGTTTGTTTGTTTTGTTAAGTACTCTTTTAAGCCGTAACTACTGAAATAATAATCATAAAATTTTGCATTCATGTAGTCAAAAACCCAGAAAAGGAGGCTGTCACCAAAAATATTTCTTAGTAAAAAGCTATATTATAATAATTTAAAAATTAATATTTGCATGCTCATAAATTAACCTTAATTATTAAATTATGGTTATATACTCGATTACTAGATTCTCGATTATGCTTTAATCGATATTGTATACTAGAGAGCTATCTCAATTAATTAGTAAGTAATTATAATGATGCCCTTTTTATCACTTACAGTTCAATAATTCTTTCGCATGGATATATAGGGATATTAAGCCTACACTATTGCTAAATTTATGGGGCAATTCCGTCGTTAATTGGATATTATCTGGTGTTATCACTATTAATTATAGTGAATGCGGAAGGTTAGATGTGTGTCTGTAGTTGACGCTCCATCAAGTAGGTACTCCCAAATTGAACTCAAAAAAAATCCCCACTTAAGAATCAAACAACACGCACGTTTTCAACTTAAAACGCAAATTTTGTACACGATCCGATGTAACGTTACACTATAGTGTATTGATACATATAGTGTATTGATATATGTACCTAGAATTAACGCTGGCACCATATTCTTCATCTCTTTTATAATCACCACCGTTTGTCATGCCGTTACCCGCTTCTTCAAACCACAATCTAGCCTGGGCGGTGTTATTTCTTTATCAGATAAGCCCTGCCCCTGAGCTACCTGTATAATATTGTCATCAGGTTTCAGTAGTGAGATACAGTAATAACCAATAGGTCTCAATCAACTAAACGCATTTATCAATCATGGAAATAGGGGGTCTATGATTTGAGAAGGTGATGGAATTGTTCTAAAAATTATTTTCAACACACACACTTATTCATGTATGTAAGTTGTACCCGTAGTTAATCATTCATTATTGTATTAAAAAATATGTATTTTAATATTAATTATTTAGCCTTCTGGGGCCGGCTTTAGAATTGTCCCACCCTTTTCCACCCATGGGAGTCGTAAGAGCCGACTGAAGGAATACCGGGGGAGTGGGCAGCAGCACTCCTTCGAGTATTAACAACATCCACTGCGATCGCCAACCCGCCTGCCAAGCGTGGCGATTACGGCATTATCTCCCATTCTTGGGGAGGCCTAAGTCCAGCAGTGGACGATAAAAGGCTGATGGATGGATGGATATTAATGATGTTCACTTTGTGTTTTATGTATATAATATTTCTTGGTCCTCCTCAATCCTTGATGTATATTTATTTCCCAAAGATCCAACATTAAAAAACGGAAATGTCGCAAACATTTAGGTAGCTACACACCATGGCGTCTTTCAATTCTTTAATCTTCCAGGTACTATAAATTTAACAATATCGCTGATCAACCGGATTAAACATAAAAAATAGCAAACAATTTTCAGGCAAACCCCTCGTGGTGTAGTCGGTAGTGTAACCGACTTCCGTGCACGAGGTCGTAGATTCGATTCCCACTCAAGACAATTTTATTATTTGTGTGGTGAACACAGATATTTGTACTGCGCCTGGGTGTTTTCTATCTATTATATGTATGTATTTACAAAAAAAAGTAATATATGTATTATATCCGTAATCTGGTACCCATAGCACAAGCGTTAAGCTTAGTTTGGGACCAGAGGACGTTGTGTGAAAATGTGCGTGAATATTTATTTTATTTATTTAAATAAAGCAACTACAGTTTTACAGTGGCCATCTCGCCGATAGCGCCATCTGCGCTTAGCTTTGCCCGTCGATCCCCATTCTGAACAGGAACATGGGTGAAATTTTAAATATTAACATGTTTGGTGATTCTGTTATTTCTTAAGACGTTTTTCTTTTTGATTTGGCTTCGTGATTGATGAATATGTTTTTTTATACTACGTAAAGGAAGGATGACAAGGAGGCTTCCATCGTTCGAAACACAATGGTAGCATTACTTAGCGCTGTTTCTAGTTGATCTCACAAAAGAGAGGGTGGTACTTCTCCGATCGAGCAGGCCCATTCATGCTGGGAAAAGCAAGGAGATAAAGTTAATTCAAAATATCGAACTTAAACGGGTTGACTTGTGCGTTGACAGCTCAATACACGTTCTTTTTTACGAGTTTCTATTTACATTTTAAGTGTGGTCACCATACTCACAACGGGGGCGTTGTGAACCGGTGCGACCGGCCGAATCACTCAACGGGACCGATTTATCGACGTCCCATCACTATTGTTTCAATTCAAATTACGAACAGTTGAACAGTTGGTATTTGATCGACTCGACCGACTCTACCCACGCCTTGTGAAGTGTCCCATTGAACTCTAAAATCGTATTTGACTAGTATAATGTGCTGCGTTAATTTTGGAGATATCTTAGAGAGAGTAGAGTCTTTATTATCCCAGCATGAATGGACTGGCTCGATCGAGGAAGTACCACCCTCTCACAAAAGATCTACAACGGTAGTTACTCATACTATTGTGTTTCGTATGATGAGAGAAAGCGCCGGAGGCCCAAATCAATCCCCCTATCCTTTCTGTCCTTCCTATCCTCTCCTTACTATCCTTTCTAACCACCTCCTATCCCTTTCCTTTGGATATGGCGAGGCGCTAGTGATGCCTCTAGTGTTATTAGCGTATATAGGCTATTGTTACCGCTTACCATCAGGTGGGCCGTATGCCACCCACGTAGTATAATAACAACCTGTGCTATTACCAGAACATAAGTCACAATCTTATCAAACACGTATCAAAATGCGTATACTATTATGAATCGCCTCAATAAAGGCATCATGCCTTACGAATGGAATGAGAATGCAGTTAACACATTCCTTCTTAACGTCTTGGGTGACGCCTGCGCCATCTGCCATCCAACAGTACCGTATTTGCATACATTAGTCCGACAAGGTACGATAAGTAAAATTATTACAATTAAGATTCATACCAAATAATGGTGCAGCCCTGTAAATATTTTGATAATTTTATATTTTTTTAGCATTTAAATCTAATAGTCATGAGCAGGATGTGAACCTGTATCTCCTGGTAAAACTGATCCAGATGGTTTGCCAATTCAGCCACTATGACAGTCGCTTGGGATTACTAATTTCGATAACACATTCATTTTTAACGTCTTGGCGACGTCTGCGCGATCTGTCGGATGTATTTGCATCCATTATCCCTGACCATCTGAATATTTAAATTCCGTAATTGTCCATGAGTATTTATTTAAAAATCATCGGCGTAGGAAAATTATAGAGAATACTCTTCTGTCTATACTTTCTGTCTTCTAATACTTTCTAATATGTACGCGAATGTTACACATTTTAAAATAAAACTACGTTTACATAATCTATCGTGTTTACTTGATTTTCTACTATCCCAACGTTTCGAATACTTTACAGCATTTATGATCACGGGTGGACTTGGACGGTAGACGTCCAAGGCTGATATAATAATCTTTATTTCATTAAAATATTATTTATTATTGATATGATTATTTCAAAATTATAGAGAAGAGGTTTCTTTAAGACGAGCCAAGGTTTTGTTTTCTTTCGTGAGTCTGGAAAGCTTTTTTAACAGTATCAAATGTCAACCCGCATTTTATCAGTAACTCCTTTTCGTCCTATGAGAAGACCCTTATTTTATTTTTTTATTTTATTTTAGGTGGGCAAAAATATCCTACCGCACACCCCACTGCCCGGGGAGACAACGGGGTAGTGTGGGGCTCTCACCCACTAAAAACCCACCGTGCGCCTCCACCTGCCCTTGCTACGGCGGATCACGGGTACCGCGTCGTTTCGACCGCGATCCGCAGGCGGCAGCCCCTTCGGGCACCCTCTCTTGAGCGACGCCTCGCACCTTCGCGGTAGGCTTCCGCGGACGGCAGGGTACTCCCCGACCCCACCGTCCGCAGCCTCGGCTAGGGCGGCATCAGGCGCAGGTAAGCGCGCGCACGACGCCCCGCGCGCTGGCGGCGAATCGGGTCCGCGAAGGAGGATTCCTCCCGGGCCCTCTCCGCCACCTCCTTCCGCGAGATGACAGCCTCGCAGAAGGCGGCGACCGCGGTCCAGGCCCTGTTACTGACAACCATCGCTCGCGCAACGGCCGGCAGCGACAGGTCCACGCCTATGACTGCAACGAGTTCCCGGCGCTGCACATCCCAGGCCGGGCACGACTCGAGCGTGTGCTGCGCCGAATCCTCGTCGCAGCCGCAGTGGTGACAGCCTGGGGTCGTGTCCCTCCTAGCGATCATGTGCAGGTATTTGCCGAAGCAACCATGCCCCGACAAAACCTGCACCAACCGGAAGCCGCAACCCCGTGCTGCCGCCCTGCCCATTCTTCCAAGATCGACTGGAGCGACCCACGGTCCAGAGACCAGCCCGGGGCGTCTCCAGCCGAGACTTCCACTTTAGAATGTTGGCGCGGCGGGCATCTTCCCGCCACAATGACATTGCGCTCGGCGAGGGGCGGCTGCCCCTCGCCCGCGCCGTCGACGCCCGCCGATAGACGTCGGCGAGCACCTCTGCCTCCAGATTCCATGGGGGGGTTCCGGCCCACGCACAGGCTGCACCGGTCCAGACCGTGCGGTACGCGTATTGCCCTGACCGCTACGACCCTCTGTGGACGCCACAAAAGGGCCCTATTGCGAGTGGCCAGGGACTCCGCCCACACGGGCGCGCCGTACAGTGCCATCGACCGTATTACCCCCGCGTAGAGTCGTCGACACGCGAGACTCGGTCCGCTCAAATTCGGCATCAGTCGCCCGAGGGCGGACGCCGTGCCAACGAGCTTTGGCGCAAGACGGCGGAAGTGCTCGTCAAAGTGCTGTCGTCCATCCAATACCAGGCCCAGATATTTGATGTGGGCCTGGATTGGCAAGCCCACACCGTTGACCATTATCGAGGTGCTGGAGGGCGGGCTCCGTCGGTGCCCATGGAAGATTAGGGCCTCCGACTTTTCAAGGGCCACCCTAAGCCCCAGCGCCTCGATCCGCCTGACCACCTCCGCGGTACCTGAGGTGGCCAGCGTTGCCGCCTCCTCGAGGGTCCAGCCCCGGGCTGTGACGAGCGTATCGTCTGCGTAGCAAATTACGCCCAGTCCGGGGGGGAGCCGGCCACGGAAGACCCAGTCGTAGCCAACGTCCCCTTCCCGGTCCACCAAGAGGACGCTGCGGCCGTTGAGGTAGTCTGCCACCAGCCACCTTAGGTAGAGGGGCACTCCACGGTACCGGAGTGCCTCCTTGATGCAGCCGAATGGCCGCTACCCGCCCAATTGGGGCGATCCGGGACTATGTAGGGCTCCGCGGCTACGGCAACACCGATCGACCGCTCCGCCATGGATTGCAGGAAGAGGTCCTGCGCCCTGGCGAAATGGCCGAGATTCCCCTGGAGGAGGATAGCGTCGTGATCCGTTATTGGACCACGATATCCTCCTCCATGCGCTGCGGCGGTCCAGCCGCGCCGGGTTGGGCAGCCGGGGCCGATTGGCTGCCCAACCCCTCTTAAGGCCTGACTTGGCCGGAGGTCGGTCCCCGAGATCGGAGACGTTTATCTCCCGCCGGGCACGCTTCAAGACGGCCTCGTAGGTCAGGCCCTTTTCTTTTCCCTCAGGCAGCACGGTGTTCACCACCGCAGCTGCCTTCGGAACCTTCAGTTTCCGCGACTTCCTCTTCCGCGGCTTCGGGGCTTCCCCTCTCTGATTAGTTAGCGCCGCTTCGCGCCCCGAGGCAGCGCCGCGATCCCTGGCCCGGGATCACCGGGGCCCAACCACCTGCCAGTCCCCGTCTGAGGACGTAGCAGTGGCAGGGGTGGGGGCAGCAGCCCGTGGCGCAACCGCCGCAGCCCGCGAGGGTGCGACCGTTCGTCGCGGCGCAGCAGAATGCGGAGGCACAGCGGCGCTTGGCAGAGGCGGGAACTCCTCTCGGGGCTGACCCCTCGGGGCTTGTCCCATCTTTTCCTTTTTCTTGGCCCTTTCCCTGCACAGGAGCCGGCGAAGGTTTTGCCGCTGGTGGTTTGGCCGCCGGTGGTTTAGCCGCCGTCGCGGCAAAAGACACATGCCCTCCCTGGCATGGCAGAGGTGTCGATGCCGAGGACGCTGCAGCCCTTCTTTTATCAGCCGAAAGCGGCGGCCGAAGTCGGGGCTCCGGCGGCAATCTTGCGGCTTGGGCCTCGAATCTCGGGCCAAAGACCGCATCCATACGACGTTGGACAGCTCCGTGGCGGCGATTTTAAGACCCCGCACGAAGCTACTCTTGAGGTTCCTCGAGCCCATGGCCACCGTCGAAATTATGGCCACGCTGTCCGCGGCTCTTTCGGCAAATTTGGCCGCAATAGGCGGCCCATTGTCGTCTATGGGAAGACGGAGCTTCTCCGACAGGAGCGCCAAGCGCTCCCCTGCGTGTTGCACGGTCTCCGCACGACTCAGAGATCGCGTCTCAGCCTCTTTCGCTGAGGCGGCACGCGGTATCGGCGTCCCGGGTCGGCTGATACCTCGACCCCTAGCCGCTGCGGGTATTTTAGGGGGAGGCATCTCAGTTGAGCTCAGGTCGGACTCCGAGGCAGCGCCCCCCTGAGACAGGCCAGAAGCGCGACTTCGACGTAACCTCTGCCGGCCGCGATTGCCAATTCTCAGCAGCCTCAGACAGGCCACCCTCCTCAGCGGCAGACATCTCGGCAGCTGAAGTGCAGGCCGAGCTGCCCGTCATCGAGTCGTCCCTTGAAGACTGGGGGGACGCTGCCTTGGACATCTTTTTGCCCTTGCGGGACTTTCTGCCGCCGCGCTTTTTACGCGCAGCTGCACTAGTAGGGGCTGCATTTACAGCCGGACCCCTTACGGCTGAGGCGTCGGGATTTTCACCCAATACTGTCAATTTTGTGTTTTTTAATAATTTTTCCATGTTGTTCCCACGAGTATGGGAGAAAGGAGGTCTACCCGGGCAGAGCTCCCTGTACCTTGGTAAGCGTACATTTGTAACCCAACACAGGGGGTCCGCAGGTACCCTGGCTGGGGCCGCGCTCGGGACTTAACTACCCATCAGCCATGCATCTCCTCGCCGCGCGCCAGAGTTTGAGATTCGGGGTAATTTTATAGAGGTTGTCTTCCTCGCGGTCCGGGCGATTAAGCCAAGACCCTCGTTCCTGTATGCCCGCGAGACGTAACTACAGACACGCGCTCAGGTTTACGATTTGGGACGGGGGGGGGGCCGCTGTGGCCCCACTGTCCCCCCTCTCCAGAGCCCGGTGAGCCAGTCTGGCCCCACCGACTCCGACGCCTGGTCTATCCGCCGTGCCCTCTGCTGAGTCAGAGGGACACGCGGAGACCCGTCCTGTCCGGAATTTTAGCCGCCGGCGACTGCCGATGTTGCCCGGGGTGCACCACTAGGAGGTAAACCGGACGAATTAGCACCCCGATGAGAAGACCCTTGCTCAACATTGGAACCTTCTAGTAATACATGAAGAACGTACAAAACATCGATTAACACGCGATGAAATAACCAATCATCGAGTACACGTATTAATTAAATCTATCTGCAGATGTAAAATACGTTCGGTCTATAGATTCATAAATAGCGATAGTCTGCACTATTTGAGTCGAGTTATCTGCATCTACCGACTGAATCGAATAAAGCCATTAAAAATAGTGTTGTTACTATTATCGATAAATCATTGACGTTTTATTGATGCACGAGCGACTGTAGTGATTATAATGTGTTATTGAAATCGATAGATTTTTATTTGAATGCTTCCGTGTTAAAATATTTATAACCGCCGTTAAATAATCACGATTGCCTTTGGAGTGTTAATATGGATATGGTTAATTGTTGCTTCTGTTTTGTTAATTCCTGCCATTCTATGTGAAGGTAGGAAAGGGACTAAGAATACAAGTGTCACCACCACATTCTTTCCCACGGGTGTCGTACAAGGCGATAAAGGGAAGAAAGCAATTATCACCGTTTGCATTACTGGTGATAGGGCTGGGTACCAAGTGGGAGTACTCACTTGCCGAGCGGGTTGGTATCACCACTTCCCGTGTGACCGGCCATGAAGCACATCGGTGTGTTTGTACCATAGCCAAGTTAAAAAAAAATTGTACTAATACCAAGTTTTCACTAGAAGTCTTTTCAAAGAATATTGATTAGGAAGACATGTTTATACGATTAAAACTCTTAAAACTATATTTTTATGTTGCAATTAACATTCTCGGCCATTTACTCCGAGAATCTCTGAAATCGTGACCATAGGACGTGGATCCAGCTACGCTCTTAATTACCATTACATGACACATTTTCATACAGTTGTCCATTTTCGTCACGCCAACCATCACTATCAACATTCACATTGTCAGCAGCATGCAGTCAACTCTCATATGTCACTTAAAATCGACTCAATATTAGCAAATACTAACAATGTTCATAGTTCATTTGCGTACTATATTCAATAAATCACCGCATCAATGAGACGTCGTCTGTCTCATTAATTTCTTCAATCGATAAATTCGCAGCACTAGATATCGATCATACTGTTCAAATGTCATAACACAGTCTAAATAATTGTCCAGGCCAGCTTTAGCCTCTAATGGTGGGCCTGAGAATTATTTATATAGGACTTAGACACGCGATGGCCATTTATAAAATCTGACTTAAATATATTATCAACCAGTCAGGTTTGGCTTACCTTTAAGCAATGAAATTTTAGCCAGTCTTAAACCTAAGCAGAAAAATACTGAAGATTTTTTTTATTTTGTCAGGCTTTGTTGCTATAGTACGATTATTAATTTATTGGAGTAAACTGACGTTTGCTAATGTCACTTTGTAAAATAATGGTGCCATGTTAATAGAAATAGTGATGTTCCAGTGATTCAATCACTTGCACAAAGTTAATGGGAACAAACCTAATACTAATAAGAATTCAATAAAAACTATGTTTAGGTAAATTGATAATAGTTATTATAAATCATTGCAAAAATATTTTAATAATCTATTATGGAGTGAAATTAACGAACAATTCGGGTGCATGGCTTATAATTATATCTTAAAAACGACACATACACCGAGTATATTGAAAACTAGATGACCTCACCGGGTCTTCTACTTTCTATCTACTACTTCGTATAAACCTATATTTATTTTAGTGTTAGTTAGTATGTAGTAAATGTTAGTGCGGGAATCGAACTAACATTTAAATGTGAGGGTGTAACTGCACGAATCTTTCTCTATGCATGCACAATTCCTGCTTATACCCAAGATAACGCCCAACTGATTACAATAAACAACAGAGCCATAGTAAGCCGGTAACGCTTTGTACTGCCAACGGAAACAAACTACAGTAATAACAAACAAAGCATGTTTCATGACGGCTCACTCGTATAGTGATTGTGAACATACTGTATCACTATATAGGCTGTAGTCGATAAAGTTTTCGTTCAGCGCGTTCTGTGAACCGTGACCCCAGTTCCAGCTAAGGAACTGTGACATAGTGTATATTGTGCAGTAGTACAATGTTGTTAGCGGGATGATAATTTTATATTTTTTCTGTACCTACTTGTCTTCTTTAATTTAATACTGATATATAATACATACTATTTAGATATTTTTATATATATTTTTAGCATTTGACATGCTTAGCACTATACATTAAACACAAAGTGAAAAATATGAAATCGAAAATAACAGTCACGAGCAGGATTTGAAACTGCATCTCCTGGATACCGTCCAGATGCTTTGCCAATTCAGCCATCGTGACAATTGCTCCTGACTGCTAATTTCGATAACACATTCATACTTAACGTCTTTGGGTGACGCCTGCGCCATCTGTCAGGTAAAAATCTTAATTGTAAAATTAAGTTTACCTGGTCGGTACAATGTATGAAAATACTGCCGACAGATGGCGCAGGCGTCACCCAAAGACGTTAAGTATGAATGTGTTATCGAAATTAGCAGTCAGGAGCAATTGTCACGATGGCTGAATTGGCAAAGCATCTGGACGGTATCCAGGAGATGCAGGTTCAAATCCAGCTCGTGACTGTTATTTTCGATTTCATATTTTTCACTTTGTGTTTAATAATAGTTACATACTATTTATTTTTTCTGATATTTACTCGAATACCAGGCATCAGTAGATAATATAGTAAAGCTGAAGATTTTCTTTTTTTATTAAACGCCGAAATTGATTGACTTGCTTCAAATAAATGTGTGGATACGATGGTCTTCCGCCAAGAGAAGATGCCGAATAGCGAGGTGACGTTCGCCATTTTATGCTACCACTATATCATCATCTGTAAAGATCATAAATTTGCCTTTGTTAAGGATTTTAAACCCCAGTTCTTAAGCGCATAATTTCAATCTTTATGAATATTATACACGCCACTTTAATCGCCTAATTAACCTACTAATGAAATCCGCAGCAGATTATGTCAATATATTGATGGGACAAGTCTATTTAAGGAAAGAAAATATTATTTGTACTCCATATTTAGGCTTGTCACCCAACCCACTTCGTCACGCTTGTCTTTCACGAATAGGTGACCGTAATTAATTGTTTTATTTAGTGTGCATTTCGACAGCTCCGTTACACGTCACTGAATATTGACATAAGCCGTTGTTGTATTGTATTCGACGATAATTGTTTCTAAATGACTTTTTTTATTGGTTTGATGTCCGGAATACATAAATCTATTTGCTGTTACTTCAATGAATACTTAATATATTTCATTTAAATGAGGTTAGATTTAAATCAGTGGTTTTTTTTACGGTCCGTTACTATTTTACTGTTGCGCACGGGCTACCTTCTAAAATAAGAGGGGTTTAGGCCGTATCTGGTTATTGTACAACTCTTGCTTAATGTACGTTGGTAGACTTCACAAATTTCTCGGTCATATAGGTTCCCCTCCCATAATATGTGTCTGTCACATGAAAGATGAAACCGACCCACTCGGGATCAATAGCAGTGAGTACTCCCACTTGGTATCAAACCCTACCAGTAAGGCAGTGGGTGACAAAATAGCTTATTTCCCTTAATCGCCTCATACTGGCGCGTAAAAATGGGGCGGAAACACTTGTATTCTTAGTCCGTCACCACAACGTAAGATAATACCATTTTAACTTTTAAAGATTTTATTTATTTTAAAGTACAAGGATAGTAAACAAGCTAGCTAGAAGCGCTAGAAATACCAAAGGCATTAGTTGCGTGTTGTCTGCACCAGGAAAACGATGATAAAAAGAGATCTTCGAGGAAAGATCTTAGAGAGAGGGTACGAAGAGAGTTTGGGCTTCCGGCTTCATATTAATTGAATAAAACGCATGAGTAGGAATATCTAACGTTACTAATGCTGGATCCAGCTTGGCTTTATCACCGTCCAGCCTTTCTTTTTTGTTAAGGCGAGAAAAAATATACCTAATCACACACTTTATCATTCGGGACAACAGATATTGAATTCAGGAGCCCTCACCCACTAAATAAACCCGCCGTGTGCCGTCTCTCCACCTGTATTGGCAGACCACTGAACTATATCACATTACTTCAGTAGTCCGCCGGCTGCTTACCCTTTTGGGTACCCTCTACTGAGCGACGTTTCCGCACACGGGCTGTCGCACCTACACGGGAGGTCTTGCGGGCGACAAACCTTCCCCGGTTCATCCACCCGCAGCCTCAACTAGGGCGGCATCAGACGTAGGTACTTGCGCCTGCGCCGCCACCGCCTCAGATCACCGTTCACCCTATGATAGTTTAGTGGTGTGATTACAAAGTGTAGACTCAAACAAAGACACTGGCCACCATTACACGAAGTACACAATCTAACCCATTCGATCCTGAGTGGAAACCTGTACCTACTCTATTTTGGTAATAGGTTGCTTACAAAAAATCATTAGAAATCCTTGTTTTTAAAATCATTAATCTTCTACAATCTTCTTTGCCATTACCTCCTAATAACAATTTAAATAATTGACAAATGATCTCCGAATATTAATTTGAATTGGATAACCGATTTTGTTCTACTGTTTCTTTTATTCTGTGGCTGTCCTTTTCGTCTATAATTACATAACAAAGCGCCTTGATGGTAAGATAAGCGGGAAAAAATGAGCTTTTTGACAGGCAGGACCCGAGCCCGAGAGTTCATGCCGCGGTGTATGACGTACCCTGACACGCTCAGGATGCAAAGTGCATTGACCCCACTCTAAGCTTATGTTTTAAAATTTTCGCGGAGGTTTTTATATTAATTTTATCTTATTAAGCCAGTGCTTACCGTTGTTTTGTTTTGAAATAAATGTGAACTTTTTAGTGTGGGTCCCTCACCCACTAAAGAAACCCGCCGTGTGCCGTCTCTCCTCCTTTATTGGCGGGCCACCGGAACCATATTACATTCCTTCAGTGGTGAAATAAATGTGACCTAGGCCTGCAAGGGCCGGCTGTGTGGGGCCGACTTTAGAATTGTCCCACCCCTCTCCACCCATGGGAGTAGTAAGAGCCGACTGAGGGAATATCGAGGGGAGTGGGCAGCAGCACTCCCTCGAGTATTAAAAACATCCACTGCGATCGCTAACCTACCTGCCAAGCGTGGTGATTACGGCACTATACCTCCAATTTGGGGAGGCCTATGTCCAGCAGAGGACGTCAAAAGGCTGATGGAGGCCTGCAAGGACGTACAAATAGTTTGCTCCCAAGTATAAGGTCGAAATTCCGCAAGAAACACACCTCTGACCTTTCAAAATTAATGTGTGTATTAATAAACACAAATGCGACAGTGTGAAATTGAAAACGATAGCCACGAGTGGGGTTAAAACCTGCGCCTTCTGAATACTCTTCAGATACTCTACCAACTGCGCTATTAAGACATCCACTCGGGGCCATCAATTTTTTTGACACATTCCTTCGCAATGTCTTGGGTAGCACCAGCGCTATCTGCCGGATGTTTTTACATACATTGTGTTTATTAATTACAAATTATCACTGTCTGTAAGTAAACTGCGCCGTGTGTGGCCGGCTTTAGAATTGTCCCACCCCTCTCTACCCACGGGAGTCGTAAGAGCCGACTGAGGGAATACCACGGGAGTCGTAAGAGCCGACTGAGGGAATACCAGGGGAGTGGGCAGCAGCACTCTCTCGAGTATTAACAACATATACTGCGATCGCCAACCCGCCTGCCAAGCGTGGCGATTACGGCATTATCCCCCATGATGGGACCGCTCGTTGTGGCGTTCTTTTGGGGAGGCCTATGTCCAGCAGTGGACGTTGAAAGGCTGGTGGATGGATGGATGGTAAGTAAACTGAAGGAAAACATCGTGAGTAATTGTGATGTTTGCCCGTGTGGTGACGTACTAAGAATACAAGTGTCACCACCCCATCCTTTCCCGCGGGTGTCGTACAAGGCGACTAAGGGAAGTAGGCAATTATCACCCATTGCATTACTGGAGGTATAATAGGGCTGGGTACCAAGTGAGAGTACTCACTTAATATCGGGTCTGAATGGGTCAGTACCACCGTCTTCTGTGTGATCGGTCATGAAGTACGTCAGTGTGTTTTGGCTGTAGCAGAAGATAGCCGTTTATTCTTTCATTTCATATCTGAGAAATGAAATAGTGCGCAGCGGCTTGACAATACTTTTGGTATACCTAGTTGAGTCTATGAGCGACAGTTACCACTTACAATCAGGTGGGCCG
Source organism: Leucoma salicis (assembly GCA_948253155.1). Lineage (NCBI taxonomy): Eukaryota > Metazoa > Arthropoda > Insecta > Lepidoptera > Erebidae > Leucoma > Leucoma salicis. Next base: position 29,301,885 of record OX411806.1, on the reverse strand, counting down.
TGGCTCGTCTGCCATCAATAGCAATAAAAAAAACAAGGGATCCTGTTATGCTAAATTTTCTCGATGTCTTGTGAAGGATGTGTATCCACACTGGACCAGAGAAGTGCTATAAGCCTACCCCTCATAGGTACTCTGAAAGGAACCCTGAGCATAATATGCCACAGAAAACATTGTACGAATACGGACAAACATTTTTTTTCCTTGTACGGGACAAATTTTTTTAGTCCGTCACCTTAGAATACAAGTTTCACCACCCCATTTTTTCCCACGGGTGTCGTATGAGGCGACTAAGGGAAGTAGCAATTATCATAAATTGCATGACTGGTGATAGGGCTGGATACTGGGTGGGAGTACTCATTTGGTATCGGGCCCGAACGGGTTGGTACCACCATCTCCCATGTGATCGGCCATGAAGCACAACGTTGCGTTTTTGGCTGTAGCAGGAGATACCCGTTTATTCTTTCATTTCATATCTGTGAAATAAAATGGTGAGCAGCAGCTTGACAATAATACCGAGAAGTATAGTTGAGTCCATGAGCGACGGTTACCATTTACCATCAGATGGGCCGTAGCTGGTCTGCCACTAAACAAAAATCCATGTCTTATCAGAATATGTTCTTGTATTTACTATGGGAAATAGATACAAAATTCACTCAAACGTGACCCAAAATGAGTCTATGAAACATTGAAATAACTTATAATATCATGTGTAAGGTCCACTCTCTCAACGACTTCCAACGTGGGCAGACGACATTGGTTATATTAGCTGAATTACTTGTGGTGGATAATGTAGAACAGTTTATCTAGACCCTTATCTGCCTTGCCTCATTTAACCCGCATGTAGTCCGCTATACCTGTATAGGTACTAAATAAAGTTGATTTAAATAAACTTGTAAGTGATTTGCAATTAATTTTCACTCGTTTTCTGATTCTATGAAAATGTAACGAACACGCATTTTCAATTTTACTCCTTCCAATTATCCTGTCATATTGGGCACATGCCGTAGTCCACCACACTGGCCCACTGCAGGTTAGCTGACTATGGCACTGGCCTGGGTCGTAAAGACAAATGTGATGTGGAGATTGGGTAAGGCTGTTGGTCAGTGCGATAGCTTAGCGGCTTAGAGCACTTCCCCGGATTGGAAGCGACGCAGGATCGAGTACCGCTAGTAAAGTTATCTTACTTACTAAAAATAAATAAAACTGACGTGGCTGTTTGTAATAGTTGTTCGTATATAATCTCATAAACTTATTTTTTCAGCGGTCCGAATCTTATTTTTTCAGCTGTCCGAAACTTATTTTTTCAATCCTAATCAATCTGCATCATCTAAGGTTTGAATCTAGATACGTTATTAAGTGTAACTTGTTTGTAATTCAAAAATTAGAAAGAATGACAGTAACTATCATTTTGTCGTCTTTAGTAAGGGGGAGTAGAGCTAGAATCCAAAGAGGCTATTCCCATACAAAATTACCAATTCTGTATAATATTTAATTTTTTCAACTGTTTCTTAATGGGTTGAAACATTTATATTTTATTTTACGAATAAAACAAAAAGAAGTACTTCAGTCGGCCAAACCGTTTTCGAGTTTTAGCGAGACTAACAAACAGCAATTGATTTTTATATATACGTATATAGGTACAGAGCGTTGCTTTTAAATTAGTTATCTATATTATGATGAACCATTATTATTATATTTTTATAGTCCAAGTAAGAGTTTACGTTTATAAAACGGGCCATATTTCTAGCGAGTTGTTATAATTAAAACATTCGCATTTGCCATTGAAAGCTCCGGTCGTTTAATGGTTATAGTTCGCTCTGATGGCATTTGTATTACACGTTATATCATAACTACTTTATAGATATGTATAAAGATATAAATATAGGTTCATTTTTATAAGGTGGTAAAGGATGTTTTTAACCCCTGACGTAAACGAGAGTACCTCCGACGGTAGGTGCCTAAATGAAAAGAATTTTTATTTAGATTTTTTTGTCCGTGTGGTGACGTACTAAGAATACAAATGTCATCACCCCATTATTTCCTACGGTTGTCGTACGAGGTGACTAAGGGAAGTAAGCAATTATCACCATTTGCATTACTGGTGGTAGGGCTGGGTACCAAGTGGGAGTCCTCACTTGCTACCGGGCCCGAGCGGGTTGGTAACTTGGTACCACCATCTCCCGTGTCTCGACCATGAAGCACATCGGTGTGTTTTCGTCGTAACAGGAGATAGCCGTTAAATCCTTTATGAAAAGACAATGGTGAGCAAAAGTTTGAAAAAAAAAATTCTCGTGCTGTTTTTGTACGACTAGCCACCAGATGTTTCTATCGGGTCCTGCTAGATACATCTATCTATGATACCTGCACTATCTATGTGTGCTAGCTCAATATCGGTAATCGTATTTTACTGCGAAGTGTACCGCACCTAGTCAACCGATACTATCTATTTGACTAACTGGCGTTGATACCTTCAATTACCGCCTATAGCATTCGCATAGCCTTGCCGTTTATTTTGATCATCGCAGAATATTTTATGGGACTTATCATACTTTCCACTGCCATGGGTCTACCTTTAAAATTCGAGAAATTTAGACCATATTTCAACACGATTAATGCGGTTTGGCTGTTGAGATAATTTCACGGGAATGAAAGTTGTATTACATCTATAATAGGGCTCATTCATACTAAGTAGATTTTGGTACAATCCCTTCAAAGAATATCGGCGTAAAGTAATAACAGGTATTGCTTCAGTGTCGTATCGTTTAGTGATTCAAAATGGTGAAGGCTGAAAGACTTTTCTCATCTCGTGTCCACTTGCTTGCTTGAGTGAAGCCTTTAGGGTTGCTAAGGTCATAGACTGACACCGCTTAACATCAGACGAAATGTATATTTGTTTGCAACCGTTTGAAACAAAAGTCTGCCGAGGAGACTTCATCTACGAGATGTGGGGTCACAGACCCATATTCAAAGCAACTTTAGTCCCCTTTATAATGAAATACAAGTACTTAACGGCGTTTCACATATAGTGTTACCATCTATACAGATAAAAAAGCCAGGACGAGTAACTTGATTATCGCGGTTTTTGAAAACCCGGGCATATTAGTCCAATTTTATCCGTGCTGCATTCAGCACGGATAAAATGATATTCTCATGCAAGGCAATTCTTTATGTAATTTACAAATGGTTTTTTCTGAGTCTGGTTGTACTTTGTGTTCGTTTTTTGTAAAGTTCAAGTACAGGGATTATTACCTAGTGTTATGTGGTGTCTTTTAAAAAAATTGTAAAATAAAATGTAAAACTGTTTACATAAATTCCACAAAATATTTAATTTCTTATACTATTTTTAATGAAAAAAACAACGCGTACCATACCATACCAACCCCATTTTAAATATCCGCCGTGAGCCATAATCTCCTCCTATGCTACATACGAAAAACGTATTTTTCTTTTTAGTCCCGACTTGGAGCACTCCCCTGGTTTGGAAGGGACGCAGATTCGATTCCCACTCGCACTAAAGTTCTCTTCAAATAATTTGTACCTTAAAGTAGCTGAGCATGTCAAGAACTAAAATACAGATCAAAAAGTCTGGTCTTAGTCTCTAAATTAGGACATGTCCGAGGATAGCCGAACAGATGGTGTTCCTAAACTAAGCGTCCGGCCGAATCGGCGTGTCGGCTATTGTCATTCGTACATGGACTACAGATTACAAATAGTGGGTCAAAGTTTCGTAATATTGACGAACTTCAATATTGACGCAATTGTGAATAATTTCATAACTAACTGATAGTTGGAGACATTTAACTCTTTACTTTTGTGGAGCCGTTCATAAATTACGTCACGATAAATTCTGTTTTATTGGAGACCCACCCAACCCTCTGCGTCACGCATCGTCTCAAACTTCTCGATTCGCCCCACTAAATGTTACCTACGTATCACAAACTACCCATCCTCAAGGTGTGATAAAAATAAAAAATTAACAAAAAATGTGTGGTGAGCTGAGGACTTCACATTTCCCCAGACACTTGTCTTCCTTGGTCACATTTTGTGACACCAAGCGATATGCAAAATTATTTTTTGTATGGCCACTATACTAGCTGGTATTATTTGTGAATCGCACAAATGATCCGAATGGGAATCGTATCTACACCACTTGGTGGATATCTTAAATACGCCATCTAAGCAGCCAATCCCTTAATTAACTATTGAAATAATTAGGGATGGTCCTTTCGCTGTCAATATGTCTCTTCTTACATTTCCAAAATAGAATAGATTTACAATAATGATAGTGGGTTCATAAGGTTTTTATCAGTAATATGTATTCTATATTTTTAGTTAAATGCTATAGTGTTACTAAAAGATTTACACCATAAACAAACCAAAGAAAATTTTTAATAAAAAATTTATATAAGTACTATGGCGAATTCCACCATTCCTTCGGCTATATTTAAACTGCAATACAACTACAGTTTCGTTAAATCGCATTTAAAATATTATTAAAACAAAATAGCGAGAACAAATTGGCCACAATTACTTTAGGCACGGTCAATTTGTTAGGAATTCCTCGATAGCAATACCGACGCTGCGTCGCATTGGCGCGCGTAAACGCAAAATCTTAAAAATGGCGGTCGCTTCACCGCAAGGTTGCTGGGAATTTATTGAAAACACTTTTTTGGACAAATTGTGTGAAAGAGAAAAATTTAAACGGGAGCAGGATGTGATCCCGTACCTCATGGAATAATGATCCACAAGTTCATGACTGCTCTTGGGAATAGACAGAGTTCCTTATCGGCTCTTTTTAATTAAAAGTTTCTTATTTGAGATTTAATCTCTACGAAGTCATTACGCACTTGCATGGCGGTTGTATTGCGAAGCTGATGTCACAGATGCATTGGAATACGAATGTACCTACTGTATCGCTGGGGTCTTCACATACACAAAGTGCATCAGAACTCAATATAACCATTTGTCAATCAATATAGTCCTGTGTGTGAATCGAAACCATAACACTATGGGGCGTTAGTATCTTGGACACTATTGTACAGTTTAGGCAAAGTGCTAGTTACTGAAGCAACCACGAAAGCCTCAACGAAATATAGCTATATGCTTGTTGGATGTTAAAATCATCTGATCCAAATTCTAGCCTAATTATAATTTCATTAATTTATGTTCAAAAAAAATCTGAAAATAGACGAATAAAATCCAAAAATATCGTGATCATAATTCATCAGTGTTGTTTAATAAAATAAATCGTTGGAGTCATCAACATAGATCACAGTGCGGATAATCGGAGATCACGCCCAACACTAATAAGAACACGCGTTAACTTTTAGCGTAAATTAGGATAAGTAAGGAATAGTGGTGGGAAATCAATAAATTATTAAGTATCCGAATGTTCGTACAACACCGTTTTGTTCCTGCTGTTTCAATCCACCCAATAAAATAGCTGTATACTGCAACTTTTTGAAAATTTCTGCTTGAAATTGAGTTTGTACTTATAAGGAAGATAATTTATTTGACTGGCATTTGATTTAAATGTCACCCCAGTATTAGAGGCCCAGACCTGTCAGGGGTGGAGGAAGTCACCACTAAATAAATGTAATATGGTTCCGGTGGCCCTCCAATAAAGGCAGGTTTATTTAGTGGGTGAGGGCTCCACACCACTCTGTTCGTTGCCCCGAACAACGGGGTGTGCGGTTATGTACATTTTTCCAGCATAGACCAAAAAAAAAGGGGGTGGAGGAAGTCTTGCGTAGAGCGTATACCTCGCCCCTCGCTGAAAGATGAAGATACTTTCGTCTGAAGGAACACCGCGGGGTTTTAACAGGTGTACCCATAGACTACTATTTATACTACGGAGAGGTATACCGGTTGTGAAATCGGGAGTCCGGCATAACCTCTTCTCCCGCCCAGCAGGGGATTTTCTCGCGTTAATAATAATAGTAAAAAAGGATCTGGCTAACCAAAAAAAAACACGTTAAATTCTTTTAGCATAGGCTTTAAAATTAAAATTATTGTTTTTTTATCCCTGCACCAATTTTAATAGAACAAATTATTTGTGAAATGTGGACCTGTGCTGTCACTGATGAACTTGTAGACAGTATAATATTTTAGAATAAACACAAGTAGTAAAGTCTAGCTAATAAAACTAGATTATAAATAATTTTAATGTAGTTGTGGGTCGTGAGTGAAGGGATATTTAATCGCTATATCACTTTTGATCTCATAGAAAGCAAGTATTTAAAGTAAAGATCCATTAGATTATGCTATACTTGTGATACTCAATCATGTTAATATATATATATAATAATGTTTCTTTTACTATACAACGATATTAAACAAACAGTAGAAAACGTTGCCATTAACAAGAGTTTTTACAAATTGTGGCGCGGGCAACAAATAAATTTAATACTTTTTATTATTAATACTTTATATTCCGGGAAATGATATGGTTTGCTAACAATTCATATTCATATATGGTATGGCTCCATCTAGTAGTAATAATACACTACTAGCTGGTGCCATACCATACCATACCATGGTATAAACAAGTCGCCAATATAAACGGCAAGTTTCTAAGTCACCTCAGGTTTGTTGACGATATCATTCTATTCTCAGAATCTCCACAACAACTGAACAATAACAATAAATAAACGACTTACACGAGGTTAGTACAAGAGTTGGATTAGAAATGAACACAACAACAATCTTTTTTTTTATTAAGGCGGGAAAAAATGTTCCCAACCGCACACCCCTTCGTTCTGGGCAACGAACAGGGTAGTAGTGTGGGGCCCTCATCCACTAAATAAACTCGCCGTATGCCGCCTCTCCGCCTTAATTGGTGGGTCACTGGAATGGTACACAACAACTATCCTAGTGAATAACATCCGTCTCGAGTTTGTCAAAAACTACGTCTGTCTAAGTAAACAGATTTCCTTTAGCAAATAAAGAATAACAAAGAAGTAGACCGAAGAATAGCCATCGTCTGGAAGGAGTATTGGGCCCATAAGGAAATGTTTTAATCACAGCTCCCATTACACTTAAAGAAGATAGTACTATGTACTCTTCTACCATACCACCTATGGATGCCAAACTTGCACTTTGATCTTAAAACTTGGAGCAAACTTCAGATTAAGAATCATGGAAAGAAGTTGTCTTGGTATAAAATTAAAAGAAGGTGAAAAATTTGCACATCCGCAAGAAAATCAAAATAACTGATGCATTAACTTTATCCTTACAAAGAAAATAGAAATAGGCAGATGATGCGGCTACGTATACTGACAATAGATGGAACATAATAGCAGTAAAATGGTTTGGACCTGTCAACTGCAGCATATTTTCTATTACGGCGCTATCAACGTTATGATTGAATTTATCCGATTATTTTTCAATCACTCACACATTCTTCCTAGATCATAGTCTGTGGTCCACGCCAATGATAAAAAAACAGAGTTAACCGTGGTTTGCCGTGAATTTTCATATTTTCGGATACCAAAATGTCCGCAAGTCACATCACTACCCCAGGTGTGCGCAACATATCATCACGACGGGTCTGTTAAGGCGTGGGCACGTGGATCAGACACTAATACCCCGACCCTAAGGTCACGAGCCCTTTACTTAAGAACCGCCAAGTACTTATTTCAATTTTAGCTATATTGCGAGTTAATTTAATAGATGTTATTATATTATAGCTTTAATAGAATGTTTGTGGTTTTATTACAAGCTAAGGGCGAACTTTTTATCAAATATAAACTACGTCGTTTTCTCATATGTAATAATGGTGGCGAACTAAATACATGTGTAGTGGAATCAAATATATAAAAAATGGAAAGCTGCTATGTTGGGATTCGAACCCCGACTTTCTGGAAATACGTTCAAATTACTAATACTAAGTAGTACCGTAGATTTAATTCGTGGTAATCAATTTCTACGTCATCTCCTTACTGTCTACTGGATGCTAGCTAAACTGGAGCTAGTAAGGAATTTTGAAGTTTTTTCGAGTAGGTACCTACTTATATTATTTTTTTCTGAACCTATTAGGTATTGTACAAATGCCACGGGTCCACCTCAAAGTACACTAACCTAGTGTGGGTGTGGGTTGGCTAATTATTCCTATAGTATTTATAATACTATTTTTATGTATGTGGCCGCAAGGAAAATTACTCAAGCGATTTGACTATGCGGCAATAACTAATTTTTGTTTGGCAGATATCTATATATTTTTCGTTATGCCACACTCTTTCAAGTCTTATCACGAGATCAACACCACGAGACGAGTAACTCTATCACTTGCGTTAACATTTACTGGAACGAACAGACCGACCTTAATTTCCCAGCTCTGTACCTATAAAATCTCATATGATCCACCATTCATTAACTAACGGCCGGATACTGGACATCTATTATTGAAATTTAATAACAATCAGTTTTTTTTTAATATGGAGGGGTAAATAAACTGAGTGGTTTGTTCAGCATTCTAGTTCATGGCTGTCATCGATATGGTCTTCTAAATTCAAAAAATTGAAAATAAAAAATCATTCCTTCTTATATAAGCGACTTGTAGATTGAAAGTCAATATTCGCTCGCAAAACAGCAACGAAACTATGTGTAAAGGTGTAAACCTATATTTCAATAGTAGATTGTATCTTAAGGGAGAAAAAATATATTTTTACGGTGAGGGCGGTTTTTTGAATCCAGAGTGAAGTGAGGGATTCTAGAGTAGTATCCTAAACATAGCGAGGGATTCAAAGTACGTCGTCCGAGCCAAAAATATATTTTGCGCCCGAGTGATACACTCTACTTTTCATCACCCACTATGAGAAAATAAAAGGCGGCTCATATTTTATTGGAATATTATTATTTAATAAAATGGCGCGACTAGGCCGTCGTACCAGCCAGTTTTTATTCAAACAATATTTGCGTTCGATTTCTCTGGCGCTGAACACTTAAGATGTTTCAAATTCAATAAGTGCGCGGCAAAGATAATTGCAGCGCATAAAAAACTCATTGCTGCCCGCTAAAAGAATCTTATAGAAAACACCACCTTTGGGTGCACTTAAAGGCGAACTAAGTGCAATATTATGATGACATGGAACTGATCTGATGATGGAGCTGGAAGGTGGACATAGGAAATCTATCATAAAACGGCGCAACCCTATTAAGTTTTGCCGTGTGGGGCCGGCACCAGGAATAGCTCCACCCCGTCTCTTCCTATGGGAGTCGTAAAAGCCGACTAAGGGATTACCGGGGTACTAAAAACATCCTCTGCAACCCGCCTGCCAAGCGTGGCGATTATGGTAAAACCCCATTTTGGGGAGGCTTATGTCCAGCAGTGGACGATGAAAGGCTGATGGATGGATGAAAGTTTTAAACGTGTGCATCTCTGACTATAATGGAATACTATATATTTATACGAACATCCTCGCAAATCTGATATTGCATACATCAAGCTTTACAAATATCATAAATTCAAATTAGATAATACATGGGTATATGTTTCAATATCTTTCATTTCTCAATGGGCAATCGACGATTCACAACAACAAGTCAAACATAATATTATGTTGTAAACAGTTTGGCATATTGATGTAAATCTTAACTAAGCCGGACACAGATCGCGTTAAGCCCGGCTGGACGTCAGCCAGGCATGCTTCAGAGACAGCTTAACCCAGATATAATATTGTTATATAGCATGCTGTTTTTCATATTAGGGTACTAAATATCTAATACTTTATTTGAAATTAAACTACGTTTACGGTATCTATCGCGTTAACCTTTCTACTATCCCGGCGTTTCGTTTACTTTGCAGCATGTCTAATAGTCAATCAATTGTTAGCAGCTTTATCTACCTATAGTTATAATGATTTTACAAAAGCTAGGTATTTTTTTTTACTTAATATTCATTCAGAAACAAAAATAATATATTATGTAATATGTAAAATTGAATTTTTGGACTCAATGTATGAATCTTGACCTAGTAGGTATATATTAAACAAGGAGTAATTTCGGATACTATTATTTTAGAAAAATAATTAGGTTACCGCAAAAAATGGAAACCTAAATTCCACGTAAACGAAGTCACGGGTTGCACTTAGTTTATAAAGTTTGTTACTTAAACTTTATATAAGATGCTTCAATATTGAATTTCATGCTTGGTCTTTAAAAAATAACAAATTTTTTATGCAAACTTTGATTCACCCTCTTAGGGGTAAAAATGATATTAATGAAGGAATGTAATATAGTTCCGGTGGCCCGCCAATAAAGGCGGAGAGACGGAACACGGCGGGTTTCTTAAGTGGGTGAGGGCCCTACACTACCCTGTTCGTTGCCCGAACGACGGGGTATGCAGTTAGGAACATTTTTACCCGCCTTAACAAAAAAATAATAAAGCTCAAGCTGCAGCCCCAGCGGTTTAGGCTCTGCGTTGATCGTCAGTCAGTTGTGACTACGGAAACAACACCTTAACTTTATTTAGATATTTTTATATATATTTTTAGCATTTCACATGCTTAGCACTATATATTAAACACAAAGTGAAAAATGTGAAATCGAAAATAACAGTCAGGAGCAGGATTTGAACCTGCATCTTCTGGATACCGTCCAGATGCTTTTACCAATTCAGGAATCCTGACAATTGCTCCTGACTGCTAATTTCGATAACACATCATACTTAACGTCTTTGGGTGACGCTGAATTGGTAAAAGCATCTGGACGGTATCCAGAAGATGCAGGTTCAAATCCTGCTCCTGACTGTTATTTTCGATTTCACATTTTTCACTTTGTGTTTAATATATAGTGCTAAGCATGTCAAATGCTAAAAATATATATAAAAATATCTAAATATTTAAAGGGTTTGCGTCATTATTAAGTAAAATCTTAATTGTAAAATTAAGTTTACCTGGTCGGTATAATGTATGAAAATACTTCTGACAGATGGCGCAGGCGTCACCCAAAGACGTTAAGTATGATGTGTTATCGAAATTAGCAGTCAGGAGCAATTGTCAGGATGGCTGAATTGGTAAAAGCATCTGGACGGTATCCAGAAGATGCAGGTTCAAATCCTGCTCCTGACTGTTATTTTCGATTTCACATTTTTCACTTTGTGTTTAATATATAGACCTTAACTTTAATTTATATTTTTTTTTGTCATTACTCTTTGGTTAGACAGTTAAAACTCTGAACTCCAAGCAGAGAAGGTCGCAGGCAGGATCTATTTTAATTATCGTATTTAAATTTTATTTAATATTTGAATTTAGAACGCCTAAAAACAACTGACAGAATGAATCAGAAATCTCTATGCTAAATAAGGAAATTAATGTTTTCAAAATTAGGAAGAGACTTACTGCTATAAGAAAAATAACCTCGAAGTTTTATGGACGACCGTAATTAATGAAAGATTGGATAGAACTTACACTAAAGAAATGTCAAACAGACAGTTTAATAGGTCCGCCAACACAGGCGTAGAGAGGGTGGATGGCAGGTTATATTAGTAGCTGAGGGCCTTACATTATCCTGCCCGCTGCCTCGAACGACAGGGGATGGAAACCTTTTTTCCCCTTCAATAAAAAAAAAGTAATCTGACTTTTTTTTTAAACACTGCTGATCTAAACTTAGTCACTCTATAAATTAAGTGCTCATTTAGTGCAACTAAAGTAATAGTCAGAATAACTTAATGTCAAGTTAAGCGCAGTTTGTATACTATCAATAAATACCGTTTGATTACAAATTACAGTACTGTCTAATGTAAATATACGTGTATATAAACTTTAAACTTGTCTGTGGTATTTGTGAATGTCATTATTAGGGCCGCCTCTACTTGACAGACAAATCATTTTATTAATAATCACCTCTCTTTTATCCTTCCTAGTCACCTCCCCATTTGTTCTTCTTTCTTTCCACCTCCCTATCCTTGCTCTGCCTAATCATTAGAGGGAACGATTAGGTAATGTCATCCTTTGTCTCGATTTTATTAGTTCTTTATCATCATCTCTTTATCATTCGACGGGCCACGTGGCGTAGTCGGTAGTGTAACAGGCTTCCGTGCACGAGGTCGTGGGTTCGATTCCCACCCAGGACAATTATTTGTATCATGACATGATGATTTGTACTGCGTCTAGGTATTTTCTATGTATTAAATGAATGTTTTTACAAAAAAAAGTAATATATGTATTACATCCGTAATCTGGTACCCATAGCACAAGTGTTAAGCTTAGTTTGGGACCAGAGGACGTTGTGTGAAAATGATGACTTTCATAAATAATTAGTTTTTTTTTTTAATTGTACCTACATATTAACATACTTAATAATATTATTACTAATTGATTAATATTAATTTTTGGGGTAAGATGTTTACGTAATTAGATTCAGGCGCGGCACGTCCCCTATATCATAATTTGCCACCTGATTTCTAACTCTATGATGTATAATATTAAGTTAAAAATGCATATAAAACGTAATCATAATTTTGTAATGCCCAGTTTGACATAAGTGACATGTAGTGTGACATTATCTACACGTACAAGTAATTACGTCGTGTTCTACATAATTCATACGCAATCTAGTTTTTATGCATCTCTGGCATTTCGGAATATCGATAAGATGCTTAGTTATGTTACTAGTAGTGTAGGTGCTTGTCCCAGTATAAACGGGCTGGCTGGATCAGGGTAATACCACCCTCTCAAAGCGTCAGTGTGAATTAACGGTAGGAACTCCTAATGCTGAGGGTACCCGAGAGGGTAAGCTGCCGGCGGATCACTGCAGCAATCCAACACAGTACCAGTGGCCCGTCAATACAGGCGGAGAGACGGCACACGGCGTGTTTCTTTAGTGGGTGCGGGCCTCACACTACCCTGCGTTGCCTTGAATGACGGGGTGTGCGGTTAGGAACATTTTTTCCCGACTAAAAAGAAATAAGAAAAGGTACTCCTACTGTAGTGATTCGTATGGTGAGTGAGAGCGTTGAAGGCTCAAGGCCCTATCTTAACCTCGCTTAGCGACTTGTGTGTGGTCCTCGGGTGTTGCTACGGTAACCGCTTACCATCAGGTGGGCCGTAAGCCTGTTTACTAATTAAAAAACTGTCTGAAGTGGTCAGAAGAAGCGTAACGTCGTCATTGTATCTTTTTTTAAATACGAGTACTGTCCTGCTTTTAGGCTAGGCTCTCCTCCTCTGGGAATGGTTCAGGTTAAGGCCATGGGTCACTGTGCTGGCCTAGTGCAGTTTTGCAAAATAATAATTACGGTATGTAGGTTTTGTTAATAGTATGGGTCGGACTGATTGAGATAACGAACTCCCTTGCTTCGTGTTGTGGGTTTAATTCCCATTATCATCAGGACAATTCTTTGTGTGATCCACAAACGGTTAACTATGGATTAATATCTAGCCCAGGGTGTTATTTTTATAATTAACATAATAAATTCATCTATTCAGGAGCTATGCCACTGACAGACACGCAGATACAGAGATGCACACGTATAAGTCCTCCCCCTTTTTCGTTGGAGGTTAAAGCCTTTGCCCGCGGTTCCACCGCAGCCAAAAGCTAGTTTTTAGATTATTTATACTCGGGATATAGTAGCGGGAATAATGTTTTTCCAGTTTTTAAGTCTAATCAAGAGCTATTAAATAATAAAAGTTGCATCAAAATCCGTTTAATAATTTTGCGTGATGCGCGAACGAACAAACAGATAAACAGGCACACAGACAAAAAATTAAAAAAATCGTTTTGTGTTAAGCCACGCCTATACAGCCTATTACATTATTTTTTCTCAATTATCTTAAATGTACAGACATAGCTCTTACACCTTTATAATTGTATAGATGATTTCAAAAAGTCAGAAATCCGTTATCTTTATCAACGACTGGTTATCAAACCTGTTCCATTTCTATTTGCTCTGTGAACATAGTTGAAAATATATTTTGAATTAAAACAATAAGAGAAATTAAACTGAAACTTTTGCAACAACGTATTGCGTATTCATCCTCAAGCTATACAACTCCAATCTCCAACGAGACAAATCCGAGCGCGCAGAATCGATTATCGATTCAACACACCGCACTATCGAAGTAGGACATCGATGAAGTTATCGAATCGCATGGTTTCTCGACCTCAAGGCTACAAACAAAAACTGGTATGAAACAAAAAACTATGGAGTAGGTTGGAGTTCGACGTGTAACAAATCAATTGCTTTCTTAGGCAAAATTAAACATCTATTTCTGTGAGAAATATTCACTGGAAACTTGTTTGTTTTATTGTTAAAGCAACTCGGTACACAGTTGGTATTTTATTTAAATATAGTAATTAAAGTTTGCACCTCTATCCCAAATTATTATGATCTCAACGTGTTGTCTCTGGAAGAAAAATGAATAAAAACTAAAGAGGAAGTATAAAGGTTGAAGAAAGTAAGTATTAGAGTTTCTGGCGTCCTCACTCACCGAATTCAAGGCAACAGTTCAAATACATGCCGTTACCGAGGATGATATTAATTGTAAGTAATAAAAAATAATATTACTCCGCGCTCAGTAACGTGTTCCTTTTTTGATATCGTTTTTTATTACAAAGTGAGAATTACAATCAAAAAGATAGATCTAGACAATATATCATTCTGCCTAAGGTTTAATCACCGCGATCAAAACTGATGACGCAGTGGTGCGTATGCGCACACGTCGGTACGCGGACGATCAATCAAATAGGCTTAGATCAACAGCCGTGAATCAAAATTTTTATCTGTTGTTTATCTTGATGATGTTCTGATTTTAATGTGTTAAACTTACTATGCAAAGCTTTTTAGACAGTGCTAGTAAAAAAACTTATTTTTTTAAATTATGTGCGTATTTGCACACAAGTCATCATAAGCCATGTGGAGGAAAATATTGGGAAGGAAGTTGCATGCTTGATAGATATCCTCGAGAGTTTAATGGACTCCGCATTGGGCCCGCGTGGCTTATGGCATGACGCACAGTAAAAGTATTGTGAATTTGATTTTTATCATTTGTCATGCTCAGCCATTTTACTACAACGATTTTTTGTGAAAGTGCAGCTAGAGAGATTTTGCTACAAGCAGATTCGAACTTCGTCCTTCCAAATCCTGAGGAATGCATGGGTCTTATAAGAAAAAACATGAGGTGGATGTCGGAAGCTGCAAGTAGGTTACTACGATAGCTTAGCGATTTAAGCAAAGCGTTCCCTGGGATTAGGAAGGACGCAAGTTTGAATCTGCTTGTAGCAAAATCTCTTTTCAAACCCTTGTTTTTTTTAACGCGGCAAAAATTGTACGTAACCGTTATACACGTATATTTTTTCCGCACAAAACAAAACCGTCGTGTGCCGTCTCTCCACCTACTCTGGTGGAACTACTGGAAAAGAGTTGATTATAGACTTAAGTTAAGGTATTTTTATTGCGCTCTATGACCAAAACGCACTATGACTGCACAATAAATTCTATTCGCTTGTGCTTGTAAATGCGATGAGATCTCACAGATAAGGCCCTTCCCTTCGCCAAATAAATCGTGATGGAACGTCTCCGAGGTCAGATACCGCAGGAACAATTGTAGGCGTGACAGCTTGAATGGAGTCATGGGGATATATACTTTCCTTTGGCCTAGAATGTACATTTCATTTTTCACTGACTAAGATGGCGAACTTGTTACCGACTTACTGTGACGAGTGTTATAGATTCTACTCACACAGGAGAATTGTTACATTCTGAGTGTACTTTGTGTTCATTCATGTAACTGCATCTGTGGTGCGTGAGCGACTGCTGATCACGAGGTCTCGGGTTCGATCTCCGGGTTGGGCAGTGTTATTGAACTTTTTCGTAAAAAGCAAAATTCTTAGTAGCAGCCCGGAGTTTTGAATTGTGCCCTGTAGACGGCAATAGGCTCGCCCCCTATTACGTGGGACTTAAAAAAAACATAGCTGGCGAACCGTGTGTGTGTAATACCTTTGTTATCGCTTCGGGGAATACAGGCGCATCACGCCTATGTTAATTTTTTTAAGAAGGTAAATCCAAGGACCATAAACACAGTTTTACCGACTTCGAAACTGAGGGTGTTGTGACAATAGAAGAATCATTGTTTATAATCGAAATTTCGCAAGGCACTGATTTAATACACGACTGCCTAAAAAGGAAATGTAATATATTATGCGTGTAATTGATTGCGAGAGTATTGAAACGTGTTTTTTAGTTCTAAGACAATAATTTATATATTAAATATCTCTATCGTACCCAGTTTTGTGACAGTATTGATACATAATTATTTCTTTATTTTTTCTTTACTAATAATTTTGTTAGACGAATAGCCACAACTTGTACCATACTGTGTCCATTAAATTAAAATTATTTAGTTTTTATTGTCCAACATAATGGCGGACATTTTTCATGTTTCAATCTCTTTCGTATTAATCAAAACAATGATACATTATAAACAGTAAGCTGCCAGATATGTACATCAATAATTCAATATCTGCCACACACGATACCTCATAGCAACACCGTTAGATTGAAATCAGTTCAACAAACTACTCGATACATCTATGCCAGATGTCTGCACTATAAATACGAACACATAGTTCCATAAATTATAAGTTTTCTATTTTTAATTTGCACGCTATAGGTATAGTTGCTTTTCCGTTTTTTTTTTATTCTAAAAGGGGCCTGATATGAGTTGTTGGCCGGACTTTACAATTACCTATTTTGTTCGTGTGGTGATGAAATAAGAATACAAATATCACCACCCCATTCTTTTTCGTACGAAGCGACAAAGAGATGTAAGCAATTATCACTCATTGCATTACTGGTGGTAGGGCTCGGTACCAAGTGGGAGTACTCACTAGCTATCGGGCCCGAACGGGTTGGTACCACCATCTCCCGTGTGAACATGAAGCGCATCAGTGTGTTTTGGTTATAGCAGCCCGTTTATTCTTTCATTTCATATCTGAGAAATGAAATAGTGAGCAGCGACTTGACCATACCCTCGGTATAGTTAAGTCCATGAGCGACGGTTAACTGACTCTATAAGAAAACGAACTCCAGTGAAAAATACGGAAATCTATAAATTAGAATAATGTATTTTACTGACAAACATAATTTTTATGTGAAGAATACCAATGACACCTTAGGCATCAACTATTAGATTATTGATCTTAAAGAAAGGTATAGAATTAAGGTTTAGGGTAAACGAGAGAACATTACCCTGTTCGTTGCCCCGAACGACGGGGTGTGCGGTTAGGAATATTATTTCCCGCCTTTACCAAAAAAAAGGGGTAGACGATCTGGGCATCCGGCGCTCTTACTCTCCAAATGAAACACTAAAAGAATAAGTATTCCTACACTTCCATCCATCCATCAGCCTTTCGACGTCCACTGCTGGACATAGGCCTCCCCAAGAGAACGCTACAACGAGCGGTCCTCTGCCGACCGCATCCTTTTTGCTTTGTGTGCTCATTATCGGGAATAATGCCGTAATCGCCACGCTTGGCAGACGGGTTGGCGATCGCAGTGGATGTTGTTAATACTCGAGGGAGTGCTGCTGCCCACTTCCCCGGTATCATCAGTTGGCTCTTGCAACTCCCGTGGGTAGAGAGGGGTTTCCATTCCTACACTTGCGTTTTTTTAATTAAGGCGGGTGGGTATGTACGTAACCGAACATCCTATCATTAACAGCAGCGAGTAGAGTAGCGTGGGACCTTCGCCCACAAAAATAACTAGCTGTGTGAGGTTTCTCCGGCAATATATGGTAGAGCCTTGTCCCAGCATGAATGGGCCGGCTTGATCGGGGAAGTACCACCCTCTCACAAAAGATAAGGGTGAAGCAATGGTAGGTACTCCTACTATTGTATTTTGAATGGTGAGTGAGTCTGCAGGCAAATTTAATCACATGACATGATCGTCTATATATAGGGTAAACTATAGTATTACTGGCACCCCCTTAGTCATTGGCACTTTGGATTTTAAATGCAAATATTAAGAAAGAAAGAAAGAAAGAAAAATATTTATTTGGTTTCTTCAACATTTAACACATTTATACACTTTTAGCAATATTACCTATCTCGTAGAAACCACAACGGTACAACCTCAGCATATGCAACATTTGGCTGCTGCAGCGCTGGTTTTCAGGTATACCTATTAAGTAAGATTACGGACCGCCACGATACAATACTTAATACATAAATTATATTGAATAAATAGATAGTATTAAATTGATAAAACAAGAAAAATATATGTAATATAATTAAATACAGTATAATTTGACGATATCGATATAAATATATATATATAGTAATAAGGTATATATATATTATTCACTGTTAGTGTCACAAATAGGGTAGTTTTTATTTAGATATTTTTAGCATTTGACATGCTTAGCACTATACATCAAACACAAAGTGAAAACAGGGTAGTTTTTTTTTTTTTTTTTTCCGCCACAATTATGTATTTTAATTGCTACCGATGCAATAAAAAATCTGACTTTTGTAATTCTAATAAAATGTTTTTATATTTAATTTTGAAACTATTTCCGGATTGTAACTCACGAAATGGAGGCAAAAGATCGTTCCAACAGCGAGTGGCAGCAAATATGAAACTACCATGAAAATATTAAATAAATATTGCGAATTCGTAATAGATTTATTTTATTATACCCAAAATTATGTAGGTACCTTTATAACAATTTACAAGCAATAGAGCAAGCTTTGTGATATTTTAAGTGCCTGCTAATCTAAACACCATGCACTTTATTGTAAGCCCTCTCCTCTGCCGTTTATTTGTTACAAACAAAGTACCTAGTTCATTATCCATATCTTGGATCAAGTTTTCCGAAATTTGATTATAATTTTATTATAATCCCCTAAATTTCTTATAATTTGAGCTTATCGATGGGTGCTATTCAACCACCAAAACATACTGACGTGCTTCATGACCAGTCACACGGTGGTACTGACCCGTTCGGACCCGACAGCAAGTGAGTACTCACACTTGGTACCCAGCCCTACCACCAGTAATGCAATGGGTAATAATTGCTTGCTTCCCTTAGTGGCCTTATACGACATCCGCGGGAAAGTATAGGATGGTGGCACTTGTATTCTTAGTCCATCACCACACGGATAAATTCACTTCTAAATCGTGGCCTATTTCAGTATACCTAACAAAATAAATTACCTAGCCATCTACAAATAAAGATGATTTTAACTGAAGTATAATAAAGGATATATAAAATAATATTGTTAAAGACTTATTCTTTCATTTTACACGTAACTTCTCAAGAAGAAACTTCTTTATTCCCTTTTAAATTAACAAAATCACTATTTATTTAGTTTTCACTTACGATCTCGCACGTAAATTATTAACTTTTAATTTGACATAAAAAATTGAGGTGAGATTCGTAGTGAATATCGAAATCTTTAGTACAGAATTCGAATTAACGTCAAATACATAAGATCTCACTTGAGAATAGTTCGCTTCACCTACAGTCTCACCATGTGGTGCTTGCTACTGTAGATTTCACGTAAGTTACAGAATGCCAATAGTATTTTCACGTCAAATTCAGAAGTGAGCTCGCTACGCTAGTGAAATCTTACAAAATAGCCTAGCTGGCCTGTATTATTGGGCCATGATTGCTGCCGTCTAATAGGAAGGTCATTTATGCCTTTGCAATAGAACTCTGGTGATCTAGATTCTACAAAAACTAATGTGGGTTTCATGTCTTATACGCCATCTAGCGCTAATTTTAAGAAGTACTTCTATGTCTTCTGTATTGGTCTACCTCTCAGTTCCGGGCCGCCTGCCGCCAAGGCCACGCAAAAAAAGGGCCCCCATGCCGCTAAAATATTCCGTTGATGTGTTATTATTTACGTGTGTTTAGTGTTTTTAGTTATTGTTATGGGTAAAATAGTTACTATACTTGACAAATATCATCAGTTCGTCAAGCAAAGGTAAGAACTTCTTTTAACAAAAAACAATGTACCGACCGTACGTAAAAAGGTAGTTCTCATGAAAGGCGCTGGTTTTAGTGTCGCGTCGAACGTAAATATTCAGTATTTTTTTGTTTCTTTAATAACAATTAAACCACATCTATTCAAACCGTGAAAAGTAATAGGGCTCCCTTCCTAATCATAATAATCCGTAAACGAAAAAAAAAGACTCGATTAGTAAAGTATTTTGGTCGTTATCGTGTTAACATACATTACCTACAACGCTACAACTCACGGACGTCCAAGCCAGATTTTTTTCAAACAGTTTTTAACTAGTTTATATAACAAAAATGTCATTAAAAATATCATGAGTGTTAAAAATAGTGTTTGTTCTTTATATATGTGTGTAGATATTATTTTACAAGTGCAATATATGATAAATAGAGATATTTTAAGTTTGAAAAATCAGTTGTTCCGTGTAAAGCGGGAGTAGAACCCACCTCAACGCTTCGCTTATGAGGCGTGCGCACGCCCCGCCGTTCTGGGCAACGAACAGGGTAGTGTGGTGCCTTCACCCATTAAATAAATCCGCCGTGAGCCTTCTCTCCGCCTGCATTGTCGGGCAACTGGAACCATGTTACTCCAGTGGTCCGCCGGTGACTTACCCTTTCGGGTACCCTCTAATTATCAACGGAGCCTACATTTTTACCTAAAAGATAATTTCCTTTGTCATTATTGTTACAATGCGGACTTCGACGCCGTTAACGTTCAGCCAATAATCCGTATCACAGAGATAAGATATAGTGTGCGGTGTTCATGAATGAGTGTACACGATATAAATCATAGTTATTTTATTAAGAGCCGGCCTGAATGGCCTAGACCGGGCGCTTCGTGGGCGCAAATGCGTTAGGGCTGACGCAGTTTTAATTTTACAGAGTATTTGGTATTATTTCACTTTACACAGATGGTAGAATTGCTGAGATACCGGCCTCCCGTACGAGTGTTGTAGGCTCGATTCCCACACAGGACAACTCTTTGTGTGATCAACAAATAGTTGTTCTGAGTCTGGGTGTATTGTTTGTAAAGTCACCCACGATATAAGGATTATTACTTAACGCAGGATGTTCTTTTTTTTTAAAAGAAAATAAGTTCCAAATTGGTTTTAGTGGTTAAGGGAGGCGTATTGCATCAGCTTATAAGTCCGACATCAGTTTGGTAATGTTCATAAGATAAAGAGATTTCGGTATGGTTACTACCAAGTAGAGGGAGAAGCATTGCTTATACGTTAAATATATTTAAGTTCTTATAATGAACGCATATAATTCAAAATCAATATTTAAGTTTTAATATAGTTCCTGTCAATATCCATCCATTTAACAGCCTTTTTTTCGTTCTATGCTGGACTTACGGTTGTGCAGCGTTGCAGTGTGTCGTAACCGATGCTCTGTGACATAGTTGCTAAATGCGGGCTTATTGTCACTTCGACATTATGTGTCTAAATTTTGTTTTATTCTTTATTACTAGCGGCAATAAAAATTTTTTTTTCTTACTTATGCTGCTTCATGAGAGCCACAATGGAGCGGTTATGTGCCACTTGCATCCATCTGCTATCATTTCAATAAGTTCTTTATGATCTAGAAGTGCCACAGACTGCATTGTATTTGTTTTAATTATATATTATCTTAATAAAGATGTTTGTTATGGGTATTTAATTTAAGTTTATTGTTATGAAAGTTTAATTTTATAAATAACTACATTCTGCCCGCAACTCCACCTGCGTAGAATTCAGATATGTGCCACTTGCATCCATCTGCTATCATTTCAATAAGTTCTTTATGATCTAGAAGTGCCACAGACTGCATTGTGTTTTAATTATATATTATCTTAATAAAGATTTTTGTTATGGGTATTTAATTTAAGTTTATTGTTATGAAAGTTTAATTTTATAAATAACTACATTCTGCCCGCAACTCCACCTGCCTAGAATTCAGAATATAAATTACATTAATTGCTATTTCACGGGAACTATTCATTTTTCCGGGATACAAGTATTAACCTATTTCCTGTAGAAGGCTCCCGACTGTATGTAAAATTGCATGAGGATTCCTTCAGTCAACAAACAAACAAACTCACTTTCGCTTTTATAATATTAATAAGGATACGCATAAGGATTTTGTTACGCACTAGATAAAGCGGATACAATTGAAAGTATAAAAATATTTTTTTAATCATAATTATCCGTTAGCCTTGTGTACTCCAAGTCTAGACGATCACGTATTTAACTCCTCCATTTTGCACTTGCATTGTTTTTTATACTTACCATTAATATTTTAAGTAGGCAAAGGCTTGGTAAAAAATAATGCGAGAAATAACTGCTTGACAACCCTACAATGTTACGACCCACGCGTTGTCTGAGCCCCTGTACTCATCAGCGATACAGGTTGGTAGATATGTCTGGAGCTAACCTCGTTTAATGGCTTCATTAACTTTTATTTACAATTTTATTAATAATAAGGTTTTATTATTATTTAGATTAAATTAGATTTGGAACCTAATTACGTAACTCCATTGTTTCAAGCAGTTGTAATACGCGGAAAATATACAAATGAAAACGTTATTAATTTTTAGCGGTAGGCTTTGGAACGCATTCAGGTGAAATTTCATTTACGTCAGATTTTTTTTAAATTTTGCTCTCGTTCCTTTGCAATGGCTATCCTTAGTCATTTTGTAGTATACCTGTGGAAAGGAATGGGAGGTGACATTGTAATCTTATCTCGTTATTACACTGAAAAATCTGTCGTCGCTTTTCTATATCTAATAAAAAACTTTAAAAAAATCTAAGCTATCTTTAAAACATGTATCTCTTATCTCTGAGATTACATAATTGAATTCCTTACCAAGTATTCTAATGCTGTGTTTCACAATGCAGTTAGACAAATACACTTAATGTTACAATTATAGTCTTTATGTATCGAGTAACACGGGTTAATGACCTTTTCTTATAAATTAAAGTCGAGCTATAATTTATTATTGTAATTAGATTTAGAGTCTGTCTAACTAGAGCTCAAATCTATGACTAGAGCAGGCCGGTAAGACACCACCCTTCCTGACTGGTTAGCTGGATCTAATCTTGATAGTCTTCCTCACGATGCCTTCCTTCACCGGGTTTTATATAACTCAATTTCAAATTCTATGTTCGCGCGTTGTCAACTACAAAATCTTAATACTAGAGTATTAAAAAAACAAATTAGAATTTGATAGAAAAATCTGTGAGATGTGAGTGTAAATATTATATAATATATTATATAATATATTAGGAGGATCTACGGAGTGAGGCTGACTGACTGCAATCGTAACGACGATATAATAGAGCTGAGATGAAAGAGAGTATTGGTGTAAAGGTGCATAAGAAAATGCTCCGATGGTTCGGACATGTGGAAAGAATGCCGGACGAGCGACTGGCTAAGAAGATATACAATGCTAAAGTAGAAGGATGTAGGTACAGGGAAAGACCGTGACTCACGTACCTAGACCAAATCGGTCATGTATTCAGAGATGAGAAGAAGAGAGATAGAGAATTATGAATGTCGAGGAAGCGGGAGATGTATGCAAGAATAGAGCCTTTTGGCACTCTGTTCTCTCTGCCTACCCCGCAAGGGAGATGGCGTGATGATAATTAGGTAAGTAAGAGAAAAGTAAGTTCCACGGTCTAAAAATGTACCGGTTCTGTTAAATTTGAGATTTAAAATCATCTAAGAGGTCCTTTAATGGATGCGGAATTCCGTCGACTAGTTTATGTTTATAATTTTAAATATCCTTATAAGCTTTTTCTCAAATTTATTTTTTTCGTAGTCTTTTTACGTATTTGTTAAACATTTCCTTATATATTACAAAATTAGTCAAATCATTTGCCAAAATAGTCAAACAGTCATCGATCCATACGTTGACATCATCAGACCATAATTGGCCTTAGTTTTTGTAGCCAAGCTGATTACTTACCGGCCTCTAATCGTTGGATTAACACTTTTTATGAGCAATCAAAGTTTAACGTACAACTCTTTATAAGGCGCTCGTGTTGTTAATAAATCGAAGGCCGAGTTTTGCCCACTAATGCTTAGAGCTATCTTGAGACATTTTTTAGTTTAACGTTACGCAATATTAATGATATCTACGAAATGTTCATGACTGAACTAGATTCTGCACGCTAACTGCCTCGGTGGTGCAGCGGTAATGTAAGCGACTGCTGAACATTTGGTCTCAGGTTCGATCACCAGGTCGGGCGGTCCTATTGAGCTTTTTCGTAAAAAGAAAAATTCTCAGTAGCAGCCCGGAGTTTGGAAATGTGCCCGGTAGACGGCAACAGGGTCGCCCCTATTACGATATATTATTCGATGCTCATCATCAGGGCGAGCGCGCAGCGGAGTCAACGAGTTCCCGGCGGGCACTGAGTGAGAGCATCGAATATGCTCGAAACCCGGGTCGACTAAATCGATCCTCAACGTGAGTTATTGCCGGTGATATATTTCTAATATGTATCAATCTCACGATAGTTTCAATACAAAAATAAATTACACTTTGTATACATATTACAAAGTTTCATGATGCTTGAAAGCATAACAAGCAAACACTTTCACATTTATAATATTGTTAGGTATCTATTGGTTATTTTATTTACCTACTTATCATCACGACATCTCCCTTGCGGGATAAGCAGAGAGAACAGAGTGCCAAAAGTTGCTATTGCATACACCCCTCGCTTCCTCAACATTCATAAGTCTCTTCATACAGGCTCGCTGATTTCAAATACTTCTGACTCCACCATCCTTCAATACATGACCGATTTGGTCTAGGTAAGTTAGTCTCTGTCTTCTCTTGTACCTATTTACTAAATAAATTATTGGAAATAGAATAAATAATAGTGGGGCTAAATAAAATTACTGAGCAATCGCTTTATGTAAATATTGGTGGACCAGTTAGAACCGAAGCAGATCGGTTGCCGACCTCAACAAAGATTGGGATAAGATGCTTAATTTCTCCATTTCTATATCACATTTTTGTCTATTGACTGCCTCTGTGGTGCAGCAGCAGTGTGAGCGACTGCTGATCATGAGGTCTCGGGTTCAATCCCCGGGTCGGGCGGTCCTATTGAGCTTTATCGTAAAAAAAAGAATTCTCAGTAGCAGCCCGGAGTTTGGAAATGTGCCCGGTAGACGTCAATAGGCTCGCCCCCTATTTCGTGGGACTTAAACATTGCTGGCGAACCGTGGGTGTGTAAAACACCTCTGCCTACCCCTTCGGGAAATACAAGCGTGATGCTATGCTATGTTGTCTATTGAGAGATCGCCTACGTCATTCTTTGCATGTATTCACATATTATTTCGATCAGGCAAGCCTAATTACTGTAATTTTGTGGTAGGACCTTGCTTATCTCAACATAAATGGACCAAGGAAGTACTACCCTCTCACAGAAGATTGACGTGAAGCAGCGATAGGTACTCCTGCTGTTGTGTTTTGAATGGGGAGTAAAAGTACCGGAGGCTCAAACCCCGTTTAGATATACTTATGTATGTGTGACCTAAATGAGTCCAGTTGGTTAGCTCGCGGGCCGCATGTAGCCGCGAGAGGTTATAACGATCACAAAAATAGCCATAACTATTAAAATCCTGAACCTTCTTCATCCACTCCCTATTATATTCACCTTCTCATTTCTTTTTTTCTTCTCTGACACGCTTCTTCCTGTCCCTTTTCTTGGGGTCGTCATGGTGGACTATGCTTTAAAAATAAATAAATACAAAATCAATAATAGTATTAATAAAACTCGAGGATAAAACTTAATTCAACCAATTCAAGGCGGATCATAATCAACAATGCAGTGTATAGCGCCGGGTGCGCGTGCGCCGATCGTATCGACGCATTCTTATGAGTGAATGGACTGTGAGTGAACGATAGCGAATGTATTTTGTTGTACCGGTCAATATATATAGGGTTGTCAAATTTATAATAAATAATAAAATATATAAGGCCTATGTCCAGCAGTGGACGTTGAAAGGCTGATGGATAGATGGATGGATGAATAAAATATCAACGCTTTAACAAACATACGATATAGGTACTTCAATACTGTATGAAGATATAATGCAAATAAAAAATATGTAATGATATAATGCAACGTCATTAAATCCGAGAATAAGTAGTAAACTATTATTAAGAAATGACATTTATACGTCATGACAGATAATAAATTACAGTGCCATCTAATATCAATACCGATTATTATGCCTGTGTCATAATCGATAAAAAGACAACATCTTGCTTTTAGGAAATAATCCTTGTAACTTACACAAACATACAATTTCACGGACACATAGAACACCCAGATTCAGACCAACAATTTGTGGGTCACACAAAGTATTGTTCTGCTTGGGGTTCAGACACACGGAGAAAATCACTCTTTCATCTCTGTATAGTCCATTAATTAAATTTGAACTTTGATGTTATGACAATATTCTTTGCACGGTTGGCATAATATTGACATGCTCCTTTTTTAAAAGTGAAATTCTAATCTAATATATATTTCGTTGCCAACCCTAATATCCAAAGTAAAGCATTGATTCCTTTACAATAGCGTATTGATCAGAGTTATTTACCCTTACAAAGTAGACGCTAACTGGATAATAGATGATTCTGTTTGCCTCTCATAAAGTCTGCTTGTACACTCATAATAGCTATAGCGTGATAATATTAGTAGTAAACTGGAATAGATAAGTGATAGCATATTAATAAGACCGAGGGTTACCATTTGAAGGAATTTATTTTTAACATAATATATATATTAATTTTCTATAATGGCAATATTTTTCGTAACCGATTTTTTTATCACGAACAAAATATTAGGCAAGTGTTTTTTTATAATTCATTATAAGCAATTGTTGCATTAATTAATATCTATTATCAATTGTTCATTTATTATAAAGTTGTAACAGGGCTGTGTCTGTACATTTAAGATATTTGAGAAAAAAAATACTGTAATAGGCTATATGTATAGGCGTGTCTAGTCACTTTTTTTTTTATATTTTTCTGTCTGTTTGTTCGTGCGCATATCACGCAAAGACTATTGAACGGATTTTGATGCAACTTTTTTATTTGATAGCTCTTGATTAGACTTAAAAACTGGTATACATTTTATCTCGCTAATATATCGGGAACCTGAGATACAAACTAAAAACTAGCTTTTGGCTGAGGCGGGGCCGCTGGCAAAGGCTAATAATTATCACAAATGCTGCCAACTAGTATTTTAGTTCCTTTAAACATTTGTAATAATATTCAATAATTTTATCAGTTCATTGACCCGCAATTAATAGTTACTAAGTGCTCAAATTATGCGCTAGTGCTTAAGTCTTAATTCAAACAATGGTGTGTAAACAATGCGCAGAGGCAGCTCTCCGGCGGTCACGAGTTCACTCTGCATAATGTTGCACTCTCATACAAATATTCTTTGAGTATTTACAAAAGAATAACACGAGAAATATAACGTGATTGTTACTGGCCTATCTGTATTTCTTATTGCTGGTATTCAAAGTCGATAAAGTTTTTTAAAAAGAAAAATATCGGCGCCTCTCCTTCGTAAAAGGAACACATGTCTTTATACCTATCTCAACCTATGTAATAAGCAAGTGGTAGTTTCTTATATTATAGAATATTATCTATGAGTAGTAGTGAGAGCCTTTGGGTGGTGCGATGGTGTTATCTAGTGCGTTCAGCAATTACATAGAATTTTTTTTGGCTCAGTGGCAGTGTCTGGTCTGGTGTTCCGGAATGCGGAGGTTGATCCCCAGACGTAGCTATAATTTTTTATTTTACATTTTGATACTGTGTTTTATTGGCCGAGTTTTTTAAACGAAAATATGTATTATCATATCGTTTCTTTTTATGTTTATACCCAACTTTGCCCGCGGCTCCGCCATAGAACAAAGCTAGTTTATACATTTTATCTCAGGTACCCGATACATACTTAACTAGTGTTAAGTCTAATCCAGAGCTATCAAACAAAAATATTTCTTACTACTCTGACTTAATAGCCCTGACTTAATAGACAGAATATGTATTTACATATAAGATTTCTTAAATATACAGACAAAGCTCTGTTAATAGTACAGATATTTGCAGGCATCCCTATTTATCTTAGTAAGGCTTGCAGCATTTAACGCTTAGACCCAATTACAGCACTATAGATACGACCATTAGTGTCAGTGTAACTAAACTGTCACTATTTAGTGTCAATGTGACCTAAAGTATATAGTACTACGGCGGAATAGTGCCGGATATAAGGTATTATAGGCTTTGCCTCGGCATGTAACAATATTGTCTAAACAGTAGATAATTCTTTCCATTCTTCATCCAACACTCATAAGAAATTGTCACTGACGGTAGGTTGTAGTACTAAGTTGTCCAGTTGTTGGACCCGAACGAGTTGATTCCATTGACTTCTTTGTTTTTGGAAAGCTGTAAAAAATCTCGTTGTATATCGGCTGTATAGAAAGATAGCCAAAAAAGATAGTTGTTGAGGGCCCCCGACCAAAGTAACTGATGAAATTAGATAAGGAGCCCCGATCAAGACAACCAATGTAGCTATCTTCATCCCATAAAATTTGCCGATGAGGATAGCCGATGAAAACAGTTTACATGCTGCAGGTTTTAAATTAAAGGAGAATGCTCACAAACTAAAAACTTTGGTTTCATATTCTACATTAATGTAACTTACCTCAATTTACTCATAGTGTTTAGATGTTTTTATATATATTTTTTAGCATTTGACATGCTTAGCAACATACATTAAACACAAAGTGAAAAATGTGAAATCGAAAATAACAGTCACGAGCAGGATTTGAACCTGCATCTCCTGGATACCGTCCAGATGCTTTGCCAATTCAGCCATCGTGACCCTTGCTCCTGACTGCTAATCTCGATAACACATTCATACCAAACGTCACCCAAAGCCGTTAAGTATCCAGGAGATGCAGGTTTGAATCCTGCTCGTGACTGTTATTTTCGATTTCACATTTTTCACTTTGTGTTTACTTATAGTGTTTTAAGTGTACATGCAATTGAAAATATACAATATCCCTAATTTTCCGGATTTTCGAGAAAAAGGCTAATGAAGTTCATCAAATTAGGTTAGATCTTACGTGTTTTAAGTACCTAAAATCATACAAATATTTTGCGTTTTCATCAAGCTAGGTACTTACCTACTTTATGTATTGTAACAAATAGTTAGAAAACCTATATAATTACAATGTTTTTGAATATGTTAAATATTAATTATTGCTTGTTTTAGATGTGCCCGATAGATGGCAATAGGCTCGCCCACTATTATATGGTAGTACTCGAACGATCAAAGTAGGTAAATTACTTTTTAATTAGTACATTTTATCCATCGAAATTTTGACTTGATATTCAAGTAGGTAGTACCTATTGTACAGCCGCCGGCGGACCACCAAAGGAATGTAACATATTTCCAGTGGCCCACCAATAAAGGCGGAGAGACGGCACACGGCGGATTTCTTTAGTGGGTGCAGGCCCCACACTACCCTGGTCGTTGCCCCGAATGACAGGGTGTGCGGTTAGGAACATTTTTTCCCGCCTTAACAAAAAAAAGGTACCTATTGTAGATATTAAAAATTTAATTTTTGAGACTTATTTGAGTCTAATACATAAGAAAACCATGTAGGGGCATTCTCCTTTTCGAACTCTATTCTTTGTTATAGGGACATACAAATACTAAACAGGATTAGGCAAATATTCAATACATTTCGAATATTCGGTACATTTCGAACCGAATTGTCGGCTGAATATTCATATTCGGTTGAAGCTTTGTACGACGTAAATAATAATAAACTTGATTTGTTATTTTAGTTTATTCTCTATTACTCAAAAGTTTTTTCTTATTTCCTTTTTTTAATATTATTATTAAAGTGTTTCTGGTAGAGAAGGCCTTATGGCATTAAGCCCGCTTTTTGTAGTCACATTTTACATACCTAAGTGTTAAATAAACAACGCACAAATTCCACTAAGCCCACATGTATAGGTATATATATAAAACGTTCATTAAGCCAAAACACTTCACAAATTGCTCGCAAGTTCAACCAGTAAATCACTAGAATCATTAATACAGCTTTTGCTCTAGAAAATGTCGTCTACAGAATGTTGTTAGTCGTGTGGATTTGTGGATATTTATCAATCAACTTTAATTGTTATCTCGGCCTGTTTAAGTACAGTGACAGCTGTTCAGGCCAAGGGTTGCCACACCCACGAAATAGGTGAGCTTTTAAAATCAGTTAACAACAGTTAGTGCAGTATGTGCTCGTAAAATGTTGACAAATTGTCAGTGCTACCTCACCTGCATACTTGAGAGACTTTGGCGACAACTTGTGAAGTCTGCAAGCCCACACTGGGTCAGCGTGGGGGACTATGGCCTAGCTCGCTCTCAGGGGATGGGGGCATCTGATAAAATAAGACAAGTGAGGTCAGGGAAATCTTTAGTTCGCAGCATAAGTACTTATATTTAAGATCAATTATTTGTGAAAATGTGGAAAAAGAGATTTTTACTGCGAGCGGGATTCGAATCTGCGTCTCTTCCAATCCGGGGAAGTTGATCTAGACTGCTAAGCCATCACAGTTTCGAACCTACATCCCTTCCCATACGGGGAAGTGC
The DNA here is from genome assembly GCA_948253155.1 of Leucoma salicis. Lineage (NCBI taxonomy): Eukaryota > Metazoa > Arthropoda > Insecta > Lepidoptera > Erebidae > Leucoma > Leucoma salicis. The sequence continues at coordinate 29,271,272 of OX411806.1, read as the reverse complement.
TCTAGACCGCTAAGCCATCGCAGTAATAATTTGTTCTTTAAAGTAGCATGTCTCGTTTTTTTTTTCTATTTTTAATGTTAATAATTTTGTTTTTTCTAAGTATAATCATATTAGATACACACCCTTCAAACTACTTTGTTTAATCCCTAAGCCATCTTAGGCTGTAGCTGAAAATCAGCGCTGTATTTTCATGCAGCACATGCTGAGCTATTTTGCCTTTTTGGCACACATTCTCACACCGAGACTACTGTGACACCTAGTACTTAATATAACTATAATCTAATTTTAAATATTTTTTTTTTCTATTACTTTTTTGTGTACTTACAAATCAAACCTATGCATATTCCTGTCTGTGTGTCAAATAAAAAGTATTTTCTTTCTTTCAAGTGCTAAAATACAGATCAAAATACTTATTATTTTTTATTTCAATGAGTTATCTATACTAATATTATAAAGAGGAAAGATTTGATTGTTTGTTTGCATTGAATAGGTTCCGAAACTAATGAACCGATTTGATTAATTCTTTCACTTTTGAGAATCTACACTATCCCCGGGTGACATAGGCTATATTTTATTTTCAAATAAATTAGGGATCCTTACGAAAACTCCAATAATGTATTTATCTTTGTGATTTGTATATTTAGCACTTGATATGCTCAGCTACTTTAAAGAACAAATTATTTGTGAAAGTGGAAAAACAGAGTTTTACTGCGATCAGGATTCAAACCTGCATCCCTTCCATCCAAGGATGAGCTCTGGGTCATTAAGCTATCGGTACATAAATGTGGTGACACCCAATTTCCACATTTGTTTTAAGACGTCGAAAGGACACAGGTCAATATCTGCTCGCAGTAAAACTCTCTTTATCCACTTTCACAAATCATTTGTACTTTGGTAATATTTCTTATTGGACAACTCTTATCTTAAAACTGATATTGATGTTTTATCTAGCTGCTAAGCGAGAACCGGACTTAAAACGATAAAACTAAGTGTTGTATAAAAACTACTCTTACGGAATTATATCGGTAAGCGTAATTGCTCATCTGCCAACATTTGTAAATAAAGTACGATAGGAATGTATTTTTCTATGTTATTTACACTAGATAGAGAGCAGATAGGTAGGTAGGATACTCACAATCTAGCCCCAGTCGGTCATAATCCAATGTTTAGACATGTTCTTACTAATGGTCACGAGCGATAGCGTAACTGGTAATCCGGTTCGACGGGCTATCGAACTGAATTGATTATTGATGCTGTTCATTATCCACGTATGTGGCTGGGACGCTAATGATCCGTCTGGAAGGATCAAATAGTCCGAGATCCCACCGCTTGTTGTCTACATCCATCTCCTTTTTTTAATAACAGCAGAGAAGAAGCCAGAACAGATGTTAGAGTAGCAATAGGAAATGGTGTGCTAGAAACAAGTGGATGAATTTTTATATCTTAGATATGGATTCAGTCGGGATGGTACCACTGATGTATAGAGAAGAGTGAATGCGGGAAATAGAGTGAACGGAGCATTGGGACAACTTCTCGGCAGTCAACACCTCAGCCAGAGGGCACGTGTCGTAATACAGAACGCAGTGCTTGTCCCAACGTTATTATATGGAAGCGAGAGTTGGGTATGCAAAAAGGAGCATGAGAGTAAAATCAATACGGTCGAAATGCGATCTCTGCGGAGAATCTGTGGAGTGAGGCTGACTGACCGCATTCGTAACGATGATGTAAGAGAGTGAGTAGGTATGAAAGAGAGTATTGGTTTAAAGATGCGAAAGGGAATGCTCCGATGGTTCGGACATGTGGAAAGAATGCCGGACGAGCGACTGGTTAAGAAGATATACAATGCGAAAGTGGAAGGATGTAGGTACAGGGGGAAACCGAGACTCACCTACCCAGACCAAATCGGTCATGTATTGAAGGAGGGTGGAGTCAGGAGTCTCCGAAACCGGCGAGCGTGTATGAAGAGAGTTATGAATGTTGAGGAAGCGAGAGATGCATGCAAGAATAGAGCCTCTTGGCACTCTGTTTTCTCTGCCTACCCCGCAAGGGAAATGGCGTGATGATAAGTAGTAGTAGTAGTTATTTCAAGTAGCCAAGACTCATATTTATGTTAGTAACAATAATACTTATAAATGTATGTTAGTATCTTTTATATAAATTTAGGTAAGCGCAAATAGAAATTAATTTTAGAATTGGAACTTTTAGATATACATATTATGTACTTTTACTAATTGGATAATCCAAAATTCGAGTCCCACACACAGCTACAAGTACTTAATGAAAATATAAACACTATTTCTAAACGCCCTGTACCATTATACTGAATTTAATCTAGGTAATATATTCTACATGAATCAGTTTTGTCGAATCTAGTATAAAGCTGAGTAATATAATAATGTATCGAGGTTTATCGTCTCACAACTCCTGGTCTATTACTTCCTTGTATTACTTTAGGTTAATTTAATAGCACAATATATACCAAGTGACACAGATATTGATTTGCAAAGATTAATACGCACTTTCATCGTGCTTCAAGTCATACTGGTGCTAAAGAAAAATGGAAGGTTTTTTTTATATTTTTTTATTTTGACTGCGCCGTTTGTCTGGTAGTTAAGATACCGGCCTCTGAGTGTGTCCTCTCTAGTAGTTTCGATTTCCCCACAGGACAACTCTTTAACTCTTTGTGTGATCCACAAATGGTTGTTCTGAGTCTGGATGTACTTTGTGTCCATGAAATTGTATGTTTGTAAAGTCCCCCGCGATACAAGAATTATTCCTTTGTGCCACCCTGCACTTGTTGACTTTTTTAAAATACAAATAATATATAGGTATGTATTATATATTGGTGGCAAATAAGCCACAGACCACCTGATGGCAAGTGGTAACTGAATATTATGACAGATACAGATAATAAAGTTTTGTAAAAATAACAAGAACAAGACATTTTATAGTTTTTTCTAGATGCTGATAATTCAAACACAAATAATAATAAAAATAACAATCAATCTTTTGACTAAAACTTATAACTAATTTCTAATTTATAATAATAATAATAAAGCCTTTTTATTTTCTTGCTATTTACATACATAATATCTATAAACTATTTAGTACTTGTGAAGTAAGGTATTTACATTTTTTTTAATTACATATTTGTACCTAAGTTATAAAAAAAACGAATTATAGGTATGCTATGATGCTTAGTATTGTAAAAATATTTCTATATTCTAGGCTATAAACTAGCAAGAACCCCAGTATGGGTGAAGGCCTCCTCCAAAGATGCCCATTTATCCCTGTCTTTTGCTATTTGATGCCAGTTTGGAACTGTTGTTTTTTTGAAGAGTTTTTTTTTAAGTTTCTAATTATATAAATTTAAATTATGAGGAAAATTTAACGATGTTACCTATATGTCTATTATCACATATAACAAATCAACCGTTATTTTAATTTCTTATGATAGCAATTGTAATGAAATGGTAATTTTAACTTTCGGTTAACACTCTGACGCTGAGCGTGTGACAGACCTTGTCATTTACTTTGACTCAATTCAGGGATCCACCAAAAATCCATTAAATATATATCACCAGCTAATTCAGTTTTAACAGCGAACAGGTTTTCATACAGTTTTTTAGCTCATCGATACGCCATTGCTTTTACATCCTTTCGATCAGGAGCAAATCCTACTTTCTCTAATTTTTTAAGTGGGCAACTTGCTTTTTCTTATAGTTAAAAACAGGATTACGGCCAATTTGATCATCCCATTAAAATGTGGCTTCTCAATGTTCTGGATGGTATACTGAAAGTAATTGACAATTTGTTAACTCCCATTTTTTTACTTTTTACGGAAGCTTCTTCATTCTAAGTTTGCAGCTGTCCATGCTGCGCGTAGTCTTTCTTTCATACTTACGAGGCGTCATCTGGAGGAAAAATAATACAATCCACATTTTAGTTCAATTATATAATTGGGGCATTTTAAATTAAAACGTGTGGGGCGTTTTGCAGTAATCCAAGTTTAATATGCCCCACTTTGTCTTTAACTACAGTTTCAAATTTATAAAGCTTGACTGTTACGAAAACGAAATGTGAATTTATATTTTTACATAGCCTGTAGACGAAATTAATATAAACAACATATTACTTTAGGTATACAAATTTGATTGAAACTTACCGCAAAATTTCGAAGCTGCAGAAATGGAAATTAACCAATAATTTTGTCACTGATACAGAGATCACGCGCAAACCTCCACCATGATTTCGAACAAATGTCGTGTATGCAATGCTTGTCAGCAGCATCGCCTAACTGTTTTTGTGTGAGTGTGTGAGAGTAGTGGGGCGTTTTGTCAATAGAGGCGTATTACCCGGTTTTACCCTACAATAAATAAACGGCTAAATTACGTTTGAAATGTTTATGTAGTATTATTTTGTTACTAATTGTTAGATATTAATTTCAGACGTGCCTGATAATTGATAAGTAGGAAGGTAAGTACATTGATTGTTGTAATTTTATTGTATTTCTTAACGTATATAATTAACATTGAACGCTTTTTAAAAAAATATACGAAAGTCGAAGTAACGTTTTCTTCGATGACTAGAAGCTTTTATGAAAAAAGAATTTTAAGTGAAAAGCTCTTTTAAAAGCGCGCTTACAAAAATAAGCATAACGTTTAAGCACGTGGTCAATTTTAAGCCGTTTATACCGTCTCTAGTCCCAAGCCCCACATTACCCTGTTCGTTACCCCGAGCGACAGGGTGTGCGGATTTTTTTAATAACAAATACATAAAAAAGTACTGGGTACCAAGCGGAAGTACTCACTTGGTACCACTGTCTCCCGTGTGTTCGGCCGTGAAGCTCCTGGGCGGGTTTTGCTTGTAACGGGATATATCCGTCTATTCATTAATTTCCAAGCCGCGAAATGAAATGGAAAGCAGCATCTTGGCAGTACTCTTAGTATCGTTGAGTCTGGTTACCACTTAACCATTAGACTGCCATCATAACCAATCAAAAACAAAAAAAACCTAACGGGTATGGAGTTCTTACCTCCTAAATAATCCGTCGTGTGCCATATCTAGTCTGTACATGGCGGACCACAGGCACCGCTTTGTTATTTACTCCGGTGGACCGTTTATTCAAGACCTAATCTAGCCTTAGGTCATGTAAGGTCATTGTATTTATGCCGAGAAACCGTTCGGTTTTAACTACGCGTGTTAATTAGACTGGATAAGTGCAGGGAAATTATTTCATGGTCTCATTTTGCCGTTTAGGGAAAAGGTACTTCGTAGAGACATGTTGAATATTCATTAATTCGTTTATTTTATGTTTTAATTGGTAACCAGTTAGAATTCGTATATGTTGGCCTGTGTTAGTAGATGACTGAAGCTGTGACATTACTTGAGTGGATATTGTGACACCTTTGTAATATAAAAAAAAACTAATGTCCTTCTCTATAGCATTTTGTTTTATACTAAATGAGTGGCGAACAAGCATACGGCGCAGCTGATGGTAAGCGGTTACCGGAGCCTAAAGACGCTGGCAACACCAGAGGCATCTCTCGCGAGTCGCCTTCTCTAAGGAAAGGGATAGGAGGTGAATAGGAAGAATAATAAGGAGAGGATAGGTAGGATATTAAGGAGAGGATATGGAGGTGGTTTGGGCCTCCGGCGCTCTCACTCACCGTACGAAACACGACGGTAGCTACCGTTGTTACACGCTGATCTTCAGTGAGAGGGTGGTAATTTCCCGATAGAGCCAGTGCATTCGTGCTGGGATAAGCAAGGTTCTAACATTAGAAACTTCCTTCTCAAGAAGCATAACCCTTATGTACTTACAGCTAGGAGTAAAACTATAATGACCAGTATTTATTTTCCTGTAAGTCTTATGGTGGTTGGCCGTGTGGGGCTGGCTTTAGAATTGTCCCACCCCTTTCTACCCATGGGAGTCGTAAGAGCCGACTGAGGGAATACCGAGGGAGTGGGCAGCAGCACTCCTTCGAGTATTAACAACATCCACTGCGATCGCCAACCCGCCTGCCAAGCGTGGCGATTACGGCACTATCCCCCATTCATGGGGAGGCCTATGTCCAGCAGTGGACTTTAAAAGGTTGATGGATGGATGGATGGAAGTCCTATGGTATTAAAAGCTTAATGTTTATTAACACAAAGGGTGAAAGTGTGAAATCGAAAATAACAGTCTCTCTTTGTTATTTAGATATTTTTATATATTTTTTTAACATTTGACATGCTATAATATACTATATTGTATATATATTAGAGATGGTGCGAATGTGATTTTAACCGAATACGAACTTCGGCCGAACATTCGGTAAATATACAAATTTCGGCCGAAGTTCAGCCGAACTTCGGTGTGTGCTTTCTCGGGAGTAACATATCGTGTTCTGTGTGTATTTTTTTGATGATAGACAACGTTGCAAAGCAATAAAAAAACAGTCAGTGTACGGGTGTCAAAGTATTTCAAATTATTGGGTTTATTTATTTATAAACTCTTGGGGATTGCGAAAAAAACAATTCATTTATACCTTTTAATTTATCTATAATAATTTTACTATAGTTTAAGGTACTACAACTGACCATGAATAAATTACTCTAGAGTATTGGTATATAATGCCGTGTGGGGCCGGCTTTAGAATTGTCCCACCCCTCTCCACCCATGGGAGTCGTAAGAGCCGACTGAGCGAATAACGGGGGAGTGGGCAGCAGCACTCCCTCGAGTATTAACAACATCTACTGCGATCGCCAACCCGCCTGCCAAGCGTGGCGATTATAGCACTATCCCCCATTCTTAGGAAGACCTATGTCCAGCAGTGGACGTTAAGAGGCTGATGGATGGATGGATGGATTGGTATATATATATATATATATAATGTGACTTATTTTACAGCTATGACAGATATGATTTCTCTAAATTTTAATGGAAACCTTACCTTTTTCTTTTACCGAATTTCGGCCGAATGCCGAAGTTCGGTTCAAGCCACCGAAATTCGGTTAAACCGAATGTAAAACGAACTTCGGCCCATCCCTAATATATATGCATTACACACAAAGTGAATAATGTGAAATCGAAAATAATGATGCTTTGCCGATTCGGCTGAGTTGGCAAAGCATCTGGACGGTATCCAGGAGATGCAGGTTCAAATGCTGCTCGTGACTGTTATTTTCGATTTCACATTTTTCACTTTGTGTTTAAAGTCTCTCTTTGTGTTAATTTATATGGCTAGGCGTATTGTCCGTGTGGTGATGGACTGAGAATACAAGAGTCACCACCCCATCCTTTCCCGCGGGTGTCGTATAAGGCGACTAAGGGAAGTAAGCAATAATCACCCATTGCATTACTGGTGGTAGGGCTGGGTACCAAGTGAGAGTGCTCATTTGCTATCGGGCCCGAACGGATTGGTACCACCTTCTTCTGTATGAATCACGTCAGTGTGTTTTGGCTGTAGCAGAAGATAGCCGTCCATTCTTTAATTTCTTATCTGATAAATAAAATGGTGTGCAGTGGCTTGACAATAGCCTCGGTATAGTTGAGTACATGAGCGACGGTGACCACTTACCATCATCCATCCATCCATCCATCAGCCTTTCAACGTCTACTGCTGGAAATAGGCCTCCCCAAGAGAACGCCACAACGAGCGGTCCCGTCATGGGGGATAATGCCGTAATCGCCACGTTTGGCAGGCGGGTTGGCAATCTCAGTGGATGTTGTTAATACTCGAGGGAGTGTGTGTAATGACACCCGGAATCCCGTTATCCACAGTATACTTGCTAAAACACCTTGCTGTTCCTACAGACTACCTTTAGCCATAGGTAAAGAGTACGCTCTGCGCATGAGTTCCTCTACCCCTGGCAGGACGGAACAATATTGCTTAACTACCTTGCAGATACCATATCAAAAAGAACAGATGCGTATTACCACATAAAATATGAATCTATTCCGGAATTAGATCGTAGAACTACCGATAAAAGCAATCGATAATTTCACAGACATCAAAACTCGATAAAACGAACCATATGTCTGAAATACAATACGTTGCTTCACTGTGCTCGTATCCAATATTGATATGTGCGAAAGAGACAAGCATATAGCTAATGATAATATTATGTGAACGTTATTAGACATTATAATAACTAATTTACGGATTTTTAATACGAATAATTTGGTGAACATTATAAATTACCCAAGAAATACAAAATTGATAGTCAAATAATATTAATGAAGTTTTATTTTTATGTCATATAATCAATTTTACATACTTTTAACATTTTTATTTTAGTTTACTCATAATATTACATTTTAGTAATTTATTTATTTGTATTTATATATATTTTTTTGCATTTGACATGCTTAGCACTATACATTAAACACAAAGTGAAAAATGTCAAATCGAAAATAACAGCCACGAGCAGGATTTTTTTTCTGTGTTTAATGTATAGTGCTAAGCATGTCAAATGCAAAAAATATATATAAATATTTATAGGGTTTGCGTCATTATTAGGTAAAAAAACTTAATTGTAAAATTAAGTTTACCTGGTCGGTATAATGTATGAAAATACTTCCGACAGATGGCGCAGGCCACCCAAAGACGTTAAGTATGAATGTGTTATCGAAATTAGCAGTCAGGAGCAATTGTCACGATGGCTGAATTGGCAAAGCATCTGGACGGTATCCAGTAGATGCAGGTTCAAATCCTGCTCGTGACTGTTATTTTCGATTTCACATTTTTCACTTTGTGTTTAAAAATATTTTACTTGTTTATAATTTTATGATACTTGTGTTTTTATTAAAAAAATAAATTAATGGTGTTTAATGTTATTTATTTGGTATGGTAATATTTGAACTAAACTAGAGAAACTTTTTTCAGAGTGAACTATTCACATTTGCGATGAATAAATGATTATTTTCACATTTCTATAAGGTGTAAAACAAACTTATGTAGGTTATTCTACATAAATATATTATTTTTATATGTATATATCTCTTCTATAGATCAATAATTAAATAAGATTTCTTTCGTTCTATATTCGTGGGTTTTTAACGCTTTACAAAAATCTATCACTTGCTTATCTTTCTCTATTTTTCTCTCTCGTTCTAGCTCTCTGTTCATTCCGGAACTTTGTGTTTTATACAAAGTATGTAATGTAGCCTTTAGGTTTTATACCAAACAGTGATGTGGACGTTTACCGTTATCGGAACCATACTCTAATAAATATATTTTACGATTATTTTATAGCTTGTATAAAGATAAAATTAAATATGGATATTTTAGTTTTATGATTATTATTGTGTTTTACATTACATTAAGAGGGAATTATGTGACATTGAATAATACAAAATGTGTTAGGGCCTCTCCAGATTATTATTTCAATGGTAGAATAATGGTTTTTATTGGCATAACATTTAATAAAACAGTATAATTATAGGCATTTAATAAAACAGTATAATTATATGCATTTAATAAAACAGTATAATTATAGGCATTTAATAAAACAGTGTATTTAACCCGATATATTCGTACATTGAACAATTATATTGAAAATAGAGAAAGGGTGATAAAAGAATGGTAATGTAAAAGCAACGATTCACGCACAGCTTTGAATTTACTAAAAAGGATTTATTGTGTTTTCCACGGAGCCGTAGAGCTTCGTTTAGAGCAGAATATAATAATTAAAATCGGATACCAGGACAAAAGTTATCTTTATTTAAAGATATTACTTAACAATGACATGAAACAATTCTATGCCAACGATGTCGCGGGCAACAGCTTATATAAATAAAATTCGATTGTTCACTTGACTGAGGCACAGTAAATTATATTTTTACTGTGACTGATGTGAATAAACTTCAATAAATATTTCCTTTAGAACATTCATTGGAGAGGGCCCATTTCATCCAACTTCTGTACCAATCTTTAACAGATCTAATTGCCATTACTACGTGACTTCGTATAATTGACAACATTTTAACGACCAATCAGTACTATGCATACCTTTATATGAACAGCACAGAGTACCTACATCGACCTCCATGAATAATATGTATATTTATCTCCCGAATGAGGTGGGTCTAATGCTAATAGGTTTACAAGAAGACTGTAAGCATCTAGTCTGTGGGCCTCCCTAACTTAATGAAGGAGGATAACATTGGACTGCACAGATGGTGGAGTGGTTTAGATTAGATACCGGGCTCCCGCCCAAGTCTACTGGGTTCGATTCCCACACAGTACAACTCTTTGTGTCATCCACAGATGGTTGTTCTGAGTCTGGGTGTACTTTGTGTACGTGAAGTTATATGTTTGTAAAATCCTCCGCGATACAAAGATTGATCCTTAGTGCAGGGTATAAAAAAAAAAACTTAAGGTCAAGGTGCCTAAATATCCAACTAATATTATGTCATGCGTGTGTTTGTGAAGATGTTGTTCGCCTGAGTGTTAATCATAGATGCCAAAACGACTGAATGGATATAAATGAAGTTTGGTAGGAAGATTTAAATGAGACACTAAGACGGACTAACATATAGGACAATTTAGAGACAAGCTGGCAGCTTGGAGATGCTGGAGGAGTGGGTGGGCTGACGCCACGAAGTCCTTACCTTCCGACACGTGCATGTGCTGTTGGGGTACGGCTTCGTGCACGCTCAAGTCGTGCCCGGCTAGGGCCGAACAGTACCATAAACTCGTCGCGGCAATAGTCTCAATACGGCGGCAATACCTCTCGCTGACGAGCGTCGTAAGAGTGATGCTCGGTAGCGACAGGAATTAGGCTGCGGACCTCACCTTCTGCGAGGTTGTCATCTCGCAGAAGAAAGTGGTTGAGAGATCCAGGGAGGAAAATCTCTCTGCTGACCTGAACCGCCGCCAGCGACTGAACGAGTTTGGGGATCTTCTAGTTCTAAATCATCTTTGTCTTTGTTAACACTGCACTAAATAATATTGCTCGTATCGTGGGGAGCACTTACAAATATACAAATTATACCCAGACTCAGAATAATCATCTGTGAGCCACACAAATGTCTCTCTGGAATCGATTCCACAACACTCGAGTTGGAGGTCGGTACATAAACCATTCGTCTGACAATTGCTTATATCTCAAGAATATTCTCATCAAAAATCAATTATCATTATACCTGGGTGGTCTATTCTTTGCGGACCACACTCATTTAATATTTCGACACACGCTGATACGTTTCACATGATTGCGCTCATTACTAGAGGTACTAACAGAGACGTTAATTGCTTGGCTTCAATTAAACCAGGCCATTGGAAGGAGAAACACTGGTTCTATTAGGTAATTGTAAAAAAACACATACACCTTTGAATTTATTTCACAATTCATTGCTGTCCTGGACTTGTCTTCAATCACCTCTCAATGTGGCCTCAACAAAAGGTGAAAAGAAAATCAGTATGTGCCGCCGAACTTTCTGTGTCTCACGAGTCGAAATGGTACGGCCATTTTAAATAATCACTTGGGTATGAAACATGTTTCCGCTCGATTAGTCCCAAAAGACCTGAATTTTCTCCAAAAACTCAATCGCATGAGAGTCGCTGAGGACATGCTAGAATGAGTCAATTCCGACACAACATAATGAAACGCATTGTTACTGGTGACGAAACGTGGGTTTTACGAGTTTGACATGCAAACTAGTCAACAAGCTTCGGAGTGGCGACTTCCAACTGAACCGAAACCGAATAAACCACGCCAAAGCCGATCAAAAGTCAAAGTCATGTTGACTGTTTTCTTTGACTATCGCGGTGTTGTGCACTCGGAATTCTTACCAGAAGGTCAAACGGTAAATAAAGAATATTATTTGAGCGTTATGCGGAGTTTAAGAGAGCAAATTCGACGAAAAAGGCCAGATTTGTGGAAAGTAAATTCTTGGATTTTGCACCACGATAATGCACCTTCGCACAAGGCCATCATGATTAATTTTTTCTATGAATGAATTTTTGTCCAAACACTTAACAAATACCATCGCGCAAGCACCACATTCACCAGATATGGCTCCAGCCGACTTCTTCCTTTTTCCTTTTCAATCGGTAGAACACATAAAGGAGAATTCGCGGCGAGAACTGAACTCAATTCCGGAAACAGCGTTTAAAAAATGTTTTGATGATTGGATTATACGTTGACGTAAGTCTATCGTTTCTGAAGGAGCATACTTTGAAGGTGACAAAATAAATTTGATGAACAACAAAATTGTTGTGTATTATTGATCTTTTACCGCTACTTTCTTGACAGAGTAGTACATTTGTACGCTTTTTTCTGGGCTCCAAATGTATATATGTATTGTATATACAAAATTTCATAATTACTGATTCAGTATTTACGGTGCGAATAAATATTAGTATGGAAAGTCCAACATTAATAACAAACTAACTAAATATAGGTATTGCTGCTACATTACACAGATTTCCAATGGAGAAATCAGTTTATTTATCACTTATTTACCTAATAAAATCTAGATCTATTGATATAAAACCTTCATAAAGGGTAGCTAATGGCTCTCGAAGTCCAAACAACACGATTAGCGTCATACACCAGTATTGCAAATAATGCTACGAGTTAAATGATTGCGACCAGCCGACGAGAAACTGTGATCATTTTCTATAAGCTGTTTAATGATACAACGAAGTAACTTGCCACTAGACTGGTACAATCAACAAATTGAAATAAAATTTAAAGTAATTATTTACCATAAACTGCCAAATGAGCAGCATTTATTTGATGTTTTCGTAAAGCATGATTTATTGCTTATGGTGGAAGACGAGACACCAGGTGGGCAGAGGTGTATAACACACCCACGGTTCGCCGGCTATGTTTAGGTCCCACGTAATAGGGAGCGAGCCTATTGCCGTCTATCGGGCACATTTCCAAACTCCAGGCTGCTACTGAAAATTTGTTTCTCTTTACAAAAATGCTTAATAGCACTTACCCGACCCGGGAATCGAACCCGAGACCAGATGATCAGCAGTCGCTTACGCAGTTAGTATAGTATAAATCCTATAATTCTAGATAATTCACTTTACACAGATTTATGCGGCTGTATTTGAATTTATTCACGTATCGATCAATATGCCTTTATACAATACACAAAGTATGCACTATTAGTAATACCGTGAGAAAGAAATCAACATTATATCATTTACGGATGATTTTGGAACTTAAATAAACAGAAATAAGGTTTGATTTCGATTATGGATATTGGATAGTCACCTGTAGAAATATTCTTATTGTTTTATTAATGTAAAAATAACAATCCATTGTTGAATTTGTATATCAAGTTTCTGTACCGTGTACCCCTTATATCATTAGGTACTTGATTCTGCCTACGTAGGTAACACTAAAGCGCCTGTTACACGGTAGTGAACCAATGTTCCAACAGAGGTGACCTTGGTCACGGTAATATTATCTATACAGTATTGTGACTCGCCCGTGTCCTTGAAATAATTACCTACAGATGCGTGGTACGTAAACACGCAATAGGGCTGCCCGCCTCCAGTATTTTAATTTCATCTCCATCCATCCATCAGCCTTTCAACGTCCACTGCAGGACATAGGCCTCCCCAAGACAATAATTAACAACGCGGCTAAATGCAATTTTCATCAAAAGACCGATGCAAATTTTCACCTCCCGGGTGTTCAAAATCGAGTACTGAACCCACGGTATCAATAATTATCGGTACGATGTCATTCTTCGATCAACAATGCAATAGATATCGCGTTGGTCCAAAAAATCCGTCTCAGTAAATAACAGCGCACTTGAGAAGTGAGCTCTTATTTTGTTTAGTTTAATAAGTACTTTATTTGTTGCTGTTTCAGCTTGATTTTACAGTAAATGTTATTTGTCTTTTCACTTTTAAGTGGTAGTAGTAAATTATTGCTGTGCTCGTTTTTTGTGACGATGATGATCGTAAATGTAAGATAATATTTTAAAGATTTGTGACTTTAAGTGTCATAATTGTAATTAGGTTGAACCTAAAACTGTTTAAAACCTTTGTCTCAGTTCGTTAGTAAACAGACGTAGCTGTATAAGTAGGTATTTTTTTTTATTGCACTTAGTGGCAGACGAGCCACGGTCCATCTGATGGTAAATGGTAACTCTGACTCGACTATACCAAGAGTATTGTCAAGCCGCTGCTCACCAATTCATTTCACAGATATGAAATGAAATATAAACGGCTATCTCCTGCTACAGCCATAGCGCAACGATGTGCTTCGTGGCCGGTCACACGGGAGATGGTGGTACCAACCCGCTCGGGCCCGATACCAAGTGAGTACTCCCACTTGGTACCCAGCCCAACCACCAGTAATGCAATGGATGATAATTGCTTACTTCCCTTAGTCGCCTCATACGACACCCGTGGGAAAGAATGGGGTGGTGACACTTGTATTCTTAGTCCGTCACCACACGGATATATATTCACACGGACAGTGTTTAGCTTGATTTTGTTCGTGACACTGTATCTTGTTAGTATTGATGGTTGAAGCTCATTTACATCCTGTATGTAAATAATATTTGTTAAATTTCATAATGATCAGTTGAGGAATTGTGGTGTGAAAGCATAACAAACAATAGCACTTTCGCATCCTTACTAATATTATAAATGCGAAGGTGAGTTTGTTTGTTTGCTACGGTTTCGTGCTGTAACTACTGAATCAATCATCACAAAATTTTGCATATACATATATTAGGTATATGGTCTGGAACTCAGAAAAGGCTATAGGCTTTTCATCCCGGATAAACGTTTGGTACCTGTAGGATAGTAATTTTTTGCAAGATCGCCATAGTGACGTATTTATATTCCGAACTCCACGCGGATAATGTTACGGTCGGATCCTAGTTTAATAAGGATTGGGCTGGGAAGGAGTTGAACTGTTTTTTAATACTAAATAAGTGACAAAAAAGCACACGGTTCTACGTAGTTAGTAGTTCGTAGTAAGCGATTATCAATAGACGCTCGCTGGCAATAATCCTAAGATAAAGAATAGGAAATGGAGAAGTGAGTGTGTGTAAATCGGAAAGAGGCCACTGGCGCTCTCACTCACCAAACCCATGACTGAAGATCGAAGCCAATCGTATAATTGTATGTGTACTAATTAGCCCTATCACTATCCCACAATCTATGCACTTTTGTGGTACACTTTACTGAGAAACTATCACACTTTCAGATTTGGGCTGTGACATAGTAATTTAAATTTATTTATAGATGTG
The DNA here is from genome assembly GCA_948253155.1 of Leucoma salicis. Lineage (NCBI taxonomy): Eukaryota > Metazoa > Arthropoda > Insecta > Lepidoptera > Erebidae > Leucoma > Leucoma salicis. Next base: position 29,256,055 of record OX411806.1, on the reverse strand, counting down.
TTATCTATCATAAAATATAGTATTTTATACACATACAAATATAACAATTTTTATTTATTAGAATTTTATTGTATTCCTAACGCCATCTGTCGAAAATTATAAAAATTAAAATTTTATTGTATCCTTAGCGCCACCTGTCGAAAATTAAGTATAAATTAAGTAGACAACTTCACGATCCCTCACAAAGCTCAGTTTTTTGCTAGTTATGTATTTAATTAGTACTCCAATACAACGCAGTCAACCGCCTTATATCAATCCATATTTAAACCAAAAACTTCTATAAGAGCTTCAATAACGCAAATTCTCACTTATAAAGGTAATGCATTCTTGTTACTAGTATACCAGTACCGTAAACTTATACTGCGACAGTTATATCACCAAAGGCAGCGAGATAAACCGCAGTTCAAGTATAAAGTGGTCAGCGGCAAACCCTCGCTAAAAGCAGTCGATATCAGCTCATTTGTAAACATTGCTATTAAGAGTTAACATATCAAGATTATCGGTAGTTTGGGTAAGCAGATATAGCCCACCTTACATTATGCATGCGATTAACGGTATTGATCCTTTAATACTGCGTAATGAACGACGAAGATCTGTTAGAAGTAAAATAAACAAAATCATTAAATAAAAAAAACAAGTGGGCTTTAGACCACACGACTGAAGTAAAACTTAATAATAAATATTATATTCTATTCATAATGTTAATCCATCCATCCATCAGCCTTTCAACGTCCACTGCTGGACATAGCCCTCCCCAAGAAATGGGGGATAGTGCCGTAATCGCCACGCTTGGCAGGCGGGTTGGCGATCGCAGTGGATGTTGTTAATACTCGAGGGAGTGCTGCTGCCCACTTTCTCGGTATTCCCTCAGTCGGCACTTACGACTCCCGCGGGTAGAGAGGGGTGGGACAATTCTAAAGCCGGGGCCGGCGGACACGGCAAAATATCTATTAATAATTAGAAAGAGAGAATGAAAATGTGTGCTCGCACCTCTCTCTCTTGCCTCTAAAGTAATATACGAAACGTAACTCTCTCTCTCTTTCTATCTTCATTATCACACTTTTCGTAACGCTCACGTCACACATTCACCAGCTTACCTACTCCCCAAGTCAAGCGTGCGTAAAGAAGTATTTACTTCAATAAATATTATTATCTTATTTTTTAAAGAACACCCTTACCCATACGCATAGATGGCGGTGTGAATTAGATACCGGCCTTCCGCCCAGTGTTGTGGGTTTGATTCCCACACAAGACAACTCTTTCTGTGTTCCACAAATAGTTGTTCTGAGTCTGGGTGTACTGTGTCCGTGAAATTGTAGGTTTTTAAAGTCCTCCGCGATACAAGGACTATACCTTAGATCAGTGTTGTATTTAAAAAAATATTAAAAAAAAACATTCACAAGCTTCTATATGCAATAATCTTAGTAGCATTTCATGAAATGGTTAACCATTTCATGAAGTGATCAATTTTGAGATCTGGCCACGACATAGTCCCATGTGTTCTTCTCTTCGTTTAATTATGTTCAGGTTTGGCTGAAATATTCAGCACTAAAAACCCGGTAAATCAATTTATACTGTTTACAATAGCAGTTCCAATTCAATTTATTTCTCAATTAAGTAAAGTCGAAATTCATCAACACGAATTTTCTTTTGAGATTGAATGACTTTTACCAATAAATAGGTTGTTTGCCATACATAAACATTAGTAATAAAATATTAATGAAAAGTGCCCGTGTCTGTTCGTATTTTATGTTTATGTTATCAACTTTCAAAACAAGTAGTCTGCACAAATCCGCGGGCCGCACCTTCTTTGATAAAAGCGCATTTACGTCCAGGCAGTTACAGATTACGACCAGAAACAACATTAGCCGGCTGTTATGCAAATAAATTTGTGATAAAATTACTTTTATAAATTAAGCTCTCCTCTCGTTTGCTAATATTTTAACCTGAAACCATTTAGTTGGACACAGCTGCCAGCGATGTAAGCACATATACACACATTTCTGCACATCGTAAAATGTCGCGAAAAGGACGGCATTTCGATTCAATTTTAAAATAACTGCCTCGCAAAATCGTTTAATGGTAACTTAAGACTCTCTTCAAAAAATGTACGTTGGTGTAAACAAAATAATGCCAAATAAGCTATCGTGACATTTCCTCCGCACTATTAATTTCGATAACACATTCCTTCTTAATGCCTTCGGTGACACCTTTACGATATCTTTCTTATGTATTTACATACGTCCATGAAAGCTTAATTGGACGTAGTAGCAGAAACGACCTAAGCCACAAAATGTCATTTTTGAGTTATAGAGGTTTTAAGTTTAGATGATAATTGCTACGACGATGTTGAAATTAGAACATTATGAAATATTATCACATATAGATAAATATACTAATATTTATATAACTTTAGTTATAGTACAAAACCTGACGTACTTTTCGAGTTATTTGGCAAAATGAGGACATTACGGAGTGTTTATTTTAATTTCTCAAAAAGAATCTAAGTATCAAAAATTGTGTTTAAACTAATATTTAAATAAAAAAAACTAGATGTCGCGGGATGTCTAGCAGATGTGAAACATAGAAATTATTTTGTAGAAATAAATTGATCATAACTTGATAAAGTACTCCTCAAGACGAATCAAACGTGTATAAATTCGATAGGGTTGCAAAGTTTAATTACAGAATTACTGTGGCCACATTCCAACTCCATCGTCAGACCCTGGATACCATCTAGAGACAAAGTACTCCTCAAGACAAATCATACGAGCCCAAATTCGATGGAGTTATGTCGTTTTATAACGGAGTTCCTATGGCCACCTTCTAGATCCATCACCAGACCCTGGATACCGTCTAAAGATAAAGTACTCATAAAGACGAATCAAATGATTCCAAACTCGATGGTGTTGCGTCGTTTCATTACAGAGTTACTGTGGTCACCTTCCAGCTCCATCATCAGACCCTGGATAACATCTATGACTAAAGTTCTAGTCAGGACATTTCAAACGAGCCCTAATTCGATGGAGTTGCGCCATTTAATTACAAAGTTTCGCATGGCCACCTTCCAGCTCCATCATCAGAGCCTGGATACCATCTAAAGACAAAGTACTCATCAAGATGAATCAAACGTATCCAAACTCGATGGGGTTACGTCATTTCATTATAGAGTTACTGTGGCCACCTTCCAGCTTCATCATCAGCCCCTAGATACCATCTAGACACAAAGTACTCGGCAAGACGAATCATACGAGCCGAAACTCAATGGAGTTGTGCTGTTTCATTATAGAGTTCCTATGTCCACCTTCCAGCTCCATCATTAGATCAGCTCCATGTCATTATAATATTGCATTGTCACGTGATATACGCATGCGTGTAAAATTTCAGCTCAATCGGAAACCGGAAAGTGTGTCAAATTTACCTTGCAAGATTTGAACGGAACAAGTAGGTACATAAAAGCGTCGCCACGCTAACAAACGATTTTACCCTCCCTCCGCATTAGATGTTTCACATCAAAAAATATTGATTATTTATTTTGCAAAATACCTATATTTTGAAATCAGACAATTTTCTTTAAAACTAACTATTCTTCACCGTGATTGTCATCATCCTAGTCCAGCTGCACTTCGAAATCTGTCTCTGCTCCAACCCCACCGACATCTTCCACAGATTTATTTTCTTTTAAAGACTCATAACAGCTAGACTGTTATACTGCAGTCTTTTGGAATATGAAACATTGATGTTATATCGTTTAATTAGACCTGTGCAATTTCTTTGCGATCAGGCCAAAGGAAAACGAACGTTTCATTTGACTTTTTTTTAATGTAAAGCTCTCTATTTCATCTGTTTTCATAAAAATGGAATGTTTACAATCCTTTTTATTACAGTTTTTATGGCCTACGCCGGTGTGCCACCACACGAGTAAAAGGCCCACCTAATGGTAAGCGATAACCACCACTCATGGACTTTGGCAACACCAAGGCACAGCCAACACGCCGCCAATCGTGAGTTAATTGCTCGTCTCAAACCTTGTTTATAGAGGGACAAGCCGTAACGCAGGGGAAATCAGGAAGTTCATTCCAAATGTAACGCACACGGAACGCTGAAATCAAACCGTCTTGGACTAGATCGTCTCCAGGAGGTATGGATGAACCCTGCTACGGTGCCTCGTGGTTCGGTTGTAAAACGGCAATGTTGGTACTTAAACAGTTCTTCAGAGTACTCCACATTGAAAAGTCAATAGAAAACACAGAGAGACCTAAAGTCTCCGCTGCCCCAATGACTCCAGTCCATCCGTGATATTGGGATCATCGACAATTCTAACAGTACGCATTTGCAGGGAGTCAAGTGGGTCCAGCTGGTATTTTGGTGCGCCTGCCCAGAGATGTGAGCAGTACTCACGTGAGGGCGGACTTGTGCTTTATATAGCACAAGTCGTTGCCTCGGTGGGAACTACCGTTTCGCTCTGGTCAGGACGCCCAGTTTTGCCCGCCTATTTGGCTTTGCCCTCCAAATGACTACCGAACTGGACTTTCTTAGATATTTCGATGCCGAGGATTTCAATGCTCTCGGAAACTGGCAGAGTTACCCCTTAGATCTAGAGTGTCACGGCAAATGCCTCCTTTGCAGTGAACGCGCAAACCTGTGTCTTCGTAGGGTTGAATTAAACCAAGTTCTTTCTCGAAAATAAATTTATCTTTCTTTCTTTTTCTTTCTTTCTTCCCATTCCGAGCCCGCCTTAGAGCGCTCGACTTCAGACACAAGTTACGGCCGCCTCTCTTCTAGATTGTACCGAGGAACTTTCTGATTGCCGGTATATCACGCATGACCCGTGTTGTCATCTATATAGCAATACTCTATTGAGAGAAAGTCAATGGTATGCAGGATGAACCGCGTTGAGTAGAGCGCCGAGCCTTGTGGTACGCCAGCATTAACCAACATGGTAACGGAGCAGAATCCGTCTACTACGACTTTGATGCTCGGACCATGGAGGAAGCCAGCGACTCATTTGCCTTTACTACTTTACTACTTTTTGATACCATATGCTTAGCTTCAATAGAATAGAAGGGACTTATACCAGACCCTACCAAATTAATTTCTTTCGTCTTTAGTCAATTCACTTTTTCGGAATTTCATCTTTGTGTAAGTAAAATCGGCTTGTTCATTCATAAATACATTTATCAGAAATGACCCACACAGTTTGAGTCGTTTTACTTGAATAAAAAAGATACTAATTTCCATTAGGGCAATTTAACTGAAACGATTTAAGTGACTTGAGACAATTCTGTTTTATTAAACGTAGATCTGCTTCTTTCAAGTTGGTTTTATTAAATACGACCCAAGCAGTCTGGGTTATTACAGCGATATGTAGAAATATCTTCATATATATGGTTTGGATCCCACCATTAAAAAATCAACCTTATTCTTGTAATATCCCGGATCTTTTTTGCTGAGTGAAAGAAACAGCCTTTAGGACCTAATTGGTATATACAACTCATTTTTGACCAAAGTGTGGATTGAGTCCTTTGTGCTAAACTACGTCCAATTATCACATAAAGTGCGAAATTGTGAAAATACAAACCGTCTGGAATGATTATCCTGGAGACGCAGGTTCAAATCCTGCTCGTGGCTGTCATTTTCGATTTCATGGTAAGCACGTAAAATGCTTAAAAATATAGGTATACAGAAATAATAACATATTATAGTTTTAATACTGATATTGCACGCCTTTTTTGTTATTTAAACTAGTTAAAAAACTGTTTAAAAAAGTTATGTTTGGACGTCCGTGTGTTTTAGGTTATTTATGTTAACACGATAACGACCGAAATACTTTACTAATCGAGTCTTTTTTTTTTCTTTTTAACTTCAGTATTGTTACGAATAGAGCCCTATTACTTTTCACGGTCTGATTCGATATGGTTTAATTGTTATTAAATAAACAAAAAAATAGTGATTATTTACACACGACTCGATGGCACAATGGTACACTAACACCAGCGCTAAACCTTATTTCGTGAAAACTATTTGAACTACTTCTATAGACCAATATATAAGTACTTCTTAAAATTAGCGCCACATTAGTATTTTTTGAAGTTAGCGCTATCTATGTGATTTATTGAAAACTACTTAGTAAGACAATACATTATTAGTTACTAATCAAATAATCAATTTTGTTGTGAAAAATGAAGATTATGAGGCGTGCACTTTTGGATTTTCCAGAGTATTTATAACTATACAGCGATACTTTACTGTAACTATTTTGAAACTTTTTTTTTCACCAACCCAATACTTTTCTGGTGGGTATGAATCTCCTCTCAGCGTAAGAGAGACTAGTCCATATTCCACCATGCTGACTCAGTGTGGGTTGGCTGACTTCACAAGCCATCGAGTATATTTTTCGTCTTTCTCTTTAGATACTAATCTGATATTAGCGCAATCAAAGTTGCTTAAAGAAGCTTACTTACTAAATAAATATTTTAATCATTGGAAATGTTCGTTTTTATTAAAGCTATACGTCTTGTTACAGGCTGTAATTGCTCGTCGATCGGTGCTGAGAGCAACGTGTGTGACATCCGCACTGGACAATGTCGGTGCAAGCAACATGTCACCGGCAGAGCTTGCGACACTTGCGAGGTATTTATTTCCTTATTCATTATTTTTGCATATTGCATTAGCCCCTATCAGTCTTAATACTACATGGGCGATAAAAAAGCAAATGGCTGTTAGATGGCAACTCTTCTGACGGGCCTCGTGGCGTAGTCTGTAGTGTAACCGACTTCCCACTCAGAACAATGATTTGTGTGCCCGACATAGATATTTTTACTGCGTCTGTGTGTTTTCTATCTATTATTATGTATTTACAAAAAAAAAGTAATATGTTTATTATATCCATAATCTGGTACCCATAGCACAAGCGTTAAGCTTATTTTAGGACCAGAGGACGTTGTGTGAAATGTCCGTGAATATTTATTTATTTAATTCCGTAACAGTAGATCCTTGCTTGTCCCAGCATGAATGGACTATTTTGACCGCGGAAGTACCACCCGCTCATAGAAGATCGGTGTGAAACAACGGCAGGTACCTATACCTACCATTGTGTTTCGTAATTATTATAACTATAGAGGCCAAACCCCGCTCTTTATCCTCCATAGGTACCCTTTGCCATGTGGGGCCGGCACCAAGAATAGCTCCACCCCGTCTCTTCCTATGGGAGTCGTAAAATCCGACTGAGGGACTACCGGGGGACTGGGCAGCGGCGCTCCCCTGTGCACTAAAAACATCTACTGCGATCGCCAACCCGCCTGCCAAGCGTGGCGATTATGGTAAAACCCCCATTTTGGGGAGGCCTATGTCCAGCAGTGGACGATAAAAGGCTGATGGATGGATACTACCCTTCCTCTCTACCTATTTTATTGAGAGTTGACGATTTGCGAGTGTTGATTCTGGTGTTGCTAGCGTGCGTGACATGCGGTGACCGCTTACCATCAGGTAATCTTTATGCTTGTTTGTCAGCCTCGTAGTATAATAAAGCGATTATCGTAGCCTAACGACAATAGCATGGCATCAAAAAAAGTGTTAGATCATTAAAATGTACCATGAAAACATACGAGTACATACTCGAATGTTTATATTATAACCACTTGATATGCTCGGCTATTCATGTTCTGGTAAAGTTGTGCTGATTTGTTGAAATATTGCGTGTCTGATTTTCTTATGTTTCTAAATGTTTTTATTAGGGAAATGTCTTACTGACATTTCTTAGCAAGCGGAGAATTGGAGCAGAATTTATTATGTACTTAATATACCCCTGAAATGTTTTGTTGGGCTTTGAATGTTAATATTTTTTAACGCAATTCACCTTATCTATTTCTTTTTACTGCTACTTTACTATATTAAGTCTATCGGCCTTACCAATAAACGTTGTATAACCTCTGAATAGTTAAAGTACAAATTATTTGTGAATAAAGAAAAAGAGATTTTTAGTAGGGGCGGGAATCGAACCACGCATCTTTTCCAATCCGGGGAAGTGCTCTAAGCCACTGAGCTACTCTACTGACCTTTCGATCATCCCAAATTCTTAATCACATTTGTCTTACGACTAACGCCATCTACCGGCAAGCATTAACGCCATCTACCGGCAAGCATTACCTGGCTTAGAGCACTTCCCCGGATTGGAAAAGATGCGTGGTTCGATTCCCGCCCCTACTAAAAATCTCTTTTTCTTTATTCACAAATAATTTGTACTTTAAAAAGTAGCGGAGCATGTCAATTGCTAAAAGAAATAGATCTAAAATCTCTGAATAGTTATTCAGTGTTTTGTCTTTGACACTAATATTAAAGTTTTACGTTGAAAGAACGGAACAAAACACTGAATAACTATTCGAAGCTTAAACAATGTTTATTAGTAAAGGGGTATGATTTTATTCCACTTCAAAACACCGGATTAAATAGAAACTGCACACTTATCAAGGACCGATGACAATACAATAATTTAAGATGTTTGTCTGGGTTTTTTTGTTTATTACAAACCGATACTATCATCGTCACGAAGGAATAAAAAAATTGTCGTAAAAAAATACAGCTCTTTTTTAAACATCAATGCATGGGGTGCTTTTCACTGTATCTTATTAATAATCATAATAAATCTTGTAAACAACTACCAATGACCTATTTGTAATATATGATGACACGCCCCACGCTTTTTAACAATAAATTTAGTTTCTACATTTTGGTTCAAATAGCCTTTAATGGCTTTTTTGGTTTTTTAAACTACAATGTATTTATCTTTAAAGTCCTGTGTGCACGTGTCACGGTAACTCGGTATATTAACTGCTCCGCCATCCCATGAGGGGAAGTCTACCTATCATACCTTATTATTTAAATAAAGCATTCATACAAAGTTGTTATAAAGTTCTTCTCTTTTGGCAATGCTCTCTGTTGCCACAGAAAAAAACAGGTTTACATTATGTGGGCGTTGGATCATTCATCCTTCTTCTTTTTTTGATTATGGCGATCAGCGTAAGCTATTGTTGCCTGTGTCATGTTTCATGTTGCATCAAGTAAGTTTAGTAGTCACATTCAAAGTTATACCGAAAAAAACACGTTACACCGCATTATATCACTTGCCAACATTTATGCATATCTATGTATACATAATTACATATTTAATTAGTAAAATGCCACCATTTTACACATTGTATTTGAAATAACACAAGTTTTGGAAAATAATATAGAGCGATGACATGATTATTTTACGTTCCCGCTAAAACTCCGTTCATATTTTTTTTAAATGAGATAAATTACTGGTGGTAGGGCTGGGTACCAAGTGGGAATACTTACTTGGAATCGGGCCCGAGCGGGTTGGTACCACCATCTCCCGTGTGACCGGCCATGAAGCACATCGTTGCGTTTTGGCTGTAGCAGGAAATAGCCGTTTATTCTTTCATTTCATATCGGTGAAATGAAATGGTGAGCAGCGGCTTGACAATACTCTCGGTATAATTGAGTCTATGAGCGACGGTTACCATTTACCACCAGATGGGACTACATATATACAATAAAAAAAAAGTAGTTTAAAATAGGCGTGATTGATATCAAAGTGAAATATAAACCTATTTACCAAAGACAGATTCCTCACGATATTTAGTTTCTGTTATTTTAGAACAAGACTAATGCCGGAGAAATAGAAATTGTCACAATAAATTTTCAGAGTAAATCGTGAACACAGGGACGGATTCTAAAAGTAGACTTTTTATCGTAGTTTAATAAACGTTGACGAAAGAGACAAAATATTACAGAAGATTAGGTCGTGTATTAGCTGATATAAATCAAATATAATCATCACTAAGCTAGCAAGACATTAGACCATCGAAGGGTATATACAAACCTTCTCATTGTAGTGTAGGTATTTACCATCTGCCAAAATTCCCTTGACTATTATAAATCATGGTTTGCTCTTCTGTCCATTGTCCTAATTTTGGGAACGGTCTCCTCTCATCAGAGTGAGAGGGATTTATGCCGTAGTCCAATACGCTGGCCCAGTTTGGGGTGGCAGACTTGACCAACTGTATAGAAAATGGCATCAGATCTTAGGCATGCAGATTTTTTGCACGATGTTTTCCATTGCCAAGGTAAAAAAAAACAATTATTATCTCTAAAAGTCAGATGAGTGTACCATGTGAAATCAGAACCTTGGACTGGGTATCAAACTCGATACCACTGTCTTTGCAGTCCTTGTTTTTATTACTGAAAGAGAGAGAGAGGATATACAAATTATTGTTCTATTCGTAATTTTATTTTCTAACTAGATTCTACCCGCAACTCTATCTCTATACCAAAACTAGATTCTATTCTATGCAGTCTATGTCCTTTTATGTGCTTCAGACTATATCTATGCAAAATTTCATGCTAAGCGATTCTGTCGTTACACCGTGAAATCGTAACAAACAAATAAATAAACGCACATTTGCCTTTATAATATTAGTTAGATTAGTAAGGATTTAATATTCGTGTAATTTTTTTTAAGTTACTTGATATATTTTTTTTATCATCGAATGTTTTAAAGGATTAATTGCTGAATCCGTATCTGTATTCTGAATGGGTATTCGCATCGAAATGGTACCGCGAAGTTTCAATTAAATGTCACTCGGACAGCCCAAGTATCAAGAAATCTGGGCCAAATATATTCATTATTCAGTAACATAATAACCATTCAAGGACGCACTGTAAATACTGCCAAGTCTTTGAAGTTTTGAGTTTAGTTTGGAAAATTATTACCAGCTATAAAGGCTGTTCTCAAATAACCGCTCTCGTTTATTTGTTGTTATCGGACGACGATGGGGCAAATCAAGAAGGGAATTCTTCTTAGAAAATCTATTTTGTTCCAGGAAGGTTATTGGGGCATACAGTTGGGTAGTTGTCGTCGCTGCGCCTGTGGGTCTGGAGCTTCGGCCTGCGACCCGGTGACGGGGGCCTGTGCCTGTGCTGAAGGGGTGGGAGGTGCGCAGTGTGACACCTGTCTACCAGGCTACTATGGGTTTGGACCTGCGGGTTGTTTACGTAAGTTGAAATTATTATTTGAAGATCAAGATTCTTCTTTCTTTCTTTAAGATACATTTTTTATTATTTTTTAAAAAATATTGTATGAGGCAATATAGCCTTGTCTGAACACAATTTTTTTTTTATTTCTTGTCTGTTTATCGGTTTCTTAGTTCGCGCATCACACAAAAACAACTGAACGGATTTTGATGCAACTTATTCTTTTTTGATAGCTCTTGATTATATATACTTAAAAACTGGTATACATTTTATCCCTCTACTAGGTATATCGGGAACCTGAGATATAGCCTAAAAACTAGCTTTTAGCTGCGGCGGAGCTGTACCCACGGTTCCGCCCTGCGGCTAGTATAATATTAATTTAGTTTCTTTACTTGATTCTGTAAGTTCATGAACTGATCGAGAATTTATTGTAATAATATTTCGATCTGTATTTTGGCACTTGACATGCTTTTAGCTACTTTAAAGAATAAATTATTTGTGAATGTGGAAAAGGGCGACAGTGCGATAACAAGCGCTCTTGTGCCGCTTACAGCACACATTAAAGTCATTCTAATGAATATATATGTATTTCCAGCCTGTCCTGTATGCGCGGATGGTAAAGTTTGCTCACCACACAGCGGGCGCTGTGTGTGCCCCGGTGGATCAATGGGCCCCGGCTGTCGGCAGTGCGCGAAGGGCTATTGGGCTGAAGGAAACCTCTGCAGACCATGTAACTGCGGGGCTGGGGCTGTATCTAGTAAGTATATATAGATATTCTCTACTCTCAACTCTAGATATCATAGTTTTTTTGGCTTGATGGCCGGGACTAAGGATTGATCGATTCAAATCCAATTCAAATGAAAAAATCGTTATAGAAAATAATATATAATATAGCTTATTATATAGCCTTGCCTGTTATATTATGGCCAAGAATTTATTAATAATTAACACGAGTAGGCAAGTGCATCCACCAAACCAATGTTGTTTTGATTACGATCGCCATTATTGAGAAAACTCCGTCAAGAAATTTATGAGCCACTTGAAAAAAAAGAGCCGTCACGAGACATCTCGCAGATGTGAAAACATCGATTTGCTTTCTTTGTTCAAATATTGTTTCAGTTTTATATAATTCTTTGTAAGCGCCCTCTCGTGATCTATAGACGAATTAAAACTGTTATTGGTTTATTGATTGACATTATACTTTCCTAGTTAGATGCTTTTGTCAACAGATGGCGTTAAAACCAATTAAATAAAAGATTTGCTTATCAAATGTTATATTTCCACCATAATGCTTGCTTCCAGACATATGTGACGTTCAAACTGGTCAGTGTACATGTAAAACTGGCTGGGAAGGGGACACGTGCGAGCAGTGCTCCAGGGGACATTACGGAACGAAGTGCCGCCCCTGTAAATGCAACCCGGCTGGCACTAGGGGCTGTGATGGTGGAATCTGTCAGTGTGACGAGTGGGGTCGATGCCCCTGTAAGGTGAGCTTTCCCCTGATGAATGTCTGGTCATTATTGTGACATTTCTCTTATCGGTTTTCAGTCAGAATAAGAACTATAAGTTAAAATAACCATCTTAGTTTTATAATAGACTATGATATAATATATGTTGTATGATATGATATATGTTCTATAATAGACTATAATAGGCGTGACTAAACAGAAAAAAATATTTTTAGATTTTTTGTCTGTTTGTTTCTTCGCGCAACACGCAGAAACTACTGGACGGAGTTTGATGCAATTTTTTTGTTTGATAGCTCTTAATTAGACTTAACAACTGGTATACATTTTGATATAATGTTTATGGGACAAAAATCTCTCATTCTAAATGCGTCCTGATAGATGGCCGATCACACAATCGAATCCGCTGCACACGAAACAAATTCAAATTCAAATTGAAATTCAAAAATATCTTTATTTCGTAGGCCTATGAAGTAGCACTTAAAATCGTCAATAATACACTAATAATTAAAATAATTAACACGAGCGCCTGAGGCGAGTGCAACCGCAATAACAAAGTGGCGATTGCAATCGCCACAAGCGGCCGGATTCCGTAGTAAAGCCTTTCATGAGAAGAACCCGGCAAGAAACTCATGGGCCACTTTTTTAAATTGCAAATTTATTACAATTTAATGTAATCTTTATAACATTACATTATTTCTTATAGAACAATTTTGAAAATTAATGAATGAGGAGCAGCTCAAGCCCATTTAGTTTTATCCTCAAGATAATCCGAAACAGTGTAATAACCTTGATTACAAAGTCTAATTTTTATGGCTTTCTTAAACTTATTTAGTGGCATGTTTCGGACATTTTCAGGAATTTTATTGTAGAAGCATATACATTGCCCCATGAAAGATCTACTGATTCTGTGGAGACGAGTACTGTGAGCAACAAGATTGCCTTTGTTCCTTGTATTAATGTGATGAACGTCGCTATACTTATCAAAGCTTCTGATGTTTTTCTTGACATACAACAGATTTTCATATATAAATTGAGACACGACAGTTAGAATATTTATTTCTTTAAATTTCTGTCTAAGGGAAACTCTCGGGCCCAGATTATAGATTGCACGAACGGCCCTTTTCTGAAGTACAAATATAGAATTTAAATCGGCGGAGCATCCCCATAGCAGTATGCCATAGGACATAATACTATGAAAGTAACTGAAATAAACTATTCTAGCCGTTTCAACATCAGTCAATAATCTAATTTTTTTTACCGCATATGCCGCTGAGCTAAGCCTACCTGACAATTTTTTAATATGGGGGCCCCATTGGAGTTTGTTGTCTATAGTGATACCTAGGAAAACCGTGGACTCCACAAGGTCCAGTACGACGCCATTCAATTGTACATTGGTTTCTACATGCCTTACATTGGGTGTAGTAAATTTTATACATTTAGTTTTATTTTCACTTAAAACTAGGTTATTAGTATTGAACTAATGAACAACTTTAGATAGTGTGTTGTTCACATCGTCATAATTAAGTTGTTGCCTTCTTATTTTAAATAATAAAGATGTATCATCTGCGAACAACACAATATTTCGATTATCTCCTACGTAGTATGGTAGGTCGTTAATATAGACTAAGAACATAAATGGCCCCAACATGGACCCCTGCGGCACACCCATTGTCATGACAGACCCATGTGATAACGTGCCATTAACATCGACCCTTTGAATTCTATTGCTCAAATAAGAAGTCAAAAGCTCGAGAGCCCTGTTCCTGATTCCGTAATGGTATAACTTTTTAATGAGGGTTTCATGATGTACACAGTCAAATGCCTTAGACAAATCGCAAAATACGCCTAACGCATCGTGCGAATCTTCCCAAGCTTTAAATATGGTTTTTAACAATTCTAGACCTGCATCAGTAGTAGAGCGATTCTTTGTGAAGCCGAACTGGTTTTTATGAAAAAAATTATGATTGTCAAAATGATCAACCATTTGTTTGAGAATAAGCTTCTCAAATACTTTACTTAGTGTCGGTAGTACAGAAATTGGACGAAAACTATTAAGGTCTGAGGTACTGCCAGATTTAAACAAAGGAATTACTCTACTAAACTTCATAAGGTCGGAGAATACACCATTAACAAAACAACCGTTAAACACAGATGTCAATTGGGGAGCAATAATATGAATAATTGAGTTAACTAACTTAACAGAAATACCCCATAAATCCGCAGTTTTTTTAATATTAAGACTTTTAAAAGAATTTATAACACTGTTTACATTGACATCCGAGAATTTAAAGGAAGTATTACATATCGGAACACATTGCCTAAGGAGCGATTCGGCTGCAGTAGGAGACAACGTCAGATGTTTTGTTGTTAAAACAGGAATATTAGTAAAATAATTTTCAAATGCCGTTGCCACTTCTCGATTCGCTCTTACATTTTTGTCATCTATTTTCAAGTTAAAGTCCCTCTTGCGCACTGTTTCTCTACCAGTTTCACTGTTTATCACCTTCCAAGTCATTTTAATAATATCGCCGGATTTTTTAATTTTATTTTTCAGATATAGTAATTTAGCACAGGAACAGGCTCGTTTAAATGTTTTGGAATAGTTTTTTTACATATTCCAAAAACATTGGGTTGTGATTATAGGTTTTTTCATTATAAAGTTCATATAACCTTAGTCTACTTTTATAAACACCACAGGTAGCCCATTCACTAAAGCCCCTTGACATGATTGAATCTGTCTGGAACGCGAGCAGCCACGTACTAATACAATTTCAATTCCACATAAGCGATGCGCCGTCACTGAGGACGCGCACTAACAGCAATATAATAATGTGCTATAACGATTTATGTTCCAGGAGAACGTGGTAGGCGAGCAGTGCAGCGCGTGCCTGGCGGGCACGTTCGGGCTGTCGGGCGCCAGCCCGGCGGGCTGCACGGCGTGCTTCTGCTTCGGCCGCGTGTCGGCGTGCGCGCAGGCCGCGCTGGCCCGCGCCGCGCTGCACGCCGCTGCGCCGCTGCACGTCACGCTGCAGCGCGCCACTCGCCACGTCATCACTACCGTACGTACTGCTCCATGTCATTGTCGGTACGATAGCTTATTTTTTAGCCACACGCAGCTTTACGTGGGTGTAAGTACCTAATTTACATTGCATTTATAGCGACCATAAGCGATGAAACTCTACTTTATCTCAACTTGAATTTCTCTACTTAAATAAAGATTATTTGAATTCATATTTAATAATATATTTATTTCATAGGCCTATTATATAAAATAGCACTTAAAATCGTCAAGAATTCACAAATAAGCCTTTCATGAGAAGACCCCGGCAAGAAGCGCATACGCCACTTTTTTATTTGGCAATTTATTCCAGTTTAATATTAAGAATTATATTTATTCTAACCAAAATGACATGAAATAACTAATATTACATACTATATAATATAAACAAAAAATTAATGAGGAGCACCTCAAGCCCATTTTGTTTTATCATCAAGATAATCCAAAAATTTACCTTTATTACAAAGACTAATATTTGCTTTCTTAAACAAAATAAAAATATAGTACATACAACCTTTTTTTAATGATCTGTATCGAAATTCTTTGCATGATTTAAAAGACGTCGCAGAAACAGAACAAAAGCGATTTAAGCTGTTTAAATAAGTATAATCCAGAAAGAGATTTTTAGTAGGAGAACGGGAATCGAACCCACGTCTTTTCCAATCCGGGGAAGTGTGGGGGAGAGCACTTCCCCGGATTGGAAAAGACGCGGGCTCGATTCCCGCTCTTACTAAAAATCTCTTTTTCGTTATTCACAAATAATTTATATTTTAAAGTAGCAGAGCATGTCAATTGCTAAAAAAATAGATCTAAAAAGTAATCCAGATTTAAAAATAAATAACATAAGTCTTCTATAACTTGCCACATTACAAACACACGGAAAGGATATGAAGCACTAACATTTCGTTTTCATAAAAAAAAAATCTAATAAGTCTATGCCCTTTCAGATGGACCAAGACTCCCTTCTCGCGATCCACACCCATACCCCGGACGCTACAATATCCCTCCCCTGGCCACCGGTCCCCGTGTATGTGGAACTGGACAAGCGGTTTGTGGGAGACCGCGTGACGTCATACGGAGGCGTGCTAAGGTTCAGAGTAGAAGAAGAGGGGGGGACAGAGTTGAGTAAAGAAGTGCTGGCAAAGTTCCCATTAGTCAGGCTGTATACGAAGAGCATCGTCTTAGAGTATTTTGAGGTATGTATGTTTAATGTTGCGCGTTTGATGCCCATATAAAACTAGTATTTCAATCTACATTCTGCTTAATATGATCGTGACAGATCTCTCTCTCTCGTCTCCCATTAGACAAAATTCAAAATTCAAAAATATCTTTATTTCATAGGGTCTCATAGGGGCGTCAAAGTTATTTTACATAGAACAGGTTTTTTGATGATATCTGAAAGAGAAAGAAATATATAGGTAATGTAAGAAACATAAAAAACGTTTGATCGATGATGTTTGTGCAGCGCGTGCCCGCAGTGAACGGGTCGCACAGCGTGCGTCTCCACGAGTCGCTGTGGTCGGTGCGGGGCCGCGGGGTGGCGTCCCGCGCCGCGCTCATGGTGGCGCTGAGCCGCCTCGACAAGGTGCTGGTGCGGCTCACCACGCGCGCTCCCACACCCACCGACCACGTGCACGCCTTGTGAGTACTGCTGCACTATATATTATTGTAAACGCTATCCATAACAGTAATAGAAAGAGACAGTTGTAATAAGTTTGTCTCAGTCTCGGGAGGCATACATCTCTGATATTTTGATATTTTCGAAATCATTTATTGGCATGAAAGCTTCATGCCTAAGAGTCTTTCTCAACAGCTTGTGAAGTCTTCCACCTTGCACTCGGTTAGCGTGGTGGTGGACGAAGGCCTGGCCTAAATCCCACGCACTTTGAGAAGAGGCACGCCCACAGATAGAACAGTATTGACTTGTGGAAAAACAGTAACCGCCACAGCCAAACGAGAAATGAGTGAGGATAAGGCGTAAGGGATCTTCCCCTACAACCGAAACACATCGAGAATACTTTGAAGCACAAACAAAAACAAAATGGCGACATCTACTCAGTTTATCCCTTTCCATCCATCCATCCATAAGCCTTTTAAAGTCCACTGCTGGACATAGGCCTCTCCAAGAATGGGGGATAGTGCCGTAATCACCACGCTTGGCAGGCGGCTTGGCGATCGCAGTGGATGTTGTTAATACTCGAAGGAGTGCTGCTGCCCACTCTCCTGGTATTCCCTCCGTCGGCTCTTACGACTCCCATGGGTGGAGAGGGGTAGGACAATTCTAAAGCCGGCCTCACACGGCAAATTATCCTTTTATTGCAGTGATATTATGTGATTAAATACTTGCCTTAGTCGTCACATACTACATTCATGGAAATAAACGTGGGTGGCAAACAAGCATACGGCCTACCTGATGGTAAGCGGTTACCGTAGCCTATAGACGCTAGCAACACCAGAGGCATCACTCGCGCGTCGCCGGAAAGAGTTAGTTAGTGGATAGGTAGAATAATAAGGAGAAGATAGGGAGTGGGATTTGAGCTTCCGGCGTTCTCACTCACCATACGAAACACAACGGTAGAAATACCTACCGTTGTTTCACTCTGATCTTCTATGAGAGGGTGGTACTTCCCCGATCGGATCGGCCCATTCATGCTGGGATAAGTAGTAAGGCTCTGTGGTTTTCCGTTAAGAAATTCACAATAGCAGCTCGTAGTTAGGAATTTGTAGGAACTTGCCGGTTTTTCCCCCGGCCTAGGATACACGACGGGTTTCTTGGTGGTGTGGGTGAGGGCCCCACACTACTTTTGCTCTTTGCCCCGAACGACGGGGTGTGCGGTTAGAACCATATTTTCCCGCCTTAAAAAAAAGCACGTAAAGCCGTTGGTCCTGCGCCTAATCTTACTCCGGTGGTGTTGTTTTGGATACTTTACAATAGCCACCCTGAGTATGGGGTGATTTAGATAATGCCCATACCCAGGATAAGACGCGCACATTTTTAAATTGCTAAGCACGTCAAATGCTACAAAATGTATGGAAAGAATATTACAATCGCATGAAATTAATCGATTTTAATCGATTTACTGGTTGTATTATCAATTTATTGGTAATAGTAAACTGTTTAAGTATCAATAACTCCCTTGTCTTTTTGTAGGCTTCTAAACGTATCTCTAGATACAGCGATACCCGGCCTCAGCCGATCCGAACCAGCTCTAGGGGTAGAAATGTGCGATTGCCCACGACAGTACAACGCCAGCTCCTGCCAAGAGCCAGCTGTAGGCTTTTGGATGCCTCCTCAGAAAGTCCACATGTCCTCCGTAGCTGGGACCATAATGATTGTTTTGGAAGGTGACGCACAACCTTGCCTTTGTAATGGAAGGGCGACGGAGTGCAATGCCGACACGGGAGAATGCTTGGTAAGTATTTTCACCTTACTCTGTGGAATTTTGTATGTTTAAGAACTACTCTGTAGCTTTACTGGTATATTCGCGTGTATAATTTTCATAATATGTGAAATATTATGTTCTAATAAGTGTTTGATTGTCACAAAACTCGCGTTTTAATTCTAAAATGAATAAATATTTACATACCGACTCTACTATGACAGCTAAAATGCTATGACTAGACGACCCGTTCGAAATAATCACACGTCTCCATCATTTAAAATTTAGCTTTTCCTCTATCCATACTATTGTAAAGCTGTAACAGAGTTATGTGTGTACATTTAAGATATTCGAGAAGAAATGAAAGTATTTAAGCTATATTTGAGAAGCGTATTGGTAAAGTTTTCAACTAGCAATAATCGCACGTCGAATAAACCTCATTGAAAAAAAAAGACTATTTAAGCGTCTCTGAACACTAAACATTTTTTTATGGAATTTTTCTCTGTTTATTAGTTTAGGCTTCACGCAAAAAAAAACTACTCAATGGATTTTGATGAAACTCTTTGTTTCATAGCTCCTGATGAGACTAAAAACCTGAGCTACACTGGTAAACTGAGATAACCTAAAATTGGCTTTTGGCTGCGGCCGCGGGCAATGGCTAGTAATAACTAAGAGCATATAAAGCATATTTCAATTTTTTTTAGATAAAATAAAATAAAAAACGTGGGTGATAAAGAATGCAAATCCTATAATATTTACAAAAAGATACATCTTAATTATTACACTATAGTGTGAAAACAATAAAATTTTTGCCTTTATGGATCATATACTACGGAGCGTTTGTAATAGTTGTGCCAAAAGAGGTCCCAAAACGCCATCCGCCGTGGGTACACATTCTCTTTCATAGACATCTCCACGTCGATATCCAAATAGGGTCTGCTACTGCCTTGAACAGGGGTCCATATCACAGGCAACGTTTCTGTTGCTTCAGGAGTAGGATTGCTACGAACAGAAATTAATGTGTGGATAAGTCCTATGAGCAACATTGCAAGTCTTAAGAACAGTCACCAAAGCATTCCATTCCTAAGTTCGTGACAAATCCACAGTAAACGACCTGCTATATAGATTGGTAGGCTTATATTGCGTTAGTCATAGATTTTAGTAAAAAAAATGCCCACATAAAGGACGATAATAATTTGCCTCCTGTTGTGGAAGTTTATGGAACACAATTGTCTACAACAATAGTACATTGTTTAATCTCTGCTATACGGAAGTATATAAAACAAATCTCTACAACTCGAAAAAATAAATGAAGATCGGATTGCCGCTATTTCGCCATTTTTTTTTGTGGCCGGCCAGCATTACAGCCATTATTTTTAATTTTCAACATTGAAAAAATGGTAAAATATTTCACCCAAATCTATATTATTTAAAAAAAATATTTGAAAGTAAGTAAATTATAATATGTGGTCGTTAAAAAAGAAAATCTATATTTAACTTAGCTTTGTTATTTCAATTAAACATCGCGCTGTGATTGAGTGGCTGTAGTAAGTTAGAATAAGGTTCAATAGAAATGTGAAAATAGAACTAGTTTTTTTTTAATAATTTGACAGCTGTCAGTTGAAAACGATTCTCCCTAGGGCTGAAAAGTATTACTTTCAACCCGCTCCTCAGGCAACTTCAAACCTACTTTCAGAGTATGAGTAATGAAAAAGTATTTATAAACGCACAACTCCTGTACGAAGGGCTTTGCTACTAGACTATTCAGATCGCCCAATATATATTTGCCAAATAGACTACTAATTTATTAGTCTAGGTACCTACGTCTGCACGCTACCCTGTTCGTTGCCCCGAATGACAGGGTGTGCGGTTAGGTACATTTCTGCCCGCCTTAACAAAAAAAGGTACAGATACATAGAGCGACGTAAGTCTACGTCGTTCTATGTACGTTGTGTGTTTATAAAGTCCCCTGTGAAACAGGAATAAGAAACGGGTAAAAATATTTATTGCCTTCAAGACATAGTTTTATAGAGATTCATCTCTATGGAGTGGTTTGTGCTATTTTAGATTACGTCATGGAGAACCGCAATAAATCGCCGCTTTGGACAGATTTTTACTTACCCAAATTTAACAAAATTTGCCCACAAAGACGTCATTCTTTTCCTGATCATCTGCTGTTGTTCACCAGATATTGGATACACCCACTCGAACAGATATTTCAACTCCTCGGTGTGAGCAGCACCAGAACCTTTTATATACTTGTATTGACTACCTCCAATATAAGAAAATAAGTATTTATAAACCGTAGCGTTTGTATGCATGTATTTATTTATCGAACGCTCCATTGCATGATTTACGACAAAATCAGATGAAGATTCACTTAATTCCAACAGCGATTCCGGTCCAATCTCTTTCTGTCCTAAATAGAACTTCTTAAGTATCTTGCTAACAGTTTGCAACTCGTGTTTCTTTAATACGAAATTTCTCTCCAAGCCCTTATAGAAGACATCTCCTAAATCATTCCAAAACTCTTGAGACTTATTGGCGTACTCGTATAGAAGTTCCATACTGGTGTAGCCGATCATAATTTTAGTTCTCTGTATTTTGTCTAGCTTGTGAAGGTGGAAAGGATCATGCGTAACAAAATTCTTTACCCCTTTATAACGTTTTTCTTTGCAAACAGCCATTGGCAAACTGAGGTTCAGAGCAGCAGACATCACCGACTTTGGATCATCTTTTGCCAGAAGAGTTAAGGCCTCCTTGGTGTTAGTCATATTATGACCCAAATGTTTAGCGATTTTGATTGCAGCTTGATGATCAGGTTTCACATAGAAGCCTTCGTCGTATATTGATCCACTTTGGACAATGGCTTTATCAAATAATATCTCATACTCCGAGTAAAGATGAAGGTCTACAGCACCTCCACCATAGCTCTCTCCAGCAATTGTTATTTTAGAGGCATCTCCACCAAAAGCGGCAATATTTTTCTTTATCCATCTCAAAGACTCTATTTGATCTTTCATACCCTGATTTCCTGTCACTGCTGGATCATGCAGACATAGAAACCCGTAGGGTCCTTGTCTATAATTTACTGTTATAACCATAATATCTTCTTTGACCAAATGTTGGCCACCATATTCGCCCCCACTACCGAAGGCAAAACCACCTCCATGAAACCAGACCAATATTGGCCGTTTGTTGTTGCTATTAGCTGAGTGTGGTACATATATATTGAGTCGAAGGCATTGTATTGTGCCACTAATTTGGAAGATTACTTGAGGACATATAATCGAGGAGTCGTTGGCATTAAACGGAGTCTCGAGCTTGGTGGGTTCTAAAGTTCCCTGAAATTGGAAAAGGTCAAGTTTAATATTGAATACCGTGCAAATGTGATACTTGTGCAATCTTCTCCCGCGAGGGTCGTGCTTATCGATAGGCGGAAACAAATGTATCAAACCACACAACCTGTCGTTCGTGGGCCCGCACCTACTAAATAAACCCACCATGTGCCGTCTCTCCGCCTTTATTGGCGAGTCACTGAAACTACCAGGCAACGCAGAAAGTTTTGTGAAAAAAAGTTTTTTTTTGTATAAGGCACTGGCCACTAGTAATTATTTAGAAAAAAATGGTTATTTAAAAGTAACAATACTATACATTAAACACAAAGTGAAAAATGTGAAATCGAAAATTACAGTTACGAGCAGGATTTGAACCTGCATCTCCTGGATACCGTCCAGATGCTTTGCCAATTCAGCCATCGTGACAATTGCTCCTGACTGTTAATTTCGATAACACATTCATACTTAACGTCTTTGGGTGACGTCTCCGCCATCTGTCGGAAGTATTTTCATACATTATACCGACCAGGTAAACTTAATTTTACAATTAAGATTTTTACCTAATAATGACGCAAACCCTATAAATATTTAGATATTTTTATATATATTTTTAGCAATACTATGTTCGAATTTCAAATTTCCCTCCACATTTTTTGAGAGCCAAATTAAATTATCGTGTACCACAACAAGAGCCATTAAACAAGAAGATAAGATAAATTATCGTGTCTCATTTAAAAATGGATCTGCATCGAGAACATTTTCGTGCGATGATTTTCTACGATTTTAAATGTGGCCTAAAACCTGATGAGTCATTTGATCGACTTCAAATGGCTTTTATGGATGAAGGACCTTCAAAAGCAACTATCTACCGTTGGCATAGCGAGTTCAAGCGCGGTCGCCTTACTTTGGGCGATGAACAAAGGAGTGGTCGTCCTACGACGCCTGTCACGGACGAAAGTGTGCTGGCAGTAAAAAAATAATTCAAGAAAACAGGCCAATTACATACGAAGAGATTCAGCATACACTGCAGATTGGTTCGGGAAGCGTTCACAAAAAGTAAATGAGTGTGATAAAAGTGAGGAGGATAGTTTCACGCTGGGTGCCGCACAACCTCACCGAAGCTCAGAAGCAGGCTCGTGTGGAGTGACGCCGTGATATGATTCAAAACTTTGAAGCAGGTTCGCCTCGGCGCGCTTATGACATTGTGATAGGTGACGAATCCTGGATTTATCAATACGATCTAGAAACAAAGCGTCAGTCGACAGTTTAGCTGTTTTAAAACGAACCGACGCCTACGAAAATGAAGCGATCGAGAAG
The DNA here is from genome assembly GCA_948253155.1 of Leucoma salicis. Taxonomy (NCBI): domain Eukaryota; kingdom Metazoa; phylum Arthropoda; class Insecta; order Lepidoptera; family Erebidae; genus Leucoma; species Leucoma salicis. The sequence continues at coordinate 29,232,456 of OX411806.1, read as the reverse complement.
CGCAGCAAATCCCTGTACCACGGCGAACTTTATAAACAATTTTACTGACACAAAGTAACTAGTAGTTAATCAAAACAAGTATAAGTGAGCCACACAAAAAGTTTTCCTGTGTGGGAATCGAACCCACGACATGGCACGGGAGGTTGGTATCTAAACCACTGCCTGTCATCCTTTGTATTAATAATACTTATGAATTACCTATTTACGGCTGGTTTGTGGGGCCGGCACCAAGTCTCAAGTCGTCAAGCTCCACCCCGTCTCTTCCTATAGGAGTCGTAAAAGCCGACTAAGGGATTACCGGGGGACCGGGCAGCAGCGTTCCTCTGTGTACTAAAACATCCACTGCGATCGCCAACCCGCGTGCCAAGCGTGGCGATTACGGTAAAACCCCCATTTTGGGGAGGCCTATGTCCAGCAGTGGACGATTAAAGGCTGATGGATGGATGGGTTGGTTTTAATCGTAAAGTTTACATAAAATTAAATACAAACCCCAAAAGGATTACTCTCATTGACTGTAGCGAAAGGTATTCCAAAATATGTGTCGTACCCTTCATTTCTCTGTCCCACAATGACTCCTTGGCCAGTAGTCACACTCACTGACTCCGCCTTAACCCAATTCACGAGCAGACAAAACGTTAACACAGACTTGTACATCTCAACAAGTACTAATAACAACTGAAGTGCCTGCTTTGTTTATTATAAATGAAGATAACCTTGTTCAGACTATCGCTTAAGGAAAACCTGTTCTGTAAATACCTATGATTAATGAAGTTTTCTGATTAATTTTGATGATTCAATTGTGTGATATTAAAATTTTGTCCATGTGGTGACAGACTAAGAATATAAGTTTCACCACCCCATCCTTTGGCGAGGCGACTAAGGGACGTAAGCAATTATCGCCCATTGCATTACTGGTGGTAGGACTGGGTACCAAGTGGGAGTACTCACTTGGTATCGCGCCCGAGCAGGTTGGTATTACTATCTCCTGTGTGGCCGGTCATGAAGCACATCGTTGCGTTTTGGCTGTAGCAGGAGATAGCCGTTTATTCTTTCATTTCATATCGGTGAAATAAAATGGTGAGCAGTGACTATACAATACTCTCGATATAGTTGATTCATTCTTATCGTCTGGGTTACTTCAACTTATTATTATAATTAGCCTATAAAAGTAAATCACAAAAATAACAATAGGTTATCTACAACTGTTTGTAAACATAAACTAATTATGAAACATAAGCTGATAACTAATCTTTTTAATTAAATATAGCTAGCGACCTGTTCTAGTTGTCTAGACTGCACGTACGAAACAGTTAATAAAAACGATTGGTTTCTTTTAAAAAAGACCGTTAAGCTATTGCTATACTGCTTAGAGGTTGTGCCCTGTCTAGAGCACATGCCCTGTCTAGAGCACATGCCCTGTCTAGAACACATGCTCGGATTGGATGGGACCCTGGTCCGAATCTTGCTTACAGTAAAGTTCCCTTTTTCTACTTTCACAAATAATTTGTTATTTAAAGTATGTATTAAATTCATGACATCAATAAATGTCATACAGGTAAAATAATGGTATGCTCGAAGGTGGATGGACTAAGCGCGGTTGGTAGGCTTTTTTTGTTTAGGCGGGAAACGCGGTTGTTATAGGCCTAAGAAAAGATGCATTATGTGAACGAGGACATAAGAAAGAAAGGAGTGAATGCTGCTATATATAAAAAAAAAACGTTCGCAATTGGATAAATAGTTTCGGTGATTTTTTGTCGTAAAGCATTGCTTGTCAAGAACACAGAAGATCAACTTGAAACATCAGCAATAACTTCTACAGTGATTATGTGTGGTCAAACTCCTTATCCTCCACACTCTCCTTATTAACCTTCCTTTCCACCTCCTATCCCTTTCTTTGGAGTTGGTGACGTGCGAGTTATGTTTTTTTTTATTGCAAGTAGTGGCAGATGAGCCACGGTCCATCTGATGTTAAATGGTAACCGTCGCCCATGGACTCGACTATACCGAGAGTATTGTCAAGCCGCTGCTCACCAATTCATTTCACAGATGAAATGAAATATAAACGGCTATCTCCTGCTACAGCCAAAACGCAACGATGTGCTTCATGGCCAGTCACATGGGAGATGGTGGTACCAACCCGCTCGGGCCGGATACCAAGTGAGTACTCCCACTTGGTACCCAGCCCTACCACCAGTCATGCAATGGATAATAATTGCTTACTTTCCTTAGTCGCCTCATACGATACCCGTGGGAAAGAATGGGGTGGTGACACTTGTATTCTTAATCCGTCACCACACGGACAAATAAATGGACACACAGACAATGTCTCTAGTGTTGTTAACGTTTAAAGGCTATGGTAATCGCCACGTTTGGCCGTGTGGGGCCGGCTTTAGAATTGTCCCACCTCTCTCCAGCCATGGGAGTCGTAAGAGCCGACTGAGGAAACACCGGGAGAGTGGGCAGCAGCACTCCCTTGAGTATTAACAACATCCACTGCGATCGCCAACCCGCCTGCCCAACGTGGCGATTATGGCACTATCCCCCATATGAGCGCACAGGACCGCTCGTTGTGGCGTTCTCTTGGGGAGGCCTATGTCCAGCAGTGGACGTCGAAAGGCTTATGGATGGATGGATGAATGGATGGATAGTAACCGCTTACCATCAGGTGGACCATATATTATGGGCTGGTTTGTCCCCCGTGTAGTATAAAAAAATGGTTGCCAACGACATTCAAACTTACAAACATTACCCATTTATTGTATTACTAAAAACTATTTATATTCTATAGATTAAACAATTATCTTGTGTTTAAAAGTCAAGAGTCTTTGATAATATCACAAGCCAATAACATCATGTCAGAGAAGAAATAAACGTTATTATTATTAATTAAACCTCGTTTTATCGGTATTTTCCTTTAAATACAATGGTAACAAAATAGCTCAACTGCTACCGTTGGCAATAAAAAAAATCGACCTATCTGGTGACTGCCTCAATGGTCCAGCGGTAGTGTATGCGACTGTGGATCAGCAGGTCTCTAGTTTGGATCCCGGGTCGAGACAACAATTAGTTATTGGGATATTCCGTCAAGAAATTCTAAATAGCAGCCTAGAGTTACAAAGTTGGGGGTGTTCGACCCCCATGCGTCGGAAAGCAAAGCTGTCAAGCCCGATCTCTCTTCAGTAGTGTCGTAAGGACCCATTGGACTATGAAGGTGAGGGAACAGAGGGCACTCTTGCACTATAATATCTCCTGGGTACATCTTTAGTGTCTGTAGAAACTGGTTGCCACGACCGAAATTAAGGTCTTGAAGATCACTTTATGTTAAACAGCTATCATAACCTACATACGCTAACAATACTGCAAGCAACACTCACCCACCACTGAAGCAATGTAACATAGTACCAGTGGCCCGCCACGACACATGGCGGGTTTATTTAGTAGGTGAGGGCCCCACACTACCCTGTTCGTTGCCCCGAACGATGGGGTGTGAGCCGTGCGGTTAGGGACATATTTTCCCCCTAAACAAAAAAAAAAACATTTAAAAAATTGGCAACACTTGCCCATTGGCAACCTCAGATAAAGGGATAACTACTAGGTTGTGGGGTAGTATTTTGTAAAAGGGTGGTAGGTACTACCCGGACTGTTCTTATCACTTCCCACTAATGATCTTATTGTACGTAGCACAACGTAATCGTAAATGTATTATATTCCATCCATCCATCCATCAGCCTTTCGACGTCCACTGCTGGACATAGGCCTCCCCAAGAGAACGCCACAACGAGCGGTCCTGTGCCGACCGCATCATTTTATTTTTTGTGCTCATTATGGGGGATAATGCCGTAATCGCCACGCTTGGCAGGCGGGCTGGCGATCGCAGTGGATGTTGTTAATACTCGAGGGAGTGCTGCTGCCCACTCCCCCGGTATTCCCTCAGTCGGCTCTTACGACTCCCGTGGGTAGAGAGGGATGAGACAATTCTAAAGCCGGCCCCACACGGCTGTATTATTGTAGATATTATGTCAGCATATTGGTATGTATATGTAATGTAGTATCGTCAGGAGTACATCACTCGCTCAAGGCCCCGAGTTAAATGCCTACCGCTTCGCGCACCGACCACGGTTTGGTATTTTCTTATCCTATGTACTATCTGCATCTTTAGAAAATGCATTCACCTTCTACTACTATCTCTGCATCACCCATGGTTGACTGGTAGAGAATGCCTCAGGCCTGTCCATCTCTGTAGGTACAATCACTTGTGGCATAAAGTTTTAAAAAAAATTTATGTGTGTGTATTAGTGTACACACGTAAGAAGTGAAACTTCTTTAAGACATCGTTTTTCGAAAAATGAATCTACTATTTACACCTCTCTTCTACCGTGTGGGGAGTCGTAAGAACCGACTGAGGGAATACCGGGGGAGTGGGCAGCAGCACTCCCTTGTGTATTAACAACATCCACTGCGATCGCCAACCCGCCTGCCAAGCGTGGCGATTACGGCACTATCCCCCATATGAGTGAAACACATGTTGTGGCATTCTCTTGGGGAGGCCTATGTCCAGCAGTGGACTTCCAAAGGCTGATGGATGGATGGATGGATGGACCCATGGGAGTCGTAAGAGCCGACTGAGGGAATACCGCGGGAGTGAGCAGCAGCACTCCATCGAGTATTAACAACATCCACTGCGATCGCCAACCCGCCTGCCAAGCGTGGCGATTACGGCATTATGCCCAATGACAGGACCGCTCGTTGTGACGTTCTCTTGGGGAGGCCTATGTCCAGCAGTGGACGTCGAAAGGCTGATGGATGGATTGATGGATTTACATCTTTACAGAAATTGGTTAAATAAAGCTAAATTTGATAAAGTTTAAGCAAAAAGGCTTTTATTATTGTAGACATGGATACAAGCAATACAATTATTTTAGCTTATTGCTACTAAGATTATTATAGCATTTCATTAATTATAATAGAATTATTACGGCGTTTTATAGCAGAGTGCCTATTGCCACCTTCCAGCTCCATTATCAGACCCTGGATACTATCTAGAGACAAAGTACTCGTCAAGAGGAATAAAACGAGTCCCAACTCGATGGGGTTGCATCGTTTCATTACAGAGTTACTGTGGCCATCTTCCAGCTCCATCATCAGACCCTGGATACCAACTAGATACAAAGTACTCGTCAAGACGAATCATACGAGCCCAAACTCCATGGGGTTATGTCATTTTATATTGGAGTTCCTATGGCCGCCTTCTAGCTCCATCATCAGACCCTGGATACCATCTAGATACAAAGTACTCGTCAAGACGAATCATACGAGCCCAAACTCCATGGGGTTATGTCATTTGCACTTGGCAGTATTCTTAGTACTGCCGAGTCTATGAGCAGCACCAGTTACCATCAGGTGGCCCATGAGTATGACTCGTCTACCAGCATAAGCAACAAAAAAACTAGCGGCAAATCCAAGTGGTATTAATCTCGATCTCCGATCCAGAGGTTTAGATTAGTCAATAACATGAAACAAGTGCCTAATTGGTGGTCTCGTTTACAGAATTGCACCGCCGGCACTGGAGGTCCCCGCTGTGCAGTCTGTGCTCCAGGGTACTACGGGAATCCAGATTCTCCGGGTGGCTGCCAGGCGTGCCCTTGCCCTTCCAGAACCAGAAACTTCGCGTCCGCTTGTACCATGAATGAGGGGCAGTTGCAGTGTCTTTGTAAAACTGGTAAGTCAGAAGTTTCACATTGAGTAGAACATAGCTTCACGCCTGTATCCCAAAGGGTAGGCTGAGGTGTATTAAACACCCACGGTTCGCCAGCTATGTTTAAGTTCGTATGTTTAAGTAATAGGACACATTTCCAAACTGCGAGCTGCTATTGAGAATTTTTCTTTTTACGAATAAGCTCAATAACACGGCCCGACCGGACCAGATCTCTTGATCAGCAGTCGCTCAAACTACCGCTGCACCACAGTAGCAGTTGTGTATGTCAGCTATTTGAAATTTGCTCATAAGGTTTAATTGCGAAATAATAATAAAAATTTGTCCCGCAATTTCACCAGCCATTTAATCCCTACGGTAGTGTGATGTCAAATATAGCCTATGTAACATTTCTTCACGAATTGGGCGTTATTATTGTGAAATTAACTATTATGGCATATACACTATTATCGTATTCTTAAGTTTCATCCAACTTATAGCGTAAATTGATTTAAATTTACTTTGCTATAAAACATTGAATTTCATTTCTTAGAAAAATAAATTAAAATAAAGAAAGAAAGTTATAGCGAGTTTATTATATACTATTTAGAAATTACTGTTATAAATTATTACTACAAACAAAAACGTAACAAAACACGTCGTTCCCAGGGTACGCGGGTCCGGAGTGCGAGTGGTGCGCGCCAGGGTACGTGCGCGGCGCAGGAGGCGCGTGCGAGGCGTGCGCGTGCGACGTGCGGGGCGCGATGTCCGCTCGCTGCGACGCGCGTGGTCGCTGCGCTTGCCGGGGCTTCGCCACCGGCCACAAGTGCGATCAATGTATCGCCGAGAGGACATTCATGGATTTAAATGGTTGCACACGTAAGTACACCCAAGTTTAGACGTTGTCAGTAAGCAATCATCAGCGCGTTCAGAAAAGAATTGGTTATGGAAACGGTAATTCTTCTCTAAAACCTAAACACACTAAGATTGGTGATGGCAAAGCCTTGCTATTACCAGCATTGGATCGACCTGACTGGAAAAGTGCAACAGTCAAAAGACTCGCAGAACATTAGCTTATAATAATAGATGATAATATTAGCGTATAATAATGCGAAAGTAGAAGGATGTAGGTACAGGGGGAGACTGATACTCACCTACCTAGACCAAATCGGTCATGTATTGAAGGAAGGTGGAGTCAGGAGTCTCCGAAACCGGCGAGGGTCTATGAAGAGAATTATGAATATTGAGGAAGCGAGAGATGTATGCAAGAATAGAGCCTCTTGGCACTCTAGTTCTCTCTGCCTACCCCGCAAGGGAAATGGTGTGATGATAAGTTACTTTAGCTTTAGTTATAATAATGGATTGTACTGCTATGTTCCATTTTGTGAATAAGAACGCTTTAGGCCCAAATTGCTCCACATATCAGCCTCTCTTCTTTTTCTAACCCTTTTGCTAGGGCGTGCAACGCATCATTGAGTTGTAACGTCCCCCGTCACACACATGCAATGTCATGTAGCAATTTGCCAGGCTCCAGTAATTGTGTTACCAGATCGACTTTGTAAGTTGACTTTTAATGCTACACTTATAAAGTCTATGAACCCGCATTGGGAAAGCGTCATGGATCATGACCTAAATCTAAGCTGGCTCGCTCACACAAACGATTAAAATTCACGTTTATTTTCTAGAGTGCGACAACTGCACGCAGACACTCTTAGACTCCGTAGAAGAAATGACAGCAAAATTACGATCAGAAGCTGACCCCACTGAGCTCAGCAGAATACCGAAACCATTCGGTGCACTCCAAGAATTTCACCATAATGCCACTATACTAAAAACCAAATTAAACAATTATAAAACTAATTTAGCACATACCAAAAATCTAGAACTTATTCTTGATAATCTGGAGAGTAAGGAGCATAAATCTTTCACGGAAGCAAACTCTTTGAAGACAGAAGCTTCCAGAAGAGAGAAAGAGGCTGAATACTTGAGTTTAGAAAGCATGACTGCTTTAGAAGAAGTTATTAAAGCTAGAAGGAAGTTAAGCGAGCAAGTAGAAGCGTTAGATGACTTCGCAAGAGGAGAGAAGCATTTGAGTGCTCACAGAGCACTGAAAGAAGCCAGACAGTTGCATCGGCAAATAAAAGATATGAAGCTGACTGATTATATGACGGGTGCCAGCGATGTTTTTGATTCGGTATGTACTTTTCATTTGAGATATATACTTGGCAAGGTATGCGCCCGTAACTTATTAAAATAATATACTTGACAAATTATCACTACCCTAAAGAAAAAAAAAAGAATCATCAATAAATTTCTGAGGAATCTCTAGCAAAGTACATTACGATATTCGTACCTTCAATTCAGTCAGAACCTTTAATTCCCTTATATTTGGCCTTACTCGACCTTAGTTATATTGTCTTGTTCTTTTGAGCTTTTAACACATTATTTTGTCATTGTTATTATTTTCAGGCACATATTCAATCCACAGCGGTACAAGAATACGACTACCGCCTCTCAGACCTCACCAGCCAAATAAATGCCTTACGTTCGGCATTAAACATCTGGGAACAAAAGAGCGCTGACTTACAAAAACTAGCGGAGACGGTTTGGAAGGCTGATGACACCGTCACTGAGTTGGAAGCAAAAGTGACGCCAAGGCTGGCTGCTGTCAGGGATATTGGGTTGAGATGCCGGCTTGTATTGGAGGTCAGTGGAATATTTCTTTTTTCTTTTGAAAGTTAGAAAATGTTTCATCTAAACAGAGATATATAAGTATATTGTTCTTGATTGTTCTTACGTGTAGATGAATCTGGTGGCACCTGTTGTCGAGTTCCAAAATATGTTATATAATTTTTGAATTTCTTATTCAAAATCACTAAATTGGAACAGGACAAATTCTGTCAAATGATCTAGTTCAAAAATAAAACGTAGCGTGTAGCACTTAATTTCTATATTTTATTAAATAATACTTTTTATTGGCAGACCCACAATTTGCTCTTAGACTTTATTAGATCCTCGCATCCCACAGGATATTTCTGCCTTGTCTTCACACAACATCACAGATGAAATCCGATCGTTGCTGTTGCAATCTCAAATCTTAGCAATAAAATTCCCTCCCATGGTCTTTGAGCTGAATGCCCTGATGCAGTCTGCAGAAGAGAAAGAAGGCATCCTCTATAACATAACACCTGTGTACAAGCAGAAGTATCTGGAAGCTGTTGTAAAACACGTGGATCAGCTTGGAGTGAAAGCAAAAGAATATAAAAAGTAAGTTGAAGAAGTGATACTGGTCTTGTAGGGTTTAGAGGTCACTTGGTCACTCAAAATCAGAGGAAATGCTTTTTTGTATACTACAAAAGTGGCACACAAGCACATGCATATGCAGCGCTCTCACTCACCATATAAAATTAGTATCCATCCATCCATCCATCCATCCATCCATCCATCAGCCTTTCATCGTCCACTGCTGGGCATAGGCCTCCCCAAGAGAACGCCGCAACAAGCGGTCATGGGGGATAATGCCGTAATCGTCACGCTTGGCAGGCGGGTTGGCGATCGCAGTGGATGTTGTTCAACAATTCTAAAGCCGGCCGGTCAATAAAGAATAAATATAATTTTATTATGAGCATTTGACATGCTCAGCTATTTTACTAGAACAAATTTTATGAAAGTGGAAATAGAAAAATTTTCTACGAGCAGGATTTGAAATTCTTTCGCTGTCTCTGGTCTTATAAGACTGAATTTGAGGTGAAGATGCAAGTAGATTTCTATCATAGTTTAGCGGTCTAACGCAGTCTCCCAGACAGTGACAGACGAAAGTTGCTCGTAGAAAACTTCGCTTCTTCCACTTTCACGAAACTTGTTTTAGAGGAATAAATATAATATTACTATACTTGTAGCCACTCATTATTCATGTAAAAATACTTTTATGGGATTCAAGGTAATTAATTGATTTTCTACTATCTCAATGTTTGTGGAGTCTGAATATGATCTACAGCATCTATGGTCATTTCATTCATTCATTTGAAATACACGTGATGAAATGATGAGCAGTGATGGTATTGCCGAGACCATGAGAGTCGGCTTGTGTGGGTTACCACAAGAAATTGTACAATAAATGGTGGAATTAGCAAGGCACATTTTATAAATATCATTGAAGCTAGTTGGAAGGCTGGTTTGCACATTAATAGCGGCTAAGCGTTTGGAAGAATATTTTATGTAACGCGGGATCGACTTGCGTTTGCAGTGAACTTTTTCCAGCGTGCTAGATTATGACCTAACTCTATCTTTGAGAGGAGACCCATACCAACTATAGGACTTGGGGCAGTAATGGATTTTTTTTAAATTTGATAGTAGTCTAAAGTGTGAATATGTCAAGTGCCTATAAATAATAAGCTAGGTACACATTATTAATATGTTGTTTCTGTCAGTTTATTTGCTGGTTCTCGAGCTGCTGCGTCTATGGGTGTGACGGCCGCCCAAGCTTGGTCCCGTGTCGCTTCCCACGTAAAAGAAGCCTCTGAGGCTGCTGATGCTGCCAGCAGGGCTGCTTCGTCCGCGGCGTCTCTGGTCCAGGGGAACGTGCCCATGGCGGAAACGGTTGCTAAAGGAATGAATACGTCAGAGGATCTGAAAAGACGAGGGGCTGAAGCACTGGCAAAGGCGGATGGTAAGCATGGACAAAACCTACAAATTATTTTTTGTGTTTTGGAGGAGCCTAAATAGCATAATTTAATAATAAAATATCTTAAATGCACAGACACGGCTCTGTTACAGCTTTGTAATAGTTAAGATGTATAGATAGTTTTCTTTGAAACATTATATTTTTCAATAAAGAGTTGACTTTCTATTTAAAGAGCTACAAAACCAGTTGGAACATTTGCGCCGCGGAGCAGACCTCGTCAGTATAATGCTCCGAGGTCTCGGCTGGCAAGAGCGGGAATTGAGTGGTAGACCCAAGGCTAACGTGAAAGAGGTGCTGACGGCGGCTAGTGAGCAATCTGACAGAGTGTTCGCAAGTACCCGAGTGTTGTACGACGAGGCCAGCGACTTGAGGAGGAGGGTCCGTTATCATTTGAGGAGGCAACTGGCGGAGCTGCAGAGGCAGGGAGACTCAGCGTTGGGTGCTGCACAGGAGCACGGTGAGGATATCATGTCTATATTATTACATATTTTTTAGACTGCACAGATGGCGGAGTGGTTTAGATACCGGTTTCCCGCCCGAGTGTTGTGGGTTCGATTCCCACATATGGCAACATGGTTGTTCTGAATCTGGGTGTTCTTTGTGTATGTGAACTTGTATGTTTATAAAAGTTCCCCGCGATACAAGAATTACTCCTTAGTGCAGTGTGTTATCTTAAAAAAAATGTGTTTAAAATTACTACTGAAAAAATTCAAAACTAGCGAAGATAATTTCTCTATATCATTAGTCATCATTATCATTTATCTATATTAATCATATCGCTCGGAAACGTATCATCCAAGACAGATCGTTTCCAGTGCTCTTTTGCCCTCACGCAGGCTTTACAACGAAGTTACCGTTATCGTGGTTTGGCGCCCCCTAAACAAGTTATTTCCAAGGTTTAAGTCTTCACAACATCCATTGTCACGAAAGGACTTTCTAGTTTATAACAGGTTAATGTTCCAGTGTCTCAGATTCGAGGTAACACGGTCCGCGGAGCTGAGACGGCGGACGCACTGGCGGCGGCAGCGGAAGCGAGAGCGAGACAACACGCCGCCGCCTCCGTCACGCTCAGCCCCGCTCTGGCCGCGCTACGGGACAAGGTGCTACAGGCCAGGCATGCTGCTGAATCGGTCCGTATACCGTAGGCTTCTTTCTTTAGCCACGAGTTTTATTCACAAGACGAGGATTGTCCACAAATAAATATCATTTGCTCGGTGAAGGAACACATCGTGAGGAAACCTGCATACCCAACACATTTTGTCGAGGGCCTGTGAAGTCTGCCAACCTACATTGGGCCATTGAGGTGGACTGCGGCCCCAATCCACAGGGATTCGGGGAATGACGGCAAAAACGAAAGGAGACTGTATCAATATTAGATTGCGAAAAAAATAAGTTGACTATTTCTCTTTTGTTTTATTTCTATAGATATCACATAATAACTATAGATTATCGACAAAATAGATGACAATTGTTTAATTATTTAATACTATAAAAGAGATGGTCCCGTACGATGGTATATCGCTGTCTGGGATTCAACGGGGTAGTATGGGGTTTTTCCCTACTCAAGAACTCGCCATACGCGTTATCCCGCCTGTACTCGGTGGAAGGACATCTGCACAATTACTTCCGTTCTCTGAAAGGGTGGTACTTTGATGCGGCCAATTCACTTTCAAATCTACTTCTACTATAAGATGAAATAGTACTTTAAATATTGTGATATACCCTCAGATATCAGTGTCGCTAACATCTGTGGCCGGAGCGAACGGTGGCTGTGTGCGCGCCTACTCTGTGACGGCAGCATCGCCATCTGTCACCAGACTCGCGTTGGCCCTCTCGTTTGACAACATTGTCAGAGATGGAACGCTGCTGCATCTTTTGGATGATTCACAGGTAATTTGCTGATACAGACTATTTTAACAAGCCGTTGATGGATTGCAATTGAGAAAAAACATGATACACAATTTTGTAGGAAACGGAGAGTTACATGAAGCTGTCTGTATCTAAGAATAGACTGCAATTGGTTTGGGACTTGGGCGGAGGGGCGGCGGTCATCACCCATCCAGAAGTACTGCAGCCAACGCATGATGATGCTGACCACACTTCTTACAAGATCGAAATTGAAAGGTGAGACTTACAGACTTTATGTGGAAATCTTAGTAGAAGTAATTAATTGATCGCTCATTTGTCCGTAGAAACAATCAATCTTACTCTTCTGGCTCGATTTCATCCTCAGATTACGTATCTGTAACAAGAAATCAATAAAATATTTAACAATATTTTTTGTTATGAATAAGTGTTTTTTAATTATTGGAGAAAAGATATCTTACCTTACTTACTTATCATCACGCCATTTCCCTTGCAGGGTAGGCAGAGAGAACAGAGTGCCAACAGGCTCTATTCTTGCATACATCTCTCGCTTTCTCAACATTCATAACTCTCTTCATACACACTCGCCGGTTTCGGAGACTCCTGACTCCACCTTCCTTCAATACATGACCAATTTGGTGTAGGTAGGTAAGTCTCGGTCTCCCCCTGTACCTACATCCTTCCACTTTCGCATTGTATATCTTCTTAGCCATTCGCTCGTCCGGCATTCTTTCCACATGTCCGAACTATCGGAGCATTCCCTTTCGCATCTTTACACCAATACTCTCTTTCATACCTACTCGCTCTCTTACGTCATTGTTACGAATGCGGTCAGTCAGCCTCACTCCACAGATTCTCCGCAGAGATCACATTTCAACCGCATTGATTTTACTCTCATGCTCCTTTTTACATACCCAACTCTCCATATAATAACGTTGGGACAAGCACTGCGTTGTGTATTGCGACACGTGCCTTCTGGCTGAGGTGGTGGCTGCCGAGAAGTTGTCCCAATGCTCCGTTCATTCTATTTCCCGCATTCACTATTCTTTCTACATCAGTGGTGTATCTGCCATCCCGACTGAATCCACATCCAAGATATACAAATTCATCCACTTGTTCTAGCACACCATTTCCTATTGCTACTCTAACATCTGTTCTGGCTTCTTCTCTTTAAAAAACCATTACTTTGGTTTTGCGCACATTCACACGTAGGCCCCTTTTCTTACAATCTTCTGCCATTACGTCGACTAGGGTTTGCAGGTCAGTCGCAGACTGCGAAATCATTAAAATATTTAACAATATTTTTTGTAATGAATAACGTGTTTTTTAATTATTGGAGAAAAGATATACCTGATTCTGGAGTATCCTCAATAATATCAGGTGTTATGACTACATCTTCATACGCTTTCGGCAATTGATCACCTGCAAACCAGATCATTTTAAACTTTCCATCGACAACAAATTTTTGTTACTTCGGCTTGTGGAAATCGTCAGATTATATATTTTTCGTTATCCTGGAATTATTTCCTTCAAAATAAAAAAAAAATTGCCACACTCGAGAATGTCAAGATATCGTTTTTTTGCAGCTTTGTAACCCTCCCACTCCCTTTCGTCACGCTCAAATATATTCTTAGGCGTGATTGGCGGGGTTTGATTCCCACTCGTACTAAAATACTCTTTTTCCTTGTTCACAAATTATAGTTTGTACTTTAAGAGTAGCTGAGCATTTCAAGTGCTAAAATATAGATCAAAATGTTTAAAAAATCACGCCATCAAATAGTATGAATTTTAATTGCAAAATTAAACTTACTACATTGGATGAATGCATGTAAATGCATTGCCAATAGATGGCGTTGGTCGTTAAGACAAATGTGATGAGGAAATTCGGTATTCTAGAAATAGTACAATAGCTCAGTGGATTAGAGCACTTCCCCGGAAAGGAAGGGACGCAGGTTCGATTCCCGTTCGTACTAAAATACTCTTTTTCCTTATTCACAAATTATAATTTGTACTTTATGTCGATATATTTAGTATGAATCATAGTTATGATTATTAGTTGTACGTAATCGGAATAAGTCAATACCTATGTCATATTGACGGCGAAAGACGGAAAGAATGTAAAGCAGAAATGTATTTCTATGAGTTTCTATCTATAGTTGTATAATAGTTTAAAAAAACTAGACGTCGCGGGACGTCTAGCAGATGTGGAAATATCGAAATTATTTTGTAGAAATAAAATGATCATAACTTGACAAAGTACTCCTCAAGACGAATGAAATGAGTATAAACTCGATAGGGTTGAGTTATGTCATTTTATAACGGAGTTCCTGTGGCCACCTTCTAGCTCCATCGTCAGACCCTGGATACCATCTAAATACAAAGTACTCATCAAGACGAATCATTAATCATTAACTGCCTCGGTGGTGTAGCGGTAGTGTATGCGACTGCTAATCATGAGGTCTCGGGTTCGATCCCCGGGTCGGGCAAAATGTTATTGAGCCTAAAAAGAAAAATTCTCAGTAGCAGCCCGGAGTTTGGAAATGTGCCCGGTAGACGTCAATAGGCTCGCCCCCTATTACGTGGGACTTAACCATAGCTGGCGAGTAGTGGGTGTGTAATACACCTCTGCCTACCCCTTCGGGGAATACAGGCGTGATGCTACGTTAAGACGAATCAAATCATTCCAAATTAGATGGGGTTGCATCGCTTCATTACAGAGTTGGTCACCTTCCAGCTCCATCATCAGACCCTGGATATCATCTGTGACTGAAGTTCTAGTCAGAACATTTTAAACGAGCCCTAACTCGATGGAGCTGCGGCATTTAATTAGAGTTTCGCATGGCCACCTTCCAGCTTCATCATCAGCTCCTGGATACCATCTAGACACAAAGTATTCGGCAAGACGAATCATACGAGCCTAAACTCGATGGGGTTGCGCCGATTCATTATAGAGTTCCTATGTCCACCTTCCAGCTCCATCAACAGATCAGCTCCATGTCTTCATAATATTGCATTGTCACGTGATATACACATGCGTGTACATTTTCAGCTCAATTGGAAACCGGGAAGTGTGTAAAATTTAACTTGCAAGATTTAAACGGGACAAGTACAATAAAAGCGTCGCCACGCTAACAGCCGAGTTTACCCTCCCTCCGCATTAGATGGTTCACACCAAAACTTATAGAATAGATTATCAGAAGTGTCTGAAGATCACTGTCCAGAACAGAAGTCCTGGCATTTTCCTCACGTGTCCTCATTCACCAGGATCTGGAGCACAGCGCACCTGCGAGTAGAGCGAGCTGGTGGCAGCGTCACGTCGGCGAGCAACTCCAGCCGCGGGCCCGGCGCGCTCCTGCGCACGGCGCGCGTGTGGCTGGGCGGCGCGCGCGGGGCGGGGCTGCCCGCCTGCGTGCACGCGCTCTACAGCGATGACAAAACGATAGGGCTCTGGAATTTCGTGCAACAGCCTAAAGAAGCACAGTGTACGGGGTGCACTCAGAGGTTTGTTTATTTAGTAACTCCGTGGGAAGGAATTGTAGGTACGCACATATTACAGGAAAGAAACCTTTCGTGTGACCGTGAAGTAAGGGTGTGTTTTAGTTGTAGCGCGAGATAGTCCTCCATTCCTTCATTTTCTATCCGCTAAATGAAATGGTGAGCATTTGGCGCTCTCTTGGGCCTTTATTTGTTGAGGCAGGAAAAAATGTTCCTAACCGCATACCTCGTCGTTTAGGGCAACGAACAGGGTGGGGCCCTCGCCCCCTAAATAAAACCCGCCGTGTGCTATCTCTCCGCCTATATTGACGGACCAATGGAACTGTGTTACATTCCTTCAGTGGTGTACTTTCATGGGCCTAGGCTTTGTATCCAATAGTGGACTTCAAAACGCTGATGGATTGATGGTAGTGACAGTATCGTAGTATTTTGCTACTACTTTACGATAGATAAGCCATGGCTCTGCTATCACAAACAATTTAAAAAAAAAGTTTTTTTTTTCTATTTAATAATCTAGTCTTGATAATACAGTAAACATGAAAATAAGGAAACGTTTGTCCTTTTGAAACAAGGAGGTTTAAGACCAAAATCTGGTCAAATACGGGTTGACAACCTACACCATATTTCTTCAGATCCCTTCAAGATCGCTCGTACCTACGCGCCTTATTGGGAGAAAACGGGTTTCAAACCATAATCCTTTTCTCATTTTACGATATATTTACAGATGGTACTCAGGCCGAGGTGGTGAACAGTCGATGGTATGGTTCAACGGCGAGGGTTATGTGGAGCTGAAGAGATCTCGAGCCCGGCCGGCTGACAGGCGCCAGTTCAGTGTCGCCTTCACGTTCCGTACCAGGGATGAGAACGCGCTACTGTTCATGGCGCTGGATACTGCTAATGTGAGTTACTACACACCATCTCTGCCATCTATTTCGAATAGAATGATGATTTTGTAGCTATATTTTTGAAGTGAAAGCTTCTTTCGCTATTTGTGATTTTAATCTCGATGTAACGAAAGAGACAAATATGTGCATCTATATGATTTAACCTGCGAGGGAATGAGATAGAATACAGGTGTACTGTAAGTGGTGCCTGTATAGTGTTCCCTTAAGTACGCGATATTGCATTGCAGAGTATGAAATGTTGTCTCGTCGATACGACACCGATACGTACGATACATTAATCACCTCGATTTAAAAAAGCTATCCAACAGGAGCCCCCCATTTTTTCGGGATAATGGGCAAGTTCTGTCATATAAGGGCTCCAGACTATATACGAGTATATCCAAAATTTTCATAACAATTGGTAGTTACGGTGTGAAAGCGTAAGAAATAAATAAACAAACACTTTTGCGTTTAAAAAAGGTATTATTTTTTACATAATTATTTTTGATTTGATAATGTCTTATAAATCGATGAACGCCGGCTGCCCTGCACGCACAAAAAAGTATTACGTTCCGAAAAATTAATGGCGACTGATACATTTTTGGCCGCGGGCTGAAGAGCGTCTGCGGGAGGGAGGTGGCAGGCGAGTCACTGACCGACATCACATTCTTCGCCCGAACGCGTCCCGGGCAACACGCGACGTTATCGCGTAAAATTGTCGTCCGTAAACCGACTTTACAGACAACCATATAGTTTTTTTTATAAAGGAAGACGCTACTCGAGGTGCGAGTAGTTGTTAGTGGTTGACCATGAACGTGTATTTATGAGCATGGTATAATCTGTGACTGCCTATATTGATATTCATGGCGAACCAATTACCATTTTATAATAATATTAACAGTTTAATAGTTTTTAAAGACAATACTCCGTATTGACTCAAACCTAATGATTGCATCACGGGGGACTTTACAAGCACACAATTTCACGGAGATTTGTGTCCAATGTACGGTGATTTGGTACACACAGATTCAAAACAACCGTTTGTGTCATAGTTAAAAACTTTTTTCCCACAACACTTAGCCCAGAGGCCAGTAGCTAAACCATTCCGTCATCTGTGTTCTAGAACCGTTCGGTGTCAGTGGAGCTCCGCGAGTGTCGTGTGGTGTTCACCGTGGAGTACGGGGGCTCGCGGCTCGAGATCACGGCGGCGGGGCGCCACTGCCACGGCAGGCCGGCGCACGTGCAGGCCATCAGGGTCTTCGCCAGCAACAAGCTGGAGAAAGGTAATGTAGACTCGACTGTCCTACTTAATGTCATACATGTCAAACTTGATTATGTTTGTATGTTTGTTACTTAATCAGGCAAAAAGGCGAAACAGGTTTGCATGAGTTTTGGTTTCCAGTTTGAAACAGGGTATTAACATGCAATAGGTACTTTTCATTCTAGTATGCAATGGATAACATATTTTATTCAATCTATGTAAAACTAGCGAATTATGAATATGACTAATTATGAATAGAAAAAAAATAGGGAGAATATGACACAAAATTTCCAAAAAAGTTCTGTTAATCTAATCGCTACTAAACTTCACATACCGTGAACACTTGCTAGACTAAGATTATCTGAAAATTACATCAAAATTGCCTTAGTGTTTTAGTACTGAACTTCAGTATTAGATGGCGCTCACCTGAATAAAGA
The DNA here is from genome assembly GCA_948253155.1 of Leucoma salicis. Taxonomy (NCBI): domain Eukaryota; kingdom Metazoa; phylum Arthropoda; class Insecta; order Lepidoptera; family Erebidae; genus Leucoma; species Leucoma salicis. The sequence goes on along the minus strand of OX411806.1, from coordinate 29,214,137 downwards.
TAATGGAGGTTGGTTTAGAAATTTGGAAATGAAAGTATGTACCGTTGCGGTGTAATAACAGTAACCTGTGGGCAGGCAGCCTGCGCGTGAACGGCGAGGAGACGCTGGGCTCCCCCGCGCCCCCCGTGCTGTCCCCCGCCGCGCTGCCCGACCTGGCCGCCGCGCCCTACTGGCTGGCCGGCCTGCCCCCCGCCGCCCGCCCGCCCCGCCGCGCGCCCCCGCTGCTGGGCTGTGTGGGGACCGTCACCGTGGACCGCGCTGGGTACGACCTGCTCGACGCGCCCTCGCGGCACGGCCTGGAGCCCCGCTGTGGGGAAAGGGTGAGTCGCATAATTAGATCTTGTTTTAACTCAATTAAGCATAATATGATGGTGTTTCATGAGGATAATTTGATAGATGACTACGTTGATTGATTGAAACATGACACGATTATGAAGACGGCAATATAGGTTGTACTTATAATTAAACTCAACTCTAGTTACAATCAAATAATATTATATGTATCAATCAATATGTCCATAAATGTTTTGAAGGTAAACAATAATCTCTCTTTAAAAAACTGTCAAAAATTTAACAATAAATAAATAAATATTCACTGATATTTCACGCAGCGTCATCTGGTCCCAAACTAAGCTTAACGCTTGTGCTATGGGTACCAGACTACGGATATAATAGATATATTACTTTTTTTGTAAATATATACATATAATACATAGAAATAATTGTCCTGAGTAGACATCGAAGCCACGACCTCGTGCACGGAAGTCGGTTACACTACCGACTACGCCACGAAGCTCGTCAACAATTCCTATGTTGCTTATACAGCTAATGCAATGCATGCATTAACAATCATTGTTGTGGATAATCATAGTTGTGACCGATAAGGCTGTGCCCATAGTATTATTAAATCTGTGAATGATGTTTATAACTCACATTCAACCCCCTAATAGTTGGTTTTTATATTTTGATAGACACTTCGATCAGCTATACTGAAAGGCACTGGCTACATAGAACTGCCTTCGCCCGTCTTCCGTCGGAAATTCTCCCTGGGTCTGTCTTTCCGAACGCTCTCGTCTGACGGTCTACTGCTGTACAGGACACCTTCGAGCTTGGACAATGAGATCAAAGAAGATGATGATAAGCATTATCTGGCACTAGCAATAGTTAAAGGTAAGTTAATATTAAAATTCACCTACTTTAGCTCCTTTTAAGTATTACAATAAAATATTATGAAAATAATATAAGATTATTACGGGTAGGAGTCGTCTATATCTACTTCACATTTTTATCATCTATTGGTACTACTTACAACAGGTGAACTGGTGATAAAGGCGGAGACAGGTAAAGGAGAGCTGAACTTGACCACCAACGGCACCAAGTTCGATGACGGCAGGTTGCATACCATCAGGATTATACGGATGCATAAACAGGTGAAAAATAAATTATATGTAGTGATATAGTCAGGAATATTCATCGAATTTTTTAACCGACTTGAAATAAAGGTTATGTATGTAAGTTTTTTATATGTATACGTAACAGATTCTCCGAGATGTCTAGACCGATTTACGTAGTTATTTTTTTGTGTGTTATGAGCACATTTACCCACATATTGCGCTCAAGGTGTTAAAAATGTATTCGTGGGTATATATTTTAATCCTTAACTTGGCAGAGAAAAAAATTTGTGAATATCAATATGATTTTTATATGACGTAATACTTATGACCCAAAGATACCTAGAAAAATAATAAAAATTCCATTGGGGTAGATTTTAAAAAACACATGTATCCTGTGGGATACATTGCCAACAATCCAAAACAACACATAATGATTTCAATGTATCTCGAAATATACGTTGCCAGATTAGCTATGATTTTACTGTTACATAATTTGGTAGAAAAAAAAAATGCCTTTTCAATCAATAATCAGTAACTTTTATTAAAATATAAAATGTTTTAACATCAAACATCTTTTTCTTCAAACATAACAAAAAATACCAAAAATAGAAAACTTTTCAAAAGAATATGACAAAATAAGATCAATTTCCTTAAATGAAAAACATTATTTCTTTCTGACAGTAAGTCTCACACCGCATTTCATACACATGACTGTGGTCTGATCTTTTATGCTAAGTTTGCATATACCCTTGGGCCGAAATGTTGGCAAATGATTATATTCATCAAATCTTACATCTTGCAGTACAAGCTTTTTTGATCATTATCTTTGGTGCTGGTGGGACAAATGCAGATTTATTTAATGGTTGCTCTCTCCCAGAATTTAATAGGCCTTGTATTATATGATAACGCAACTTCTTCAGGCTCAGTTGCTTGAAATTATTTCCGGCAATATGTCAGCGCTATAAAATTCAAATATTATTTACGTACATATCCAGCCCCCTGAGGCAGAATGTCATATTTCACGTGTCGACCGTATCGAGATCACTGTGATTGGTTGAGAAACCGACGCGTGATGTCACAATAATCCGTGTGCCAATCACGGTGATCGTACAAGCGAGACGATACGATCGACATGTGAGATATGACATTCTGCCTAACCCCCCAGGATGTTGAAAATATTGGCAAGTAACACCTATGACTTTTCAGTTGTGGTCTATAGAGGGCAACCAAAATGTCTGCAGCCTCCCGTGGTGCGCGTTTCAGTGTTTGAAGGTTTCAGGACAGCGGACAGCCATTTTACGTTTTGTTTCCTTATTATAGCGTTGTAATACTCCAACTGGCGTCTCAGATAGATAGATGCTAGCGACGGTGACAACTTTACTATCGTGCCTATTATGATGCTGATGGGAATGATGGGAACTTTATTTTTGCCACTCACAACTCGAGAGTCATGAGTCTTGCCCTTTTTTGTTTTTGTCCGATAAAGCTTCTTTTCCGCACCTCGCAATCGATTGGATCTAATCGTACCCAATGAGAATGTTCCTATTTCATTTTGATAGTATTAATTAGCTCCAGGCTTTTCACTAACCTTTTCACTATGCGTTATAATGCTGTCCGTAGTTGGCAACTCTTTATTATGTAAACCAAATAGAAATTTAATCGCTTCCTTTGTATAGGCGCAAGTCGGCTTAGAACGCGTATTCTTTATGCTGGATGGCGACGGTAAGGCTAATACTATTGATGGTGATGGCCCAGGTTTTTTAGGTACTATTCGGTTAGTCCTAGGTCTTTTGGTTTAACTAAAATTCAAGTAGGTGGTTGGCGAGGGAGGAATAGACAAGGAGAGACTCTTCTCGAGCTGAAGAATTCGCGGAAATGCTTTCAATTGGTGGTTGTACAAGCCCCAGATGGTAGGAATCTGTTATTGTTTGCATGGCAAGGTTGCATTCATCGTCAGAAAGTATGTAAAGATTTTCAAGCGAAGAATCCGGTAAAGATTTATTACTGACATGCTTACGAAGAGTACGTAATATTGTCAAATTCACAATCAGACAGAGTTTTGGCACTAAATCAAGTATATTTCTAGCTCTCGAAAGCACATGCAGCTTTTTTACCTAAAAATAACAGAAAATAAGCTAAGCTTTTGTTCGGGTAATGAACCGTTTATGGACTTGGTAGCGTGCACGTATAGATACACGACGATTCTGTATTACTTTTTAGAGAAACTGGCAGTGTGCACAACGAGATACACCCATTTACAAAAGTGAATAAAACCATCTACTGGATAATATTTATGCTACAAATTGATTAATTTAGTAGAAAAACAATTCTAATTTATAATTGTATGAACACATGCTTGATATAAGCATAAAAAACATTATTTTTTTGTATTTTTCTTACCTATACGCGCGGGAGCATGGCGTCGGTTGGAAATAAAATAGATTTGACAGCTCACTAGTCTTGCCAACTTTAAAATAATAAACGTACATTTGAAAACAAAGAAGTTATCTAAATATTCGTTTTAACAAATAAATAGTTGGCGTAGAATTTTTCAAACTTTGATGTATCTGCGGAGATACATTGTCAAGAAAAGGGTATCGGATATGGTAGCTTACCTAATTACTGCAACTATGAATCATACCACGTGATGTCGCAATTATCAATATAACTCCGCGAATAAAATATTTTAATAAATGGCTAAGTATAATGTTACATGAAAAAAATACAAATCACAAAGTTATATTATTTTACTGAACAATATTGTACCGTTATTTTATGTGTCCTGTCTCTGTTCTAGATAGAAGTATGGGTGGACGAAGAACAGCTGGCATCAGGTACGCTCGCCGGCAGTGCGTTCCCCTCACGTGCGGGGGGACTGTTCCTAGGAGGCGTCAGGGAGCAGGCGCACGCGACCGTACCACTCAAACCCTTCGCAGGCACTGTGGCCGATCTCATTGTGGATGCGCAGTGAGTTGAAAATTATAATCAAAATAGATTTATTTCATAGCCTTTGCAGTAGCGCACATTATGAAAATACAATAAGTTTACGATCCATTTCATACCCACGATTAGGCATGAGTTTCCTCTCAGAGTAGCGGCGTAGCTTTCACCGGTACACGTTTTTGTAAAAAAAATATGCACATAATTAAAAATTCCGAGGTTTGTGTACGAACACGTGTTCTTGACCTTAGGCTAGGGATCGAACCCAATACCCCTATTTTTTAAATCTGGTTTTATTGGACTATATTTATGCTATCCCTAGTTAAGTATTATTATCACGTACGAACGCAACAGAGATTTAATTACAATCATCCGAATGGCGGCAACGTGGTTCACCACCCGTCACGTATCCACGAGGTCGAAAAATTGGCTTTCTTTTTATGACAGTGGCCGTGGTCCGTGGTCTCTGCCTACGTCTCTGTAAAGGCGTGAATCCATATATGTAGGTATATAATATACGATGCTAATTCCTCCAGACTGATTGGACTGGAAACTGCAATTTCCTGGGAAGGAGCCAGCTTGGGTCGTGCGGACGATGAGCCTGCGAGCGCCACGAGAACCGAACCGCACTCCCTGCAGGAACAACCTAGTAACGCAGCTGTCTGTACCAAGGTAATTTAAGTGCAGGGCCAGGTCGTTGCTCTTATAAGCTTAAATATAACCTATAAATCTATATCTAATATCTGCTCCCACTCACAAAATTAACCGCCGTGCGCTGCCTCTCCATACTAGATCCCTGTAATAAATATCTAAACGAATACCTTGTGCTCTGGCCATCGTAATATATTGCCTTCTGCCCAGACCAAATTCTTCTGCCATTGTAGAAGTACTTTGAAACCCGTCCTAAGCGTGAGACTTAATACGAGTTTATTTCTTGCAGACATCTTCGTATACAGTGGAAGCAGGGGCAGTGAAATTCGGCGATACTGAGCACAGCTATGCGACTCTCAAAGTGCCGAAACGCACCAAGGAGCTGCTTATCACACTGCAGTTCAGGACTTACGCAGAGAACGGGTTGTTAATACTTGTACCGGTATGTAGCATTGCACTCTTCTGAAACATTGGTTTCTTTATTCTTCAAAGGTAGCAGATGTGCCTCGACCCACATTATTTTTTTTTAACCGTGTGGTGACCGACTAAGGATACAAGTGTCACCACCCCATGCTTTCCCGCGGGTATCGTGCAAGGCAACTAACGGCCGGTCTCTATAACCTATATATCTTTTACTAAAAGTTAAAATGGTTACCATTAGTATCTATCGGCTATTTTTTCCGTTTCAATAACCAAAGATAGATAGAAATATTTATCCATGACTTTGATCTATCTATCGGAGGGCCTACTGCTTACCATAGATAAGTAACTACATACAAAAAAAAGTTTGGGTGTTTCAATAACGCTTTTGAGCTTACTGTAGATACGTCAAATAACTAGCGGTTTCAGTTTTACTTTATCGCCCAATTTTGGCGGATATAGGCAAGGCTTTTTCGTATTTTTACATAAATATAACAATATACAGTTTTCAATGGATCTGTTTAGTGACGAAAGTGATAATGAGATGTTTGAAACCGGCTTTATTTGATTCAGACTATGGTTAGTATAATTGGGGGATCGCCGGGTTGGTGTTCGAACAAACTATGAAAGTGAACTTTCCAATTCAGAATTTGTTTATAGATTTAGGTTAAATAATGGCGGTAAATCAATTACTGTTAAAAACGAAGAATTTCGCTGCTCTATCTCGAACTCAATAGTTCCATAAAATAAACATGTGTCAACCATCTGTCACCGAGTGAAAGACAAATAATGCGTTACGTTGTTATTTAGGTTCATAAGGTTTAGTTTGCTATTGTTAATTTATAAATGTAGGTAAATGTTTAGCACTATTTCTTGAAAACTTGTTATTACATAACAAACTCACCAATCACGGTTAATAATAACGTAAAACATGTTATTAGTAATTATCTTAGAACCTTATTAACAAATGCAAAAATAAAACGTGTCAGAGGGACGCGCTTACAAAAAATAAAAATGTTATCTATCTTTGATCCTTAGTAGGCACAAGTGATTTTTAATATTGAAACGGCAGTTATAGATAGTTTAAAGTTAACAGTTCACTGGGGATAGCAGTTGAATTTTAACTATAGATACATTATTGAGACCGGCTGTAAGAGAAGTAAGCAATTATCACCCATTGCATTACTGGTGGTAGGGCTGGGTACCAAGTGAGAGCACCTACTCACTTGCTGTCGGGCCCGAACGGGTCGGTACCACCGTCTCCTGTGTGACCAGTCATGAAGCAAGTCAGTGTGTTTTGGCTGTAGCAGAAGATAGCTGTTTATTTTTTCATATCATATCTTAGAAATGAAATGGTGCGCAGTGGCTTGACAATACTCTCTGTATAGTTGAGTCCATGAGCGACGGTTACCACTTACCATCAGGTGGGCTGTGGCTAGTCCGCCATCATTCTGTCGACCTACCACCACCTACCAGGATAAAAAGAAGAGGATAGAAAGGATGATAAGTATGATGATACTCAAGTTGTAACCGCCTTATGTCTCAGTAATATTAAGAATACTGCCATTAATTGAAAAGTTAGGAAAGTATTCAAGTTAATTAATGAATTGAAAAATAATTTACAGTATAAAAAGTAGAATAGGTAATGATGCAACAACATCACCATGTAAGCCTAGGATAGCGTAACCGATTAGTCACAACCTGCAACCAGGCCATGAGATTGACGTGTGGGTCACTTATATTAGAGAAAACTTATAACCTTTAGTTAAAAAAGAATCCATATTGTGTGCAATCACACACGGTAGAAGTGAAAATTATGAAAACTGAAAAGTAGCAACTTTAATTGACTTTTCTGTAACTGACCGTCTATCTCTCTGTCCTATTATTATGTGTTTGTTTCTTTAACGAGACGCATTTTCGTTTCATCGAGTATCAAATCACAACGATTCTAACCCCGGGTGTACACACTCGTCTATTTGTCTCGCGAACCTCTCGTCCACTCTCGTCTCGTAGAAGCTCGAGACGAGAGCAAACCATGTACACGCTCGTTGTATCAATTGAACTTCGGATGCCCGTCACGATGGACGTGGAAAAAACAATTGCTACATTTATTTTTTTATTAGTTATTGTAATTTTTTTATCATTTACCATATATATATATATATATATATATATATTAAACCATGGCGAAAAAGGAATATACAACAGGAATATTTTTTTTTTTTTTATTTTCCACGGGGATATCAAAATTGTTGCTTATCCGCAACCAAGCGTCTAGGACACGCCATACACCGTGACCCCTCCCCATTCAGCCGCCACATATCCCGTGCCCTGGTCTTTGAGTGACAAGGGCGGGAAATGCGGCGACGCAGCACTGACGACCGCCACGGAGCCATCCTCGCTAGGGCCTGACTTGGCGGGAGGCCTGCACCCTACCCGCCCCATACAGTGGTTGGCGGGGCGATTGCCCGACGCGCACGCGGGGCATTGTGGGGTGGCAGAACAGGCAGCCGCCTGGTGCCCTGCCTGACCGCAGGGGAAACAAAGCCCGCTGCAGTCGAAGCAGTTTGTGCACAGCGGCCGGGTGTGACCGACCGCCATGCACTTGTAGCACCTGGCAGGCCGGGGCTCCAACGCGATTACCCGCGCGGCGCTCCAGCCCACCAGAAGTCTACCGGCGGCGACCAAATCCTTGGCCGCCGCGACAGGGCACAAGACCCAGACGGCACCCACACCACCTGGACCTGGGCGAATGGTGCCCACCCGGACGGCGCTGCAGGGAGACCCGGTTTTCGAGACGATTGGCTGTCGGTGCCGAGGACGCCGCAACACTTCTTTTGTCAGCCGCAAGCGTCGGCCGAAGTCGGGGCTTCGGCGGTAATCTCGCGGCCAGAGCATCGAACCGCGGACCAAAGACCGCAGCAATGCGGTCTATGATCACGCGGAACGATTCATCTTCCAGTTCGGGCCCAGCGCCTGACTGGGCCTGAGTGGACAAAGCCGGGGCAGCAGCAGGGAGCCCAAGCTCAACCCGCAACCTGGCCTGTCCCTGCTCCAATTCCGCCATCCGCGCCTCGAGGCAGCGGTTAGCCTCGTCGAGGCGCTGATTCTGCGCCTCCAGACGAGCGTTCTGAGCCTCGAGGCGCTTATTCGTTTCCGCCAAGCGCTGGACCGATAGCGTGATCTCATGCGCGGCGTCTTTGAGGCCACGCGCGAAGCTACTTTTTAGGTTCCGCGAACCAGCAGCGACCGTCTCGACAATGGCCGCACTGTTTAGGGCCCTCTCCTCAACCTGGGCCGTCCCTATATGGCCCTCGTCAGGGAGGCGGAGCTTTTCCGTTAGAAGCGCCAGGCGCTCCTCTGCGTTTTGCACCACCTACATCCGTCTTAACTCTCGCGTCTCTGCCTTATTCGCTGAGGCGGCACGCGGTACCGGTGTCCCGGCTGATGCCTCGACCCCTAACCGCTGCGGGTATTTTTTGGGGAGGCATCTATGTCGCGCTCAGGTCGGACTCCGAGGCAGCATCCCCCTGAGGCAGGGTGCGCTTGCGCCATAAGCCCGACTCCGACACCACCTCTGTCGGCCGCGATAGCTGACTCTCGGCAGCCTCAGTCAGGCCACCCTCCTCAGTGGCAGACATCTCGGCGGCTGAAGTGCCGGCCGAGCGGGTAGTCATCAAGCCGTCCCTTGATGACTGGGACGCTCCCTTAGTCGTCTTTTCGCCCTTGCGAGACTTTATGCCGCCGCGCGTTTTACGCGCAGCTGCACTAGTAGAGGCCGCCTTTACAGCCGGACCCCTTACGGCTGAGGCGTTAGGTGCATTACCCGACTTCGTCGAATTTGTTTTTAAATTTGTTAAATCCATTTGATTCCCACAAGTGTGGAAGAAAAGAGGTCCACCCGGGCAGAGCTCCCATTACCCGGGTAAGCGTACATTTGTAACCCAACACAGGGGTCCGCAGGTACCCTGACTGGGGCCGCGCTCGAGACTGAACTACCCATCAGCCATGCATCTCCTCGCCGTGCGCGAGAGCTTGAGATTCGGGGTAATTTTTTATAGAGGTTGTCTTCCTCGCGGTCCGGGCGATTAAGCCAAGACCCTCGTTCCTGTATGCCCGCGAGACGTAACCACAGACACGCACTCAGGTTTACGATTTTTGCGACGTGGCCCCACTGTCCCCCCTCTCCAGAGCCCGGTGAGCCAGTCTGGCCCCATCGACTCCGACGCCTGGTCTATCCGCCGTGCCCTCTGCTGAGTCAGAGGGACACGCGGAGACCCGTCCTGTCCGGAATTTTAGCCACCGGCGACTGCCGACGTTGCCCGGGGTGCACCACTAGGAGGTAAACCGGACGAATTGGCACCCCGTACACACTCGCCCTCGGCCTGTCTCTTTGTGTCTCGACAAGAAAACATCTAATGCGGAGGAAGGATAAACTCGGCTGTTTATTTAATTGATTTTGTGTTGTCAAAAGCATCTAACTAGGAAGTATAATGTCAATAAATAAACCAATAATGGTTTTAATTCATCTATGGATAACGATAGGGCATTTACCAAGAATTATAAAAGACTAACAATATTTGGAGAAAGAAAAAGATGTTTCGGGATGGTTCATTTTTTTATTTTTATAAGAATTGTATTACTTTCAACAGGGTTCAAAAGCTAAACCAAAGCATTATATAGCGTTGATGATAAAGGACGGCAAGTTGAAGTTGGTGGTACGCGGACGCAAACGGAAGGAGCTGTCGCTCACTCCTCTCGTAGCAGACGGCACTTGGCAATCTGTAAGTTGTTGAAGATACTAAAAGAAAGATTTTTAATGTAATCCTATATTGTACCACTATTTGGACACTGGTTTTGTCAGAATCTTCTTGCCCAAAATTCCAGTGTCTGAGGACGAAGGTCTACGACCAGTGTATGTTACCGGTGATGACTTACGGAACAGAGGCGTGGTCTCTGAATGGTATGCAATTTGAGTGTCGAATTCACGGTTCACATTATCTGCCCCGCAGGTGTCGGTGCGCGTGTGGCGGTCCCGCGCCGCGCTGTCGGCGGGCGGCGCAGCGGCGGCGGCGCACGTGCCGCGCTGCGGGCGCGCCGCGCGCCTGCACGTGGGGGGGGCGCCGCCGCACACGGTGCGTACTCGCTGCGTGTGTGTTGGGCGACACCACTAGGGCGACACAACTAGCAAGACACAACTAGGGCGACACTACTAGGGCGACACTACTAGCAAGACACAACTAGGGCGACACTACTAGGGCGGCAACTAAGTAGGCGGCGCACGTGCCGCGCTGCGGGCGCGCCGCGCGCCTGCACGTGGGGGGGGCGCCGCCGCACACGGTGCGTACTCGCTGCGTGTGTGTTGGGCGACACCACTAGGGCGACACTACTAGGGCGACACAACTAGCAAGACACAACTAGGGCGACACTACTAGGGCGACACTACTAGCAAGACACAACTAGCAAGACACAACTAGGGCAACACTACTAGGGCGACACTACTAGCAAGACACAACTAGGGCAACACTACTAGGGCGACAATACTAGGGCGACACTACTAGGTAGCCGGCACACGTGCCGCGCTGCGGGCGCGCCGCGCGCCTGCACGTGGGGGGGGCGCCGCCGCACACGGTGCGTACTCGCTGCGTGTGTGTTGGGCGACACCACTAGGGCGACACAACTAGCAAGACACAACTAGGGCGACACTACTAAGGCGACACTACTAGCAAGACACAACTAGGGCAACACTACTAGGGCGACAATACTAGGGCGACACTACTAGGTAGCCGGCACACGTGCCGCGCTGCGGGCGCGCCGCGCGCCTGCACGTGGGGGGGGCGCCGCCGCACACGGTGTGTACTCGCTGCGTGTGTGTTGGGCGACACCACTAGGGCGACACAACTAGCAAGACACAACTAGGGCGACACTACTAGGGCGACACTACTAGCAAGACACAACTAGGGCAACACTACTAGGGCGACAATACTAGGGCGACACTACTAGGTAGCCGGCACACGTGCCGCGCTGCGGGCGCGCCGCGCGCCTGCACGTGGGGGGGGCGCCGCCGCACACGGTGCGTACTCGCTGCGTGTGTGTTGGGCGACACCACTAGGGCGACACAACTAGCAAGACACAACTAGGGCGACACTACTAAGGCGACACTACTAGCAAGACACAACTAGGGCAACACTACTAGGGCGACAATACTAGGGCGACACTACTAGGTAGCCGGCACACGTGCCGCGCTGCGGGCGCGCCGCGCGCCTGCACGTGGGGGGGGCGCCGCCGCACACGGTGTGTACTCGCTGCGTGTGTGTTGGGCGACACCACTAGGGCGACACAACTAGCAAGACACAACTAGGGCGACACTACTAGGGCGACACTACTAGCAAGACACAACTAGGGCAACACTACTAGGGCGACAATACTAGGGCGACACTACTAGGTAGCCGGCACACGTGCCGCGCTGCGGGCGCGCCGCGCGCCTGCACGTGGGGGGGGCGCCGCCGCACACGGTGCGTACTCGCTGCGTGTGTGTTGGGCGACACCACTAGGGCGACACAACTAGCAAGACACAACTAGGGCGACACTACTAAGGCGACACTACTAGCAAGACACAACTAGGGCAACACTACTAGGGCGACAATACTAGGGCGACACTACTAGGTAGCCGGCACACGTGCCGCGCTGCGGGCGCGCCGCGCGCCTGCACGTGGGGGGGGCGCCGCCGCACACGGTGCGTACTCGCTGCGTGTGTGTTGGGCGACACCACTAGGGCGACACAACTAGCAAGACACAACTAGGGCGACACTACTAAGGCGACACTACTAGCAAGACACAACTAGGGCAACACTACTAGGGCGACAATACTAGGGCGACACTACTAGGTAGCCGGCACACGTGCCGCGCTGCGGGCGCGCCGCGCGCCTGCACGTGGGGGGGGCGCCGCCGCACACGGTGCGTACTCGCTGCGTGTGTGTTGGGCGACACCACTAGGGCGACACGACTAGCAAGACACAACTAGGGCGACACTACTAGGGCGACACTACTAGCAAGACACAACTAGGGCAACACTACTAGGGCGACAATACTGGGGCGACACTACTAGGTAGCCGGCACACGTGCCGCGCTGCGGGCGCGCCGCGCGCCTGCACTTGGGGGAGGCGCCGCCGCTCACGGTGCGTACTCGCTGCGTGTGTGTTGGGCGACACCACTAGGGCGACACAACTAGCAAGACACAACTAGGGCGACACTACTAGGGCGACACTACTAGCAAACACAACTAGGGCGACACTACTAGGGCGACACTACTAGCAAACACAACTAGGGCGACACTACTAGGGCGACATTACTAGGGCAACCCTACTAGGTCGACACCACTAGGGCGACACAACTAGCAAGACACAACTAGGGTGACACTACTAGGGCGACACTACTAGGGCGGCACTACTAGGGCGACACAACTAGGTAGGTGGTGCACGTGCTCGTGCCCGCACGTGGGGGGGGCGCCGCCGCACACAGTGCGTACTCGCTGCGTGTGTGTGTTGGGCGACACCACTAGGGCGTCACAAATAGCAAGACACTACTAGCAAGACACAACTAGCAAGACACATCTAGCTTGACACTACTAGGGCGACACATCTAGCTTGACACTACTAGGGCGACACTACTAGGTAGCCGGCACACGTGCCGCGCTGCGGGCGCGCCGCGCGCCTGCACGTGGGGGGGCGCCGCCGCACACGGTGCGTACTCGCTGCGTGTGTGTTGGGCGACACCACTAGGGCGACACAACTAGCAAGACACAACTAGGGCGACACTACTAGGGCAACACTACTAGAGCGACACTACTAGGGTGACCCTACTAGGGTGACACTACTAGGGCGACACAACTAGGGCGACACAACTAGCAAGACACAACTAGGACGAACTACTAAGGCGACACTACTAGGGCGACACAACTTTGTAGGCGGCGCACGTGCCGCACTTCGGGCGCGCCGCGCGCCTGCACATGGGGGGGGGCGCCGCCGCACTAGGTGCGTACTCGCTGCGTGTGTGTGTTGGGCGACACAACTGGCAAGACACAACTAGGGCGACACTACTAGGGCGCCACTACTAGGTCGACACTACTAGGGCGACACAACTAGCTAGGTGGCGCATGTGCTCGTGCCTGCACGTGGGGGGGGGGTCGCCGCCGCACATGGTGCGTACTCGCTGCGTGTGTGTGTTGGGCGACACTACTAGGGCGTCACTACTAGGGCGACACTACTAGGGCGACACAGCTAGGGCGACACTACAAGGGTGCCACTACTAGGGCGACACAACTAGGTGCCGCGCGGCGGGCGCGCTGTGCGCCAGCACGTGGGGGGGCGCCGCCGCACACGGTGCGTACTCACTGTGTGTGTCTGTTGGGCGACACCACTAGGGCGACACTAGTAGCAAGACACAACTAGGGCTACACAATTGGGGCGACACAACTAGCAAGACATAACTAGGGCGACTCAACTGGGGTGACACAACTAGGGCCACATAACTAGGGCGACTTACTAAGCGGGCTATATTATTTCTATCCATTTAAGGAATTGAATGTGTCTCGCAAAATCGTATCGACATCGCGTCGTCTCATTGATTAATTGATAGATCACCGTGATTGGCTGAGGGATTATTGCCACATCACGTGTCGGTTTCTCTACTAATCACAAGTAAAACGATACGATGTCGATACGATTTAGTGAGATCGATATGAACCTCCAAATACTGAGTATCGCCGGCCCCAGGCGGCGCCGGCGCGCGGGCTGGTGGGCTGCGTGCGGCGCGTGCGCGTGTGCGGGCGCGCGCAGGACCTGGCGCGCGACGCCCGCGGCCTGCGCCAGTGCTTCCCCGCCGTCGAGCGCGCCGCCTACTTCGGAGGTGACGTACCACGCCACTAAACATTACTGGTCCTGGCACTGGGTACCAAGTGGGAGTACTCACCTGTTATCGGGTTCGAGCTGGTTGGTACACCTTCCGTGTTAGCGGCCATGAAACACTTCGGTGTGTTTTGGTTGTAGTCGTTTATTCTTTCAGTTCATAATTATCTGTATAATGAAATGGTCAGCAGCGGCTTGACAATACTATGGATATAGCTGAGTTCATGAGTGGCGGTTACCACTTACCATCAGGTGGGCCGTGGCTCGTCTGCCTCTACCCATTTTTGGCTTTTTGAGGTTCTGGCTTATATAACCTATACTAAATTTCATGATCGTCAATTGAGTAGCAAACAAAGAAACGCACTTTCGCATTAGTACGGTTAGGAACCATTTCTGTATGGACATGGCCCATAGGTATATGTGATTCCTGGCGCCTATTTTTCGCGCGCAACTAGAGCAAATGGCCCGCGGATGGACCTTCTGAAAGGACCCGAGCTATTTAATAGTAACAATCCTTCCCCCTGAGGCAGAATGTCATATTTCACGTGTCGACCGTATCGAGATCACTGTGATTGGTTGAGAAACGGACGCGTGATGTCACAATAATCCGTTAGCCAATCACGGTGACGAGACGATACGATCGACACGTGAAATATGACATTCTGCCTAACCCCCCTTGAATAATAAAATTGCTTTTGAACAGGCGATGCACATGCAACGTGGTCAAGCGCGTGGTCTCTGGTATCCGACGGCACGGAAACTTCTACAGAACTTAGGTTGCAGTTCAGGACTAGTGAACCCAATGGAGTGTTATTTGCAGCCGCTGGGCTACTGCTAGAAATTAACGATGGCGCCGTAAGTTATATTGCCTTTATATATGAATAAAATATTACAAATTTACCCTCGGCCTTCTGACTTCCCCCTTTACCATCAGAACCTAGTCGTCTATTCGTGATGTTAACATTAACAGGAAAAAATATGCACTTAATATATGTGGTGTTGGTTGGCCGGGGAACTTCAGCCACCCGCAAAATATTCCGCGAAGGAGCGAAGTTCCGGTGGCCGGAAGTGTCGCTTATAGAGGGTACCTGAAAGGGTAAGCCGGCGGATTACTGAAGTAATGTTCTAGTGGTCCGCCAGTAAAGACGGAGAGATACGCAGTGGGTTTATTTAGTGCGTGAGGGCACTCACTACTCAGTTCGTTGCCCCGACCGACGGGGTGTACGATTAGAGATACATTTTCCCCGGCCAAACAAAAAAAGGAGGATTAGGAAGTTTGAGTATGTTATTGGAACTGTAGTGTATGTAGTATATTAACCTAAGTGTATTTTCTTATATATACATTCAGTCAAGAAAGTGGTGGGAATGGATGATTTTTTTATGGTTCCAAATTCAAATTTTTGTTTTGATGTGAAATATCTAATGCAGAGGGAGGGTAAAATCGGCTGTTAGCGTGGCGACGCTTTTATTTTGCTTGTCCCGTTCAAATTTTGCAAGTTAAATTTGACACACTTCCCGGTTTCCGACTGAGCTGAAATTTTACGCCCATGTGCTTATTGCGTGACAATGTAATATCATGATGACATGGAGCTGATCTGATGATGGAGCTGGAAGGTGCACATAGGAACTCTATAATGAAACGACGCAACCCCATCGAGTTTGGAATCATTTGATTCGACTTGATGAGTACTTTGTCTTTAGATGGTATTCAGGGTCTGATGATGGAGCTAGAAGGTGGCCATAGGGATAATTACGATGTTTTCACATCTACTAGACGTCCCGTGACGTCTAGTTTTATTTTTGTTGTTGTTAGATTGCCACAACTGTTATCCATTTTGGCACGGAGGTTGAGTTGCATCTGTTATTTATATTAAATACAGTGCTGTTTTTAGTTACATCATATCTAGTGTGTATTGCGAATTTCATAATGGACAAAAACATCGAACAAAGAGTTTGTCTTAAATTTTGCATCGCCAATGGAATTTCGTGTTCGGGGTCACTGAAAATGTTACAGAAGGCTTACAGTGAATCGACTTTATCAAAAACACGTGCTTATGAGTGGTACAAAGCGTTTATAAGCGGTCGAGATGTGATGGAAGATTTACCTCGCTCTGGTAGGCCATCAACGTCTGCAACTGAAGTTAACATTGCAAAAGTGAAGGAAATTGTGACTGAAAATCCTCATTCTACTTCGAGAGAGATAGCCGCCGAACTTTCTGTGTCTCGCGAGTCGATTACCATTTTAAATAATCACTTGGGTATGAAACATGTTTCCGCTCGGCTAGTCCCTAAAGACCTGAATTTTCTCCAAAAACTCAATCGCATGAGTCGCTGAGGACATGCTAGAACGAGTCAATTCCGACCCAACATTCATGAAACGCATTGTTAATGGTGACGAGACGTGGGTTTACGAGTTTGACATGCAAAGTAGTCAACAAGCTTCGGAGTGGCGACTTCCAACTGAACCGAAACCGAAAAAACCACGCCAAAGTCGATCAAAAGTCAAAGTCATGTTGACTGTTTTCTTTGACTATCGCGGTGTTGTGCACTCGGTATTCTTGCCAGAAGGTCAAACGGTAAATAAAGAATATTATTTGAGCGTTATGCGGCGTTTAAAACAGCAAATTCGACGAAAAAGGCTAGATTTGTGGAAAGAAAATTCTTGGATTTTGCACCACGATAATGCGCCTTCGCACAAGGCCATCATTGTGAATGAATTTTTGTCTAAACACTCAACAAATACCATCGCGCAACCACCATATTCACCAGATATGGCTCCAGCCGACTTCTTTCTTTTTCCTAAACTCAAATTACCACTTCGTGGCATCCGTTTTCAATCGGTAGAAGACATAAAGGAGAATTCGCGGCGAAAATTGAACTCAATTCCGGAAACAGCGTTTAAAAAATGTTTTGATGATTGGATTATTCGTTTTGATGATTGGATTATTTGTTAAAATAAATTTGGATGAATAACAAAAATTTTGTGTATTATCTCATAAAAATGTTGTGATCTTTTCCCGGTACTTTCTTGACAGAGGTAGTATACCAATGTTTATGTCATATTACAGCAGTCAGAGCGTTTTATTCTCATCGTATATCCCAACCTTACATGGCGACCCTGCCATGTCTGGTATGGGCGTCGGGTTACAATTTGCTTGCATGTGCAATATGTGCATATAGACTTTGATCTCCATTGTGCAAATATAGTCGTGTTTCTAGAACTTATTTTAAACAAACAAACAAACATAGCATCACGCCTGTATTCCCCAAAGGGGTAGGCAGAGGTGTATTACACACCCACAACTCGCCAGCTATGTTTAAGTGCCACGTAATAGTTTCTTTTTAGGAAAAAGCTCAATAACATTGCCTGACCCGGGGATCGAACCCGAGACCTCATGATTAGTAGTTGCATACATTACCGCTACACCACCAGGACAGTTAAGTTCTGGGTGTTTTATTTGATATGATACGTATGTATTTACAAAAAAAAAGTAGTATTGCATTATATCCGTAATCTGGTACCCTTAGCACAAGCGTTAAGCTTAGTTTGGGACCAGAGGACGTTGTGTGAAAATGTCCGTGAATATTAATTTATTTCTAAGCCCACGAACATACTTGCAGGTGGTGCTGTCGCGCCTGACGCCGGGCGCGCGGCTGGCCACGCGCGGCGCGGCGTGCGACAACACGTGGCACGCCGTGCGCGCCCGCCTGCACGCGCGCGCGCTCGCGCTGCAGCTCGACGGGGGCGAGCTGCTCAAGGACGCGCCCCCTACTGCGCTGCTGGACGACGCCAACGAAGCTATAAGTCCGCCCACACCGTTGTATATCGGGGGAGTACCTGGTAAATGAGCTTAACACTTTTTAAACTGTTCGATGAGGTATAATGTTTTGTCCTTGAAATTACTTTCAAACTAGACATTGCTAAATGTCCATACCAAGGAACCCATTACGCTCCAAAATTCGAAAAGTACTACTTGGAACTGAGGGGCCAGGATAAAAAGGTCCTTCTTCGCAGTGAACGCGCAAATTTACTAAAGAGCTCTCTACTTCAGACACAGGTAGTGTCCATCGCTTCGCTAACATGTTCTAAAGTACTTTCCGATGGCTGGTATACCTATCGCGCATCAACCATACTGTTATTCGCCTAACAATGCATATTCTCTATCGAAAGCATATCATTGATATGCTAGATAATCAGAGTTGGGGAGCATCGAACCTTGTGGCACGTCAGCATTAAAGGATGCCGCCAATGTATTTCACTATACTTAATTTTATGAAAAATTCAGAGGGATGTGTCGTGCGAGGTTTTTGGACTGGACATCAAACTAAATGGTGCTGGACCTTGGACTCGAGATCGATATCAATACCGTCTTTACAGTCATTGATTTTTACAACTAGACTACGATTGCTCTCAACAAAAGCAGGTGATGCCAATGAGGAAATCGTAGCTTAATTTGCACTTGCAGTTCGAACGATCGGCAAGGTTAAGCAATTTTCTCTAGGCTGACAATCAGATGAGTAACCAAAAAGTGACTCCTATCTGTGGATACCTGACCTCCTCCATGCTTCGGAAGACACATTAAGCATTGAGTCCCGGCTGTCAAATAACATCCTGGCAGTCGTTAAAGGTTGTCAGTCCTGAATAAAGAAATTGACACCGTGTTGTTTTGGGATCGCCAGTTGTCCCCTTTATTTGTGTCGTGGAGGTCAGATAAACATTCGCTCCGTATAAATACTTGTGTATTAGATAAAACCGAACAGGTAGGAAACCCACCCCAAAAAAAATTTGGGGAAAGTCTAGGGCAAAGACTAGGTAGTACTCTCTAGGGTCTAGGGGAAGGGTCGGCAACCTGCGGCTCGCGAGCCACATACGGCTCTTTGGTTCCATAAGCAAATTTTATTTAGATCATAAAAAAACATTTAAAAATCGTTCTGAATCGATTAACGAGGCTTAGACACCATTTCTATATCTCAGCTACTTGTAATAATAAATATTTTTCTTATGAATAAATAGATTAGTTTTTTTTTATCAAAGAACTTTATTTATGCAAGTACTACTTATTTTTGTGGCTCTAAAAATGTTGTAATTTGTAATTTTTGACTCTTCCAACAGAAAAGGTTGCCGACTTCTGGTCTAGGGTGATGATGATCTTGAGTGATGCCCACGCCATCTATGGGACTTATATTCATTCATTATTTCGACAAGCCTTAACTGTTATCTACAATTATTAAAAATCATAGATATATACCAAATGATAACACGGCCCTATAAATATGTTGTTATTTTTATTAAAAAAAATAAGTACTTCACGTGCTCTGCCAGTTACCAGAATACAAAGGTCTTAACGTGGTCATTTAAATTCCAGAAGGAGTAATGGAATCTATGGACGGTGGTAAGAACTTTAAGGGCTGCATTCGGGAAGTGACGGTGGGAGGACAGAAGAGAGACTGGACGGGGATGGAGAGCATAAACAATGTTTTATTAGACTCGTGTCCTATACCGCTATAATGGACTTTATATTTTAATAGTAGCGGTCATATTACTTTAACATTGTGCATGTCACACATTGTTCTAAATTTCAGACACAGTTCTATATTTGAAATTAAATTTCCAGACACGTAACTGCGCCTACGCAAAAAAAAAAACAATGTTGTAAAGAAGTTCGCACGGAGTTTAATTTAGTCTATGATTTTTTAATATAGGGGCACGAAATCCTTGAGTCTTTTATGACACTATTCCTCAAAGCTTCGTCAACAAAATTGTTTGAATTTGTTTCATAGGATTAGTCTTCTAGCCAGCCATATATCTGTAATATGTACCTCATTAGGATGCCCCGACGGACAATTGAAACATTGTTTCGACTTCGTTTAACGTGTTTCGAAGACCGCCTGTACAAAAAAAACCATTGACAAAACGCTTATTTCTTAACATAGGAAGTGTATTTTTAAATATGTAGTAATAAATAAGGCTAGAAACACAGTGTAAGTTGAGCCTTACAGTAAGTAATTATAGCCAAGTGCCATTTTTGTATTCAATAATTTATAATCTCAAAGGCTGAATACGTTATTTATAAATACCTACTGTTATCAAATATCAATTGTATCTACTTAGTTATTTATAACAAAATGAGAACGGAAATAATACTATGTATAGATAACGTTGGACAGTCACGACATATGACGTAGGTACAAGGCATTTGGGGAATTCCCCGAGATAGTTAATTTTGGTTGTATTTATCCTCTAACCTCTTGCCCTGGCACTGGTTTCTGCGGTTGGCAAATTAACTCTTTTCCATCCATCCATCGATGATTGTAAACATTAATAAATCTGTCCACATATAATGTTAACGTACTAAGTAGGTAGGTACTTCATTTTCCAAATTTATGATATCGATTTTTTTACGACAATGGCCCACAGAGAAACCTCTCAGCCATAATGGTAATAAGTTTAGCCTTCTCTCTTCTACCGACTCTCTGGGAAACCGACGTCCATCTATGTCTGTGCTATAAATTATGTATTTAGAATACTTGTTAAAATAACTGCTATATAAAATGTTATGATAAAAGTAACCTGATAAAAGTAACCAGTATAGTAAAATCCTTCCTAAATTCCGCACATTTACATTGTAATGTTGACGCGCTGGCGCGAGATAGATGGCGCAAGTATTATATTCTAAACTCGCATATTAAAAAACCGCACCGTTCGTGCTTACCCCAAAGAAGTACAAAAACGCATATGTGAACACTTAGGTCATATTTCTTTACCTGAAGAGGCTATGTATATAATAATTATTTAAGTACTTATTTAGTTACTAACAACAAATACTCGATGTAAATTCAGTGTCCAATTGCACCAACAGTATTGTTATAATTGTACATAATTATTTAGTATTAGTCTATGCGCGGATACAGAGGGGGCAATTGGCTTAATTGCCTCACTACTTCGAATAATAATTTAAAAAAAAAATTGGTAGGTATATAGGTACTAGCTGCAATAGCCCCATGCTACTCGTGTCGATTTTTGTACTAGTTATCATAATGCAACCTAAAATAAATTCTGTATCCACGCCTATTTTAATTTATGATAAGTAGATTGTAGAGATTACAAAAGTAGGTTTGTATGTTACATGTTACATTACGCCTCTGTGAAACGTGTAATTCTGTACCTATACAATAGCTTTTTATTACTTTTTCTACTTTCAATAATTGCACGTTATTTTTACACTGGTTTGTTTATTTTATCATGTATTTATTTAATGTATTAGTGGGGCTGCGACCTTATCTCAGAATTAGTCAATATAATTATGTAAGTACATTGATTACGAAAAAATAGCTATCCTCTAGTAACGGTCCACTTTCTGGATAAGTATTATTTATACCTACCTATTCTCTTCTGGGCTCTGAGTTAGAAGTAGGTATATAAAATTTCAAACGGTTTGGTCAGTCAAATAGGTTTAAAAACATAACAAAATCACTTAAATTTTATAATATTACCGAGGATATTATTGGTAACAATCCTGGGGGTTATCTAATAGCGACGCAAGAAAAGCCTATGCTTGAAAAATAAAGCTCTCATGATAATAATTAGGTACATTACCCATAGTCTCCCAGTCATGGTACAATTGGATCAACAATATTAGGTAAATCTCATTCGTAGTGTAAGCAATTTTCTTCCAGCCGTTATCAAATGTGTGACCAAATTCAAAATGTGTCACCCAATGCTACGACAGCTTCGAAAGGACCAGATAATTATACAGAAGTTTTCTTATTACCTATATATTATTACATAATAATTCCTGATATTTACGCGAATGTTACACATTATGAAATAAAACTAGGTTTACGGAATGTATCGCGTTTACTTGATTTTCTGTTTCGAAACAACAATATATAGATATATCAGCCATGGACGTCTAACATCTAAGTCCACCCGTGATCGTGTATGCTGTAGTGTTCGAAACGTCGGGAAAGTAGAAAATCAAGTAAACGTGATAGATTCCGTAAACGTAGTTTTATTTCATACTAGCCTTTACCCGCGGCTCCGCCGCAGATAAAAGCTGGTTTTTGGATTATATATCAGGTTTTCGATATAGTAGCGGGATAAAATGTATACCAGTTTTTACGTCTAATCAAGAGCTATCAAATAAAAAAAGTTTCATCAAAATCCGTTCAGTAGTATTTGCGTGAAGCGCGAACAAACAAACAGACAAAAAATCTAAAAAAAAAAACGTTGACACGCCTATATAGCCTAATACAGTATTTTTTTCTCAAATATCTTAAAATGTACAGACACAGCTCTGTTACAGTTTTATAATAGTAGATACCTACCTATATATTATTCCTATATTTATATCAATCAATTCTAAAATAATACTTCAGGTAAATAATTCATGCGTTTCAGCTTTAATAGTTACGACCACTTGTCACAAATTATAATTTAGTAAGAAATTGAATATGAAAATATATAATGTAACTTTAGCCTCTACCTACTCCAAGCCGTAGATCATAATAAGAGTATTTATTAATCACAAAGTACTCTACGTTAAGTACATTTTAGGTGCAGTGCAAACGACACACTTTTTGTGCGATCGAATCTGCGGCGCACAGTCTGCATGGCGCGCTAAAAGTCGGTCGCAGATTTTTCGCAGATTTAACGCACACGACGCACCAGAGATGCGCAAACTAAATCACCAATGAGATCAGGGATTTATAAATCTTTTTCTTCGAAAGATTTAAATCACTCTTTTAAATCTTTGGTTACGAATGACGTTATTCATTCAGTTGATCATAAGTGATGCAAATATCTATTGATTCATGTAGTTATTCTCTCATTCCCTCAAGTCGCAACTGGTTTTGAGCTTTTTACTAAAACAACAGAGAGTCTAAGTTTCTGTGTACCTATCGTCATTGTATTTCAAGAGTGCGTTTGTGCGTGCATACAACTTATGTTATCTCTTTTCAATTCACAATATCCTTTATCTATTGTCTCATTCTAAATCTACGTCCGTCATTCCATCTATTCAATCCTAACGTAGTGAGCTAGTGAGTTAAAGATGTATTTTCGAAACCAAAGATTTAAAGATTGATTACGCATTTTGAAAGGATTATACATCTTTTGTATCAATCACTCCTGAGTTACACATCTCTACGACGCACATCTACGATCATTTTGTCGGCAGAACTGTAGGGACGGGACGTATACGCTGTGGAAATGCAGAGATCGCGATGTATTATTTTATACTTGAAGTTGTGGGGATAATAGTATTTTCCATTCAACCTTCTCACATAGATATATTTACTGTCGTGAATCGATTGATATACCTATATTATTAATTGATATTCTATGATTCCTGTAAGGACCCCTCTGGTCTGGTACAAAAGTAATCTCACTTATCAGTTTGTGTTATTGCGTTCAACAGTGTTTACATAGGGAGCCACTTTATAAAATATATTGTTGTGAATTTATATAATAATCGTGTGATCTGCCTAATTGTATACTCTTATTTGTGTGGTTGTTACAAAACATTGTACCTAATCATTGGCAAGGTATCGTGTATCATTCCTCCAG
Source organism: Leucoma salicis (assembly GCA_948253155.1). Lineage (NCBI taxonomy): Eukaryota > Metazoa > Arthropoda > Insecta > Lepidoptera > Erebidae > Leucoma > Leucoma salicis. Next base: position 29,190,258 of record OX411806.1, on the reverse strand, counting down.
GGCACGCATTCGAGTCATGGGAACTTGACGACGAGATAAACATCCTGATGATATTCCCTTTATGGGAATACTATCAGGATGTTAATTGATCAAAATGTATAGTATAAGTTGGACTCGTTTGGACAGGAGCGGAATAAATATTACAGCACACTTCTGCCCACATTTTTCTCTTTAAATGTCTATCATATCAGGTGCCAGCCATCAGACCCTGGTTTCACGCAGGTCACCTACCGCGAGACACCTTGGTAATAGCGTTCAGGCTAAGATCAGGTCACATTCCAACAAACAAATTTTATCACATGATTGGTAGACGGGCTTCTCCCGCCTGCGAATCATGTGATAAAATAGATGATATAATGCATTTGTTGACGGAATGTGATCGAATAGAGGGCATTAAGAGGTTGAACTTGCAGGGTAGCACAGTGAATGTCGTGTTATCTCAGCCTTTGACTAAAGTAGCAGCTAAAATGTTTAAGCTTATTAAACAAGCTCTTCAGTCAGGTAACAACACACAGCTGTCGTAAAATACATCCCATCAGTAAACCCATGAGGCTGACATGGTCACTAAAGGTGCATCCAAGCCTCCAAAAAAAAATAGAAATAAAAAAAAATGTCTATCATGATATTCTGGCTTAGAAGTATTTATCATAAATAAATTGCTGGGCAGTTTTGCACTTCTTGTATAAATATCGATACATCGATCTCTAGCGCCATACTTTACCTCCACCACTTAACGAGTGCAGATTGCAGATTAAAGTGTGCGCCGTCTGCGTTAACGCTCGTTGAAGCATGTTCTATTTTTTTCGCGCACTTTTTGTACGGCGCAGTCTGCAAGAATCGCGCGGATTTTTTATCTGCCGGACTTTTTGTGCGTCGTATGCGATATTACATAGGCCCTATTTTTACAGACTAAAAAGTGCGCCGCGGATAGTACGTCGTCTGCGCCGCACCTTATAAATTCATGTTTTCTATTTCCGAAATAATTTATTTTTAGTAAATTGCTGATGTGATGTGTATCGTCACCCACAAGACATTACGGAATGTATTATCGAAATTCGTAGTCCTGAGCGATTGTCACGCTGCTGAATTGGCAAAGCGTCCGGGATAGTTTTCCAAGAAGATGCAGGTTCAAATCCGGCTCGTGACTTTTCAATTTCACATTTTCCACTTTGTGTTTAATGTATATATGACTCTTTCCAATTTGCTTGTCGTACCTATCAAACATTTTTTTTTTCATAACCTTTTTTGTTTTGTATTCTACTTTTGTATTGATTCAATAAGTGTTCAATAGTATAATTGTAAATATAACTGTATATAATATACATATTTATTTGTAACCGCTTTTGAGGACGAAATAAAAGCCCATTGGCAATAAAAAACATTTATTTTTCAATTCGTACATCTTACATACCTCACAATAAATGACAGTTTGATACTAAATTCTACGATAATATTAAATTGTCATTATTAGTAGGAAATCGATCTGCTGTTGAAGAATCAAGTAATTTTTAAAACCAAGAGCTCGAGAACAAAATCAGGGTCCAGACCTTATAGTGATTTAAATTAAAAATGACAATTCAATTGATTAATGACGATGTTAGACTAACGCCCGGTTTCTGAAAAGCTGATCAATAGATAAATTAACTGACAAGCTGTCAAATCTCTTGTTAAGCGACGTTTGAGTTGAAAGCACCGTTAGCTATTTGATTAGATGTTCACGTCAGTTAACAGAAATGTTAAATATTTTCCAGAATCGTATGTCAAATGCCAATAAATGTTGCGTATTTTTTTCTTCTTCTTCTTCTTGTTTTATGGCTATTGCAGGAGAATATCCACAACTTTGCCAATGTCACGTGGCGGAGATAGACCGTGTAACGAAGGAGATTGTTCGGTGATAATAGAAAGGCCGGTGAATATGGTGTCAAATGAAACAAATTACCTGTAATCGATGTTTAGGACACCCAATTTGATTAGACAGTACTGTTAAATTGACAGTGATGTTAGTTGAATAAGAATTTGATCAGCCTTTCAGAAACCGGGGGTTATAGATACAATTTTTACACTATTAATTAATAATGTACTAATTTTCAAGAGCAAATCGGTCTGAACTCATAATAAATTTAAATTGAATAGATTATGACACTGTTTTTGTTCACAAACTCCTTTCAAGCACGAGTTACATGTGCAGCAGACACCGCCCGAAAATTAACTCCCGACAACCTCCACTCAAGGCGAATTATGTGCAATCAATCAGAAACACGATCGCAAATAATCGCCTACTGGCCAATTCCTTGCCAGCTTTTAATGTTTTAGGTTATTATTATTATTAAATCTGATAACACAGGATCAATGAGATGTATATGAGTATCAATATTGCTATATTTACGACTTGTACTTTGCTGAAAGTATTTTAGACACGAATCTCAACTTTAGAACTATATGTACCCCTGTAAGTACAAGTTTTTGGGAAGAGAATTTCGAAAGATAAATCATAACTAGGATGGAAATCCCCTAAGAGTTGCCTAAATTAATCAATTATACCTCCCATACAAATATAAATGTAAATATTTTTAAAGTCCTATATTCGCGTAGAAGAGTTTCATTTTGACGAACAATTATGATTGTTAAATTTATGAAATGCCAGGAAAGCACGGCCTTGCTTAGTGAAACACTGTTTTAGATATAGCAATAATGATAACTGACAATTGAAAAATTACACTTAAAATAGTCTGAAATATTAATTTCTAACAAAATACACTGTATTTATTTTACTACTAACTAGAGCTAAAGGGCATATTTTTATTGTTATAGTGAAATAATTTGACTTTATAATATTTTCTTATAATTGAAAATAAGTGTTTAATAAAATCTTTGGGCTAAAACAAACCACATTTGAAAATATATACATATATAATAACAGAATTATAGAAATCACTTTTTTAATAATTACTGTATAGAGAATGGAATATATTTTATTTTATTTCTACTATGGCCAAAGCATACTCAGCAGATGATGTAATTTTTTTGGATAAAATGTATGTGATTGGCACATGCCTTAACATAACCAATACATTACCTATTCCAGTGATTCATGAAAAAAAAAACATCAAGAAGACTGTCACAAATATTTGTAATTACAAATATTTAAAATCACATGAACAAATAAGTTGTGGAACAAACAGATATAATTATATATTTTTCATTTAATTTTGAGCAAATTCAACTATACACTATTTGCTTCGTTGATATTAAAACAGATTATCTACATTGCCCGGTCAAAGTTGGAATAAAATATATATTTATTACTATTATATTATATAGTTTTAATGATCATTAAATTAGGTATGTTCATGGATGCAAGGGCAATTATGGGAAAGGCCACAATTAATGAGTGTTGCAAACAATGTATAATTGTCTTCTATACATACTTTACGTTATTATATTATGTTGACTACATTCACCAATTCATGGCGGCTGATCTGAAAAGAATATAAGAGACTGGTTATTGTACTGGCTATACGGTAATTGCAATTAGAAGAACAAATTATTTGTGAAAATGGAGAAAGGGAACTTTACTGCGAGCAGGCCACGAACATGCGTCCCCTCCAATCCGGGGAAGTGCTCAGGGGGGTTAGGCAGGATGTCATATCTCACATGTCGATCGTATCGAGATCACTGTGATTGGTTGAAAGATCACCGTGATTGGCCAACGGATTATTGTGACATCACGCGTCGGTTTCTCAACCAATCACAGTGATCACGATATAATCGACACGTGAAATATGAGATTCTGCCTAACCCCCCTGGACCGCTAAGCCATCGCAGTCACCGTCGGTGACACCCAATCTCCACTTCACAATTGATTTTAGATATATTTACGACTCACGCCACTCATCGGATGCATTTGTTCCCGCTCGCAGTAAAGCTCTTTTTCCACGCTCACAAATAATTTGTTCTTTAAAGTAGCTGAGCATATAAAGTGCTAAAATACAGATCAAAAATATGCAATTAATTAATCTGCTCTGGGACCACAGATGATAATTGAGGACTGTATTGTCAAAAGGGCTTAATTCTTATGAAGAAAAAAATAGTTTTTACGACAATTTGGTGTTATATCCGCAAAGCTTTATTAAGCAAGAAAGCTAGGTATTCCTGCCGTTGTGTCTCGTATGGTGAGAGCGCCGGAGGCCCGAACCCCCTCCCTGTCCTCTCCTTATTATCCTTCCCCCCATCTCCTATCCCTTTTCCTTGGAAATGGTGACACGTGACTGATGCCGCCGTCTAGTCTCCGGAAACCACTTACCATTAGGTGGGCCCCCGTACGCTTCTTTGCCACCCACGTATTATAAATTATCTTATGTAAAGATAGACGTCATGTATTGATGTGTATAAACCTTAGAGCGTCCCGGATGCGTCGGTCGAGCGCGTGCGGCCTACATGGAGAGGTACCCGCGCGCGGCGGAGCGGCGACGTCCCACGAGGTAGGCGGCCAGCACCACCAGCACCAGGGCGCCCAGGGCACAGCCCACGGCGATGGGCACCGCGTCCGGCACGTCGCTGCCGCCGCACGACCGGGCTACAAAAAAGCAAATACCTAGGATTAGTTACCTCTTTGGTCAACCGCCAAGATTTTATTTTTAAAACGAACAATATGTCCGTTCTATTTTTAAAATGCACAATAGATATGTTTGTTCTATTTTGAAAATGCACAATAGATATGTTTGTTCTATTTTTAAACTGCACAATAGATAATGAGTATTCAAATGAGGTAACCCATTCGAATTTTCAAGTTCAGATATTAATGTGTTAAAGGAGGATGGGATTTTTGGGCCTGAAGATAACAAGTTGAAATATTCTTTAAAAGATTTACCATATTTCTCTGATGTAAAATACAAAAAAACAGCTTAATAGACCTCTGGAATGCACTGGACCATGCTATTATTTCATAGTGAATTATTATTACTTACTTAAAACCTCAGGATACAATACAAATCTTATTAAAATAATATTAAACAAAACTGTTGTGAATATGTAATACTGAATACCATGGAAACATTTTTGTATAAATATAATTGTGAGGCTAAAACTTTATTATTATTAAAATAATACTTAGTGCATCATTTAATACTGTTTTATTTTTCTATATATATCATTGCCATTTAAAGTTGTTTACCAGGGTGTTACCTAATCACTGTGCAAGACATGCCTATAGGTATGTGAAGAGTTTAATCCTTTGAGTGAAATGAAAGTAACGTATTAGGAAAATAAAGAAAAGAAAGATAAATACCTATTTATTTAGTTTCTACAATATTCAAATCACATACACTATACTTATGCAATATTATGCAACTTGTAGAAGCTAAAAAGGTCCTACCTCAGCCAACCAACATTTGGCTGCTGCAGCACTGATTTTCAGGTATAGGTACCCATTCGAGCATGATTCGACTGCCACAATACAATGCTTTACCGTTATATTAACTAGATAGATAGAATGAATTGATTAGACAAGAAAAATAGATGTAAAATTTTATTTATCCTAATACAAATTCACTCATTATATAAAATATAAATTTTAATGTCTTGAGATTGCTAGCTGATTCTCATCTATGTGTTTTTAGTGTCCACCATTGGATTTTTTATTCAAATGTGATAGTTGTTACGTAGAAGGTGTAGGTATAATGTCATATTGCATTGTTGTATTTTATTACTCCACTGTAGTTTGTCCTTTGGCAAAGTCCTGCCCCACCTTTTCTATTTTGTATCTTCTTTTATGTACAAAGGTAAATCACAAAAGATGTGTGCCAACTAATTGTTTTTCAATACATTTCACAACACATACACAATTTGGATGTTATCTTGATTGAATCAAATTCTACAGGAGATAATTCTGTAACTAAGAATTTATGTGTAGGTAGGTATATTGGCTCGGCATGGCATTTCTGAGAGAGCGGCCACTTAAATATCTTTCACATAAATTAAATCAAACATATTATTATTCACTTTTCACATAAAAAACATAAAATCTTAATTTAATATTAACCATAACTTCCAATAAAAATATTTGACATTACTTTGACATTTAGACTTAGACCAGCCTTTTTTTTTTGTTAAGGCGGGAAAAAATGTTCCTAACCGCACACCCCGTCGTTCGGGGCAACGAACAGGGTAGTGTGGGGCCCTCACCCACTAAAGAAACCCGCCGTGTGCCGTCTCTCCGCCTTTGTTGGCGGGCCACTGGAACTATGTTACATTCCTTCGGTGGTAGACTTAGACCAGCCTAAACTACTTAAACTAGGTTTCCCGGTAGTTTATCTTTTAGTACATGGTTTAACGCTTAAAACTGATTTGTAATAAGAATTTTGTTAAACCGTCGTCTAAAGATGATAAAGACCTGGTTTAGGAGTTAGACTATGTTTTGTAATAAGGCGGTAAATATTTAATTTCATTAATAATAATTTCTTCGAAAGATTAAATTAATATAAAGATATTATTCCCGGAAAAATAACATAGAACATTTTTTTATGTTAACGTATCGAATGACATAATATATCGATGCACTGGTGAAATCCTTTCTGAACGCTATACGGCAGTATCGGCAACACTACACTCTATGACTATGACTGCATTTGACAGTTCAACTTCTATCTACTCTCAGACTAAGAACTATACTACCTACTGATTGCTTATTTTTTGACCCTAGCTTGGTTACTGCTCGATACTGAGAATCTTGCCTACACGACGGACCTGGCCTTGTTATTTTGGAAAACGATACTACGCCTACTATAGATTGGATATTACCAATATGGATCGTTGTATTAATTGTTATATAGCGACTGGTCGCTGTAATACAATAGGCAAACGAGTTTTACATGACCAAGCAATACTGTCTGTGATACATGAATGATGTGCACCTCAACCTGTAAGTACTGAATGTACTAAATGTTTATTTATTTATCAATCTTATTGAATAAGCCGTCAAATCTCAGTGTTCTTCTCTTGGCACATCACAACTGCTAGACCTGACTTGTGTCCTTTTTATTATTGATTTATAACACATTTCTTGTGTTTTAGGTAAACAGCAATGACCATTTATGTCAGGCCTGCTGGGACTTATCTCAGGAAGTAGTCTTAGGAAGACAACGCATAGAACAAAGAGCAGCAGGTCACTCCAGTGTTTGTATCCAATGTGGACGTTCATTGGCATCACTGTAAAATAATTCTCCACGGGAAATAATAATTCTTAAGTTGCTTGAAGTTCAAACTGTGTCTACAACTACACCTCAACTCAATAATCGAAGAGGATTAAAATATACCTGTATAAAAATGTGTTTTCTTTGAAATAACCAAATATAACCTCATAGTTCCACCATAGAATGGTATCTATTATAATTATGCTCTAATCAATTGAGTACTTGTGTTCTTTATTTACCTGCTTGCCTATTGTCTAATGAGTACGTAAGTATTATGTATCTATACTACCTATGTAGTTATATAATTATTATTTCACTTCATTAGAAAAACATATAGGCGAAACACAAGCGGTAAACCTGCTTGCCTGCTGCTGTATATTGTAGGTATATGTAAGGTCTATAAATATGTCTATGTAAAGTACTTATAGGTAGCTACATATTTGTTATTGTATTAGTTCTTTACGTAAATTTCAAAGAAGCTTGTGCCCAACAGTGGGAAAATTTGATCTTAAATACGTACCTAATTATTTGGCAAATGTACCTTAGAAGGTACCTAACTACCATTTTTATACTACGTGGGTGGCAAACGAGCATACGGCCCATCTGATGGTAAGTGGTTACGGAAGCCTATAGACGTTCGCAACACCAGAGGCATCGTCGCCATCTCTATGGAAAGGGATAGGAGGTCTCCCGAGGTAGGAGGCTCTGGCGCTCTTACTCACCATACGATATACAATTGTAGCATTACCTACCATTGTTTCGCGCTGATCTGTGAATGGTTGTTACTTCCCCGATCAAGTCATTCATGCTGGGATAAGCAAGGTTCTAGCACTAGAAGCTAACTACCTATAAAACGCGAAGTAGATCTATTTACTAATCTATTTAAGCTAACTTAACTATCATCTCTATAGTATTATACATCCTGCGAGTTTAAAAATGACGTGTTTCTGGGCTTTTACACTTAATGGGTGTACTTTGATACTTAACCTCACTTTTATATAATCTTCCATATCTCGGCTCGTAGAATGCCAAATCTTGCTAAATTTTAGATTATGAAATGTTTCGATGTAAGCTTTCAAATTTTGGAATTTTCATCTTGTTGACACCCAAGCCCAAAAATGTATGGAAGCGTTTCCATCTCCTTTGATGGCCTTTGCAGTCAACAAATTTATAAAAGGTTATGAACACAATAATTGGAATATTTTATGATTCCAACTAAAAATCTAAGCTCCAAGTTTCAGAAGAAAGTAGGTCTTAATATGGTCAAAGTTACGGAAGAAAAAAATAATTGTACCTAATAAATTAACGTATATTAACTATCTATCATAGAAGACGTACATTTATGTCAAACTGCGAGTTCTGAATTATTAGTAAAATTTGGTAGAACCCCTTATTGTATTAAGCTACTAGAAGATGCAAGCTACTACCACCATACCACAATATTTGTTTCATATGGCGAGTGAGAGCGCCAGAGGCCCAAAGCCCCTCGTTATTGTCCTCCTATCCCTTTCCTAGGATTTAGCATTGTACGAGTGATGCCTCTGGTATTGCTAGCGTTTATAGGCTACGGTAACCGCTTACCATCAGTTATGCTGTATGCTTGTTGCTACCCACGTAATATAAAAAGAACTGCCACGCTATACAAATACATTGGTGACAGTATACTGTCTAACCACTGGACCACACTTACCAGCGCTGAACCCTGTGCCTGGGACGGTACGGTACGCTTCCTCCTGCAGCTGGGACAGTGTGACTGTAGCTACCACGCTGGTGGACTCGGAGCTCATGTTGAGCCGAGTGGGTTCCTTGCAGCGATATGATGTGGCTACAGGGGTGCTCCATTCAGCACCGTGGTACAACTCAATGGGGTCTGTTGATGCTGGAATTATGAAAAAAATATGCTAGGAGAAAATTGCAGTTAACAGTTTTGAACTTTAGAGGATTCTGGTGGTTTTTGCTAGTAAGTTAGTTATCAGAGACCATAATCAAATGATGCAGGTAAATAATTATTGACGAGCAAATGTAGTAAAAACCTCGAGTATTAACAATATCCACTGCGATCGCCAACCCGCCTGCCAAGCGTGGCGATTACGGCACTATCCCCCATATGAGCGAAATATATGTTGTGGCGTTCTCTTGGGGAGGCCTATTTCCAGCAGTGGACTTCGAAAGGCTGATGGATGGATGGATGGAAATGTGGTAAAAAGTTTTTGGTTTTTTAATACAAATACCTTGCACTAAGAAAAATTCGATCATCCATCAAAGTAAATTCAAATTCACAAACTTTTTTTTAATCACAACCATAAAAAACATATCTTCACGCCTGTATCCCCGAAGGGGTAGTCCCAGAGGTGTATTACACACCCACGATTCGCCAGCTATGTTTAAGCCCACGTAATAGGGGGCGAGCCTATTGCCGTCTACCGGGCACATTGCCAAACTCCGGGCTGCTACTGAGAATTTTTCTTTTTAGGAAAAAGCTCAATAGCGTTGCACGACCCGGGGATCGAACCCGAGACCTCATGATCAGCAGTTGCTCACACTACCGCTGCACCACAGAGGCAGTTCTTTGCTACAACCCAGGATTTTATGAATCTCAACTTGATCATGATTTCATATATGGCTTTGGTAAGTCTTTTCACACGATTGAAAATCATACAAGGCGTAACATGTGTCTAAGTATTACCTATTAGATATTTTTGTGCCTGTGTAGACTTCAAGTTATCATCTCGGTGGTGTTGCAGTCGCATACACTACCGCTACACCGAGGCAGTTAAGTCCAGTTTTTTTGAGTAGAGTCGAGTTTTTTTTTATATATTGGTAAATCGCAAAAGTAATTCTTGTGTGGGGATCGAACCCTCAATATGGCGTGAAGGTCGGTGTTTAAGCCATTGCGCCAAATGTACAGTTATCCGTTACCGGGCCTCTAGTAAAGCCGTCACGCTATTTGAGACAAAACGTTGTATCAATTTCCAGAACGCATTCCTTCGTAATGATGGGTGGAGCTCGTAATTCGAAAGGCGCCACCGCTCATGGATTCAACAATACTGCCAAACCGCGACTCACCATTCATTTCACGAATGGGCATTGAATAAATCTCCCGATAAAAACAAAACATGCCAAATTGCATCACGGTCGGTTACACGCAAGACAGTGGTACCGACCCTTTCTGGTAGCCCTACCACCCGTAATAATTAATACAAAGGGTGATAATTGCTTACTTCTCTTAGTCGCCTCATACGACACCAGCGGGAATGAATAGGTTGGGGAGGAATATATATATTTGAGATTAATATCTTCATCACTACGCCATTAATGGATCTACTGAGACTCATCGGCCATGTAGGCAGGGTAAAACCATGGCTCCGTTTATAGGGGCAGCTCATACCTCAGTATAAAAAGAAAGAAAATGCAACGTACATCTATTGACGAAGTTATCCGCCGTCAATGAGATTTTCATGTTCTTGACAGCGTACGACGCCGTGGTATCGTTCTTGTGGAACACGATGGTCAAATTGTTGGCTACAGTGACGTTGGGTGCCGACCAGCTTAACTGCAGCCATTGGTCACCTACGCAGCTACCGTTCACCACTGTCGCGTTAGCAGGCACGTTGAGAAGCACGCTCAATAGAGAGGTCACTGCAAATAGAATATCTACGTTAGAAACAAATCTAGCATGTGATGTCCTTAGATTTTAATCTCAAAACGCTGTATTATTTCACCAAAATCGGCACATCATTAGAACACAGTAATGAAATGTGAAAAAAAATTACAGCCACGAGCAGTGTTTTCGATTAGGAAACCTTGAAGTAATGTCACACAGTTCCAGTGGTCTGCCAATACAGGCGGCACATGGCGGGTATATTTAATGGGTCCCACACTAATCTGTTTGTTACCCCGAAGGACGGGGTGTGCGGTTTGGTAATTGTTTTCTCGCCTCAACAAAAAATAATTATTTTCGATTAGGATTCTAGATTACCGTTCTAGACGCTCTGCCAACTGGGCTATCTATTTCCATACCACATTTTTTCTTAACTTGTTATGACCCCGAGCGATAGCATAATAAGTTGTGTAACGACAGCTAGATTCTAGACCACAATTTAGAAGACCAGCGCAGCGGTCATTATGAATATGAACAACGTAGTTTAGTAAAAGGTCATATCAGGCATTGATAAAAAATAAAATTGTTTATTTAAAAATCAAAGGTCAAACCTGATTAGAAATAGTTTTTTTTTTTTCAATAATTTGATTGCGATTTAAAATATCAAACTGAGATCATTATTTAATAAGTGTCATGACGAGAGATTTCCCTCTTTCACTTTGTGTAGATTTCCCTCAAATCTATTTGGCCATTAGGTCTGTACGACCTTTTTTTTTTAGTTGTGGCGTGGTGGTGCGGCTGTACGACCTACCACCGAAGGAATGTAACATAGTTCCAGTGGCCCGCCAATAAAGGCGGAGAGATGGCACACGGGGGGTTTCTTTAGTGGGTGAAGGCCCCACACTACTAGGACTACATCATGGATACCTCCATAGCGTCACTAATCCGCCGTGGACTAAAACCGACATAATATACCTAATACGTAGCTACATTTAATTGATAACACGACTGAAGTTTAAATAACGTTTTTATGCAGTGACATTTTAATAGCACGTAAACAATATTAGCAACAACATTTAACGCAAACAACATCTGTACAAATATTTGTCACGTTCAAAATGTTCACCAAGTGCACCATTAGTTAAGAATTGAACAATTCATATTAAATTATTCAATCGGAACTAACTTTGTTTATTTTTGTATTGCTTGTGGTGGCAGACGAGCCACGGCCCATCTACTGGTAAGTGGTAATCGTCGCTCATGGACTCAACTATACAGAGAGTATCGTCAAGCCGTTGCTCGCTATTTCATTTGTCAATTGCGAAATAAAAGAATAAACGGCTATCTTCAACTACAGCCATAACACACTGACGTGCTTTATGACTGGTCACTGGATACGGTGGTACCGACCCGTTCGGGCCCGATAGCAAGCGAGTACCCTCACTTGGTTTGGTACGTGTTGTACGGTTGTCCGTGTGGTGACGGACTAAAAATACAAGTGTCACCACCCCATTCTTTCCCACGGGTGTCGTATGAGGCGACTAAGGGAAGTAAGCAATTGTCATCCATTGCATGACTGGTGGTAGGACTGGGTACCAAGTGGGAGTACTCACTTGGTACCGGGCCCGAGCGGGTTGGTACCACCATCTTCCGTGTGACCGGCCATGAAGCACATCGGTGCGTTTTGGCTGTAGCAGGAGATAGCCGTTTATGAAATGAAATATTTCATATCTGTGAAATGAATTGGTGAGCAGCGGCTTGACAATACTCTCGGTATAGTCGAGTCCATGGGCGACGGTTACCATTTACCATAAGATGGACCGTGGCTCGTCTGCCACCACATCCAATAAAAAAATATTCAAAAAAAAAAATCCCACCACCAATGCAATGGGTGATAATTGCTTACTTCCCTTAGTCGCCTTGCACGACACCGGCGGGAAAGGATGGGGTGGTGACACTTGTATTCTTTTAACAATGTTCAAACCCTCTCAAAAAAAAACAACATAGCATCACGCCTGTATTCCCCGAAGGGATAGGCAGAGGTGTATATTACTCACCCACGACTCGCCAGCTATGTTTAAGTCCCACGTAATAGGGGGCGAGCCTATTGACGTCTACCGGGCACATTTCCAAACTCCGGGCTGCTACTGAGAATTTTTCTTGTTAGGAAAAAGCTCAATGACAGAGACCTCATGATTAGCAGTCGCATACACTACCGCTACACCACCGAGGCAGTTTAAACCTACCCTCTCCTACATCAGTATCGGCGCGGCACAGTCAAATAGTCCTATTGTAAATATGAGTAACAGATACATAAACGCACCTGCAAATTACACGTCCGTCAATTGATCATCATTCATGCATATAGTCTAGAATCCAAAAACGGCATAATTATGCTACTTATTATCTCAGAAAAAGGGATGCTTTATGTGAGAGCTATTTTTGCACAGAGATAATATAATAATGTATCGTAGTGTGGTATTAATATCCTGAAGTCCAAACGCACTAAGTCGCATGCGAAATCTAGTTAACTTTAGAATAGTCTAGAAGAAATAATTGTGTAAATAGATAAATTAAAGCAAGTCCCCGCTTCCGAATAACATCCTTACAGTCTTGTTGACAGAGTCCTAAATAAACCGCTCTCGTTAGGTCGTTAGTTGACCCCTGGCTGTACACACTCGTCTATTTGTCTCGCGAACCTCTCGTCCACTCTCGTCTCGTAGAAGCTCGACACGAGAGCACACCATGTACACACTCGTTGTATCAATTGAACTCAGTGTTGCCAACCCTACAGTTTTAACTGTAGATCTACAATTTTTTGGAAATTCTGTTTTCAGTTTAGGCCTCGAAATCTACAGTTTTTTTTTATGTAAAATGTAATGTAATAATTTTATTAGTCCGTCCACACAGTACCGCTACGGTAGAATGCTTGTTTTCGAGCATTAATGTTATGAAAACGAAACTAAGAAATAAAACTTATTACGACCACAATAAAAGGTGCCTGGCACACAGTCAGAAATAAAAAATTGTTTCGAGATCAATGTGACAAATGACCATTTCAAAAAAATTCAATATAAATATGTGCGATTTCAACAAAAGTAAAGATGAAACGGAAAATCAAGAAGACTTACAAATTGAAAATTAGCTAGTGATACTATCTAAACGTGCAGGCACTGAAAAAATTGCAATTTTGAGACTTGATTTTGACATTTAATTTAACTAAAACTGATAATTACATGATTTTTCTTGTTTTTAATGCCCTCCTTATAATGTATTATATTTATTACTATCATTAAATTATACATAATATAAAGATAAAGATGTTTTCTACAGTTTTTTTTTAAGCATATCTAGTTTTGCTCTATGCTGGGGTTGGCAACACTGATTGAACTCCGGATGCCAGTCGCGTTGGACGTGGAAAAAAAAATGCGGCGTTTATTTTTTTTGATTAGTTATTGTAATAATTTTGTAATTTACCATAAAAAAATAGATTAAACCATGGCGAAAAAGAACCTTTTAACTATACAACGGGAATATATATTTTTTTAAATCTTCAACGGGGATATCAAATTCGTTGCTTATCCGCAACCTAGCGTCGTGTAATAGTTGCTTATCCTTGTGCCTGACATTCATAGGATTCCATAATAGTGATTGCCTTTGGTAGGGTTCTAAAAGGCGTTAGACCACATCGTTGTCGCACGCAGAAAGCACGTCTTTACGCGAACGCAGTTGGCGCGTTGGCGGGCAACTAAGCAAACGAGTGTGTACAGGCGCACTCTCGTTTTCATCGCGAGACTCACCGAGACCCTTTGACTCGTGCACAAAAAACCGACATGCTTCCGAGACATAGCGAGGGCCGCGAGATTAAACGAGGCTACATGGTAGCCTCGCCCTCGGCCTGTCTCGTTGTGTCTCGACGAGTGTGTACAGCCGGCTTAAGTAGGTAACGAACAAAATCAAAATGGCTACCATTTATTTAAATTCTAACAAACAGAAGTTATTTGCTTATCACCTCACTGTCGCTATTACCTACATTGTTATATTGGTAACGGTGACGATGAATACGATACCCAATAGAGATGAATATTATCCATATCTGTGATATTGGCCTAATAAGAATATAATTGTTAGACTTGAATCCTAACTATAGCTGAAACAGATCTGTGTCTGTACATTTAAGATATTTGAGATAAAATGACTGTATTAGGTTATACAGGTGTGTCTGAACACAAAATTTGTTTTAGATCTTTTGCCTTGTGTGTTCGGTGTTCGCGCATCACGCAAAAACTACTGAACGGATTTTGATGCAACTTTTTATTTGATAGCTCTTGATTATACGTAAAAACTGGTAAGTAAACACATACAAATCCTGCTGACTGTTTTATTGGATTTCACATTTTTGCACTTTATGTTAAAATTAAGGGAGTTTGCCAATCTTTGGGATACGAACTAGGCAGATAATGTAAATAGAAAAATATTGTTAAGGATCCGAAGGCATAATAAAATTATTCGTCTATTTAATGCTATAACCATTAAGTTACGTTATTATAAACCGTTAATAAAGTACCGGTGCGTAAACGCTCACAAAAACAATAAATTCGCAGATTATCAATCGACGCAAACGATTAATCATCACACATTACAACGTTGGTGAATCACAAAGAACCGAAAACCTTTTCCTTGACAAACATTGACATAAACCAATGAATAAATTTTAATGGGAATTGGTCATACAGTGTCGAGAATCCGGTCTTGTATATACCGACATAAATTTTTATATATCTCTAGATCAACACACGGAAGCCAGACATTTATCTGCTTGAACATCACTATTGGCTCATAAATCATATATTAAATACTCTATGGAATGAGCCTACATTGTTATCCTACAGGAACAGGATTAGGTATGGTCCTTATCCACTCAAGTATGAAGTAATGTCACACAGTTCCAGTAGCCTGCCAAACAGGCGGATACATGGCACACGGCGGGTTAAATTAGTGGGTGAGGGCCCCACAACACCCTGTTCGTTGCCCCGAACGACGGGGTGTGCGGTTAGGTACACGTTTTCCCACCTTAACAAAAAAAAGAGGTTAGGTATGGTCCAATTTGTCCAAATGACGGGCCTCGTGGCAGTGTAGCCGACTTCCGTGCACGAGGTCATGGGTTCGATTCCCACTCAGGACAATTATTTGTGTGATGAAGACTGATATTTGTACTGCGTCTGGGTGTTTTCTATCTATTATATGTATGTACTTACAAAAAAAAAGTAGTATATGTATAATATATACCAGGTACCCATAGCACAAGTGTTAAGCTTAGTTTGGGACCAGACGACGTTGTGTGAAAACGTCCGTGAATATTTATTTATTATTTATTTAATTTCGACAACCAGATAAGTAATTTACATTAAAACATCACGTAACAATTAACAAGTCCAATATAGCTTTCTTTTCATAAAAAGACATTTAGCGAGCGAAATTAAAGTCAATTTACTTTGTAACAAGAGAATTGGTGTCAGTAACTATAAAAAAGCACTATTTACATTAAAAGTAAAACCGTTTTATTTAAGAACAGTAATCGGTGCTTCGTGTGAAATCACTTTCAGTCGCTATGAGTCACAGGAAACTAAAAAATATGTATGTTATACAACTGAGAACAATAAAAGCGAGCAATTCCTTTGTTTTTGAGTTTTTAATTGAAAACAAAAATTGAATGCAGGCCCAGGCTGGTCCCAGGTTAATATTTTTTTTTCTCTACCCAGTACTGTCCCACTGTTGGTCTTGGGTCACTTCTGGGTGAGAGGGATTTAGGTCGTTGTCCACCACGCTGGCCCAGTGCCAGTTGGCAGACTTCACAAGCCGTCGAGTAAATCTCCCAGTCATGCTGGGTTCCTTCCCTATATATATTTTCCTTATATGTAAACAAATTATTTGTGATAGTGAAAAAAGTGGGATTTAATAAATAAAATATAATGCTCTGGACCGCTAAAAGATAGCTTCCCCGTATTGGAAGGGACGAATCCTGCTCGCAGTAAATCTCTTTTTCCACTTACACAGATAATTTGTTCTATAAAGTAACTGATCATGTCAAATACTAAAATAAAAATCACAAAATGTGTAATCCATCCATCCATCCATCAGCCTTTCAACGTCCACTGCTGGACATAGGTCTTCCCAAGAGAACGCCACAACGAGCGGTCCTGTGCCGACCGCATCCAACGGCTCCCCGCAGCTTTGACCAGATCGTCGTTCCATCTGGTGAGGGGCCGTCCTACGCTGCGCCGTCTGATACGTGGTCGCCACTCGAGAACCTTTCTTCCTCAACGGTTGTCGTCGGTTCGTCGAGCGATGTGGCCTGCCCATTGCCACTTCAGCATGGCAACCCGGCGGGCTATGTCAGTCACTCTTGTTCTCCTACGGATCTCCGTATTACGGATAGATCCCGTAGGGAAATACCAAGCATAGCCCGCTCCATGGCCCGCTGAGCGACTTTGAACCTTGACACGAGGCCAACATTCAGAGACCACGTCTCTGTTCCGTATGTCATCACTGGTAACACACACTGGTCGTAGACCTTCGTTTTCAGACACTGCGGAATATTGGACGAGAAGATGCCCAGCCGAGTTGGATTCGTCGATTGACCTCTTTCTCGAAACTGGACTGTTTGTCCCAGGTATACATTCATTCATCAGCCTTTCATCGTCCACTGCTGGACATAGGCCTCCCCAAAATGGGGGTTTTACCACAATCGCCACGCTTGGCAGGCGGGTTGGCGATCGCAGTGGATGTTTTTAGTACACAAGGGAACGCTGCTGCCCGGTCCCCCGGTAATCCCTCAGTCGGCCTTTACGACTCCCATAGGAAGAGACGGGGTGGAGCTATTCTTGGTGCCGGCTCCACACGGCAAAGGTATACATAGTGATCGACAACTTCGAGAAGCGCAATCCCGACTAGAACCGGTGCTGATGCTGAAATGACATGCGATATTAGACATGACTTTCGTCTTGTCCATGTTCATTTTGAGACCCACTAGTCGGGAAACCCTGCTGAGATCATTGAGCATGGTGCCGAGATCCTCAAATGTGTAAGCAAATACATAATTTCGAAAAGTCAGAGGCGTGTGCCATGCGAGGTCTCTACGTCGGACTGGGGATCAAACTGGAATACCACTGCCTTCCTTGCAGTCCTTTTTTTTTTGTTAAGGCGGGAAAAAATTTTCCTAACCGCCCACCCCGTCGTTCGGGGCAACGAACAGGGTAGTGTGTGGCCTTCACCCACTAAAGAAACCCGCCGTGTGCCGTCTCTCCGCCTTTATTGGCGGGCCACTGGAACTATGTTACATTCCTTCGGTGGTACCTTCCTTGCAGTCCTTGGATGTACCACTAGGCTATTACTTTACTTTTACAAATGTATGGAAAAAAACATTTGTAAAATGCATCGCCAAAATTTTACAAGAGATTTTATTACGTATTATTTTTAAACAAAATGATAAGTTGGTAATTTACATTTGTAACTTTGAACATTTGACATGCTTAACCACACACACATCTACTACTGTGATGTCTTAGCAGTCTGAGGTATTCCCGTCAATCTCTTCGTCCATTTTCACAAGATTAGTTCTAATGTCAATGATAAAAAATCCATTTGTATGAATTATATTATTTACATACGAAGGCAATCGGGACGGACAAACTAGTTTAAACATAAATTCTAAATACTAAACGTGTGACCGTGTTCCTACTGTAAACACATGACTCACCTGGCTGAATTATAACGATCGCGGCAGACATTGTGATAAATATTGTTTTTCGAAGAAATCGACATCGGATCTCGTATGTATTCCAATAAATCAGCATATATTATACTGACTTAACAAACTGTACTCTGTGAATTTTAACTGTGATTTGAAACTCGAAGAAACGAAAAAGCAACACTAAAAAGAGACCAACATAATTATAAATCTATAAGATTTAACCTGCGAGAGAATGAGATAGAATGCAAAAACTTATAAGTACAGTGTTTTCTCTGCGGTGATCTAATCTTACTGCCTCTGTGGTGCAGCGGTAGTGTAAGCGAAGGCTGATCATGAGGTCTCGGTTTCGATCCCCAGGTCGGGCGGTGTTATTGAGAATTTTCGTAAAAAAAAAAGGAAAAATTCTAAGTAGCAGCCCGGAGTTTGGAAACGTACCCTGTAGACGTCAATAGGCTCGCCCCCTATTACGTGGGACTTAAATATAGCTGGCGAATCGTGGGTGTGTAATACGAGGTGTATTACACACCCACCCCTTCGGAGAATACAGGCGTGATGCTATGTTTTTTTTTTACAGTGTTTTCTATGATATTCGTCTCCTACTTCTACAGGTTACACTTCTACCACATGTGAATTGCACTCATGTTTCCATTGCTTACGGCGAGCCACTAGCCACAGTCTACCTGGTGGTAATTGCTACTCATGCTGCCTGCTCATGGACCTAACGAAAATATGACGCGCAAGAGCTTGGGCATTTCGTAAATCGCGGATTCGATTCCCGTTCGCAAATATCATTTTAATGTTCTGTTACGAAGTAACCGATTAAATAATTAAATAAATTGTAAAGTCGCATATTCAATTATACCGGATACGATATCCACAAACTTAAAATGCGCGCGTTGTACAGACTCCCTACTCTGTTAAATAATTGCCAATGGGTCGCAGGTGGAGTTCCTGGTTACTACAAGTTCTTGTTCCAGCAACTGTTGTGCCGGCTTCACATCTGCGCACGCCGAGCGACGAGGGCCTGCTATTCGGCCTAACTACGCCGGCCCGCAGCAGCACATCGGGACCGTCCACCACTCCTGACTACGGGTCCACGCGACTGAACGCGGTAAAGACCGACCCGAAGTTGAGTACCCCCTACGTAACGGTCCGGGGAACCCCCTCTGAGTTGCGAACCGCCATCTGATTTTCTCATCTCTAAATTTTTCATTATTAATATATTTTTAATTCATTCATTATTTTGTTAAATATTTTTTTTTAATATGAATGATATTTTTAAATTTTAAAATGTACTTTTATTTAATTATTAGGGATTTTCCCCGTAACAGTTCACAAATAGCTAATTGTTCTATTATAGATATTATTTTGCTTACTTCCTGTAGATTTGACTATCACGAAAATGTACGTAGGTACTTACTAAGAAACGTTGTAGTGTTATGTCAACACGAAGTCCTGTTATCGGACACGTTCAGTCGGTTAGCAGGATGATGATAAGTTAAATAAACGTACACAGTTACATTTTCGTGTTAATGTTATTTTGCCATAAATTCGATATAACTACCAATCAATTTGATAGCGGAACAAATCCCGCATCGCCGTAGGGAGTTAATTGAAAATATAATACTTTCTAACATTTACGCGAATTTTACACATTTTGAAATAAAACTACGTTTACGGAATCTATCGCGTTTACTTGATTTTTATATCTGTCCCGACGTTTCGAATACTTTACAGCATTCATGATCACGGGTGGACTTAGATGGTAGATGTGCAAAGCTAGATCACCCGTGATTATGAATGCTGTAAAGTATTCGAAACGTCGGGATAGTATAAAAATCAAGTAAACGCGATAGATTCCGTAAACGTAGTTTTAATTGAAAATATTTTACTAGGACAGTGAGGGAGCATTTAGTCTAATTATACATATAAAGTCACTATCCGCGTGTCTGTCTGATTTATTTTTCAAAACCACGTAAAGGTTTATTCAGTCTCGTTTAAATAATTTTCCAAGAAGGTATCCCATTCACCCATATTAAGTTTTTTTTTTCAACCCACTTCTGTCAAACTATTGGGATCTTATGAGTGACAAGGATTCAGGCCGTGTAACGTCGAGAAAACCTCTCAAGCTTACAGGTTACCTCTCGATGTTTTCCTTCACCCATGCAATAGTGGCATAATTTTTAAATGCACATTTTCTACATCACACTCGTCATGTCGAAAAATCGAAGGCATGCCATGACCTTGGCTGCGGATCGAACTCGATACCATTGTCTCTGCAGTTCCCGGTTTTACCACCAGCCTATCGCTGCTAGTGACACTAATTACATTTTTAAATAGGTAGATAAATTAAATCTTTTTTTATTAAAGTTAATTTACAGCTTACGTTGAATACACTAAGATATACTTCTTAAAATACTGTAATAGAGAGATCTAGTTATAGTTAATCAATAATCTTAATGATATTTGCATTATACAATTGCAACCGCGCGGAGGCGGGTCTCTAATTACCTATATGAAAACAGTAGAACACGCTGTCTGTTGGTATGTTTCTAAAATGGAGAGACGACGAACATAAACGTAATAGAAACAACGCTTTTTACTTGTTTTGTCTGCCCGTTTCCTTGTTAGCGCATATCTACTACTGAACAGATTTTAATGCGGTTTTGTTATCACTTTTCCAGTTCTATAAACTTTTTGCAGAGTTCAAGAAAATTAATATGAGGAATCCTAAATATCGTAGTATTTAGGACCTTGGGATATAGTTTCATTTTGGCCTGTGGAGGGCATTGCAGTAATTTTTCAGAATTTGCAAGAGCAAGATAGGTATATTATGACAATGTGACCATAACCTATATACTATTTCTCTTGAATAAAACAATTCGAGTCATATTACAAACATAGTGCATGGGAATTATATGCTGCAATTGTTTCAGTCCTTTTCCATATAGGTAACATATTAAGGCTACACAGAATAGGTTTTAACGAAGGAGCTTCATGGAAGATACTCGGATAAAATGATACTACAGTGGTATACCTAGAACTTATTCATATTTTAGTTATTTTTTATCAGATGAGTTGGCAGTCCCAGCAGAAATGGTTGGCAGATATGTTAAAGGAGATATATAAATGAATATATCTCTAAAATCCAGTTTAAATATATGGGGTGTTCTCAGCACCCCGCGAGTGCTTACGGGGCTAAAACACCGCGAGAGTGATCAAGGGTTAACCGTCAGCTCAGTAAATTGATGCCTGTTCTGTATAAAGCGAAATAGGCCTCCAACGCTGCGCTGGCTAGAAGAAAACTTCTAAGATACAGAAATTAAATTTTTTTGGTGATCTCAACAGCGACTACTACGGACCTTTATTATAGTTGTAGAAAGCGCAAAAAAAAATATTTTCCATACTACATGGATGGCAAACAAGCATACGATTGTGAGCGATTACCGTAGCCTACAGACGCTAGCAATACAACACTACTCGCACGTCACCAAATTCAGTGAAGCGATAGGAGTTGGAGAAGAGATGAGGAGATGAGACAGTTAGGATATTAGGAAGTGGAGGTTTGAACTTATGGCTATTACATTCAATCGCTGGTGAAGTATTAATATGCAGAAAATGCGAAAAGGCTTTTGCAATACATTTTCTACAAGATTTTTATTTGTACTTTGGAGATTTTTTTTTACATAATAATCACTCACGTTTTAAATTTTATGATTATAAATAATAATTTCTTTATTTCTTTGGTGTAACCTTCGACTTACAGAGGTCCAAGGATTTTTTATGAATTTAGTAGGTTAGGTAGATGTATGTTGCTAAGCTTTAAACTCACTAATAGAAATAATAAAAACTGAAAACAGAAAAAACAACATTCATCACGCCTGTATTCCCCGAAGGGATGGACAGAGGTGTATTACACACCCACGATTCGCCAGCTATGTTTAAGTCCCATGTAAGCGAGTCTATTGCCGTCTACTGGGCACATTTACAAACACCGGGCTGCTTGCTGATAATTTTTTATTTTATGAAAAATCTTAATAGCACTGCCCGACCCGGGGATCGAACCCAAGACCTCATGATCAGCAAACGCTCATACTATCGCTGCGCCACAGAGGCAGTCAAAAATTGAAGACGAGAATATATTGGTTTCTATCGTTCTTGCAGTTATAAGGTCGTTGGCGTCATTATTAGCTTGTTTTACTAAAATGTTGGCAGTGGTAATTTTTCGCAGTAACAGCGGTAGCGATAATGGGATTAGTAGCTAGGTACACACTCAAGGTTGCACGAGCAAATAGGTATTAGGGATCGATTGAGTTTCTTGTGCCTGTTCTGTATCAAGCATACATTACACTAGCCCGCCGCAGATAAAAGCTAGCTTTTAGATTATATCTCAGGTTCCCGATATAGTAGTGGGATAAAAATCCGATGAGTATTTTTACGTGATTTGCGACCAAACAAACAGATAAACAGAAACAATTGTAAAAAAAATGTTTTGCGTTCAGAAATAGGTACCGAAATAGCGTAACAAACTATTTTTTCTCAAATTTACAGACAGTCTGTTACAGTTTTATAATAGCCTTTTGCCCGCGGCTCCACCGCAGTCAAAAGCTAGTTTTAAGGTTGTATCTTAGAATCCCGATATAGTACTTAGTAGAATAAAATATATACCAAGTCTACTCAAGAGCTATTAAACAAACAAAATTTTATGAAAACCCATTCAGAAGCTTTTACATGATGTCCGAACAAATAAACAGATAAAAAAAGTAAAAAAGCGTTTTTCAGTTCTGAGACGCCTAAAATGTCTAACACTCCTCGTTTTTCAAAAATCTTAAACATGCACACCATAGTTCTGTTACCGCTTTATAATAGTATGGATTCTTAGAACCGTGCTGAATTGAATGTACGAGTTATAGAAATCAATATTTTTACTGATATCATCCGGTCACGTATAGGGGGTGTAACATAATATGCAGAATACATTGATCTCTCTTTTATATACCTCAATGGCAGAATACGATATTTTAATTAGTATGTAATGTCTCGAAAATAGATAGATTAGTAAGTTCTACAATTATGTGAATTTAAAAAAAATACTTTTTAACCTTTGACTTAGTATATTTGGGATATTTATAGGTAACCCACGCTGGGTTCTTTTCAAATTTTATTTGTAACTAGCTATTACGGAACCCTTATTTTTCCAAAATAATAATAATAGCTAAGTTACTCTTTATAACTGCCAGTGGCAGTCCCGTTCATCTGTTGTAGAGATTAGTCTGAATAAACAGACTGACAAAACTTTAAATATTGGTATTTAGTTATAGGATAACGTAATATTTTATTTTGAAATAAAACTACGTTTACGGAATCTATCGCGTTTACTTGATTTTACTACTATCCCGACGTTTCGAACACTTTACAGCATTCATGATCACGGGTGGACTTAGATGATAGACGTCCAAGGCTGATATGTTATTTCAACGGTTTCATCTACCCACAGTATATGATTTTACAAAATTTTTGGTTTATTTATTTTAACCCACCTAATATTCGTTTAGAAACACAATTAAAATATTTACTTCAAATTTTTTATGCTTACAATGTATGAGACTTTAAGTTAGTATATTAAAATGAGTATAATACTCCTCTTTAAACTAATTTTTTTTCTGTTTTTATTTAGCACTCAATAATTCTACCATAAACTACCTACCTATATTTTAAATCCGCAACGAAATTTGTTATAATTCTGTCGAGTTCTACCTACCTCATTCCTTACAAATATTTTTAATGGGAAAGTATATAATGTTTGTTACCTACGCTTTCACAACATAATACTCATCGATCATCGTGAAATATTGCGTACGTATAGTTTGAAACCCAGAAATAGGCTTCTTCTTGTCCTTGAAAAACGGTTGGTATAATATGATAGGTTACAATTTTTGCGAAGAGATCATAGGTGCTTAAGTGCACAAATGCTCCAAGCCAAGTGTATTGTGGACATAAAAACAGCGACTGGCAATACTGGCATAACCATAGCTGTGGAGCGATATCAGCATGGCTCAAAGGGGCGTTGTCATGCGTCACCGTTATCGACAAATACATGACTGATTGTATGTTTATTACAAGCCAGCCCGGGCCGACTTGCACGTCCGACATATAAAATATCAACATAAATATATTTACCTACAATGTTTCTATATCTAAAAAAGGTGTAAATCGAGTTAGGATACTTTTTTCCCATTAACAATTGATCAGAAAATCAATTCTGCCCGCGAATATAAAAACTACGTATCACTCTTAAAGTACATTAATTTTATTAGTTTTACGCAAAAATAGCTACCTCACAGCAACCATGCATTTTTCTGGGATAAAAAGTACCTTAGTTTTTTTTTATAGGTACTACCATGGGTGGCAAACAAGCATAGGTACGGCCCACCTGATGGTAAGCGGTTACCGTTGCCTATAGACGCTTGTAACACCCAGAAACATTACTCGCGCGTCGCCATCTCCAAGTATAGGGTTACGGGGTGGATAGGAAGGATAATAAGGAGAGGATAAGTAGGATACTTAGGAGAGTATAGGAAGGATAACAAGGAGAGGATAGAGAAGGGATTTGGGCATGCGGCGCTCTCACTCACACAACGGCAGGAGTAAGTGCGGTTGTTACACGCTGATTTTTTGTGAGGGGTAGCTTCTCCGATCGAGCTGGCCCATTCGTGCTGGGATAAGCAAGGGTTTACCACTAGAAAAACAGCGTAAAAGCATAGCAAATAACTAAATGAGCATAGCAAATAACTAAATGTTGTCACAAACGACGTGAAGACCTACGATTTACTAGTACAGGAGGGTGTCTTACCATGTAAAATATCAGATTAATTGAACACAAAGTGGCCATGTGGGGCCGGCTTTAGAATTGTCCCACCCCTCTCTACCCACGGGAGTCGTAAGAGCCGACTGAGGGAATACCGGGGGAGTGGGCAGCAACACTCCCTCGAGTATTAACAAAGTCCACTGCGATCGCCAACCCACCTGCCAAGCGTGGCGATTACGGCATTATCCCCAATGACGGGACCGCTCGTTGTGTTCCTTGGGGAGGCCTAGGTCCAGCAGTGGACGTTGAAAGGCTGATGGATGAATGAATAGATGAACACAAAGTGCGATAATGTAAAATAGAAAATGAAAGCCACGAGCAGTGTTTAACCTTCTGAATACCGTGCAGACGCTCTGTCGACATAGCTATTAGTCACATTCACTCGGGAGGCCCTCAATTTCGATAACACATTCCTTCACAATGTATTCAGAAAGCACGGATTTAAACCCCGCCCGTGGCTATCATATTTTCTCACTGTATTAATTTATTTGACCATGCATATCGATTGCTTAAAAATATATCAAGATTGTTTATAATTTTTCGACTCAAAAAGGAAGTGTATACCGAAATACCGATGTAGCCGCGAATAATAAATATTGAAAACCAAACTGGTTGCCGTGAATACTCGCTAATAATAACTAGAAAAAACCTACCTGCATAATTTCAATGATATAATACATGAATAAAACATTGCGTTATTGGACTTCTAAGACTATAAATATTACATGAACGCTGGCCAGTGGCCCCTTCATGTAGTGATGTACCTACTAAGACAATTGTAAAACATTAATTCATATTGGGATCAACGTGAGAGGAATTTTCAGAATTTTGGACAAGGCGGCGAGCGTCAACAGACGCCATCTACACAGAAGATAGAGCACGTGTGTGCCAACAAGTGCACTTTCTGTTCCTCTAGTCTCATAGTCCGGTGGGAAAGCATTCCGATACGATCGGAGAAAGATCATACGATGAACTAGCGCTTTACTTGCTTTCAGAGGCACGGGGGTGAAACACCGCTAACTTCCAACTCCGAGTTTCTATTGTTAACTTCTTGACGGAAAAACCCGATAACTTCGGCATTCGGCCGAAGTTCGTTTTTAAATGCCGAACATTTGGTATAAGAAAAAGGTAAGGTTTATACTAAAATTTAGAGAAATCAAATCTGTCATAGCTGCAAAATAAGTCACACATACCACCACTCGAAAGTCATTTAAGCATGGTCAGTTGTTTGTTAAACTATAATTATTATAGATAAATTAAAATCTGTAAATGAATTAGTTTTTTTCGCAATCTAGTAGTCTATGAATCAATACACTCAATAATTTGAAATAAGGTGTCACCCTAACACTGACTGTTTTTTATTGCTTTACGGCATTGTCTTTCATAAAAAATACACACAAAATATGACTTGTTACTCCCAAAAAAGCACACACCGAAGTTCAGCCGAATTTTGTATATTTACCGAATGTTGGGCCGAAGTTCGTATACGGTTAAAATCACATTCGGCCCATCTCTAATAATAATATATTTAGACAATAGACGGACGAACAATTGTACTTTATAAGTTGAATACATTTTCACATTTTATGTAACAAATAGTGATAGAACGTAAACAATAAAGCACGCTTAGCAAATTAATACCTATTCAGTGTTACCTGAAAATACATTGTAGTGAGCAGCTACTGGCGACAAAAATTATAAATTAAAACAAGATCTCAAGAAAATAGGCAAAGATAAATACGGTTTTAAACACAAAGTGAAAAATGTGAAATCGAAAATAACAGTCAGGAGCAGGATTTGAACCTGCATCTTCTGGATACATTCCAGATGCTTTACCAATTCAGCCATCCTGACAATTGCTCCTGACTGCTAACTTCGATAACACATCATACTTAACGTCTTTGGGTGACGCCTGCGCCATCTGTCGGAAGTATTTTCATACATGATACCGACCAGGTAAACTTAATTTTGAAAATACTTCCGACAGATGGCGTAGGCGTCACCCAAAGACGTTAAGTATGATGTGTTATCGAAGTAAGCAGTCAGGAGCAATTGTCAGGATGGCTGAATTGGTAAAGCATCTGGACGGTATCCAGAAGATGCAGGTTCAAATCCTGCTCCTGACTGTTATTTTCGATTTCACATTTTTCACTTTGTGTTTAATGTATAGTGCTAAGCATGTCAAATGCTAAAATATATATAAAAATATCTAAATAAATACGGTTTTTTTTATTACTTTTTAGATATTTATTCGTACCTACTACCAAGTTACCGTAGATAGTACTCGCAATAATCAATTTCTTCTCCACATGCTAACCGTTTAATGAGCGTAATTGTTGTGTATAATGATAAAACAAGAACTAACTATTTAAATGAATAATAAGCTTTTTAGTATAAGCGGTAACTTAACTGAATATTTAACATCGCTATACGCGTCTCGTCAGCGTACTTCTCGTAAACAACGTCACTGATTGTGATAAGGTAAACTAAATAAAGTAAACAATACTAAAATTTCTTAGGTTATAAATATTGAAATCCAATTTTGAACACAAATGAAAACATTTTTTGTAAAGCTATCCTTAATTTCAGATTCGAATACGAAAAGAATTCTTAAGCAACACTAACATATCAAAGAATAATATGTATATGTATACGACAAATCATTTCATTTCGTTAATCTTTCATAACACCATCCCCTTATTTATACTACGTATGCAACTTATTAATATATTTTCTGCTTTAAAGTTATTAAATAATTGTTCTTCTGAAAACCGTTTCGGTGGGACACTTGGGGTGTGTACTCCGAAATTGCTTATGCGCCATTTTACATATTATCATGTACAATACAATGTGCCCTGGTCCACGCGTCCAGTGACAAAAATCTCAGTCTTGACGCTAAGCGTGAGTGGTACAGACTTAAAGTCCCGCCTGCTGGCACCTATTTTGTTGGGTGGAATTTGTTTTCGCTAGTTACTCTTCCATGCGTTTCAAATTCATTAATGGGACGATTTGTATTTACATCCCAGTTGTTTTTTTTTTTGCAGTTAAGTCTCCAAAAATCGATTCACGTACCTTTTTTCCAACCCTTTTAGTAACACCATTGGGCAAAGCAACCTCGTATTTCTAACAATAAGATTGGCAACATTAAATATTGCCTATACAATAATGATGTTGCTAGCGTCTATACTCTATAGGCTACGGTAACCAGTTAAAATCAGGCTATCCATATTGTTTGCCACATATGTACATAGTATAAAAACCAATACATTTTAGTACTTCACGGACAAGACCAATAAAGTTTAATAACCCTATGTTTTGTAGCAAATACTGTTATCAGTTCAGGTGTCAAACGCTCAATGACTCATGTGTATTGGCAAGCTAAATATATAAAATACAGAGTAAACGAGTAAATATTAACATAGGTAGCATTTTAACGTTAAACCATTTTTTTTAATATAACTGACTAGCTTCTACCCGCGAATGCGTCCGCGTGTTATTTAAATTGCTAATAGATTTTACTTTAAGACCCGAAACATTTTTTTTATATCTCTCACTTATATCTGGCCTAGGGCCCTTCAATAAGTAACGATCATATGGAATCCCCGAGGAGCTCTGCAAATGGATCGCCGGCTTCCTCCATGGACCGATCATCAAAGTCAGACAGCTACTGCTCCGATAAAATGGAGGTTAATGCTGGGGTACCACAAGGCTCGGTGCTCTCCCCAACACTGTTCATCCTGCATAGATATCAACGACCGACTATCGATTGAGAGTATACACTGTTATGCGGATGACAGCACAGGTGATACGCGATATACCGGGCGGCCATCAGAAAGTCCCTCGGAACATGCTAGAGGAGAGATGGACCCAAATTGTATCTGAAGTCGGGCGCTATCTAAGGCGAGCCTCAGTATGGTAAGAAAAGAGCTTTGTCCTTTTCAACCCTACGATGACACAGGTTTACGCGTTTACTGCAAAGAAAGACTCATTGGTAGCCGGCCAGTCCAAAAGAGAAACTCTTGCTCTGGGTAAGGTCTCTGAGAGCATTAGGATCCTCGGCACCAACACATCTCGCAGTCCAGTTCGGGAGTCATTTAGAACAAAGGCAAATTGGCGAGCAAAAAACTTAGCTGTTGCTGCCCTGGTGTTGCCAAAGTCCATGAGCGGCGAGCGACATGCGGGCGAGGCCGCGGGCAGAAACTAGTAACTATATGAACACTAGAGAAATGCTTAATAATTTAAGTCTTTACATCTGAGAATATATCACCTCTCAGAATCCTAATATCGACTTATACAGTAAGTATATGTATCCTACTGTTGTGTTCAGTTGGGTGACTGAGAGCGTCAAGCAGACACCATCCCCATCTACATCATCTACAAAACTTTTTTTTTTGTAGTATATATATGTGATAGCAAGTAAATAAATAGGCTAAAATATCCTAAATGTTAATAACCGCGCACTGTATAGGTAGTACAAAATTATAATTAATCTTATCAGAATTAATTACTATGATAATGTTTAAATTAATGTCGTATAATGGAGCTGCGTGTACTTTTACTGTATTGTTTATGGGAACATAATATTTTTAACTAGTGGAATGATTTATTCTCCCCACCCGTTACGGTCCCCTAGACTGCTCACACAAGGGAGTACTTACAAATATTATATAGGTACCTATATTAAAATCAGTTTGTTTCACTGAACTGATAGCTATAAAATTTTGCATACATATAGTCCCTAGCCCAGACAAGCAGCGACTAATCTAGTTGGGCTACAATCCCAAAATAGGACTGACAGAGACTTTTAAAAATCCTCAATTCTATTAGCCTTATTTGTTCAGCACAGACCTTTAAAAAACACTAAATTGGTAAGACCAAATACAATTAACTACTCTCTCACACTGCATGGTTTTATAATAGGGTCAAATAATATATTAAACAATATTTAGCTCTGCAAAAGTTGCATATGGGTTACTTGTTATGTAACTGCAACTTCGTCTACGGGGGTTTATATAGTTATAAGCGTCGCCACGCTAACAGTCGGTTTTACCCTCCCTCTCTACGCATTAGATGTTTCACATCAAAAATAAAACGTTTTAAGAGAAATTGAGATCTCTATGTACGTTAAGTATACTTAGTACTCAATAAAATATATTCACTTACCATTGTCATCTTTAGGATATGTGACGTTGAGTCGAGCAGCAAACTGCACCACTATGCAAGTGACATTAGTCTGGTTTGTGTATGACCAAATGCCTTGGTCTGCAGGCGGCAATGGTCCCGGGGCTGGTGCAGGAGTTGGTGCAGGCGTAGGAGCTGGAGTGGTGGTAGTCGTTGTACTAGTTGTAGTATTTGGAGCTGCACTTGTAGTACTCGGAGTGGTACTAGTTGTAGTACTTGGAGTTGTACTAGTTGTTGTACTTGGAGTTGTACTAGTTGTAGTGCTAGGAGTTGTACTAGTTGTAGTGCTTGGAGTTGTGGTTATCTCTGTTGTAGTGGTTTCAGGTGGCGCCGTAGTAGTGTCTTGAGCAGTCACTTTTGGTACAGAAATAAGGACCGTATCCTGAGGTTTGTTGTCTGCTAGACCTGGAGAAGATGCCTTTTATCAATATTTGTTTTATATCAAACTAAATCAGTGTCTAATTGCCAGTGAATCTATACTATTATAAAGCTGTAACAGAGCTGTGTCTGTGTATTTAAGATATTTGAGAAACATGACTGTATTTAAGCTCTTTAGGCATTTTAGATTTAGATACTGCTAGGTATATGTTTATTCGTTACTATGTCGGGAACCTGAGACATAACCTAAAAACTTATTGCGGCGAGGCCGCCTAGAAAGGCTAGTGTAGAATGTTCGGCATTCAGCCGAAGTTCGGTTTTAAATGCCGAACATTCTGTATAAGAAAAAGGTAAAGTTTATACTTAAGACCTAATAATTTGGAATACTGTGACACCCTTACACTGACTGTTTTTTTATTGTTTTACGATGTTGTCTTTCATAAAAAAATACACACAGAACACGACTTGTTACTCCCGAGAAAGCACACACCGAAGTTCGGCTAAGCTTCGGCCGAATTTTGTATATTTACCGAATGTTCGGCTGAAGTTCGTATTCGGTTAAAATCACATGCGGCCCATCTCTAGTAAGTATACATCCTCAAATCTTACACTTCTTGAATTAAATGATGTGACACTAAAGTAAATGGTAAAGCAACTAGCTATGTGAAAGTTTGACCTGCTTAGCGGTAGATAGGCTTGATAGCCTAGTAAGAATGATGATGACAGCTGGAGAGACCCAGGACAACTCTCCTGATTGTGTGATTTCAGGGCATGGTTGTTTCGGAAACTACCTATGTCACATTGGCCGGGAAGAGTCACTCCATTGTAATCACTGCTCTGAGAACACGGTGCTGCACACCCTAGCGGATTGCCGAGCTTGAGTAGATCAGAGCCATGAATTAGTAGAGGCGGTCAGGGTGAAAAATCATTGCTGAGCATGGTTCAGGCTATGGTACAGAGCAATGGTGGGTGGGATGTCACCAACAATTTTAGTGAGATTTTTGCAAAAGCGGCTGCAGTGATATGATAATGGTCAGTAATCTTCAATTCCACATAATGTACATTTATGCTTCTGAAGAAAGTCTGAAAGCCTGAGGGTAATAGGCCTAGAGCAGTGTCACCCTAGCAGAAGCCAGCCTAAGAAGGCAGCACACATGTTCCAAAAGCTTCTGTCCAAACGGGAGCACTGGGCCCTCCAAATCAGACAGGGTCACCAAATATGTCGGAACACCAAGGCCAGAGTGGAGGAACTCGTGCGGAGAGTACACCTTTGTGGTTAAAGGTGGCTTCAAGGAACACCACACGGTTATAACAGGTATACTGTAGATATTGGGAGTATGGCATAACCTCTTCTTCATCTTAGTAGAGGGGCATCCATTAAGGATTTTGTTGCATAAGAAAAATACAACAAAAGTCAGGATTCTGATAATTATATACAGGGTACAGTTGGGAGAAGTCTCCTCATCCATTATTCTTTAACCAAATCAGAGAGGTTCTCGAAAAAGGTCATGTCCTGTAATTTTTACAATTTGTTATATATGTGGTCCACTATAATTAATCTATGTTTATATAAGATTCAATATGAGAGACTTAAGGCAAAATTTTTTCTTCCAATAAATCCACTGGAAGTTATGAATAACTTTGTGAACAAAGTCTTAACAAAGGTATTAATAATGATTCAAAGTATATTTTTCTATATTTTAAATTGATAATTACAAGTATCTATAAAGGGATAATGTACTTATGTAAATACTTATTATTTACTATTCAACTAATAAAAGAACTGGAAGATTAGAAAGAGAGTTATAACTAGTTTTAACTACTCATGGAAACACACATTCTATAATTACAAGGAAAACCATTATTATTATTAGATATTAACTGTAAAACAATTTTTCAACACGATTGTGGGTACCTACAATTTTCTAGAATCTTACAGAACGTTGGAGCCTTTTAGTCAATAATTGCGCAAATAACGCGCAATCACGACAATAAAGCAGCTGAAGGGTGCATTCAGAGCGACATAACGATAAAAAGCAACAAAGAACAGGTTGCAACAATAGATTCAATGTGGAATACTTACCAAGACAAGAACAACTGCATATTACAGCTAACAACAAATAAAGCCTAAGGCGAGCCATTTTACGTGTATTACGACGAAAAAACTAGTAACGAACAAGAACAGTTCACAAATAAATGTGGTACAATAATAAAAAGATAGTGACGATTCTTGACAAATCAAAGATAATATTCGTCCCCAAGGCTCGACCACAGATTACAATATATATATGTAGGACCCGACTGATGCGAAGAGGGCGAACGAGGAGGGCAAGTAGAGAGCAGAGGGGAAGCAGGGAAACGTCGACATCGACAATCACACGGAATGTCAACTTTATTTTTATTTATTAGGGGCAGTGGATACAAATTAAAAGGAACATTTAAGGGATACCAAACTGCGTCGCCAACTGAGGATAATTTTGGTGCATCTGTATAAAAGTGATGCCAACCATAAAAGTCTTGGTTCAAGTGGTCATTGAAAATGCTTCTAGCATTACAACACTTATTGTCTATACCGAAGAGAAGGAGGATGTTTGGACGACAAACCAATGGTCATATTATTGGTAGTATTTTGTATTCTTTGACAGAATTTTTTGCTACAAACCTAAGGCTATAGCTGAAAATCAGTGCTGTAATTTATTGCAGAAAAAGCTGAGCTTTAGCCTGTTAGCCACACAGAACCTTACCGAGCCTTTTTTTGTTTTTTTTTTTTGTATAGGCGGGAAAAAATGTACCTAACCGCACACCCCGTCACTCGGGGCAACGAACAGGGTCGTGTGGGGCCCTCACCCACTAAAAAAACCCGCCGTGTGCCGTCTCTCCGCCTTTATTGGCGGGCCACTGGAACTGTGTTACATTCCTTCGGTGGTCCGCCGGCGGCAAAACCTTACCGAGCCTAGCAATGCAGTTAGGATTTTAGTTAGTTAAGACTTTAATTTAGAATCTTAGTCTTAGTTTCTGTACTTATACCATTTTGTGTCTATCTACAGATACTCTGTGTGTGCTGATAAACGTTTTCTTTCTTTCTTTCTTTATATGGGGTGAGATAGAGTGGGTTTATTGGATATTGAACAACCGGGTTGGGGAGTTGGCATACTGTTTTATAGCTGTGGAGCAGATAGGGGAACTTATAGCAAGTCTGGGATAAACTGAAGAGTTTCTCTAATTTAGCAAGAACCATCCTTTTTTTTTTTTTTTTTTGTTAAGGCGGGAAAAAATGTTCCTAACCGCACACCCCGTCGTTCGGGGCAACGAACAGGGTAGTGTGGGGCCCTCATCCACTAAAGAAACCCGCCGTGTGCCGTCTCTCCGCCTTTGTTGGCGGGCCACTGGAACTATGTTACATTCCTTCGGTGGTAGCAAGAACCACCCTGGGTTTGAATTTTGGATTGTTTTGAAAAGGAATCTATCTGTAAGGAACTGTGCAGATGCGGAGGCATCTTCAGAGTGGAATCGCCACACTCCACCTGCATTTCATTAATAGGCGATGATTTCATTTCTCCTAGAATAATGCGCAGATATTTGGACTGTATTTTGTCAAATTTATTCAAATTAGATTTGTTACAGGGATTGTGGAGGAATGTGCCATAGTTGCTACGGCTACGGATCAAGGCATTATACAGGAGCTTTTTTGGGGGGCCAGGCTCTTGATAGGGAACGCAGGACATATAATTATGTATTTTTCACATGAAATCTAAATGAAGTGATGGAGGCCGGTCATTCTAGAATCCAACATAAGATCCAAAAATTTTACAAAGTGGGTTTTAAGGGATGGATTCATTCTGTATGTATATACTAATGGAAGGGATCTTTTTGTTTAGTGAAGACAATTGTGGAGCTTTTGGAAGGGGAGAGTGATAGTCCGTGGTCGTACAACCAGTCTTGGAAATATCTCAGGACCAAATTAACTCGGGAGGTGGCTTTTTGTATGGATGATGATGAGACATACAGCACAAGATCATCAGCATACTGCAGAACCTCACAAAAAGAATCCACAGTGCACTCAAGATGTGTGTAGAGATTGTATAGAAGAGGACTTAGCCTTGGGGTAAGCTCCTCCAAACCTTCCTAGGAGGGAGAAAACCAGAACTACTCTTGATAATGACAGATCTTTCCACCAGCATGCTAAGGATAAAGTGAACTAACTTTTCAGAAATTCTCAGCTATGAGAGTTTTCTCCTGAGAACTGGAAGTAGAACTACTATATGTTATAAGCTGCTGTGATATCAAGAAAAACCCCTGCTAGATATTTTTTTTCTTTAAAGGCATATTTATGAATGTTTGTGATTGAATTTAGACTAAAATTAGCTATTAAGTACTTCAGATTATTAAAATTTGTATATTCTTTCATCAGACAGCAATTTCATAAACCCAACAAAAAAGAGGACATAGAATGAGATGTTATCGGAAAACAGTCGATGGAATCGTTCATCATAGTTAAAAATGATTTTTAAATTAAAAATATAGGACTCCGTAAATATAATTCAAAAATTGTTATTGTGGTGAAAGTAGAAGGTCGAAATCGAAAAAATGAATTCTATAAGTAATTCGAAAAAGTTATATTATTATGTTGATGAATTGTTCAACTTACGAAATTATAGGGGCTTTGGGTTAAGAGCACAACAAAGCTGGCGTACCAAAAATGTTTTACGGTTGGTGTCAGTGGCGTAACTATAGGGTGACAGGGCTGGCAAAATACCACAGGCCCCCGACCGACGAGGGCCCCGAACTCGAGAGGCAAGCTCAGAATAAATTTTAACACCTAACTCTTCTGGCGGGAAGTGAAAAAATCTCAGAGTTGTTGGTCAGCCGTCGGAATGAATAAAATAAGGTCTAAAGGTTGGAGATATTATTGAGTAGGTGGTACATTATGGGTAGGCCTTCCTTTGGTACATCTCTTATGAGAAAGCGTCGAGCACAGGAGGAGGAAGTGATGCCTTTTTTTTGTTCCATCCATCCATCCATCAGCCTTTTAACGTCCACTGCTGGACATAGGCCTCCCCAAAGGGGGATAATGCTGTAATCACCATGCTTGCCAGGCAGGTTGGCGATCGCAGTGGATGTTGTTAATACTCGAGGGAGTGCTGCTGCCCACTCCCCCAGTATTCTCTAAGTCGGCTCTTACGACTCCCGTGGGTAGAGAGGGGTGGGACAATTCTAAAGCCGGTCCCACACGGCCTCTTTTTTGTTAAGGCGGTAAAAAATGTAGGTACCTTTACCCAAACGACGGGGTATGTGACCCCGGTTGTTCGGGGCAACGAACAGGGTATTGTGAAGCCCTCACCCAAAAAATTAACCTGTCTTGTGCCGTCTGTCCACTGGAACCATGTTACATTACTTCAGTGGCGCGAGTGATGCCTGTGATGTTGCTAGCGTAGGCTACGCTCGTTTAAGCACAAAATTGTGAAACTAGAGGCAAGTGCCGCATTTGCACTTTGTTACTTACTTACTTACTTACTTATCATCACGCCATTTCCCTTGCAGGGTAGGCAAAGAGAACAGAGTGCCAAGAGGCTCTTTTCTTGCATATATCTATCGCTTTCCTCAACATTCATAACTCTCTTCATACACGCTCGCCGGTTTCGGAGACTCCTGACTCCACCTTCCTTCAATACATGACCAATTTGATCTAGGTAGGTAAGTCTTGGTCTCCCCCTGTACCTACAACCTTCCACTTTCGCATTGTATATCTTCTTAGCCAGTCGCTCATCCGGTATTCTTTCCACATGTCCGAACCATCGGAGCATTCCCTTTCGCATCTTTACACCAATACTCTCTTTCATACCTACTCGCTCTCTTACGTCATTGTTACGAATGCGGTCAGTCAGCCTCACTCCACAGATTCTCCGCAGAGATCGCATTTTGACCGCATTGATTTTACTCTCATGCTCCTTTTTACATACCCAACTGTCGTTTCCATATAATAACGTTGGGACAAGCACTGCATTGTGTATTGCGACACGTGCCTTCTGGCTGAGGTAGTGGCTGCCGAGAAGTTGTCCCAATGCTCCGTTCACTCTATTTCCCGCATTTACTCTTTTCTCTACATCAGTGGTGTACCTTCCATCCCGACTGAATCCACATCAAAGATATACAAATTCATCCACTTGTTCTGGCATACCATTTCTTATTCCTACTCTAACTTCTGGTTCTGGCTTCTTCTCTTTCAAAAACCATTACTTTGGTTTTGCTCACATTCACACGGCCCCTTTTCTTACAATCTTCTGCCATTACATCGACTAGGGTTTGCAGGTCAGTCGCAGACTGCGCTAATAGGACCGCATCGTCTGCATATAGCAGCGAGTTAACCACTGAGTCGCCCATCTGAACTCCCACATTCATTTCATTAAACCTTTGTAGACAGTCTGGCTGATAGAACACAGCCCTGTTTAACGCCGATATTGACATCAAACCAGGGTGACATTCCATCATCCAGCCGCACACAAGCTCTGCAGTCCATGTAGTTGGGCTGCACCGCTTGTAGCAGTCTTCCGTTAATACCATACTCCGGCAAAATGTCCCAAAGTTCCTTTCGTCCAACAGTGTCAAATGCTTTCTCCAAATCCACAAAATTGCAGAACCCTCTGGTCTACAGCCAGCTGCTTCTCCACAGTGTTGCGCAGAGAAAACACTTGATCCATGCATCCTCGTCCACACCTGAAACCTCCTCGTGCCTCACACAAAAATTCATCAGACACCATCCTCATTCTCCTTTCAATAATCTTACCATGTACTTTGGCTGCCAAACTGGTCAAGCTTATGGCTCTGTAGTTTGCAGTCATAACGTGAACCCTTGTTTTTAAAAAAGGGCACGATGACTGCGCTTCTCCAGTCCTTGAGAACCATTCCTGAGCTCCAACAAAAATTGAGAAGCATCAGGAAAGATTCCCAGACACATGAGCCTCCAAGCTTGATCATCTCGGCAGACACCATATCAATACCCGCTGCCTTACCATTTTTCAAACATCTAATCGCCCATTCAACTTCATCCATGCTAATGTCATCAGAGGATGCCGGTACCGAATGCTGATCTGTTAGACCACATGTGGCACCAGCATCACCCTGAAAATCCGCATACATATCTCCAAAATATTCACTCCATCGGCTTAACACATCTTGTGTTTGCGTAAGAATGTCTCCACCTTTATTCATTCTGAAAGCTGACCAACCACTCCGAGATTTCTTCACCTCCCTCCAGAAAAGTTTGGTGTTGCTCTCGAAGTTTTTGGTCAGCCTTTCTTCTGCAATCATATTTGCTCTATCACGCTTCTCTTTCACTACGGCTTTGGTGTCATTCTTACGTTGCCGGTATATTTCTTTCTTCTGTTCTTTCATACTTGCACTCAGGTTCAAAGAAGATACATAGTCCAGCCACGCTTTCTTCTTTTGGTCTACGGAAGCTGCTACTTCCGTATCCCACCATGCATCACCTTTCACTTTCCTATGCTTCTTTGAGCATTCACATACTTCTTTCGCTGTATACTATACATACTATCTTTCAATACTCTCCAGCATTCTTCTATGTCAGATCCCGGCTGACTTGCCATTGTCAGCCGTTCACGGACACCGTCTACATACTTTGCTCTTACACTCTCTTCTTGCAACTTTTCAATCTTTATTCTTTCAAGCCCTCCGAAGTGGACACGCTCTCGCCAGTGTCTCCACTTTCTGAACAGACCACTAAATCTTGCAATAACGAGATAGTGGTCCGTGTCGACAGTGGGACCCCTGTAGGCTCTTGTATCCAGAATTTTACTTCGGAGGCGACTGTCTACCAGAATTAAATCTATCATACTTCTCTGTTCATTCCTTCTCCATGTATACATATGGATGTCCTTATGTTGAAAAAATGTGTTTGACACAATAACGTTTCTCTCCATATGGATGGAACTGGTCGTCTGTGATGTTGGGATGCTTGCTTGCGGTAGTATTTAAACTCGATATATCCAGTAATGCAACTTTAATAAGTAAAAATATTAATTTAGGTACAATAGACGTGTGGTTGTACAGTCGGCCATGATAGTATTGTAGTGGGGGACGCCCCCGCGGGCGCCTACGGAAACAGGTCGACGTGTGCGTATGTGTGTGAGACACATATATGCGAGGCGTTAACACCATACATACATCCGCAATGAGCCTACCTACATCATTCACTCTCTTATCACCAAATGAACCAAGCACGTCCTCGAAGTCTGGACGCTTGGTCCCAACCCATCCGTTCAAGTCTCCGCATATGATCACGCGTTCACTAGCTTTTGCCAAATCCAGAACTTCCCCAACATTATCCCAGAACTTCTCTAGATCCGATGCCACCGAAGAGCTTACGGGAGCATAAGCTGCGACCATGAAGACCCTGGTGACACCTAATTTTATTCGGACCCATAGAAGTCTGGGATCAAACATTCCGTAGTCTTTCACACCTGAGGCCAAGCGAGCGGACAGCAACACCCCCACTCCCATGTTGGCCCGATCGCTCTGCGGTACACCAGAGCACAGAGCTAACCCGCCACCAGGAAGATCACAGGCGTCACTACCCTTTCGCTTGGTCTCTGTTACACAGAGCACATCAAGCTGTCTGTCCGACATGACGGTTACCAGCTCGTGTGACTTACCTTCCACACCACCTCTTACATTCCACGTGCCTACTCAACACTCTGCTCCCCTCGAGTCGCCAAACTTGGCCAAGCGTGATGGGTGGCGGCCCCCATTGCCGCATCTGCCGTTGTTCGTACCGACGGGGGCGGGTCAGTACGCGTCGCCTCTGGGGCACGCCCTAACCCACACTGCGGTACGCATTCGAGCCGGATTGAAGCCTGTGGATTACAGGCTGGCAGGGATCGCGACGAGCACGCTCGGGACTATGATCACCCATTTTGTTATTGTATAAAATACAATATGCACTGGTGTAGTTGATCGAAGATTCTCCTAAACCATAATGAGCCAGCGTGGTGCAATTCGACCAATGAAATACCGCTCACTCTGAGAAAAGATTCGTAGGTACCTACACAAAATTGGATTGGCAGAAAGAGGGTTTTTCCCCATTATCCATCATTACCTATCTAATTCATAAGCTATCAACAGAGGTGCCATATGTACGGATTTGTTCGTTTAAGTACGGAATTTGGAGTATTTTGTACAGATAAAAATTGCGTACAAAAATGTGAATGTGATGTTGCTAAGCATGTCAAATGCTAAAAATATATATAAAAATGTTTATATATTTATAGGGTTTGCGTCATTATTAGGTAAAATCTTAATTGTAAAATTAAGTTTACCTGGTCGGTATAATGTATGAAAATACTTCCGACAGATGGTGCAGGCGTCACCCAAAGACGTTAAGTATGAATGTGTTATCGAAATTAGCAGTCAGGAGCAAGGGTCACGATGGCTGGATTGGCAAAGCATCTGGACGGTATCCAGGAGATGCAGGTTCGAATCCTGCTCGTGACTGTTATTTTCGATTTCACATTTTTCACTTTGTGTTTAATGTACGGATATGTGTTCGGATTTCCAATAATACGTATAAAACGTACACGTTTTCAATTACAACACGCAAAATTCCCTAAAACCACAGTTTAGAATATATTATCGGCCAAAACCGATTCACCGGTCAATATTTTTTCGCTCTCGACATCCCAATAAAGAATTGTATTAAAAAAATAAAGAACGTACGTAATTGTCTATGACGAGGAATTACCGTATAATCTTTCCACTATGACTGACTGACAAAGATGGCAATGGCATATTACTTTACATGGTTGATGGTTGACGTTGATTACCTCATTACTTTCCGTATATACAAAAGTACTTTGTGCCTCATTACAGTATTGAACACAGAACATTTTTACTCTACGAGGTAGTGAATGAAACAGACAAATATATTACGCTTTATTGTATTTGTAATAATGGAGAATGATATTAACAAAAATTCTTTGCTCAATTGCGCAATAACCTCATAGTAAGAAACTGTTTCTTTTATACTATAAGTTTCCTTAGTCTGTGCGCAATACGCATTGTTTATTTCCATTTTTCTGGTTATACCATCAGGTTATACCCGTTATACCGCCTTTCTCTTTGGTTTTTGAACTTGTAACGTTGAGTATTTTTGTGGATTATTTGTGTTGGAGTGCCCACTTTATTTATGTAATTATGAGTGGAGATACAAAGAAAGCACGTAGAATGCAACGTTTTAACGAAGAATGGTTTCATTTCGTATGTAGTTTTAGATTTATTACACATAGGTACGGATTTTGTACGGATTTTGCTGTCGGTTGTACAGATTTTTAGTTCCTACAGTATGGCAACACTGCCTATCAATAAGAAAGACATGTCTATTGGTAGGAATTGGCACCGCCTTTAATTTTTATCATCGTAGACTTTACGTAGACATTGAACGACAGGTTGTGCAGTCAGATAGGTAAAAATTTACACTAACTGGCAATAAATATCGCACATCAACTTTTGGAAAAAGACAACCGGCTAATTTCGGCTTCGTAGAGCGTTATCTCTATCGCACGAAACACTAACAGTCCGGTATCAATTATGACGTTTTTTATAATTGAATAAAATACACAATTTTTTTCTATAAGTGCTTTAGGTTGTGGAAATATAAAATAAAAAATCCTGTTTATATCATTATTACGTTTTTTTAAGTTACAGAAGTAGTATATAATATATATACATAATAAACACGATTATACCTATTATTAAAATGACCAATTCTAATAAAAAAATTCATCATCTAAATTATCAATCCCGTCCATTTCACTACACAGATGTGCTCTCAATGAGATCAATATCACTGTCACTCTCAGCCGTATTTATCACAAGTTTATCAGTGTAATTGTCAAAATCGTGTTTAATTCTTCGATATTCATCCTCACATTTGATTGCATGATCGCAAACCTTTTTCCATTCTTCAGCCCCGGTCATGTTTACTTTTTCTGTCAATAATTTTGAGACCATATATTTTCAATTGGATTAAAATCAGGATGATATGGTGGCAATCGCCCATGTTCGGCAAGTATCTTGTCCACGGAAAACTCTGTAAACCTCTCCTTGCTCTGACATATAATATCGAAAATCTGAGGTTTCGTCAATTTTGGGTCAACTGGAATTTCATGTCTGTTTAACCATTAAACACAAAGTGAAAAAAATCCTGCTTCTGACTGTTATTTTCGATTTCACATTTTTCACTTTGTGTTTAATGTATAGTGCTAAGCATGTCAAATGTTAAAAATATATATAAAAATATCTAAATATCTGTTTAACCAGTTGATCATTTCCTATTTAATAGTGTTTTAATTGGGGTGTCTTTCAACAAATTTTTTGTCTATAACTAGAACAGAATCACTAGGTATATTGGGGATTAATTGATTAACCAGCCATTTCTCGTAGTTCTCGTTATTCATTTCTTTGTGATAATCTCCTGTAGTGTCCATGGATTTATACATTAAAAAGGCTCCTGGTGCAAAGCCTTTTTCGTTCCCCGCATGAACAATTATCGAACGTTGACCTTTTGAAATTGCCCTTTTTACTCCTTTTTTCTTATCATCACTGCAAGTTTTTCCTGTGTGGGATGTATGTATGTAATCAAAGTATGTATCCATATATATTATATTTTTACCTATTTCACAAAATTTACGTATTTTGTAGAGGTATTCAATTCGTTTGAGACTTACATCGTGCTTTTCCATGAGGACTTTTCGATTATCTTCCATTTTAGTGAACCGAAATCCCATCTTATGAAGTATTTTTCTCAACGTCTTTTCAGACCCATTGTAATTAATAGCTTCTGATAATTTAGCTTTTAATGATTTTACTGTGGGCAGTTCATTAAATCGTAAGTGAAAATCGTACACCATTCTTCGAACAACATCATAATCAA
This sequence comes from Leucoma salicis, assembly GCA_948253155.1. NCBI lineage: Eukaryota > Metazoa > Arthropoda > Insecta > Lepidoptera > Erebidae > Leucoma > Leucoma salicis. The sequence continues at coordinate 29,147,343 of OX411806.1, read as the reverse complement.
AATTGTCCATATCTAAACGAAATTGCTTTTTTGGTCTCCCTTTTTTCGAAAAGCTGAACATAATTGCAGTGGAAGGTGTTTCAGTACTAACTTCATTTAATATATTGTTCAAAGTTCTTCTTGAAATTCCAGTGGCATTTGCAACTCGCTCTTGAACCTTCTTAAAATAATTACTTTCATTATCATTTGTTTTAAATCTATTGGCTTCGTTTACAAAATATTTATAAACATTGTAGATAATTTCGCGTAACTGACCTCGTAAAGGATTACCTCTTTTTCCTAAAGATGCCATCAAACAATTTTAAATTATTTTAAGTTGGGTGTTTTAACTGCACACTGACTGAAGTAATGTAACATAGTTCCAGTTTCCCGACAATAAAGGCGGAGAGACGACACACGGAGGGTTTATTTAGTGGGTAAGGGCCTCACACTACCCTGTTCCCTGTGTGGCCCCGAACGACTGGGTGTGCGGTTAGGAACATTTATTCCCGCCTTAAAAAAAAAAGTTAGGTATATGACTGCACAACCCGCAGTAATAAAAAAGGATAATCAAAACGGGCTTCAGTTTTAATTGAATATTTTATTTACAGCTCACGGATTACACGTTCACATAGACGTAAATGCAACACATTTTACGAATAAATAAAAATTAAACAGATTTTTATATTTGTTTCACACAAAACAATAATATTAGGTACTTAAGTACTTAAAATTTAAACTTAATTATTTATACAACTTACAAATTTTGATTAGTGTTAGCAGTGTATATTTTTTATAGAAATACCTACTATGTACGAATACCAGAGGTAGATTTTTGACAAGTAACAGAAAAGACCAGTAATAAAAATCAATATTGGAATTCGTACCTAGGTACAACGTTTGGCCTTAGATACTGACGAGTGTACTAGCCACAAAGTACATTAAATATACGGAGAGTACTAGCTGACTCGACTGCTAGAATAGAGATTTACGGCTATCTATTTTTTAATCTAAACACATTTTTATTATTAATAGAGTATGTAGAGCAATATTATACATTTCTGCCCGGTTGCCAATTGAAATGGCAGCCGCAGCAAGTACCTATTTTTTATATTTTGTTTTGTATTACTCAACTCCCACATAGGCAACCTGTGCCACTATGTAGAACTTAGACAAAGTACCTAATATTTAGATATTTATATATATATATATATTTTTAGCACTTGACATGCTTAGCACTATACATTAAACACAAAGTCACCCAAAGACGTTAAGGATGAATGTGTTATCGGAATTAGCAGTCAGGAGCAATTGTCACGATGGCTGTATTGGCAAAGCATCTGGACGGTATCCAGGAGATTGCAGGTTCAAATCGTGCTCGTGACTGTTATTTTCGATTTCACATTTTTCACTTTGTGTTTAATGCAAAGTAGGTACCTAATCTAAGATGTAGAAATAAATAGCTTTGATTTGATATAGATTTATTATAAAGACACGCAACGAACGCCACATTCAACGAAGTATTTACACTTGGCTGTTTATAGGTACCAATGAGAAATCGAACTATTTAACTTCTTTGCATTATTAAGTAGTAAAAGTACTTGGCGCCATATTTTGATTGACAACCAACCAAACACTCCTCTATTTAAAATAGGAGTTGATTAAAAAACAGATTTGCGTAAAAATCTTAGGACACACATAATAACCTAAGATTGCCAATCCGCACTTCTCACATATAGGTACTTAGAGGGAAATTTGAATCCCAGAACCACGATGTGAATATTCCGAAAAATTCTGAACACAAATTCAACACGTGTTCCGCCTCTTGACGAGGTATCCTGAGTACCGCGTGGCTCATTTTGCAGAAAATTGCACGTGGGGGTTCTGGGGCTCCTACCACATCACATAATTGCATCACATCGGTGAGTTCTTTTTCGTTATCGTGCATGCAACTTCTATTATCACATTCCCCGCTATCTGTGAGAAGTGCGGATTGGCAATAAGTGTCGCCTCATTCAACTAATGATCCTTAGTAACAAGGTGCTTGCAAATAATTAGATCTTGTCATATAGATATCTATTTGATATAAACTAAACAGTAAACACGTTATTATTCCAATAAAAGAGCATATAAATACTATCTTATAATATTAACCACTTAAATTACATATTTATAATTGTAAGCATTAACTTATTTCAACCACGAGAATAAATAATTTCTATGACACAATTATAAAAGTATATATTAGGTAGTACGACACATCAAATCTAACATTAATAATTGAACTCTGTTATAGCTAAATACTATTCTATTATTTTTATTAGATCGCGCCTTTTTCTTCTACTTAGGGGCTTAAGTAGCTTGTCAAAAAAATTCATAGGATTTTTCCTTCAGAAAGAAGCGATAGAAGCAATAGTTTCACTCTTTAATAGTGTAAAAGTAATTTATAATAATATATGGATTAAATGTGGATTGATTAGCTCTAAACTAACTCTTTCGTAAATAAAGACTATAACAGAACCCTCGCTGCAGCTTTATTCACCTGTGCATAGAGATAAAAAGACCAAAAAATATTGTTTTTGGATATAGAACAAGAGAATGGCAAATAAATATTAACCTTTGTAAAATAAATCTATGGACCAGTATTTTGAAATGGTCTTTGTAGCGTTCTGTTGGGTAGGTTTTTATCTGCAGGCAATAAAAGGTATGAATAAATGTCAAATTAAGTACAGCTAATAATTACCCAATGAAAAAAAAATACGTAGGTACCTATAATATTGTGGTTATAGTTAAAACACATAAGCCTAAGTAGATACATATCTTGATATTGGATTTTGGGACCGGATTTGAACGGCTCACTTAACGACCTGCCAAAAAGCCTCAATAATTTGTTGATTGAAGCTGATCGACTATTGTTATAACTCAATATTTTGTAACAACGGCGATGCAGGGCTGTATTTTTTTTTATAAGTAGCAGTGTTGCCATCCTAATCTATGTACAACTCAAATCGGGCACGTCCTACGCGGCTACCGTGATAGTAGTGAATATCCCGAGTCCAAATTCGACATTCGACGTTGATTAGCACGCCACCTGGAACAGAGAACAGATTATCATCTTCATTCAATATTAACCAAATGTTGAGGTCAATATGGCCAGCGCGTCAAGCCATGTCCACGAGATAGGGTAGTTTAGCCGGTTTTCGTCCACTTAGCGGAGTTGCCAGCTTAAGGGCTTAAAACGTATATGTTCTACTTGCCCAGCTCTAATAAACCAATTTTATATTGGAAGCTAATATAGTCTATTTTAGGTTTATATGTAACAAATAATTATAGTCAACATGTTTTTTATATAAAATGTTTTTTTCGTATTGAAACTATCGTGAGATTGATACATATTAGAAATATATCACCGGCAATAACTCACGTTGAGGATCGATTTAGTCGACCCGGGTTTCGAGCATATTCGATGCTCATCATCAGGGCGAGCGCGCAGCGGTGTCAACGAGTTCCCGGCGGGCACTGCGGCTAGCGTAGCGCGCAGCTCGGCTTGACACTTGTGCGGGCGGCGGCGGGGCGCTGCGTGGAGATGGTGCATGCTCGTCGCTGCCGATGTCAGCCGATGAGGCCCGATTTCGATTGGGAGTGGATGGTGGTGTTGTCACTTCGTCGGTTCTTTGATCGGCAGGCGTAGGTTCGCACACCACACTGACCGTGTCGCCTTCCATACCCACGGATGTGTGAATACTCGAGGTAGTATTAAGGACTGGTATCCAGGCTGACGAGAGCTTCCATCCACCATCTCTGTTGAAAGTTGCATGTCGGTTGATCTCTATTGCTTCCCGTATCTTGCGAGGGACAAAGATATTAACAAAAATTCTTTGCTCAATTGCGCAATAACCTCATAGTAAGAAACTGTTTCTTTTATACTATAAGTTTCCTTAGTCTGTGCGCAATACGCATTGTTTATTTCCATTTTTCTGGTTATACCATCAGGTTATACCCGTTATACCGCCTTTCTCTTTGGTTTTTGAACTTGTAACGTTGAGTATTTTTGTGGATTATTTGTGTTGGAGTGCCCACTTTATTTATGTAATTATGAGTGGAGATACAAAGAAAGCACGTAGAATGCAACGTTTTAACGAAGAATGGTTTCATTTCGTATGTAGTTTTAGATTTATTACACATAGGTACGGATTTTGTACGGATTTTGCTGTCGGTTGTACAGATTTTTAGTTCCTACAGTATGGCAACACTGCCTATCAATAAGAAAGACATGTCTATTGGTAGGAATTGGCACCGCCTTTAATTTTTATCATCGTAGACTTTACGTAGACATTGAACGACAGGTTGTGCAGTCAGATAGGTAAAAATTTACACTAACTGGCAATAAATATCGCACATCAACTTTTGGAAAAAGACAACCGGCTAATTTCGGCTTCGTAGAGCGTTATCTCTATCGCACGAAACACTAACAGTCCGGTATCAATTATGACGTTTTTTATAATTGAATAAAATACACAATTTTTTTCTATAAGTGCTTTAGGTTGTGGAAATATAAAATAAAAAATCCTGTTTATATCATTATTACGTTTTTTTAAGTTACAGAAGTAGTATATAATATATATACATAATAAACACGATTATACCTATTATTAAAATGACCAATTCTAATAAAAAAATTCATCATCTAAATTATCAATCCCGTCCATTTCACTACACAGATGTGCTCTCAATGAGATCAATATCACTGTCACTCTCAGCCGTATTTATCACAAGTTTATCAGTGTAATTGTCAAAATCGTGTTTAATTCTTCGATATTCATCCTCACATTTGATTGCATGATCGCAAACCTTTTTCCATTCTTCAGCCCCGGTCATGTTTACTTTTTCTGTCAATAATTTTTTTACTGTAGTTAAACTCATAACCACGTTTCTAGCGGCTATATAACCTTTCGTTGAGACCATATATTTTCAATTGGATTAAAATCAGGATGATATGGTGGCAATCGCCCATGTTCGGCAAGTATCTTGTCCACGGAAAACTCTGTAAACCTCTCCTTGCTCTGACATATAATATCGAAAATCTGAGGTTTCGTCAATTTTGGGTCAACTGGAATTTCATGTCTGTTTAACCAGTTGATCATTTCCTATTTAATAGTGTTTTAATTGGGGTGTCTTTCAACAAATTTTTTGTCTATAACTAGAACAGAATCACTAGGTATATTGGGGATTAATTGATTAACCAGCCATTTCTCGTAGTTCTCGTTATTCATTTCTTTGTGATAATCTCCTGTAGTGTCCATGGATTTATACATTAAAAAGGCTCCTGGTGCAAAGCCTTTTTCGTTCCCCGCATGAACAATTATCGAACGTTGACCTTTTGAAATTGCCCTTTTTACTCCTTTTTTCTTATCATCACTGCAAGTTTTTCCTGTGTGGGATGTATGTATGTAATCAAAGTATGTATCCATATATATTATATTTTTACCTATTTCACAAAATTTACGTATTTTGTAGAGGTATTCAATTCGTTTGAGACTTACATCGTGCTTTTCCATGAGGACTTTTCGATTATCTTCCATTTTAGTGAACCGAAATCCCATCTTATGAAGTATTTTTCTCAACGTCTTTTCAGACCCATTGTAATTAATAGCTTCTGATAATTTAGCTTTTAATGATTTTACTGTGGGCAGTTCATTAAATCGTAAGTGAAAATCGTACACCATTCTTCGAACAACATCATAATCAAAATTGTCCATATCTAAACGAAATTGCTTTTTTGGTCTCCCTTTTTTCGAAAAGCTGAACATAATTGCAGTGGAAGGTGTTTCAGTACTAACTTCATTTAATATATTGTTCAAAGTTCTTCTTGAAATTCCAGTGGCATTTGCAACTCGCTCTTGAACCTTCTTAAAATAATTACTTTCATTATCATTTGTTTTAAATCTATTGGCTTCGTTTACAAAATATTTATAAACATTGTAGATAATTTCGCGTAACTGACCTCGTAAAGGATTACCTCTTTTTCCTAAAGATGCCATCAAACAATTTTAAATTATTTTAAGTTGGGTGTTTTAACTGCACACTGACTGAAGTAATGTAACATAGTTCCAGTTTCCCGACAATAAAGGCGGAGAGACGACACACGGAGGGTTTATTTAGTGGGTAAGGGCCCCACACTACCCTGTTCCCTGTGTGGCCCCGAACGACTGGGTGTGCGGTTAGGAACATTTATTCCCGCCTTAACAAAAAAAGGTAGGTATATGACTGCACAACCCGCAGTAATAAAAAAGGATAATCAAAACAGGCTTCAGTTTTAATTGAATATTTTATTCACAGCTCACGGATTACACGTTCACGTAGACGTAAATGCAACACATTTTACGAATAAATAAAAATTAAACAGATTTTTATATTTGTTTCACACAAAACAATAATATTAGGTACTTAAGTACTTAAAATTTAAACTTAATTATTTATACAACTTACAAATTTTGATTAGTGTTAGTAGTGTATATTTTTTATAGAAATACCTACTATGTACGAATACCAGAGGTAGATTTTTGACAAGTAACAGAAAAGACCAGTAATAAAAATCAATATTGGAATTCGTACCTAGGTACAACGTTTGGCCTTAGATACTGACGAGTGTACTAGCCACAAAGTACATTAAATATACGGAGAGTACTAGCTGACTCGACTGCTAGAATAGAGATTTACGGCTATCTATTTTTTAATCTAAACACATTTTTATTATTAATAGAGTATGTAGAGCAATATTATACATTTCTGCCCGGTTGCCAATTGAAATGGCAGCCGCAGCAAGTACCTATTTTTTATATTTTGTTTTGTATTACTCAACTCCCACATAGGCAACCTGTGCCACTATGTAGAACTTAGACAAAGTACCTAATATTTAGATATTTATATATATATATATATTTTTAGCACTTGACATGCTTAGCACTATACATTAAACACAAAGTCACCCAAAGACGTTAAGGATGAATGTGTTATCGGAATTAGCAGTCAGGAGCAATTGTCACGATGGCTGTATTGGCAAAGCATCTGGACGGTATCCAGGAGATTGCAGGTTCAAATCGTGCTCGTGACTGTTATTTTCGATTTCACATTTTTCACTTTGTGTTTAATGCAAAGTAGGTACCTAATCTAAGATGTAGAAATAAATAGCTTTGATTTGATATAGATTTATTATAAAGACACGCAACGAACGCCACATTCAACGAAGTATTTACACTTGGCTGTTTATAGGTACCAATGAGAAATCGAACTATTTAACTTCTTTGCATTATTAAGTAGTAAAAGTACTTGGCGCCATATTTTGATTGACAACCAACCAAACACTCCTCTATTTAAAATAGGAGTTGATTAAAAAACAGATTTGCGTAAAAATCTTAGCACACACATAATAACCTAAGATTGCCAATCCGCACTTCTCACATATAGGTACTTAGAGGGAAATTTGAATCCCAGAACCACGACGTGAATATTCCGAAAAAATCCGAACACAAATTCAACACGTGTTCCGCCTCTTGACGAGGTATCCTGAGTACCGCGTGGCTCATTTTGCAGAAAATTACACGTGGGGGTTCTGGGGCTCCTACCACATCACATAATTGCATCACATCGGTGAGTTCTTTTTCGTTATCGTGCATGCAACTGCTATTATCACATTCCCCGCTATCTGTGAGAAGTGCGGATAGGCAATAAGTTTAGTGTCGCCTCATTCAACTAATGATCCTTAGTAACAAGGTGCTTGCAAATAATTAGATCTTGTCATATAGATATCTATTTGATATAAACTAAACAGTAAACACGTTATTATTCCAATAAAAGAGCATATAAATACTATCTTATAATATTAACCACTTAAATTACATATTTATAATTGTAAGCATTAACTTATTTCAACCACGAGAATAAATTATTTCTATGACACAATTATAAAAGTATATATTAGGTAGTACGACACATCAAATCTAACATTAATAATTGAACTCTGTTATAGCTAAATACTATTCTATTCTTTTTATTAGATCGCGCCTTTTTCTTCTACCTAGGGGCTTAAGTAGCTTGTCAAAAAAATTCATAGGATTTTTCCTTTAGAAAGAAGCGATAGAAGCAATAGTTTCACTCTTTAATAGCGTAAAAGTAATTTATAATAATATATGGATTAAAAGTGGATTGATTAGCTCTAAACTAACTCTTTCGTAAATAAAGACTATAACAGAACCCTCGCTGCAGCTTTATTCACCTGTGCATAGAGATAAAAAGACCAAAAAATATTGTTTTTGGATATAGAACAAGAGAATGGCAAATAAATATTAACCTTTGTAAAATAAATCTATGGACCAGTATTTTGAAATGGTCTTTGTAGCGTTCTGTTGGGTAGGTTTTTATCTGCAGGCAATAAAAGGTATGAATAAATCTCAAATTAAGTACAGCTAATAATTACCCAATGAAAAAAAATACGTAGGTACCTATAATATTGTGGTTATAGTTAAAACACATAAGCCTAAGTAGATACATATCTTGATATTGGATTTTGGGACCGGATTTGAACGGCTCACTTAACGACCTGCCAAAAAGCCTCAATAATTTGTTGATTGAAACTGATCGACTATTGTTATAACTCAATATTTTGTAACAACGGCGATGCAGGGCTGTATTTTTTTTTATAAGTAGCAGTGTTGCCATCCTAATCTATGTACAACTCAAATCGGGCACGTCCTACGCGGCTACCGTGATAGTAGTGAATATCCCGAGTCCAAATTCGACATTCGACGTTGATTAGCACGCCACCTGGAACAAAGAACAGATTATCATCTTCATTCAATATTAACCAAATGTCGAGGTCAATATGGCCAGCGCGACAAGCCATGACCACGAGATAGGGTAGTTTAGCCGGTTTTCGTCCACTTAGCGGAGTTGCCAGCTTAAGGGCTTAAAAAGTATATGTTCTACTTGCCCAGCTCTAATAAACCAATTTTATATTGGAAGCTAATATAGTCTATTTTAGGTTTATATGTAACAAATAATTATAGTCAACATGTTTTTTATATAAAATGTTTTAGTGAAAAGTACCGATTTCGTTAGTTTTTGTCCAAAAATCTTAGTTTTCGACCTTGTATAGGCCAGTTTTCGTCCACGGTGTTTAAAGAGAATACATAGATGTACCCTACTTGCTAAATTAAAATTCAGTGTTCCAATCATATTTTTTAATCAACTTCAAATGCTTCCCAATGCGTTTTAATAGAATAACATAAAAAAGTAATATAAATAATAAATACAGAACAAATTATTTGTGAATGAGGAAAACGATAACTTTAGTGCGAGCGGGAATCGAATCCTGCATCCGTTCCAATCCGGGGAAGTGCTCTGAGCAACTGAGTTACCACACTGACCTTTCCGCCATACCCGTGTCCGTGTGGTGACGGACTAAGAATACAAATGTCACCACCCCATTCTTTCCCACGGGTGTTGTATGAGGCGACTAAGGGAAGTAAGCAATTATCATCCATTGCACGACTGGTGGTAGGGTTGGATACCAAGTGGGAGTGCTCACTTGGTATCTGGCCCAAGCGGGTTGGTACCACCATCTCCCGAGTGACCGGTCATGAAGCACATCATTGCGTTTTGGCTGTAGCAGGAGATAGCCGTTTATATTTCATTTCATATCTGTGAAATGAATTGGTGAGCAGCGGCTTGACAATACTCTCGATAAGTCGAGTCCATGGGCGACGGTTACCATTTACCATCAGATGGACCATGGCTCGTCTGCCACTACATGCAATAAAAAAATTACCCAATCTCCTCATCACATTTGTCTTTACAACCAATGGTACGCAGTACGCAGACGCAGGTTCGATTCCCGCTCGCACTAAAGTTCTCTTTTTTCTCATTCAAATAATTTGTACTTTAAAGTAGCTGAGCGTGTCAAGTGCTAAAATACAGATCATAATATAAATACAATCTGCAGGTTTAAAGATAATAATTAAAACTGTTTATTTATTAAAACTTCTTTTTAGAAAACCTGAATTAATGATTTTGTGTTTTAATACAAGTATAATATTTGTTTGTAATAGACGTAAACTAAATACTTACCCAGTATTAATTTTCGTCTACTCACATTAAAGTAGGTATATGGACGGAAACTTAGAGCAATTTTTAGCACATTTTTTAGTTTTGTCCACAATATCATTTATGTTTTATGCTTGCAATACTGCTAAATTAGCGTACGATCACTAAATATCAGACTAAATAACTATCAAAGATCATTCCATAAAGATTTCAACAGAATTTCTTAGTATTCCTTTTTTTAAACGACTAATCAAACTCTATTTTTGTGTTTTCGTCCAGGCGGACGAAAACTGAATGTTTTGTGAAATAGGTAATTCAGTTATTGTCCGCCTAGATTTTGTAAGTAATTCGTTAAATGATTACGAAACACACATTTTAATGTGTTCTTTATGTATCAACTTAGTTATTAATACCCTAAACATAAGAAATACAATCTTAAAACAATAAAAAGAAATCTGCGCAGTTAGCTTGCACCACTATTTTTCAAACTTTTATGTGACGTTTTCGTAGCTTAGAAGTAAGCCGCCAGACTCAAGAAGCTTTTATTCGAGTTTTGACTTGTTAAAAACTATTCTAAGTTGGTAGACGTGCAGATTTGATATTAAGGTAGGCAACGAGTCCAAATTTGCGTGCTTTACTATTTTTCTGATGCTAATCCACGTAAATGTTTCACGAGGCGCGCGCTACTGGACAAAAACAGGAGCTGGACGGGAAACCGGCTAAATGACCCTATATTGCGAAAACAATTAATTTAGATTATAATTTAATTTTCTTTAAATTTTGACCTATTTTTTAAACTCCATACCATGCTTGACGAGATTACCTATCCAGGTATGCAATCCTCGTCAAGCCGCTCACGGACCACTAAAGAAAAAATGTTAAATTAATAAATATTCACGGACATTTTTCACAGAACGTCCTCTGGTCCCAAACTAAGCTTAACGCTTGTGCTATGGGTACCAGATTACGGATATAATACACGTATTACTTATTTTTTAAATACATACATATAATAGATAGAAAACACCCAGACGCAGTACAAATATCTGTGTTCATCACGCAAATAATTGTACTGAGTGGGAATCGAACCCACGACTTGTTGCACGGAAGTCGGTTACACAACCGACTACGCCACGAGGCTCGCTGCTGGTTCAATAAAATAATACTTACGACGAGGATTTTCAAAGTACACCGCTATCAAGGGCCCAGGAATTTCGTCAGGTAGGTTCCTTGTAGCGTATGGTATGCGATTAGCTGTGTGCAGTCGGCTAGTAGGGAATCCTGGAGGGAAACCTCCTGGGATATACTGGATTGGCCCGAGATTTTCCTTGTCAGCGCTGAATTCTCCATCGCAGGACACCCAAATGAAATCTCCGTGATGGTGAGCAGGACGGAGACGCTGTATAATTACGAATAGAGTCATCACAATTTTGATATACTAAATACAAAATATAGGTATTTAGGTAAGTAGGGATAGGTCCCTACTACTATATAGTTACCCTATTTGTAAAAGTGGAAAAAGAGAGCTTTACTGCGAGCAGGATTCGAACCTGCGTCCCATCCAATCCGGGTAAGTGCTCTGAACCGCTAAGCTAATATTTCTGATCTATATTTTTTAGCATTTGACATGCTCCGCTACTTTTTAAAGTAAGTACAAATTATTTGTGAATAAGAGATTTCTTTTGGTCGTAAAGGCAAATGTGATGAGAAAATTGGGATGACCAAATAGGTCTGTAAGATAGCTTAGTGGCTTAAAGGTACCCTGGATTGGAAAAGACGCTGGTTCGATTCCCGCTCGTAAAATAATCTCTTTTTCCTTATTCACAAATAATTAGTACGCTAAGCTAATGTTGCATGCAGCGGAGTCGCGGGCAAAGGCTAGAAATGATATAAATGTGAAAATGTGTATGTTTGGATGTTTGTTAAGTACTCATTTTGGCAAAAAAGGCTGAAGGATTCCGTTGAATTTAGCAGAATGGTCACTACGAATTTATCGCACCATCTTATTGTGTGTGTGCTCTTGTGTCACAAAACATAATTTTTAAACTACAACATTTTTTATAATTTTAAAAACAACAGCCTAAACAGTAATAATAACAAAAACATCATTCAATCAATAAATAAATAATATAGAATTCAACATACAACATACTAAGAAAAAAAATGTACTTGTATATTGCACTTACTTATTTACCTATAATATAAACATGTTATGTACATTAAACACAAAGTGAAAAATGTGAAATCGAAAATAACAGCCAGGAGCAGGATTTGAACCTGCATCTTCTGGATACCGTCCAGATGCTTTACCAATTCAGCCATCCTGACAATTGCTCCTGACTGCTAATTTCGATAACACATCATACTTAACGTCTTTAACGCAAATGCATGTCAAATGCTACAAATATATATAAATATTTATAGGGTTTGCGTCATTATTAGGTAAAAATCTTAATTGTAAAATTAAGTTTACCTGGTCGGTATAATGTATGAAAATACGTCCGACAGATGGCGCAGGCGTCACCCAAAGACGTTAAGTATGATGTGTTATCGAAATTAGCAGTCAGGAGCAATTGTCAGGATGGCTGAATTGGTAAAGCATCTGGACGGTATCCAGAAGATGCAGGTTCAAATCCTGCTCCTGGCTGTTATTTTCGATTTCACATTTTTCACTTTGTGTTTAATGTATAGTGCTAAGCATGTCAAATGCTACAAATATATATAAATATTTATAGGGTTTGCGTCATTATTAGGTAAAAATCTTAATTGTAAAATTAAGTTTACCTGGTCGGTATAATGTATGAAAATACGTCCGACAGATGGCGCAGGCGTCACCCAAAGACGTTAAGTATGATGTGTTATCGAAATTAGCAGTCAGGAGCAATTGTCAGGATGGCTGAATTGGTAAAGCATCTGGACGGTATCCAGAAGATGCAGGTTCAAATCCTGCTCCTGGCTGTTATTTTCGATTTCACATTTTTCACTTTGTGTTTAATGTATAGTGCTAAGCATGTCAAATGCTACAAATATATATAAATATTTATAGGGTTTGCGTCATTATTAGGTAAAAATCTTAATTGTAAAATTAAGTTTACCTGGTCGGTATAATGTATGAAAATACGTCCGACAGATGGCGCAGGCGTCACCCAAAGACGTTAAGTATGATGTGTTATCGAAATTAGCAGTCAGGAGCAATTGTCAGGATGGCTGAATTGGTAAAGCATCTGGACGGTATCCAGAAGATGCAGGTTCAAATCCTGCTCCTGGCTGTTATTTTCGATTTCACATTTTTCACTTTGTGTTTAATGTATAGTGCTAAGCATGTCAAATGCTACAAATATATATAAATATGTTATGTACTCTATGGTACATCCATTATCCTGCCATTTTCAGAGATTTTCACAATTGCACGCCTCATAAGCGAAGCGTTGAGGTGGGTACTATTCTCGTTTTACACAGAACAACTGATTTTTCAAACTTAAAATGTCTCTATTTATCATATATTGCACTTGTAAAACAATATATACACACACATATCAAGAAAAAACACTATTTTAGACACTCATGATATTTTTTATGCCATTTTTGTTATTTAAACTAGTTAAAAAAACTGTTTAAAAAAGTTCTGTTTTGGACGTCCGTTTGTTGTAGGTAATGTATGTTAACACGATAACAAACGAAATACTTTACTCGTCTTTTTTTTTCTTTTTAACTGGTGTATTACTACGAATAGAGCCCTATTACTTTTCACGGTCTGATTGGATGTGGTTTAATTGTTATTAAATAAACAAAAAAATACTGAATGTTTACGCTCAACGCGGCACTAAGACCAGCACTATACCTTTCATGAGAACTATTTCTATAGACCAATATAGAATTACTTCTTAAAATTAGCACTAGATGGCGTATAAGACATGAAACCCACATTAGTACTTTTTGAAATTAGCGCTATCTATGTGATTTATTGAAAACTACTTAGTAAGACCAATACATTATTAGTTACTTATCAAATAATCAATGTTATTGTGAAAAATCAAGATTATGGGGCGTGCACTTTTGGATTTTCCAAATTGTTTGTAGTTTTTTGTAAGTTCATTCTTGTTCTTTTTTTATATTATATATAAGTTTTTGTAGGCCTGGTATTACTTACCATAGCTTCTCTGATATGATGAGGCATCTCTGCTGGTATAGACAAGGAAGTGCTCAAGTTGTACGGCTCCGGTACCCAGTAATGAACCTGTGGTTACAAGAATACAGGAAGATGTTTGTAGTGAAGGATAAAATAAACAATATATTATACTTTGTTTCTTCTTCACTCGCACTTTGTTGACCTCATGGAAAGGAATGCAAGGTTTTAGCCGTGTGGTGACGGACTAAGAATACAAATGTCACCACCCTATTCTTTCCCATGGGTGTCGTTTGAGGCGACTAAGGGAAGTAAGCAGTTATCATCCATTGCATGACTGGTGGTAGGGCTGGGTACCAAGTGGGAGTACTCACTTGGAATTGGGCCCGAGCGGGATAGTACCACCATTTCCCGTGTGACCGGCCATGAAGCACATCGTTGCGTTTTGGCTGTAGCAGGAGATAGCCGTTTATATTTCATTTCATATCTGTGAAATGAATTGGTGAGCAGCGGCTTGACAATACACTCGGTATAGTCGAGTCCATGGGCGACGGTTACCATTTAACATCAGATGGGCCATGGCTCGTCTGACCACTACATGCAATAAAAAAAATTAAAAATAAAACTAGACGTCGCGCGACGTCTAGCAGATGTGAAAACATCGAAATTATTTTGTAAAAATAAAATGATCATAACTTGACAAAATACTCTTCAAGACGAATCAAACGAGTATTAATTCACATGCGTGTAAAATTTCAGCTCAATCGGAAACCGGGAAGTGTGTCCAATTTAACTTGCAATATTTGAACGGGACAAGTAAAATAAAAGCGTCGCCACGCTAACAGTCGATTTTACCCTCCCTCCGCATTAGATGTTTCACATCAAAAAAAAAAGGTAGAGAGGAAGGAAGGATAACAGCTAAAGTATAAGAAGAGTTCATAGTAGGTGGTAGTTCCTTAGTCGGATTATCTTTTTCGTGGTGGGATTAACAAGGTTTTTTTTATTGCACGTGGTGGCAGACGAGTCACAGCCCACCTAAATAAATAAATATTCACGGACATGTTTCACACAACGTCCTCTGGTCCCAAACTAAGCTTAACGCTTGTGCTATGGGTACCAGATTATGGATATAATACATATATTACTTTTTTTTTTGTAACTACATATTATAGATATAAAACACCCAGACGCAGTACAAATATCTAAGTTCATCACACAAATAATTGTCCTGAGTGGGAATCGAACCCACGACCTCGTGCACGGAAGTCGGTTACGCTACCGACTACGCCCCGATGATGGTAAATTGTAACCATCGTTCATGGATTCAACTATACAGAGAGTACTGTCAAGCCGGTGCTCACCATTTCATTTCACGTATATGAAATGAAAGAATTAAGGGCTATCTCCTGATACAACCAAAACACACCAATATGCCTCATGGCCGGTCACAGGGAAGATGGTGGTACCAACCCACTCTGGCCCGATAACAAGTGAATACTCCCACTTGGCACCCAGCCCTACCACCAGTAATGCAATGAGTAATAATTTCTTACTTCCTTTAGTTGCCACATACGACACCCGTGGGAAAGAATGGGGTGATGACACTTATATTCTTAGTCTGTCACCACACGGACGGATAATGCTCTACCATCAAGGAAACCACTTTACTTGAAAAACCAATTAATGGCTTTCTAGAACACAGATAGGTTCATATTATGTATTATCTTTAAGGGTAGGCTTCCATGGAATTCCACTAAAGGAATGTAACATGGTTTCAGTGGCCCGCCAATATAGGCGGAGAGACGGCACACTGTGGGTCTATTTGGTGGTGAAACACTACCCTGTTCGTTGCCCCGAACGACGGGGTGTGCGGTTAGGAACATTTTTTCCTGCCTTACAAAAAAAAAGGCTTACATGGGACAACCTAAGGAAAACGCAAGGTTTTCCAACAGCGTAACCGTAGAATTCATCGGCAGTACACGGAGCCCACATCCGCATGGCTATATCGCAGGCGTCGGTCCGGACCGGCTGGTCCCGGCGGTTGTAGACGGAGCACGGAGCGCGGGGCGGGTCCTCTGGAACCGTCGTCTCATACTCTGGACAAATTAAATAGCATAGTATAGGGCCACGGTTCTGTGAGAATCCTTATTCTTGATCTTACAATAGTCGTTGTTATCATTCTTATACTCGTAATCAGGCTCTTAAGGATGACGGGGGTGCTACGACATAATATTTCTTACAAAATTTTAGATTTATTTAACTGTTAAAGAACAAATTATTAAGTGGAGAAAGAAAGCTTTACTGCGGAGCAGGATTCGAACCTGCGTCCCATTCCATCCAGGGAAGTGCTCTGGACCGCTAAGCTATCGCAATCATCGACTGTAAAACCCAATAACTAACCCAACCCCGGCAATGATTTGTGTAAACCACAGATGGCTGTTCTCTGGGTGTAATTTGTGACCGATTGTATGTTTGTAAAGTCCCCAACGATACATAGATTATAACCTAGTACAGGATGCTTTTCAAAGTTTTAATTACTGATAAATAATTAGGTATTGTAAATACGGCGCTGCTACACTCGTAAGAGTCAAAGCTTGATGTCAGACATGCGTTAGAAAGTGCAAAACCATAATTTATTAAAATCCGACATAAATATATTAATGAAATAAGAGGTATACCTTCCAAAGATTAGGGCAAGCATCTCAAAAAACGAAACACAAGTCACCTCTAAGGAAGTCGTTCAGCCGTTTGTACCAGGTATGCCAGCTGCCAGGGTCGTTGTTCCTCAGGTGGATCAGAGGTTCGTTCCACGTAGACTCCTCCGAGCGCGGCCACACCTCCAACTCTGTGATTCGATATCACAAAGTTCTTTTTTATCTGTGGTAACACACTTTAAGGATAGCTGATTCAAATACTTTAACTCAATATTTTGCTATTTTTATATATTTTGTTAGCATTTGACATGCTTAGCCATATACATTAACACAAAGTGTGAAAATGTGAAATCGTAAGTAAGTCACGAGCAAGATTTGAATCTGCATTTTCTGGAATACCGTCCCAGATGCTTTGCCAATTCAGCCATCGGGACAGATGCCCGGGACTGCTAATTTCGATAACACCGATGAACCGAAAAAGAGCGTCCAAGTTTTTTTTTATACACGCTTCGAGTTAGTTCATTATTCTGATGCTTTGGATAGACCATAGGTATCATAAATAATGTTAGACAGTTCTAGTGACCTGCCAATACGGTCAGAACCAGTTATTTTTGTGAGTGAGGGCCCCACAATACTCTGCTCATTACCTTAAACGTAATCAACGAGTAGGATTGCTATACGGTTCAGTCGTAAATAAATTCTATTAAACACAAATTAACCATCTGCTAATAAAACTTAAAAACTAACTTATCATCACGCTATTCCCCTTGCGGGGTAGGCAGAGTGAACAGAGTGCCAAGAGGCTCTATTCTCGCATACATCTTTCGCTTCCTCAACATTTATAATTTTCTTCATACACGCTCGCCGGTTTCGGAGACTCCTGACTCCATCTTCTTTCAATACATGACCGATTTGGTCTAGGTAGGTGAGTATCGGTCTCCCCCTGTCTTATTTGATAATAGCCACATAATCTATATATATAAAAATGAATCTATATTTCCCTTGGTCATCGCATCACGCGTGAACGGATGGAACAATTTCGCTAATTCTTTTTTTGTTGGGTTTATTATTGTTAGGAGAAGGTTCTTATGAAAGAAAAAATTAAGAAAATTGCGTATATAATTGGAAAATTTCAGAAAACTTAGCACGTTTGACGACTATTTTAACTTAGTACGTTTGACCGTTTGCAAGTAATTGAATGTTCATAGCTAAGGCAGGACAACGTCTGTCGGGTCAGCTAGTACTCAATGTGAATTGGCAGAGTTCACAGGTTTTTGAGAATATCAAGTTATACTTTTATATACGGAGTAGCTGACTCGGCAAACGTTGTTTTGATTTATAAATTCTTTATAGATAATTTTTAGGGAATTTCTAGCGTAGAAAAAAATAACTAATTTAATATGCTGAATCATAAAAAAAATATTAAAAATTTGGTCCAAAATATAAAAAGAAAAATTTTGGTGTGGACCACCCTTATCACTAAGGGGTATGAAAAATAGTTTACATCCTATTCTCAGACCTACTGTATATACACACACAATTTCATAAGAATTGGTCAAGCCGTTTCGAAGGAGAATGGCGACAAATACCGTGACACGAGAATTTTATATAGGTATTGCGAGTAGATGTAAAAGAGCTGTGTCCGCTGTACATTGCAGTTGTCTGTTTGCTTGTTTATTGGCACATAATGCAAAAATTATAAAACTTTTTTGTTTGATAGCTTTGGATTATACTTAAACTTGTTTAAATTTTAACTTGCTAAGAAAAGCTTGAGACATAACCCTAAAACCAGGCTTACACTGTGATAGAGCCGCGGGTTAAGTATACTTCATAAAAAACTCTCCTTTACAATCCTTAATAATCTTCCTAACAGTTGCATTAGATACCAATCAACATAATGATTGTAATTATGGTTTTTTGTAAATACATAAAAATATACCTAGTTTACTTACCAACATAGCGCTGCGGTAACAATAGCCCAAGCAGAACTCCTAATAGTATGGCTGTAACAAAACCGCAATATTAAGGACATATTTTTTTTTAATAAATCATTGTAAAATAGACGAAGCTTACTATTCGAACCCACAGCTTCTGGAAATCCAAATTCCAGTTTTCAAATGCTTTTGCAACAATAAACTAAGGCAGGTGTAACTGTTTTCTAGCCGTTACTGTCTACCTATTGGGCACGGGTCTCCTCTCAAACTGAGAGGGAGTCAGGCGGTAGCCCACCACGCTGCGGCTTGGCAGACTTCACAAGCCGTTGAGAAAAATTTTCAGGCATGCTCACGTATTTTATCAGCAAGCAGTGATCATTTGTAAACAATACAGGCATATTCTCGAAAAGTCAGAGGTGAGTACCGTTATTTTGGACTGAGAATCGAAGTCGATCCCATTACCTTTGCATTCCCATGTTTTACCACAAGGCTATCACTGCTTGAGATATAATTATTATCTGTATTATAAGTACGTACTAATATAACATAGCATCACGCCTGTATTCCACGAAAGGGTAGGCAAAGGTGCATTAAACACCCACGGCTCGCCAGCTATGTTTAAGTCCCACGCAATGCACATTTCCAAACTCCGGGTTGCTACTGAGAATTTTTCTTTTTACGAAAAGCTCAATAAATGCCTGACCCGGGGATCGAACCTAAGATCTCATGATCAGCAGTCGCTTACACTACCGCTGCACCATAGTGGCCGGCACCAATATATTACACTTATATTTTTGTATACTTACAACATGTCTTAGTACATGTGTTCTAGTAAATAATCAAGCATATAAGTGCTTAGGCTACCAAAATAAATTATATTTATATATATATTGGATATTGACAGTATGAATCGTTTTATACCGGGGGAGTGGGCAGCACTCCTTCGAGTATTAACAACATCCACTGCGATCGCTAACCCGCCTGCCAAGCGTGGCGATGACGGCACTATACCCCATCCCTGGGGAGGCCTATATCCAGCAGTGGACGTTAAAAGGCTGATGAATGGATGGATGGATCGTTGTAGTAATTGTAATATAGCGACTGGTCGCTGTAATACAATAGGCAAATGAGTTATACATGTCCTAGCAATACTGTCTGTGATCCGTGAATGATATGCATCTGAACCTGTAAGTACCTACTAAATGTTTATTTATTTATCAATCTTATTGAATAAGCCGTCAAATCTCAGTGTTCTTCTCTTGGCACATCACAACTCCTAGACTTGTGACCTTTCTATTATAGATTTATAAAATATTTCTTGTGTTTTAGATAAACAGCAATGACCATTTGTGTCAGGCCTGCTGGGACTTATCTCAAGAAGTAGTCTTAGGAAGACGACGCATAGAACAAAGAGCAGCAGGTCACTCCAGTGTTTGTATCCGGTGTGGACACATTCAGTTCATTGGCTTCACAACATATCACGCACCGATACACACCTGTGTCTACCCCTCAACGTGTGCCTCTAACTACACCTCAACTCAATAATCGAAGTGGATTAAAAGATACCTGTATAAAAAAATGTCTTTTCTTTGAAATAATCAAATATAGCCTCATAGTTCCGCCATATACTCGTAATGGTACCTATTATAATTATAACATACACAAAAACAACATAGCATCACGCCTGTATTCCCCGAAGGGGTAGGCAAAGGTGTATTACACACCCACGACTCGCCAGCTATGTTTGAGTCCCATCACGTAATAGGGGGCGAGCCTATTGACGTCTACCGGGCACCTTTCCAAACTCCGGGCTGCTACTGAGAATTTTTCTTGTTAGGAAAAAGCTCAATATCATTGCCCGACCCGGGGATCGAACCCGAGACCTCATGATTAGCAGTCGCATAATTATGCTCTAATCAATCAGGTACTTGTATTGTTTATTTACCTGCTTACCTTTATTTTCTAATGAGTAGGTAAGTGCTAAACCTGCTTATCTGCTGCTGTACTTATACCTTTGTATGTAAAGTACCTATAGGTAGCTACATATTTGTTATTGTATTGGTGTTACATACATACTAGATATTTGTTATTTAAATAAATAAAATAAAATAAAAATTGGTTCTTTACTTCAATTTCAAAGAAGCTTGTGTCCAGCAGTGGGAAAGTTTATTATACGAGTATAAGACTCTTAAAGTTATTTGAGTAAATACCGCAATCTTAAATACCTACCTAATTATTTGGCAAATGTACCTTAGAAGGTACCTAACTACCATTTTTATACTACGTGGGTAGCAAACGAGCATACGGCCCATCTGATGGTAAGTGTTTACCGAAGCCTATAGACGTTCGTAACACCAGAGGCATCGTCCGTGCATCGCCATCTCGATGGAAAGGGGTAGGAGGTCTTCCGAGGTAGGAGGCTCTGGCGCTCTCAATCACCATACGATATACAACTATAGGATTACCTACCGTTGTTTGACGCTGGTCTGTGAGAGGTTGCTACTTCCCCGATCAAGCCATTCATGTTGGGATAAACAAGGTTCTAGGTAGTGGGTTCTAGGTCTAGGTAGTGGGTGTACTTTGATACTTAACCTCACTTTTATATAATCTTCCATATCTCGGCTCCTAGAATGCCAAATCTCGCTAAATTTTAGATTATGAAATGTTTAGATGTAAGCTTTCAAATGGTGAAACTTTCATCTTGTTAACACACGAGCCCAAAAATGTATGGAAGCGTTTCCATCTCCTTTTAGTAGTCCCTCAATGCTATCATCAGAACTAGGTTTTGATAAAAACGGAACCAATCTCAAATATTCGAAGTCAGTTTATAAATGACCGAGTTCTGTTAACAAACAAAATATAACTTTATTGAGAAACTCCTACTTTCTTAAGTCTGAAAATACAATAAAATTGTAAGCTAATAAGTATCTAATGTTACAAGTAAGCGTTGTTC
Source organism: Leucoma salicis (assembly GCA_948253155.1). Taxonomy (NCBI): domain Eukaryota; kingdom Metazoa; phylum Arthropoda; class Insecta; order Lepidoptera; family Erebidae; genus Leucoma; species Leucoma salicis. The sequence continues at coordinate 29,125,596 of OX411806.1, read as the reverse complement.
ATGAGCTTTACACAAACCATACCTATAAGTGTATAATGGAAACCTTAGGTGTGGCAGACTGCAAAGCTTTTACCAGGTGATGCCCACGAACTAATGCGCTTTACGATTCTGAGTGCATTGTTACCTTCTAGACAGAATATAGATCATATAAAAAACGACCTATTGAAATAAATATAATATACGATAATACACCATTAGAAAAATAGAGACATTTAATTTGCTAGGAATATATATAGACGCACATATAAATTGGAAAAATCACATTGACAATATAAAATCTAAAATATCAAAATTCAGTTATGCACTTTTTCAAATAAAGCGTAGTAATAACCTACAGACAGCATTATCGGCCTACTATGCCTACGCATACTCCTGGTTGAGATACGGCATCATGCTATGGGGAAACAGTGTCAATGCCAATGAATTATTTGTTATGCAAAAGAAATGCGTACGTATATTAGCCCAGATAGACAACACACAAAGTTGTAAACCTTATTTTAAAGAATTTAAGTTACTGATACTACCATCGATTTATATTCTAGATATATGTTTATTTGTTTTTAATAATAGCAGTATATTTATGCAGGTGAAGTTACCCACCCAATTAATACGCGTCACAAAAATAGGCTGTACCAACCACTCTCTAGATTAAAAATGTTGAATGAAAGTCCTTATTATATGGCTATAAAAATTTATAATACGTTACCAATAAAAATTAAAAACGAAAAAAAAACTATTAGTGTTTAAAAATGAATTATTAACACATTTAGTGCAAAATTATTACTACTCAATTGCAGAATAACTAGGAACAAAATAACAAATTGATGAGCAGAATGAGTAGGTACGTATTGGTGTGAACATCTATTATCTACTATTTTTTGATTATGTAATTTCCTACAATCTATAATTATATAATTGTGTAAAATTGCGAAGCCCGTAAAAGGCCGCCAAGTAATAAGCACAGCTATTAACTATTATAATCTCAAAGTACACTTTGTTTATGCTATAAATAATTTGAATTTGAAATAGAACTAACGATGTGTAACCGACTGCGCACTATAATAATAATGAACAAAAGGAATGCTTTGTATTTTAGCACTTAATATGCTCAGCTGCTTTAAAGAACAAATTATTTGCGAAAGTGGAAAGAGAGCTTTACTGCGAGTAGGATTCGAACCTGCGTCTCTTCCAATCCGGAGGATTCCTTCAATTCCTTCCCCGAAATAATTTGTTTTTAGTACCAACTTTTACCGAAATAAATTCAGAAGTTGAAATAGTAGAGGCTTACGTATCCCGGCATGAATGAGCCGGGGAAGTACCACCCTCTCACAATAGATTAGCATGAAACGACGGTACTCCTACCGTTGCCGTTATGTTTCGTATGGCCCAATTTCTCCCCCTATCCTCTCGTGTTTCGTATGGCCCAATTTCTCCCCCTATCCTCTCGTGTTTCGTATGGCCCAATTTCTCCCCCTATCCTCGCGTGTTTCGTATGGCCCAATTTCACTCCCTATCCTCTCGTGTTTCGTATGGCCCAATTTCTCCCCCTATCCTCTCGTGTTTCATATGGCCCAATTTCTCCCCCTATCCTCTCGTGTTTCGTATGGCTCAATTTCTCCCCCTATCCTCGCGTGTTTCGTATGGCCCAATTTCTCCTCCTATGCTCTCGTGTTTCGTATGGCCCAATTTCACTCCCTATCCTCTCGTGTTTCGTATGGCCCAATTTCTCCCCCTATCCTCTCGTGTTTCATATGGCCCAATTTCTCCACCTATCCTCTCGTGTTTTGTATGGCCCAATTTCTTCCCCTATGCTCTCGTGTTTCGTATGGCCCAATTTCTCCTTCTATACTCTCGTGTTTCGTATGGCTCAATTTCTCCCCCTATCCTCTCGTGTTTAGTATGGCCCAATTTCTCTCCCTATCCTCTCGTGTTTCATATGGCCCAATTTCTCCCTCTATCCTCTCGTGTTTCGTATGGCCCAATTTCTCCCCCTATGCTCTCGTGTTTCGTATGGCCTAATTTCCCCCCCTATCCTCTCTTTATTATCCTCTTAGTATCTTCCCTATCCTCCTCATATCCTTTTCCTGTGACGCGCGAGTGATGCCTCTGGAGTTGCTAGCGTCTACTTACAGGCTGCGGTAGCCGCTTACCATCAGATAGCTTGTATGCTTGTTTGCACTTAATATAAAAAAAAAGACTGAACTTGGCTGGCTAGTTCAAACTGATTAATTAATGATTAGATAGTTTAAATAGTGTGTTAAGAGCCTATAGACGCAAGTAACACTAGAGGTATCATTTGCGCGCCACCATCTCCAAGGAAAGGGATAGGATGTGGAAAGGAAGGATACTTAGAAGGGGATAGGAAGGATAAGAAGAAGGAAATACCGAACCGTGGGTGGTTTGGTCCTCCGGCGCTCTCACTCACCATACGAAACACTACAGTAGGATTATCTACCGTTGTTTCATGCATATCTTCTGTGAGAAGGTGGTACTTCCCCGATTGAGCTGGCACATTCATGCTGTGATAAGCAAGGTTCTACTTCTAGAAAAACTCTATATAAATAGTACAAAATAGTCGATTTGAATGTCAGTTTATTTCTCAGCTTGCGTCTTCTAAACTACTCAACAGAAATCTTGTAGATAGCTTTAGAAAGGTTTGTATCACGGATACGGAATCTATATAAATATAATGTTGGAGGTCTGCCGTTGGGCGCGCATCGGGAAAAACTACTCCATAAAGTTCAATTAAGTTTTCTAAATTTTATGTGATACACAATTAAGTACCCTTATCTAAAAAAAAAATTGCGATATCTTCATCTATATAGCTAATATGGCCATATATGTCTGTCTGTGACGTTTAAGATATTTGAGAAAACATTAACGTTATTGGTTTAGGCATCTCTGAACACAAAACATTTATTTTTTATTAAACACAAAGTGAAAAATATGAAATCGAAAACAACAGTCACGAGCAGGATTTCAACCTGCATCTCCTGGATACCGTCCAGATGCTTTGCCAATTCAGCAATCGTGACAATTGCTCCTGACTGCTAATTTCGATAACACATTCATACTTAACGTCTTTGGGTGACGTTTTTCGATTTCACATTTTTCACTTTGTGTTTAATGTATAGTGCTGGGCATGTCAAATGCTAAAAATATATATAAAAATATCTAAATAATTTATTTTTTATTTTCGTCTGTTTGTTTGTTCGGGCATTACGCAAACACTAAAAAAAAATATTCGATATTTTATAAGTAAACGGCCAAGAATTTAATTTGCAGCACACACTGGCTAAAGATTGATTAAACAAGCTAGATCTTCAAAAATTGTAAAGATTCTCCATTAGCTAAGGCGGGCATTAGTAATACCATTATTTTCGATCAAATCTTATCTAAACATCCTGAGTATAACAACACCCACGTATTACGCTTGTAAAACGGACAACAAATTGTAAAACACGCATTGAAAAAAACACGAACTAATCAGGTTGAATTAGCCTGTATCAAGTGCTTAAAAATGTATTAAATTACTTCGTAAATAGGTAGTTATATTACTTTTACATCATAAACAACTGTGATCAAAAAAAAATCACCTTAATACTAAATATCTTAATAATTAAAAATAACTTACCAACGACGACAACAACCACAGCTACGATTATAATTATTTTGATGGTACGTTTGTCAAGACCCATCGTGAAATCTTTTTTTATGAAGTTACGGACGTCCCCACTCACTGAAATTCAGTCTGCGAATACTCCTCAGCGTTTCCCGGATCGAGGCGGATGAAACTCAACGTTATACATTGCTGGTTTGGAAATTAATAAACTAGTTTAACTATCCCGCCTCGAATAGAATCTATAGTTTAGTTAGTAATGTAATCCTCGCACTGAGGCAGAAAAGATAATTAAAGATGGTATTTTTTTGAAACCTTGTAGTAGGTAGTCAAAGAAATATTCGTAGCTAGGTAAAAAAAGGTGGTATTAATATATAAATATAAAATATTTAACTAAATTACATCTTCCTGTCGTTTCAAAATTATGTTTTTTAGGTTTAAGGTTAATATTTCGATGGATTTCATTTACGTAAGTAAATATTATTTCCATTTTGACATATATTTTAATTGATACTTCTCACAGAGGCGGTAGGCCCGTGCCGAAACAGTAGCAGAGAAATAGATTAAAAAAACAGGTGCAAAGTAAGGGCAATAAAATATTTAGGATGCAGGTGACACTGCCGACACAGGACCGTTTGTTGCGGCGCTCTTTTAGGGGAGGCTTAGTAGTGCGGCGGACAGAACTCCCGCTTTTCCGCGATGGGCTGTGGGTAGGCTCGACCGGGACCTGCTAGTGGAGGCGGCCATTTTTCATTCTTGGCTGCCTCCTCCCCTGACGGAAGACGTGGACGCCGAGGCTGACCGCATTCGCGGCATACTTACGCAGATCTGCGATGCGACCATGCCTTGCGTGCAGCGCCCGCCTCGACGGAAGGGGGTCTACTGGTGGTCCCCGGAGCTGGCGGACCTCCGTGCGGCCTGTATTCGTGCCCAGAGGTTCTACACCCACAGCCGACGTCAGCCAGTTCAGATTTCAGGCGGGTCGGTCTACGGTCGACGCCATTCTGCGCTTGAAGGCCGCGGCTGCGGAGGCCGTCACCTCGAGGGAAGTGCTGTTGGCGGTGTCGCTCGACATCGCCAAAGCCTTCAATAGTCTGCCATTCGGCTGCATCAAGGAGGCACTCAGGAGGGCTAACGGTCAGGGCAATACGCGGGTACCGCACGGTCTCGTGCGATGCAGCCTGCGCGTTGGCCGGAACCCCCCCCGTGGGATCTGGAGGCGGAGGTACTCGCCACCGTCCTTTAGTGGAAGTCTCGGCTGGAGACGCCCCGGGCTAGTCTCTGGACCGTGGGAGCGCTCCAGCCAATCTTGGAAGAATGGGCAGGGCGGCAGCACGGGGTCCTCACCTTCCGTTTGGTGCAGGTTTTGTCGGGGCATGGTTGCTTCGGCAAATACCTGCACATGATCGCTAGGAGGGAGACGACCCCAGGCTGTCACCACTGCGACAGCGGCGAGGATTCGGCGCAGCACACGCTCGAGTCGTGCCCGGCTTGGGATGTGCAGCGCTGGGAACTCGTTGCAGTCATAGGCGTGGACCTGTCACTGCCGGCCGTTGCGCGAGCGATGGTTGGTAGTGACAGGGCCTGGACCGCGGTCGCCGCCTTCTGCGAGGTAGTCATCTCGCGGAAGGAGGTAGCGGAGAGGGCCCGGGAGGAATCCTCCTTCGCGGACCCGACTCGCCGCTGGGGCGCGGGGCTGCGTGCGCGCGCTTACCTGCGCCTGATGCCGCCCTAGCCGAGGGTGCGGACGGTGGGGTCGGGGAGTACCTTGCCGTCCGCGGAAGCCTACCATGAAGGTTGACGCCCAAGTACGCGAGGCGTCGCTCAAGAGAGGGTGCCCGATAGGGCTGCCGCCTGTGGATCGCGGTCGTCACGACGCGGTACCCGTGATCCGCTGTAGCAAGGGCGGGTGAGGGCGCACGGTGGGTTTTTAGTGGGTGAGAGCCCCACACTACCCCGTTGCCTCCCCGGACAGCGGGGTGTGCGGTAGGACATTTTTGCCCACCTAAAATAAAAAAATAAAAAAAGGGGAGGCTGGGTAGTTGACAATAAAAGGCTAGAGTAGTAAAAGAAAAGAAGTTGAATGCGAAAAGTATTTAACGGGCCTCCTGGCGTAGTCGGTACTTCGGTAGTATAACTGACTTCCGTGTACGAGGTCGTGGGTTCAATTCCCACTCAGGACAATTATTTATGTGATGAAATGAACAGATATTTGTACAGCATCTGGGTGTTTTCTATCTATTATATGTATGTGTTTAGAAAAAAATAGTAATATATATATTATGTCCGTAGTCTGGTACCCATAGCACAAGCATTTAGCTTATTTTGGGACCAGAGGACGTTGTGTGAAAATGACCGTGAATATTTATTTATTAATTATCGAAAAGTGCATGTATTCATCAAGGTACCTGTAGACGAGCTGTCGGTTCTTTTCGTAACTATTGCTTGTTATAAAGAATTTGTTAGACAATGAGCTGATCTATAATATAATAATATTTACAACGGTACGTCATTTTTTAAGACCGTTGTAAATATTACGGGTTTGGCTGAATAATTTATTCAGGAGATGTTTTTTGTCCTGTACAAATTTTTCATTATTCTCTGGACTCAATTTTCAAGTCCACACTATCTATCTGTAAGTACTATTATAAAGCTGTAACAGAGATATGTCTGTACATTTTAAATATTTGATAAAAAAAAATACCATTTAAGGGTTTCTGAACACAAAACAATTATTTTATAATTTTTGTGTTTTTATTTCAGTCATGAGGTTTGCCGACAGAAGACAAACTTTAAAATTATAAAAAAAAAACACTGAGTGTATTAGGTATATAGAAAATTTCATTTAAAAGATAAAATAATTAACTAAAAATAATATATTTATGAACCCGCAATGTATATGGTACAATTATTATCATAGCCTTTATCCCCAGCATGGCGTCACTGTGCCGCACTCGGCCGACACATTGGCGCCAACTTTATGATCTTCCGTAGCAGGGTGATTGGAAAAGCTCAGGAAAGTCCGAGGTTCAATGGCTCTTATCTCGTTCAGATTATAACTTGATTTGTAATCACACACTATCAATAAAAATTGGTATTAAATAAATTAAATGCACTTATGCGAAATGCCTTAATAAGCTCAGATACAGAATATCGTTGACGTAGTTTAGTAATTTTATTGAAATTGTAATAGGTACGAGTAGTACTTATCTTTTTCTATTTCACTATTAAAAATAATTCTAAACATATAATCACCGTGGGGACGCTCTCCCACGACACATTTAGTAGAAACATGCGATATTTTCATATCTACAGTACTAATTCTAAAATATAAAGCTGTAACAGAGCCCAGAGCCGTGTCTGTACATTTAAGATATTTGAGAAAAAATTATTGCAATAGGCTATAGGTGTGTCTAAACATAAAACAATGTTTTTTAGAATTTTTGTCTGTTTGTTCGTTCGCATCACGCAAAAACTACTTAACGGATTTTGATGCAACTTTTTTATTTGATAGCTCTTGATTAGATTTAAGAACTGGTATACATTTTATCCCGCTACTATATCGGGAACCCGAGATATACATTTTTTATAAATAGAAATTCAATGTTTTGTGGACAAGTCGCTATAATATCTCCTTCTACTAAAACTACCACTACCCTAACTTGTAATAATTACTCACTTTAGTGGGGCCAAGATACATATAAAAAATAATGCCCCCGAAGGGGTATGTAAAGGTTACATTCTAATTGTAATTACACATTTTTATAAATAGAAATTCAACTACAGAAATGCAACACATTATATTACAATCAAGTCACTATATCTCCTTCTCCCAAGACTACCACTAGCATAACTTTTAGAAATTAGTCACTTTAGTGGTGCCGAAATCATGTAAAAAAGAGGTATGTAAAAGTTACATCCTAATTACACATTTTTCATAAATAGAAATTCAATGTTTTGTAGTCAAGTCGCTACAAAAATTGGTTTTCATTGCTAACGCTGCCTGCTGGCCAGACCTTTAGAAATCTATTAATACTATGTAAATTGATACCAACTAAAGAGTTGTAGTTACGTAAATTGCACCCGCGCTAAAGCGGGATGGGTTGCTATTAATTGATGAATCTACCAGAGAAAGTTCATAATTATAAACTCAAATAAAACAAGTACAGACGATGTCGAAAAACAATTAAGCTAGTAAACAGATCGCTCTCTATAGACGGCAATCGGGACGATATAACACAAAGAGATATAACAAAATATGTATACATTATATGGTGTGGAAAATATACATTATATTACATGTATCTATGTAGCTGTTGTCGAGGTCAATGACACTTTTATACAGGCGCTGTATTATTATTATATAACTCAGCGGGTTGCCAGACAAAACAAGGGGGTGTTTCTCTCTTTTAGGCCTATAGCCTCCCCCCGGAGGAGGAGTCCAAGAGTAGATAACGAAACTGACGAATGGATATATTATCACGGGATAACCGAAGTAATAGACATCTTTTTTTATAAAAAATGCAATATATTTAATTATGTTGATGATGTCACATGTTGTTTAAGTATACTAACTCGAGTATTGTTTTTGTTACTTTTGGACTTGGCACCGACTTCAAACACATTAGTAGGTGTCTAGCACGGAAATCGTATGTAGATACCAATTATTTATTGCTTTTTAGTGGTCTATTTATAAAATAGGTGCATAGAATAGAGTACATGATGGGGAGGCCTTCCTTAGGTGCATCTCGGATGAGAAAGCGTCGAGCACAAGAGTGAAAATGACAATGATGAGCGCCTAAAGCGCAATAGAGAAAGAAATAGAGGACGTTTCAGTCTTCCGAAGAACGTGAAGAAAAACTTTATATAATATGGGTACGCCAACAAAACGCACTGCTCCAATGAGACAGAGAGGTTTCAGAGTAAACGAAAAAACACACACAAAGTGTTTAATGTATAGTGCTAAGCATGTCAAATGCTAAAAATATATATAAAAATATCTAGATAAAATAGTTATTATACTTGACAAATATCATCAGTTCGTCAAGCAAAGGTAAGAACTTTCTTTTAACAAAAAACAATGTACCGGCCGGGCGAACGGCGTTCTGTTGACCATAGACCATAGTAAAACCACCGGTGGCTATGCGTACGTAAAAAGGTAGTTCTCATGAAAGGCGCTGGTTTTAGTGTCGCGTCGAGCGTAAATGCTGTAAATATTCAGTACCTTTTTGTTTATTTAATAACAATTAAACCACATCGAATCAGAACGTGAAAAGTAATAGGGCTCTATTCCTAATCATAATAATGCGTAAACGAAAAAAAAAGACTCGACTAGTATTTTGGTCGTTATCGTGTTAACATACATTACCTACAACTCACGGACGTCCAAGCCAGATTTTGTTCAAACAGTTTTTTAACTAGTTTAAATAACAAAAATGGCATCAAAAATATCATGAGTGTTAAAAATAGTGTTTGTTCTTTATATGTGTGTGTAGATATTATTTAACAAGTGCAATATATGATAAATAGAGACATTTTAAGTTTGAAAAATCAGTTGTTCCGTGTAAAACGGGAGTAGAACACACCCCAACGCTTCGACGCCTCAGCGTGCAATAACATTGATGTATATTTTTTAGATCTCTGTTAATTTTTTTAAATCCGCTCCACCGATTTCGATGAAATTTAAATGGGGTCCCCATTGGGAAGTATACCCTTTGAAACAAAAAAATAATTATCCAAATAAGTTCAGGCGCCTTCGGTGAACATACATAAAAAAAGAGAAATATACAGTGGAACATAGAACCTTCTCCTGTTTTGAAGTCTTAATTAATAAATAATGTACATATTTAATTATTGTATATATGAGTATATCCCCTGCTACTTAATGTTCAGTTATAGAACATTAAGTAGCAGGGGGCTGCTACTAAATGTTCTATAACCCATAGCCTACTGTTGCTTGATATAGGTACTTGTATATGGTTGATGCTATTAGTGAGCGGATTACAGCGAGGGAAACTCGCAAGTTCATTGACTGTCTCATGAGTCTATTGGTAAAAGCTTGCAATTCCTTCTTGAAAGGTTTTGGATTTAAATACGAGAAATGTGTTAGTAACATAGTCTGTAAATGTAACTAGTAGTCCCCAAACCACTTTAGCGATAAAGCTATCTGTGTATATTATATTTGTAGACGTAGGCATTCAGTAGAATCAGGTCTATTTCAATGTCTGCCAAGATAAATTCATTTGAATTCGGAGAAATACTTTAAACTGTGAGTTCGTTTGTTGCATCTTGATTCCGTAACTAGTTAACCTAGTTAGGGAAATTTGGTATAGGTGCATATAATCCAGAGTACCGAAAAAGGCTGGAGAAAGGTTTTTTGTTGAAATAATGGCTGTTTCCTGTGGAATAGCTATATACTGAAGTACCTAATATATACCAGGTCCTGTGTCCTCTAGTACAGGCGGCACACAACGGGCTTATTTAGTGGGTGAGGGCCCACACTATCCTGTTTGTTACCCCGACGGGGTGTGCGATTAGGTATTTTTTCCCGCCTTAACAAAAAAGGGCTAATGAAACGTGTTACTTAAATAGGTAGTCCCCAGCAAATGTCATGATTGCTTAGTAGACGAAAGCTTTTGGAACGATTATCCAGGAGACAATTTTTGATTTCATAATTTCGCACTTTGTGTTCTGGTAAAAGGTGCTTAGAAAATATATAAAATAACAAAATACACTGATAGTTAATAAGCTTACTGCGAAATCACATCGGTAAGTTACGATCTGACATTTGGCGAGGCCGGCGCCACACCGTCGGAGCTAACCCTCGGTCCCTCACCCCACTCGCCCTACTTAACCTCTCTGCGTAGTATTCGCATACTACGCAGTACAGGTACTACCTGGCTAATATACCTACTTTGGAACGATGACGATATTTCCAGAAACACTATGCTTGGTAATATCCCGCCTTTCGAATAGGCACGGTCATCATAATTGTTAGTGAAAGGTTTATTTTAAACTAGCTGACCTGACAGACGTTTTCCTGTCCGAACATTGCCGTTTCGTTTAGCGTATTAGGCTATAATTTATGCATCTCAGGGGGATTAGACGACCACTGAAGGAATGCAATATGGTTCCGGTGGGCCGCCAATAAAGGCGGAGAGATGGCACAAGGCGGGTTTCTTTAGTGGGTGAGGGACCCACACTACCCTGTTCGTTGCCCCGTACGACGGGAAGCGGGGGCCGGGAGGGGGGGGGTTTGTTGTTGTGGTTAAACGGAATCTCATATCTCACAATCGAGTGATTGGCCAACGGATTATTGCGATATCACGCGTCGGTTTCTCTACCAAACACAAGCAAGACGATACGATGTCGATTGTGAGATATGAGATTCCGTCTAAACCCCCGTCACAAAAAATTTTTTTAGAACTAAATTTTGTCAGTTTACCGGTTTTTACTGAACAAATTTTTATTAATGTGTGACTGTTATTTCAAAGATCCTACTAGTTATGTCGCCCACTAGTTTGACTCACGGGAAAAATGTATTAGTAAGTAGTTATCGCCCACTGCGTAACTGATGGTAGGTTTGGGTACCAAGTGCTCTTCTCAACCACACACCTCACTGTCCCAAAAGACAGAAGCAAGGTGCAAATTTTTGCTCCTAGAGCGTGAAAATAATTAAATAATCTTAAAGTAGACGTACAAACGCTTGATGTATGTTTATGCATGCAGGAGTGTTCACACTTCCTCACTTATTATTAGTTTCTGTAGAATTTCAAGATATATATAAATAAATATTCACGGACATTTCACACAACGTCCTCTGGTCCCAAACTAAGCTTAACGCTTGTGCTATGGGTACTAGATGATGGATATAATATATATACTACTTTTTTTTGTAAATACATAATATATATAATAGATACAAAACACCCAGACGCAGTACAAATATCTGTGTCCATCACACAAATAATTGTCCTGAGTACGAATCGAACCCACGACCTCGTACACGGAAGTCGGTTACACTACCGACTACGCCACGAGGCCCGTCAAATATACAATGCGAAAGTGGAAGGATGTAGGTACAGGGGAAGACTAAAGACTCACCTACCTAGACCAAATCGGTCATGTATTGAAGGAAATGGAGTCAGGAGTCTCCAAAACAAGCAAAGCGAGCGTGTATGAAAAAAATTATGAATGCTGAGGAAGCGAAAAATGTATAGGAATAGTTTTTTTTTTTTTTGGTTTAGGCGGGAAAAACTGTGCCTAACCGCACACCCCGTCGTTCGGGGCAACGAACAGGGTAGTGTGGGGCCCTCACCCACTAAAGAAACCCGCCGTTTGCCGTCTCTCCGCCTTTATTGGCGGGCCACTGGAGTTAAGTACTAAGTAGTAGAATTTCAAAAGGAATATACCTATCAGTGAGATGCTGGTGCTATCAGTGAGTGATTTTGAGTTGTGTGATCGCGTAACATACGAGCAGGCGCGTCGTATCAATGATTTAAGTACTATACGACATAATGCAGAATTCGAGAAGTTGCGTTGTCGCCGGGACGGTAAAATCACGACTAAAGGACCACCTCCCCCCGAAACGACGGTAATAAACTTGTCGAGTACAAAAATTGATGGCACTACACAGAACATATTAGCTAAAGGGTTAAATTATGCTGTAACACCGAAACGGATTCCGTATGAGAATGTCATTAGTGGTGTCGAACAAGTGATAATGCGAAACAAGTTGCCGTCTGCCGATGCGGAAACGCTCAGACAGGATGTGGCCGTTATCCTTCGAAAATCAAAGCTGCCTAAACCAAATATCACTGCAGAAGAACGTCTGGCGCTGAAAAAGCTGCGTGATAACACGGATATTTTAGTGCTAAAGGCCGACAAGGGAAATACCACTGTGGTGATGAATTCCGGTGACTATGATGAGAAACTACGGAGTCTATTAAGTGACACCTCTGTGTACAAGCCAGTGTCGTACAACCCTACAGCTAGAGTCACGAAACGTATGCGAGCACTAATTAAGGACCACAAGGATCTGTTCGCGGATGATGTGTTTGAAAGGCTTTTCAGACCTAAAAACGTTCAGCCACCTAAGTTATATGGTTTGCCAAAGATCCATAAAAGCAACGTGCCACTTCGCCCGATCGTAAGTCAAATTAACTCTCCTACTTACGATCTAGCTAAACACCTCGCCAAAATACTGCAACCATTAGTCGGTGGGACTGCATCGTTCGTGAAGGATTCTAGACATTTTGTGGATATCATCAAGAACATGGAAGTGGACTCAGATGAGGTGATGGTGAGTTTTGATGTGGAGTCACTGTTCACCAACGTTCCCATTCATGCTTGCCTGGAGGTCATTGAGAAAAAACTAAGAGCGAATGATCTGTCCAGTGAGTACAATGTTCTACTAAGAAACTGTCTAGAAGGCAACTACTTCATCTACCAGGGACAGTATTACCTCCAGACCGATGGAGTGGCCATGGGCAGCCCATTGGGGTCGGTTATGGCCAACATCTGGATGGAACATATCGAAGAAATGATCAAGCCGAAACTGTCCCAGGTTAAACTGTGGAAGAGATACGTTGATGACGTATTCTGCATTATGAAGGGCGGCAGACAAGAAGTGGAAACATTTGCTAAGGATTTGAACTCCGTACATCCCAACATCAGGTTTACTTTTGAAATGGAGATGGACAGATCGTTAGCATTTCTTGATGTAAAACTAAGGGTCAAAGCAAACGGTACCTTATCACATGCTGTGTACAGAAAACCCACGCACACTGACAGATACTTGCATGCTGACTCGCACCACCATCCACGACACCTGCAATCCGTAGTAGCATCTTTGACCAATAGAGCATACAACATTTGTGACCCTGAACAATTGAATAGTGAGCTCACACATGTTCAGGAGGTACTTAAACGAAACGGATTTAGGGGTAGCACACGACGACTGCGGAAGAAGGAGGCACGAACTGGGGTAGACAGGGCACCAGCCTTTTTACCGTATGTTAAAGGAGTAACGGACAAAGTTGGAACAGTACTACAGAAATACTCCATTAAGACTGTATATAGTCCGCATTCCAAAGTATCACATCACCTACGTACTCCAAAAGATATAATCCCTCTGCAGACACCTGGCGTTTACAAAGTGGATTGCAGCTGTGGTAGTTCTTATATCGGACAAACCAAACGTACAATTGCGGAAAGGGTTAAAGAACATATCGTGGCTGTAAAACACCGACATACACAAAAGTCAGCTATAGCGGAACATTTGCTGGAGGCGGGATCCAACCACTGGATTGAACTGCATAAACCACAGGTCCTCTCCACCGACCGTCACTATTACTCCAGGATGGCGCGGGAAGCGGTTGAAATCAAAAAACATGCTAATTTCAACCGAGAAGATGGATACCGTTTGTCAACATCATGGAATCCTGTCATCAGTAAGTGTACATATCGCCGAACAAACATTACGCGCCAGTGTGAGGATGTCGTTAGTGTGGTGTGTCGAAGTACCGACAGTTTCGGAAATCAAAATATAAACGAGGCGAGGGTAGTTACAGACACTCGCGCTTCACGGAGGCAACGCTGAACTACACCAGTCAACCCGTGACCACGGCCGATGCAATACGGTCGAAACGTCGGGAAATTAAGGTATTTCAACCTCAACATTATATACGCGATTAAGACCCGATATATTAATATACCTAATATCCTGTTGCAAGCGTATTTAGCCTATGGTAATTATTATGGTATTGACTATCATTGGTATGGTGGCCTTATGCTTGCTAATCGTAGGTATAGTATTTTGTTTTTATTGCTAATGATGGCAGACGAGCCACGGCTCGTCTGATGGTAAGTGGTAACCGTCACTCAGGGACTCAATGATACCAAAAGAATTGTCAAGCCGCTGCGCACCATTTCATTTCTCAGATATGAAATGAAAGAATAAACGGCTATCTTCTGCTACAGCTAAAACACACTGACGTGCTTCATGACCAGTCACACAGAAGACGGTGGTACCGATCTGTTCGGGCCCGATAGCAAGTGAGTACTCTCACTTGGTACCCAGCTCTACCACCAGTAATGCAATGGTTGATAATTGCTTACTTTCCTTAGTCGCCTTGTTCGACACCCGCGGAAAAGGATGGGGTGGTGACACTTGTATACTTAGTCCGTTACCACACGGTATAAAATACTAATATAAAGTATGTAAGTGAACCTTCTCGTTTTGGACTCTGTTAAAACTAAGACTCGAGTAAAAATCGATTCCACAATACTCGGTCACCCTGTAAACCACTGCGCTGTCTACGAAGTAAAAGTCTAAACCGAGTGAGTACTTCACTCAACACCAGTATCGTCTTAATTCGACTAATAGTGTTGATACTCTCTTCGAATATAATGAGGCTGATATTTTTACTTCACTTATAAATAGTCTGCCGTTATAAAAATAGCATGGGATATTTGTCGCATTTATAAAGTAAAAGTTTAATAAAATAAAACAACTTTTACAAAATCTATCACTAATCGATTACATTTATAGTTGATTTTGTAAACCACTAGCGGCCCCCGTGGCTAACATTTCATATTTTACATTTTCGCACTTTGTTTTATAGTAAAAAAGCAACTTAATGGTTACTATCCAGCGTAATAAATATATACTAGCTGGTGCCAGCAGCTACACACTCATGATTCAGACAAAATAAAAGATTTATACAATAAATATTGATCTAAACATTAACGTAACATTTTGATGTAAATAAATATTTAAAAAATCGCCTTTTCCTGCGGCTCGCCGCAAACCAAAGTTGGTTTTTAGGTTAGATCTCAGGTTCCCAAGGTAGTAATGGGATAAAACGTATACCAGTTTTTAAGTATGATTATCAAAGAAATTGTATAATGAAACATTTTTAATAATTTTATTTTTGATTTTGTTTGTATTTTTTTACAAATTATTATCACTATTTAGATATTTTTATATATATTTTTAGCATTTGACATGCTTAGCACTATACATTAAACACAAAGTGAAAAATGTGAAATCGAAAAGTACATTCACGAGCAGGGTTTGAACCTGCATCTCCTGGATACCGTCCAGATGCTTTGCTAATTCAGCCATCGTGACAATTGCTCCTGACTGCTAATTTCGATAACACATTCATACTTAACGTCTTTGAGTAACGCCTGCGCCATCTGTCGGAAGTATTTTCATACATCATATTTAGGTAATCTGCATGCCTTTTTTTTAAGGCGGGAAAAAATGTACCTAACCGCACACAGGGCAACGAACAGGGTAGTGTGGGGCCCTCAGCCACTAAATAAACCGGTCGTGTGACGTCTCTCCGATTTCATTGGTGGGTCACTGGAACTATGTTGCACTACTTCAGTGGTCCGCCGGCAGCTTTCCCTTTAGGGCACCCTCTACTGAGCGACGCATTCGCACACAGAGAGTCGCAACTTCGCGGGAAGGAAATCTGCATGCCTGAGGATTTTTTTCATCAGCTTGTGAAGTCTGACAACACGCACTGCACATCGTGGTGGACTACAGCCTAAATCCCTCTCACTCTGAGACGAGATCCGTGCCCAGTAGTGGGACAGTAAGGTTGAAAAAAAAATATTAATGGCAATAATATGGGTTAGAATGACGGGTAGAAAACTTATTCAAAGATTTTAGCCAAACGTGTCTTAACGAGACCATATAAATTAACCAGGTTAATTTATATGGTCTCGTAGCTATAGAAGATTCTTATGACGGCTTTTAATAGAATGACTGCCTCTGTGGTGCAGCCGTAGTGTGAGCAACTGCTGATCACGAGGTCTCGGGTTTGATCCCTGTGTCGGGCAGTGTTGCTTTTTGTTAAAAGAAAAATTCTCAGTAGCAGCCCGGAGTTTGGAAATGTGCCCGGTAGACGGCAAAAGGCTCGCCCCCTATTAATAATAATAATAATCTTTATTTGCATAGAACTACATGTACATCTTAAAATTCGATAACAATCTACATTAATCTAAAATACTGTGTTGCAGTTGTTAACGCCCAACCTTCGTGTTACAAAATATGGAGTCCTTCAACAAATAATAGAAAAAACAAAATTGTAGGTAAGTATGTTTGTGTGTGTGTGTGTGTGTGTGTATGCGTGACTATGTGTGTGTGGTTGTGTTTCTGCCCGTGGATTACCGTTTTTTTTTTTAGTTTATTGATTTTGATGTGCATCATACTTTTACTAAGCATTCTACTTCATCATATGTTAACGTTTGGAGCCAACTTATTAGACTTTTTTACATTGAGACTATATTAATGGGTATATATTTAAGATTTTATTAATTCTATTGTATAATATAGGGCTAAGAAAATAAAAAAAACGTTCTAGTGTAGCTAAGCTGAATCTACGTATTTTACAGACTATGTATGTGCGTCTTTTTCTGGTAACAAGCTTAGGATCGTATTTTGTTTCCGAATGTTTGCGAAGTACAACATTTAATACATATAACTTCCTAACTGTTAGGACCTCCATTTGTCTATCAAGTTCATCAGTTGGAAAAAGTCTGGGTTTGAATGCCATCACTTTTAAAACAGCGCGTTGTGCCCTCTCAAGGCTAACCATATGGGTTTTAGTAGCTCCTGTTAGGAGCTTAGTGGACTGTATGGTTGTTTTGGATTCTGGAGTAGATCTTTGGCTGATTTAAAACTAGTTTTATTGCAGCAATCAAAACTTTTATTACCGCACATGTAGCTTACGTTACAGTAAAAAAAGGGGAAGTCGTGTCTTGACACCTATGACATTACATTCTGCCTTATTACTAGTACAAATTGGTATAAAATACCGCAGATTATTGTTATACTTGTGTTGCCAGCAACAGCTCCAACCCAGGCTGACACACAATACGACAAAATGGGTTGGGCTAATGCGAAGTATGCCGTCCTAAATGTCTCATGGTCAGCGCTATTTCGCAGTTTTTTGAATACATAAATAAATTTTCAAATTTTGTCGGTAAGTGACTTTATGTGGAATGTCCAGGAAAGAGTTGGATCAATAAAAATGGGTATTTGATCTAATCTGATCGAGTTACGGCGACACAGTTACAGTTGTCAACGTTTTCTTTTCCACACTTATGAGTAACATTTCGGAAGGAGGAATCTGGCTGTGATGACAGTATTGGCGAGAAAGTTATAAAACATGTTTTTCTTAAATTTAAAGTTTAAATATTTTCTGAAAGCCACGTGTTTACGGTTGGGGATTATAGTTTGGGATAAAGTCCTAACATGGTTCCAGCTGTCTCCGTGAACTATTAATGCAGTATCATCAGCATACGTAGTTATGTCAACATTTGGAAGAGAAAGTTTACATAAATAATTTATGTATATTAAGAACAAGGTAGGTCCTAAAACACTACCCTGTGGAACTCCAAACTCAATATCAAGTGGTACTTTCTGTGTTGTTAATAATGACGCTTTGGGTACGGTTGGTAAGGTAAGTTTTGAATAAATTCAATACAACTCCTCGTACACCAATGCCCATCAGTTTATGTAGAAGAAGAGGAATAGAGACAGTGTCGAATGCTTTTGATAGGTCTAAAAATATGCAAATGGATTTTAGTTTTCTATTTAAATGGTTTCCTATGATATTAATAAGTTCAGTAATCGCATTTTCTGTCGAAACACCAGATCTGAAACCGAATTGATTTTTTGCAATGATATTAAATTTATTGAGATAGTTTAGAAGTCTCGTATTAATATAATATTTTCGTAATTTTTTGAAAATGTTGTTAAAACATAAATAAATACGATAATACGTGGGACTTAAACATAGCTGGCGAACCGTGGGTGTGTAAAATACACTTCTGCCTACCCCTTCAGAAATACAGGTATGATGCTATGATGAATATATATGCTTGAAAAAATGTTTTAGCAATGAGAAATAAATTCATCTTTTTGGTGAAAGTTAAGGTTTTTATTATGAACTAGCTGCTAGCCACGACTTCGTCCGCGTGGTATTTGGTGATTTCCTTTTTTTGTGCTTGACTCTAATTATTTTTTCAAAATAAACGTAGTTTACCTTATTACATCAGCTATCTGCCATTGAAAAGTTGTTCCAGTCATTTCAGAGATTAGCCGGAACACAGAGACAGGCAGGCAGAAAAACTTAATAATTAGATATTTTGTTATATCTACTTTCATATTATGCATTTAGTAAAAAGCTGTTTTAGACGTTTAGACATTAAAAACAGACACTATTATTTTGCAACGTGTGACATTTTACTATCTACATTTTTTTTTATAGTAAGTGGGTGGCAAGCAAGCATACAGCACTTGATGGTATGCGGTTACCGTAGCCAATAGACGTTAGCAGCGTATGGAAGGAAGGATAACAAGGAGAGGATAGGAAGGGGGTTTGGACCTCCAGCGCTCTCACGCACCATACAAAACACAACATCTTCATTGCGAAAACGCTACAATTTAATTCTAAACTCTATATATTGTTTAGATTCATTGTCTACAGTGTTACTGACCGCTTTCATTTTATAAGCGCCATAAAAGTCAACTGAAGATTTAAAACTGAGCAAAAACAAAAATATTGGATACACAACCGTATCACATTGCATTAGTGTGAAAAATATGCGTAGTATCAGTGGTAAATTATTCATCATTATCCCAGCAAGAATAGGCGTGCTCGATCGGGGAAGTACCATCCTTCTCACGGAAGATTGGTGTGAAACAACGGCAGGTACTCCTGTCGTTGTGTTTCGTATGGTGAGTGAGAGCGCCGGAGGCCCAAACCCCCTTCCTATCCTCTCCTTAGTATCCTATCTATCCTCTCTTTGTTCTCTTTCCTATATTCTTCTTATTATCCTTTCACTACACATATCCCTTTCCTTGGAGATGGCGTTGCTATTTTCTACAGGCTATGGTGACCGCTTACCATCAGTTGGGACGTATGCTTGTTTGCCACCCAGTAAGTATAAAAAATTAGTTTTTCCTTGAAGCCTAAACAAACAAATAGACAAATATACCAAATAAAAATGTTTTGTGTTCAGAGAAGCCTAAATAGCCTAGTCCGTTTATTTTTTCTTAAATGTACAAACATAGCTCTGTTACAGCTTCATAATATAAATCTAGTCGTACAATTTTTCAAAGTTAGATACTATTTTTATGAATGGAGGGGAGGTTTGATTAAAATAAAACACGATTATATACCTATTGGAACCAACTATTGCGTGTTTATTGACAGTCCGTCCAAAAAACATTACATAATTATTAATAAATAAGTATTCCATTATTTTTATTCGTTATTTGAAGCGTGAACAAACAAAAATATCAGTGGCGCCCTCCAGCTTATTCTAAAACGAATACAAATAGATCGCCGACTATGTGGCTATTACTAAAGACGCTGGCAGCCGGTCTGGCGAACCTTGGCAGGCCTGTCCGTAAAATCGACAACCTTAGCGACTAACTGGTAATTTTTGACCTTAGAACTCTTAAAACAACTAACATTACCGATAAAAACCGGTTACCACCAATTAGCATGACTAGTGATCAACTAACGATCTTTTGGCAGTAAGTTGATAGACTTGGCGGCCAATTGGGGTGCCCTTATGACCTTGGCGGCCGGTGATCTGTTGGTGACCTTGGCGTCAATTGGCGTTAAATGGTGGCCAATTGGCGGCGTGTGCGCTCGCAAGGCGTCTAGAAGTGATCCACCATCAGCTCAAAGTGGACTGAGCCGCGTCGCTCGTAGCGATCGTAGAAGATGTTCTTCGCCCACGCCTTGCATTCTATATTGATTAGAACACCCGCTGAAAATTTAAAATAAAATTAATTATTTGTGAATCTATTTTTGCAATATCGTTCCAAAACCAAATTTATATTGTACTGAAGCTGCTGCTTAGAGCATGCCGCGGCAGCCCGCGAGACACCGCGGGATGTCGTGGCATCCCGTGGTATGGTCAGTCTGCTTGTAACGATATCAACGAAATTTGTGTGCCAATAATATTATAATGAGGTTTAAATTCATCTCTTACAAAAATCCTTTGCCGTGCCATCCCGCGCCATCCCGCCAAGTGAGCGCCGGCAGGTGTTTATAAATACTTTTTGTGCTTTATACTTTTTTCACCTTAGTTTTCATAGGTGCTGTATACTAAATTATTTGTCTACCCTCCAACGAGGAAACAATCAAATATTTTCCTTTAATTCCTTAATTGTCCTTTGGTTTCAATTTGTTTTGTTGAAAATATAGTTACAGATTTTAATAGATTATTTACTTACTCCTGGGCTTTTCAAAAAGCACAGCGACTAGGGGGCTTAGGTACCCCTCCTTGTTGGTGAAGGGGTAGTAGAATGAGGGGAATCCTCGTCGCGGGATGTACTGTACCGGCCCGATGTTCTCTACATCGGCAGGATTCTCCCCTTCGCAGGATACCCAAACTGTGTTTGCCTCCGGTTTTCCCGACTGATGGAGAGAAATGAATTATTATGTAAAAGATTCTTACTAAATCTAATCGTACTTATTTATACATTGTAATTGTGTTTGTAACTCTGTATGTTACCTGTTCATGCCTAAACCATTGATCAGATAGTTACTGAAGTGATGTTTAAGGGTAAGTTATACAAATACCGAACGGATCGGTACCACCGTCTCCTGTGTGACCGGTCATGAAGCACGTCAGTGTGTTTTGGCTGTAGCGGAAGATAGCCGTTTATTCTTTTATTTCACATCTGAGAAATGAAATGGTACGCAACGGCTCTCCGTATAGTTGAGTCCATGGGCGACGGTTACCACTTACCATCAGCCATCCACCTGATGGAAAGTGCTGCAGTTTTGAACAATTTTACTGACTTTCAGCTTTTTGTGAATTTATGTATCTTCACTCCTATTTTAGGTGCTAAATTGACCAGACTATCGTAGTTTTGAAGGTTTATTTTGGCGCAGCCAATAGCTAGTTTTTAGCTTATATCTCAAGTTTCCAATATAGTAGCGGGATACATATATTTATGTGGGCTATATATCTTTTTTAAGTTTTTAAGTCTACTCAGGAGCTATCAAATAACGAAAGTTGCATGCATCAAAATTCGTCCAGTAGTCTTTGCGTGATGCGCGAACGAACAAACAGACAGATAAACAGACAACAAATTTTAAAAAAATATTTCTGTGTTCAGACACGCCTATATAGCCTATTACAGTCATTTTTGCTTAAATATCTTAAATGTACAGACATAGCTGTTACAGCTTTATAATAGTATAGATTCTATAGATGTTTTGATGGACTCTGTGAAAGTGTGTGTTTTCGTATGACCAAACAATTTATTTATATTCTAAGAATATTTTTTCGAGTTAAATTTAAAGACAGCAGTAGTAGACAGTTGTAGGTAAATTTTATTATTGTTTTACATTTGTGATATTAGTTGATAGTGTCATTTATTTATTGCTTTTTTTGTAGAAACAATGTCTTTGGGCTCTTACGACGTTAACTCTTGTTTATATAATTTTTTACTTATTTATACAACTTAATTATACATACGATCATCTTGATGTGTTGCTTCAGATCCTCAGGCATTTGATGGGGCAGGTCCTCGGTGCTATTATAAGGCTGTGGAGTCCAGTTGAAGATCTGGAAGACAAAATGTGAGCTGGAAATTGGGAGCTGACATTGATAGCTGACCGGTCTAACATTCCCTGGATTAGAAAGGGCATAATTTGAAACCCTCATCGTAAGAAATGTCTCTTAAATATTATAAAAAAATTGTTATATTTTTTTAGGATTTGACATGCTTGCTGCTACCAACCACCCACGACCACCCAAGTCATTGATAAATGTGTTATCGAAATTCGTAGTCCCGAGCAATTGTTGCGTTTGCTGAATCGGCAAAGCATCTGGGACGGTATTCCAGGAGATGCAGGTTCACATACTGCTGGTGACTTATTTTTGATTTCACATTTTCACACTTTGCATTAAATCATCAAAAATGTTAAAGAAATAATTAAAATTAACAATGAAAGAACGTCTTTTAGAATAGAAGCCTGCTATTTACACTGGTGTTGAGTTGAAATAAAGTGTAATAATTGTATAAACAATGAACTGTTGTGTTCCAGGATAAATAAAAGTCAGCGGATTTTAGCTTGTAAGTAAGTTTAGTTCTTAGGATTTTACGTTTTTCCAGGATATTTTCCTACAGTGAATAGTTATAATTTGCTTAGAGACATCTCGCTTAAAAACTGAAGGTTTAACTTCTAATAGTGCATCCATCCATCAGCCTTTCAACCGCCACAACGAGTGGTCCTGCGCCAACCGTATCCAACGGCTCCCCGCGGCTTTGACCAAATCGTTGGTCCATCTGGTGGGGGACCGTCCTACGCTGCGCCATCCGATACGTGGTCGTCACTTGAGAACCTTTTTTCCCAGCGGTTGTCGGTTCGTCGAGCGATATGGCCTGCCAATTGCCACTTCAGCATACCAACCCGGCGGGCTATGTCAGTCGCTCCTGTTGAACTGCTAATAGATATCGGCAATAACCATAAATTCTGGTGTGGTGATCTCTACCTTGTTCAACTTCAAAAAGACGCATGGTCCAGCTTTTTCATAGTTGTACTGCTCAGCAGGGGTGCAAGGTTTGAAGTCATCCACCGGGACATCACACACTTGCTTCTCAGCAAGGACACTGCTGGTAGCGGAACAAGGAACGCGGTTCTCAGCACCAGTAGCCTCACCAGTCCCACTACCCTTCTTGCGGTAATCTGGAATATAATTAATGAGATGCAATGAGAGTTCAAATAGAATCTTAGGGGCATGACAGGTACCACTGAAGTAATGGCAAAAAGTTTTAGTGGTCCGCCAATAGAGGTGGAGAGACGGCAAACGCCGGGTTTATTTAGTGGGCGAGGGCCACAGAGAGTTCAGTGCCCCGAACGACAGAGTGTGCGGTCATGTACTTTTTCCCCGCCTTAGCACAAAAAGTGTGGTAAGTAGTGTTTTATTTGAACTGAAAAATACGCCGAGGAAAAATTTAGTGCTTTCATGCCACTTGTGGACATTGATCTGAAACTCACTCGTTTTGAGACTAAACCCTTAACCAATAGTAGTTAGTTTAGTGAATAAAAATACTAATTCAATGAATCTTCTACCCACCATCGAGGAAATCATCAATGATCTTCGCCCATTTCAGCACGGAGCCCTTGTCGTTCGCTCTGTAGTAGATAAGGGTGCTTTCCACGTTCGCAGAGTCCGGCATTGGCCTGAAGCCCAGACCTGATGAAGATCAAGTATATTAGGAATCGTATAGTGCTTTGAAATTATTTTGTTTCCGACTAGCTGATAGCCGCGACTCGGTTTATTATCTATTTTCTTTGCGCGATACGATAGTTTGTATTCTAAAATAAAAGTATATTAAGTTACAGCTTATAAACTTAGCTATCTGCCAGTAAAAATCTCATCAAGATTGGTCATACAGACAAAGAGATAAAAAAATATTATTTTGGTATAAATAATAAGAAGTAAGCTACCGTATTAAAATTCATATTTATTGGGGAAAAGCTCTTATGAATATGCTTAATTTGTAATAATTATTAGCTTGACTTATAACTAACAACGTAATTTTAACTTCAGTCCATTTTTTTATTAGTATATAGATAATGGCAGAACAGATGATATCATTCTGACAATCACAGCAACTGCATAAGGACGCAGAAGCCTATATCTTTTTTCTCCACTCTTCTCAAAAGAAGAGAGTGAGTCAAAAAGAAGTATTTAAAGAATAAATTTGTGGTTCATGGCTAAAACATTAAACGTGATGGTATTAAAATGCCATAAGCAAACAAAGAGTTCCGTTCAACATTGATATTATCTATCTGTTTAAAAATAAACAAGAAATTCCTGTTACTTTTTACCTACCTGACCTCCTCCCCGAATAAGTATATAACATAAAAAAACATAGCATCACACCTGTATTCCTCGAAGGGGTAGGCAGAGGTGTATTATACACCCACGGTTCGCCAGCTATGTTTTAGTCCCACGTAATAGGGGGCGAACCTATTGCCGTCTATCGGGCACATTTCCAAAACTCCGGGCTGCTAATGAGAATTTGTCTTTTTACGTAAAACTCAAAATCATTGCTCGACCCGGGGATCGAACCCGAGACCTCATGATCAGCAGTCGCACATAATACTGCTGCATCACCGAGGCAGTTGTAGAGAAGAAGCATTTAGGTACTGGGTTACCTGTTGTTTTGGTCTTAACCAAACATAGGCGAAATGTATAGCCAATGTAGCTTTGTGCTATATAATACGCCTATTACCATCTATTGAGCAAACTCCAGTCTGCCGTGTGAGGCCGGCTTTAGAATTGTCCCACCTCTCTCCACCCATGGGAGTCGTAAAAGCCGACTGAGGGCATTCCATTTGCAAATAGTATTCTCACAACTCAAGTTTCATACCCGTAACCGGAGTATCATATTGATGCTAATAGGTCATTACCAAATACTTGATCAGATATCTTACCTGGATTATTTCCTATCAGCGAACTGTCCAACTGCCATTTCGGCATTTTAGAGTCTAGCGTCTGGTAGAAGATCGCCAGCATCGCGGCAAAGAAGCCCACCAGGATAGCATAGAAGATCAGGTAGAATAACAGAATTTTAGCTGTGAACAAATGTTACAGAATTAATATATTTAAGAGCAGTGGATGCAGTGCTTGCCCCATGGGCTGGTTCGATCGGAGAAGTACCACTCTCTCATAGAAGAGTGCGGAACTACTATAAGCACTCCTATTGATGTGTTTAACGTAGTGAGTGTGAGCGCTGGATGTCCAAATCTGTCCTCTCCAGCTCTTATCGGTTGCCTTGGAGTTCGAGTCACGCGAGTGATGCCTCTGGTATTCCTAGCGTCTATGGTCTATATTCACGTTAGCCAACTACCACTCTAGTGGGCCGTATGCTTGCTATAAGCGTACTTAGTATAAATAAAATACTTCAGTTTTTTTTTCATAATACTATTATAAAAATGAGTCGCAATTTTTTTCATACTATAGGCATTAACCTCTTTAAAGATGGCGAAAGGTCAACTGTAGTATTTTGATATTTTTATATATTTTTTTAGCATTTGTTATGCTCCATATAAATTGTCACAAAGTGCGAAAATGTGAAATCGAAAATAACGGACATGATTTGAACCTGCATCTCCTGGAATACCGTCCCAGATGCTATTTGGTACACTCAACTGTAGTTAGACTTGCCAGATGGCCAGGAAACCCGGGATTGTCCCGGAATTACGCGTGTTGTCCCGGGTCCAGTAATTAGACTTCACTCTCCGGATTCCTCGCACCTACTAGTTTTTTTCACGAAGTTACATACAAGAGAACCTACACGATACGGCACGGCCAGTGTTGCCAGATGCATGGAGCCTAATGTCTGAGATGCACTAGACTGAGGTAGACTTAAGATTGCAGAAACAAATTTGGACAGCGGCGTAGGATAAGATCAAATTTTAAAATTTAACTGCCAAAGTGACCCAATGAACTTTATTCTATGAGACTTGATAACTTGTAGGTCAATAAACTGCATTTATTTGATTACATCATTTAAAATTGAACCTTTTGTTACCTGTTTTGCCCTTTCAATAAAAAAATCAAGGCATTGAGTTTGAATGTTTCAATATCTTCTAGATTTAAAGCGTTTGAACTCGTATAGACATTAGAGGCTGCCACATTTACTCCTAGACAAAGATTATCTATTGACTTAAATTATCTATTTTCGCAGATTATCAACCTGAATTAATTAAGTAATCCAACTTCAGTTCGCGACACATGTCCGTCATACACGTAACATTCTAATAAAGTTTTAAAAAGAGTCTCCTTGTTTTGATGCATCTCATGAATTTGCGGCCACTCTAATTGCATCAGCTTAATCATGTTATTAAATATTTCTGGCGATAATTCAAGAAACTCTAATTAGAGCTTATAATATGGATTGTTTAATCTGAACAAGATCGAATCAGCATTTAGGTGATCCGTAACAGCAGCTTCGGTCAAATATAATTTTAGTTCATCATACTGTTTAAAATACAGTACACTGCAGCTGCTCTTAGCGAAAGTCATCGAGTTTGAGCTGGATGAAGGATTTTATAAGGCTTTACATCTAACAACTGCTGTAACTCTTTTAGAATTCCCGTTCTTTAATTATTTCTACGAAACCGATT
Source organism: Leucoma salicis (assembly GCA_948253155.1). Lineage (NCBI taxonomy): Eukaryota > Metazoa > Arthropoda > Insecta > Lepidoptera > Erebidae > Leucoma > Leucoma salicis. The sequence continues at coordinate 29,098,788 of OX411806.1, read as the reverse complement.
CTTATCAAACTTTGCACACATACTGACTTCCCGTCAGTTTACTCCTACTGCTTCCCGTATATAAACTTTGCACACATACAATATTATTGTATTATCTCGGGAATCATTATTTGTTTTCTGTATTAATATCCTACCAAAGTTTACTTAATCAATAAGCCATAAGGAGATGCTCAATTTATGATTTATGTTTAATTTCATTAATTACGTAACAAAGACTAATAATTAAGCAAAAAACGTGTAATAATGTTTTTTAAACATTTTTACTATAAAGGTATGTAGTGCAGTAGAGAAAGAAATATAGCACAGCGTTTCGGAGAGTCTTCCGAAGACCGTGAAGAAAGGCTTTATATATAATATGGGTACGTTAACTAAACGCACTGCTCCAATAATCTAAAGAGGTTTCTAAGTAAACGAATATACATTTTTTTAGATTTTTGTTGATTTCTTAAAAACCACTTGACCGATTTTGATAAAATTAAAATATGGACCACCTCTGAAGTAGAACCTACCAAACAAAAAAAGAATCATGGAAATCAGTAAGGAATAATCGCGTAACAAACATACAACAAAAAACATACAGCTGAAATGAGAACCTCCTCCTTTTTTGATCTATATTTTAGCATTTGACATGCTCCGCCACTTTTTAAAGTACAAATTATTTGTGAATAAGGAAAAAGAGATTTTTTGTACTAGCGGGAAACGAACCCGCGCCTTTTCCAATCCGGGGAAGTCCTCTGAACCACTGAGCTATAGATATAGATAGATACAGATCTTTCGATCATCCCAATTTACTTATCACATTTTGTCTTTACGACCAAATCTCTTTTTCCTTATTCACAAATAATTTGTACTTTAAAAAGTGGCGGAGCATGTCAAATGCTAAAATATAGATCAAAAATGTTTAGAAAATCGCGCCATCAAAAAGTATGAATTTTAATTGCAAAATTAAACTTACTATATTGGTTTAATGCATGTAAATGCTTCCGATAGATGGCGTTGGTCGTAAAGACAAAATGTGATAAGTAAATTGGGATGATCGAAAGATCTGTTCTATAGCTCAGTGGTTTAGAGCACTTCCCGCTAGTACAAAAAATCTCTTTTTCCTTATTCACAAATAATTTGAACCTCCTCCTTTTCGAAGTCGGTTCTCATAAAATAAAATTATAAAACGTCTCCGGACGTCTTCCAGATGTGAAACATCAAAATTATTTCGTAGAAATAAAATGATCATAACTTTTTCAATGTGTGCTTGTATAAAATTATTGATTGGTTTATTGATTGCCGTTATGCTTCCCAGTTACATCTTTTATCAACAGATGGCGTTAAAAACAATTAAATAAGCGTCGCCACGCTAACAGCTGGTTTTACCCTCCCTCCGCATTAGATGTTTTCACATCAAAAAATTATATTTAATGCTACAGCCCGACTCTGTTACCCTAAAATTGTCCCGGAAATGATAACCTTGTATCTGGTAACCCTCTTGTAGTAGTTAATTATGATATTAAAACTTATACTATAATAGACCTTGAACGAAAATAATATTACGACAAGAGCGCATAAATTACATAATCATAATAACCAAGTTCCCATGTCCTATAGCAATTTTATTCACGCTCTGAAAATATATCTTCAGACACAAAAGGTGTTGTGTTTGGTAAGTGTTACTTCAGAGATGGTCTAGCGGTTTATAAGAAATAAACAAAAATCTACAAAATTAAACATTCGATTCGATGATATTTTTTCGTTTACATCGAAACCTCTATGGCTCATTGGAGCAGTGTGTTTAGTTGGCGTACCTACATTATATATGGGTATACCTTTCTTCACGGTCATCGAAAGACTCTCGCTGTCCTCTGTTTCTTTCTCTACTGCGCTTTAGGCGCTCATCTTTGTCATTCTCAGCTCGACAGCTCGTGCTCGACGCTTTCTTATAAGAGATGCACCCCAAGGAAGGTCTCCCCATCATGTACCAATGTAAAATAATAATAATAATCATCTAACCTACGCACCTATTTTATAAAAAAAAAACGAGAGTCTTTCGAAGACCGTGAAGAAAGATTGGCATACCCATATATAATGTGGGTACGCCAACTAAACGCACTGCTCCAATGAGCCAGAGAGGTTTCGAAGTAAACGAAAAAATATCATCGATTTTTTTAATTTATCCCCTATGTGTTTCGGAACACGCGGTAATGAACCCAAATCTGTCAGCGCCTAGTTTGAAGCGGACACTATCTTTGCGTAAGACTTTGACGCCAGTTACAAGGTATTTAGTCAAAAATCAATGATATTATTGTTTATGATCAATCTTTTTTACAAGGCTCAAGAGTGGAGAGGCGATGAAAAATCAGGACTCCAGGACTCTCACTTACCGAACCGTGTTTGACTTTGACGTACTGTAAGACTGTACTTTTTTAACACACTTCTATCCTACGGACGGCACGGATCTCCTCTCAAAGTGAGAGGGATTATGGCCGTAGACCACCACGCTGGTTCAGTGCGGGTTGGCAGACTTCACAAGCCATGTAGATTGCCTTTTTTTCCTTACGGTGTATTTTTTTTACGGAATACACAATACACATATAATAAAATTTCAAAGGTGTGTGCCGCGCGAGAACAGACTGGGGGTCAAATTCGATACCACTGTCTTTGCAATTCTTGGTTTTCACCAGGCTGTAATTACTATTAGGTTAAATTTTGACAAATTCTGGGTTATGCTGACACATCACTGTACTAAGGCATAATCCTTGTATCGCGGGGGACTTTAAAAAAAAACAATTTCACGGACACAATGTGCACCCAACCTCAGAACAACCATTTGTGGATCACACAAAGAGTTGTCGATCCCACAATAATCAGGCGTCGATGTCTAAACCACTCCGCCATCTGTGCCGTATAATGTTATGCAAAACAAACGTTATTTGGGTGCGTGGTACATGTCTGACAAGAATATCGGTCTAATAATTGACCGTAAGTGGTGACAATGACAATTTCCTTCTAAATTGATGACCAAAGTCTGACCGCATTTTTAGCAATCTACACTCAATTTGACTTGTAGCATGATTATAATTGAGAGTTAGTGCAGAAAGAGGTAACGTTTATTTTCAAAAGCTATAAAATTAAACTTCAATGTTTTATCTATTTAGAACTGGAATTATTCTTCCTAATAAATGTGAAAGTAAGTCTGTTTGTTAGAATGTTTATGACGCTTTCAGGGTATAGCTACTGAACATCATGAAAATCGTCGTCACGTCGGGAACCTAGAAAGGGACAACGGTTTTATTTATTGCAAAATGTTAACTGCCTGTTGGATAGATATTTTTGTGTAAAAAGCCTTATAAAAATGTACTTATACCATTGAACCAATTCTGAGGTCCATGCAGGTGAAGTCATGGGCAGGAGGCTAGTCTAGTAGATGATAAATAAAAAGTTTTTGCTCGAAGTGTAACCTAACAATATACATATAAATATGACGGTATGTATGTGTGGCGTAACATTGTAAGCTAAAGTAAGAAATATTGTAATATTTTGAGAGAACGGTGTGGTGTGAAAGATGTATGTAGGAAATGTAATGGGCCCCTAAATTCCAAGTCCACGAGCAGGGTCTATCACTTACCATCAGATCATAAACAAATTTGTGATAAAGATAGAGAAGGTTCAGCGATGTAAGAGGATAGATGAGAGATACCTCTCTGGAAAATAGGCGTCTATGTTAAATAATAGTCAAGGCAAGTATTAACATTGAGTTAAGATTATCTTTTAATTATCTATGGTGCGTTAAACGTCATTAATGTCAAAATATTTATGACAAGTTCGCGTTAGGACGCAAATGCGATAGTTATCGCGTACTTGTCAATATTTCGGAATTAGAACATGGCATTATGGCTCAAGGTGACTGGGGCGCTCACCCACTCTTTTATATAACATTTTTTATTATAATATAATAGTTAAACACTATTAATATGCGTAAGCGTTAGATTTGACTGCCTCTGTGGTGCAGCGTTAGTGTAAGCGACTGTTGATCATGAGGTCTCGGGTTCGATCCCCGGGTAGGGCAGTGTTATTGAGATTTTTCTTAAAAAATAAAGAAAAGAATCTCAGTAGCAGCCCGGAGTTTGGAAATGTGCGCGGTAGAAGTCAATAGGCTCGCCCCCTATTACGTGGGACTTAAACATAGCTGGCGAATCGTGTGTGTATAATACACCTCTGCCTACCCCTTTGGGGAATACAGGCGTAATGTTATGTTTATTTTTTAGATGGTACTCAGACATTAACTAGATTTATATGTCATCGTTCCTGCTCCTTTTATAAAAAAACAACTCTAATTGATCATAATTCTGCTTCATTCCACTTCACTTGAAATCGGCACAATATACTCGTGTCTATAATTTAATTCTACATCTTCTTGTCAGGTGGTTTATTATTGTTATGGCGGGGAAAAAAAATACCTAACGGCACACCCCGTCGTTCAGGACTACGAGCAGGGTAGTGTGGAGCTCTCACCCACTAAATAAAACCGCCGTGATGGCATCTCTCCGCCTGTATTGGCAGACCGCTGGAACTGTTTGGCATTAATTCAGTGGTCTCAGTGCCTACTCCTACCCGTATTATGAATCACACAATCCATATAACTCTTTGGGTTGTTCTTGGGCTTAAAAGCCCTTTAACATTTATGCTTTAAACCTTTACAACATTTTCTTAAACTTCAAGAGTGCGCCTTATGTGCCTCTTTCAATCTCATTCTTTGTCGATTTGTCTAGTCTCGGAAATGTAGACGTAAAGGTGAAAGTGTGCTGTGATACGTTCACCTTAACATCCTCATTTCCGCCACATGAACATCACACATCCGTCGCGTGTCCTTTCTCGTTTCTTTTAATGCCCAACGTGTAGATCTATAAATAGCAGGCCGATTTATAAGGCCTAAAATCTTGTAAAACCTTTTATCAATTATCAATTGCAGTTATTTCATAATTCTTGCATTACCTATCCATTTCGCCATCGTTATATATAAGTTATCCAGGGTATAGAAAAGTGGGCGTAAAGGAGATGCCCCCTTTAGGAATATTGTTGTATTTATAGGAAAGATTTTCAATGTTTTGGATTATATACCTATTTTGTTTTAGATATAATCTTCATGCCATGAACCTCAAACCTCAAGTCAGTCTTCCTTGACGAGAACGATGTCTGGCAAACACGCCTTTGTGTCCAGTATTCCAAAGGTCGAACTCTCCTCTCAATATGTCGCTATAGTACATTTATATTTTATCATTTTAAGACTTTAACATGTTTTGTAATTCATGCACATCATGAAACTCAGTATTTTTCAATATTCCAGTAAATTTTTCACCATAAAGACTTTATAGGATATGAAATAAGTTATGACAGAAGATGAATACGTTTGAAATACCTACTATTAATAATTTAAAGAAAATAATTTAAAAATTTATAATACTTTCTGATATTTACGCGAATGTTACACATTTTGAAATAAAACTTCGTTTACGCGTTTATTTGATTTTACTACGGCCGGACGGGAGACCGTTGAAATAACATATCAGCCTTGGACGTCTATCATCTAAGTCCACCCGTGATCATGAATGCTGTAAAGTATTCGAAACGTCGGGATAGTAGTAAAATCAAGTAAACGCGATAGATTACGTAAACGAAGTTTTATTTTAAAAATTAATTTTTAATTTGATCTAATATCGGTGACGGAATGACTACAGTGAAAATGAAAGAAAAATGGGGTGACTATACTTTCCCGCGGGTGTCGTATAAGTCATCTGAGGAAAGTAAGTTATTATTGCCATTACTGGTGGTTAAGATTTAGTACCAAATGGGAATAGACAGGTACCTACTTACTAGTTATCGGGCCCTATCGGATCTGTACCACCGTCGTCTAAATATACATTGCTTTCTTAACTGAGAAGTGAAATGGTAAGCAGGTATTTTTAGTATTGCTGAGTCCATGAACGGCGGTTACCACTTACCATCAGGTGGACCATAGCTCGTCTACCACCATAGCATTAAAAATTAGTAAATCTCTAAGAGATAAATCCTTACTCTTCGATCGATGTACCTACAAGAAACAAGCACGTCAATATTTTATGCAGTGATGTGCATTGCCGCATAAATGCAGTATTTATGGAACGTTGTACGAAGGCACGGGGTCATGGAGCATGCGCAGGTAAAGTTTACCGTTTGACCTTTATTGGGAAATAAATCCGAAAATACGACGAGGTTTTATGGTTATGAGATTTTATCTGGCAATAAAAGCCCAAAATTAGCCTTATAATATAATTACTGCATATGTATAGTATAGTTTACTTCTATATCTATACACATCTAGTTAAGTGTGACCCGGTGTACTTCGTATCACCTACAATTTATTTTATCAGCGACTAGTTTCTGCCCGCGACTTCGTCCGCGTGGAATAGTTACTTTGGGCTAACGCTAACTTCAGTACTTGATCATTATTTTGCTGCGTTGTTATTAAAACTGCGATATCTCCTAAGATATTCATTGAAATCGAATGATGTAAAGGGCAATTTTGTTTTAATTTTAAAGATACTTGTGATGAATAACGTATTTATTTGGATAAGGATTAAATATTATGTGATAAAAACACCTTCGCAAGTAATGCATTATTTTAGAACAAATTATTTTGGTTAGCATAAAAAAGGTTTAGGAGAGTGCGGATTGGCAATCTTAGGTTATTCTGTACAAATATAACGGGGATTGACAATCCGTGGATTAGTGGTGGGCTCTCCTCCTAAAAATATCCGCTCTATAATAATATACCCTTCTTATTGTCTAATCGTTATTACCTATAAATAACCGATAATCGTTAAAATTATCTCGTAAATAGAAAGAAGTTGAGTTCGGTTTTTAATATATGCCAGCATGTGCTCCGGATGAGGTAATGAAAATATTAACGAGTAGTTATATCGTTAATGATAATAATTATTAATATTACTATGTATATCGTACTTAAGTTTAATTTTCTCATCTATTTATTCACTAATTATTAAGCATTACGCCGTGTGTGGCCGGCTTTAGAATTGTCCTACCCCTCTCCACCCATGGGAGTCGTAAGAGCTGACTGAGGGAATACCGAGGGAGTGGGCAGCAGCACTCCTTCGAGTATTAACAACATCCACTGCGATCGCCAATCCGCCTGCCAAGCATGGCGATTACGGCAATATCCCCCATTCTTGGGGAGGCTTATGTCCAGCAGTGGACTTTAAAAGGCTGCTCCTGCTCAGCATTTTATTTCGCGAATGGGAATTTCATGAATAAGCAGCTATTTAGCTTTTACCAAAACATCCGGATGTATTACATGGTCCGCCGGCGGACCACTGAAGGAATGTAACATAGTTCCAGTGGCCCGCCGATAAAGGCGGAGAGACGGCACACGGCGGGTTTCTTTAGTGGGTGAAGGTCCCACACTACCCTGTTCGTTTCCCCCGAACGACGGGGTGTGCGGTTAGGAACATTTTTTCCCACCTTAACAAAAAAAAATGTATTACATGGTCGATTACACGGGAGATAGTGGTACCTACCCGCTCAGATCCTATTAAAATTGTAGACAGTCACCCTTTTTTTTGTTAAGGCGTGAAAAAATGTACCTAACCACACACCCCGTCGTTCAGGGCAACGAACAGGTTATTTAATGGCTGAGGGCCCTCTCACCCACTAAATAAGCCCGCTGTGTGCCGTCTCTCCGCTTTTATTGGCGGACTGGAACTATGTTACATTACTTCAGTGATGTTTATCCAAGAATCTGATAATACACTAAACACAAAGTGAAAAATGTCAAATCGAAAATAACAGTCAGGAGCAGGATTTGAACCTGCATCTTCTGGATACCGTCCAGATGCTTTACCAATTCAGCTATCCTGACAATTGCTCCTGACTGCTAATTTCGATAACACATCATACTTAACGTCTTTGGGTGACGCCTGCGCCATCTGTCGGACGTATTTTCATACATTATACCGACCAGGTAAACTTAATTTTACAATTAAGATTTTACCTAATAATGACGCAAACCCTTTAAATATTTAGATATTTTTATATATATTTTTAGCATTTGACATGCTTAGCACTATACACTAAACACAAAGTGAAAAATGTGAAATCGAAAATAACAGTCATGAGCAGGATTTGAACCTGCATCTTCTGGATACCGTCCAGATGCTTTACCAATTCAGCTATCCTGACAATTGCTCCTGACTGCTAATTTCGATAACACATCATACTTAACGTCTTTGGGTGACGCCTGCGCCATCTGTCGGACGTATTTTCATACATTATACCGACCAGGTAAACTTAATTTTACAATTAAGATTTTACCTAATAATGACGCAAACCTTTTAAATATTTAGATATTTTTATATATATTTTTAGCATTTGACATGCTTAGCACTATACACTAAACACAAAGTGAAAAATGTGAAATCGAAAATAACAGTCAGGAGCAGGATTTGAACCTGCATCTTCTGGATACCGTCCAGATGCTTTACCAATTCAGCTATCCTGACAATTGCTCCTGACTGCTAATTTCGATAACACATCATACTTAACGTCTTTGGGTGACGCCTGCGCCATCTGTCGGACGTATTTTCATACATTATACCGACCAGGTAAACTTAATTTTACAATTAAGATTTTACCTAATAATGACGCAAACCCTTTAAATATTTAGATATTTTTATATATATTTTTAGCATTTGACATGCTTAGCACTATACACTAAACACAAAGTGAAAAATGTGAAATCGAAAATAACAGTCAGGAGCAGGATTTGAACCTGCATCTTCTGGATACCGTCCAGATGCTTTACCAATTCAGCTATCCTGACAATTGCTCCTGACTGCTAATTTCGATAACACATCATACTTAACGTCTTTGGGTGACGCCTGCGCCATCTGTCGGACGTATTTTCATACATTATACCGACCAGGTAAACTTAATTTTACAATTAAGATTTTACCTAATAATGACGCAAACCCTTTAAATATTTAGATATTTTTATATATATTTTTAGCATTTGACATGCTTAGCACTATACACTAAACACAAAGTGAAAAATGTGAAATCGAAAAGCAGGTTCAAGTCCTGCTCCTGACTGTTATTTTCGATTTCACATTTTTCACTTTGTGTTTAGTGTATAGTGCTAAGCATGTCAAATGCTAAAAATATATATAAAAATATCTAAAATCTGATAATAATTTTAGATCGCAGCCAAGTCAAGCGAATACGGATAAAATTAGTGTTAATTGACTACAATGCGTGTTTTTCAACAGCTCATTAGTACTAAATAAAAGTGCCAACTTCATTATACATTTTAATCTGCTGTCCTCAATTTTGCTTTAATTCATGTCGACATTTGCCTGTCCTTTCGTTTAATTTACCTACAAAAGTACCTACGAGTATGGGGTACATAAACTGCAAAATTACAAAATTCATATTTAAGGTACCGGCCTCGGATGCCGGGTGTAGTAGGTCTCCCACAGGCAATTATGCGATCCACAAAAATATACTCCACATTTGTTAATCGCAAAATTGCCTGATATTTTCAAAAGGGCTTATTTAGTCAACAATTTTTAAACAGGCAAAAATAATAAAATGATTGGCTAGAACAGAATGTTGTGCTTGTCGATATTTTCCATATTAATCAACCTTAATTTTTTTATTCCAATATTACTAATGAGCCTTTTAACACTCCTCAAATTGCCTGTATTTTAACAACACTCTTCAAATAAGTGCGTTGAGTCTGGATTTTTTTAGACTACGAAGTGGCAAATATGCATAATAACTTTTTTTTTGTTTAGGCGGGAAAAATGTACGTGACCACACACTTCGTTCGGGGCAACGAACAGGGTAGTGTGGGGCCTTCGCCCACTAAAGAAAACCGCCGTGTGCCATCTCTCTGCCTGTGTAGACGGACCACTGGTACTGTGTGGATTACTTCAGCGGCCCGCCTGTGGATTACCCTTTCGGGTACCCTCTAAAATAAGCATATACGTACGGGTTACCTGGTGCTATAAACGTAATAACAAAATCGGATGGATAATAAGAATGAAGAGGCGGGTTTAGGCCTCCGTCACTCTCACTTGCCATGTGAAACACAATAGAAGAAGAAGTAACTACCATAGTTTTACTCTAATTATCTGTGAGAGAGTGGTTTCTCCATCACATATGAGTAATTCCCTAGCGCAGAATCTTTGTGATCATTCATGAATGTGGGTGTCACACGAGACGATTAGAAAATAAGAAGTTAGCATCAGCTTCATAAGAAAATGACCTGGCGACACTGTCGTTTTTTATGCTAAAAGAGCATCATTCGCGCATTGCCAACCCTAGATATTGAAATTAGAGGTGGAATTGACAGCATAAGATTGAGAATTCAATTGTACTCGTAATTAAACACAACTATCCTGCATAATCCTCGCAGTTCAATGGTAGATCTTCTTGGCAAGCAGAGGTCTAGTATTGCTTAGTTTTTGAGTTGCTGTTATCATCAAATATGTTGAACGTAATCTGCCAATGGCAGCTTGTCCATGTGGTGACGGACTAAGAATACAAGTGTCACCACCCCATTCTTTACCACGCGTGTCGTATGAGGCGACTAAGGGAAGTAAGCAATTATCATCCATTGCATGACTGGTGGTAAGGCTGGGTACCAAGTGGGAGTACTCACTTGGTATCGGGCCCGAGCGGGTTGGTACCACCATCTCCTGTGTGACCGGCCATGAAGCACATCGTTGCGTTTTGACTGTAGCAGGAGATAGCCGTTTATTCTTTCATTTCATATCGGTGAATGAAATGGTGAGCAGCGACTTGATAATACTATCGGTATAGTTGAGTCCATGAGCGACGGTTACCATTTACCATCAGAGGGGCCGTGGCTCGTCTGCCACTAAATGCAATAAAAAAAGCTATTTATTTTTTAACAAATTGTAAGGGCGTTGGCCTATACTGCGACCGGCCTACAATTAAGCAAAATGAAATATGTTCTCATGCATTGAAATAAACTTCTCGGCACGGTTTTTCCATGACATGTCCTTCTTTAAATGAGGTTTAAATGGAGCAATTTTCTTACAGTAGACAGATGTTTGGCTACCCTTAGTATAACAGCGGCTAGGGCTTACCCACTACTCATGTGGGCCGCTAACTCGTCTGCCACTATAGGTAATAAAGAGCCTCAGCGAAAGTCGTGTCAGATATAACCAAAAGTGAAATGAGATCCATTTAGAGACAACATCTTAGTTCTTTTTAGAAACTTGCTTTTTGGAATCGTTATGTTATTTTAACTGCCTCGGTGGTGTAGCGGTAGTGTATGCGACTGCTAATCGTGAGGTCTCGGGTTCGATCCCCGGGTCGGGCAATGTCATCGAGCTTTTTCCTAAAAAGAAAAATTCTCAATAGCAGCCCGGAGTTTGGAAATGTGCCCGGTAGACGTCAATAGGCTCGTCCCCTATTACGTGGGACTTAAACATAGCTGGTGAGTCGTGGGTATGTAATACACCTCTACCTACCTCTTCGGGGAATACAGGCGTGATGCTATGTTTTTGTTATGTTATTTTACAGTAAGTAACTATAGATTTGTCAGGTTTATCTATGCTGCTTGAACATCACTACTGCTACCATGCTAACAGCCAGGACAGTGTTTTTACATGCTCTTCGGAGCACCGACCGCCCAAGCTTAACTTAACTTCGATCGGAACCATTCCCACTTGCGTTTCTGTATTTTCAACCGATTCCAAAATGGAGGAGGGGATCTATTCAACTGTATGTCAAAAATATACACCTGGGTCTATGTCACTGATATTTTACATCATAATATTATTGAAAAAAGTAAACGAGGGCCATTATGATGAAGATAAATCATACGAATATCAATCATAAATCCGTCCTCTATATTCGCAACGCAATAAGATATTTTCTTTAATTTTCCACGTACTAAGAAATAACGTATTATATTTGAAAACTTCGGGCGTTTCCGTCACTTTCCGCCATTCGTCCTTGGATCGATAGCGGCAAGGACGCTGCGCGCGCATGTTTAGCGCCGCGCGCCTTGGTAATGGCGCGAAAAATTAAATTTTCTTTGTCACAGTCCGTAGTGTAATTTAATATTAGTTACCACAATGTGTGAAAATGTGAAATCGAAAAAAACAGTCATGAGCAGGATTTGAACCTGCATCTCCTAGAATACCGTCCCAGATGCTTTGCCAATTCAGCAATCGTGAGATTACTCGGGATTGCGAATTTCGATAACACATTAATTCTTAACGTCTTGGGTGACGCTTAATTGGTAAAGCATCTGGGACGGTATTAGGATGCAGGTTCAAATCCTGCTCGTGACTGTTATTTTCGATTTCACATTTTCACACATTGTGTTAATTTACATGACTAAGCATGTCAAATGCTAAAAAAAGACCGTTATGCCTTCCTGATTTTCATAATACCTTTATCTCTTTAAGGTAAACTATGTAGACGATGGTTCTCATGTACCTATCGTTACGTAATATCATTTATTGGGATACTTATGAAATATTAGGTTAACTACGAAACTACTTTTACCCACGAAACGATAATAGATTAGAACTGTCAATGAAATAAGTATGTCATAATCTTTCATCAAAGACTTTTCTGTAAATACGATTACTACATCCACACCTAAGACTAGGTAATAAGTTGAAGTGTCACCTTATCAATTAGCTATGTTACCTACATATATAGGTACCTAAATTTATTCTGATTATCTTTATCTCTTAAATTAATTCATGATAGCCCACCATTGTTTATATAATTCATGCAAAAAATATATATTAACAAAATCTCATGACTGAAAATTTAAATAGTAATATTTAACAATTACTGTGGACCAATTTTCAATCAGTATCGATCACCATCGGTAAGATATCCATAGATTACCAATCGATTTTCCCTCCAAAAAGGCAATATGTATCACAAAGAGCCGGTACAAAAACTTACCCCAACTTGATCCCGTGCGGCCAAGGACCTGTCCAGTCTCGGAATTCCATATGAAAATCCTGAATCCCTCCCATTTGCCTAGTACAGGTGGTGGGGAGTAATATTGTTCTGCAACTTTTGTCTTGTCTGCCATGTTCGAACGCCGAGCCGGACTGCGGATGGGAATCGATTGACGGCGCCTTCGCCCTGTGCTCTTCCCCGTACCGCGCTTTTCCTGCCATTCCCCCGCGTAACAACCCCTGCAACCCCCTCCTAGCCTTACGTAACGATTACGTAACGCGGCGCGCGCACGTTTCAAGACCTACATTACTGTCCAGATTAGTGCGACCCCTATGTACTCGCCGTTAGTCCTTCTTTCTTCATTTATTATATGATACGAGAGGGGAGACAGAGGTCTCTATCATTTGTTAAGGAATATAAGAACAAAGTTATATTTTGCGGTATAGTGAGTCTTCTCTATATTAATATAAAATCGTATTTTAATTTCATTTTAATAAGATTGTCTCGTAATCTGGAGTTCGCTAGGTTAATAGGTACCTAGTAGAAAAAATAATTTAATATCGGCGCAATCTAAGTCTGAGGGATAATTATAGTTTTTTGCCCATATTCTATTATTATTCTTTTGTCTTAAATGAGCAAGCACTTCTTCTATTTCAATATTCAATATTTCTTATTCCTTTTTTTAAATTAGTACCTTGTATAACACAGGTACCTTGTATCTTATATGGTACGTGTCAGAAAATTAAATCATTATTACCTAAGTAAAACTATCATCGACAATGAATGAATGAACGGTTGAACGGAATCTGAAAACACTATATTACGCGCTAATCTTCCGATTGATTAGAATGTATACACGTGTTACGTACGTGTTGTGTTTTTGCAACCAAAAACTAAAATTTAAGAATCGACCAAATATTTTTTTTTAAATTATCTCATTTGTATTTTTTTGGTAATTAATGTAATATAGAAAAATAATACTTCAATGAGAACTTAGGTAATTATAACTTCAAAAATGTGCACGAGGCTTTAATAACTGGAAAATTGTGTGGGAAAACATCACAAATGAACTTAAAATAACTCGCACACAAAGGGGAGACCTGCCCAATGTTGGAACCTTACGAGCTTATAAAAAAATACTTAAAAATATATTCCCATCTAATCAACATTTATTTTTATTATAAAGAATAGGTAGATATAGATATAGGTAGATATAGAGCAGATACAGCTTTTTAATATTTATATACTATGATTTTATGCTCTATTTGTGTACAGAACCTTAATCTATACTATTATAAAGCTGTAACAGAGCTATTTCTATACATTTAAGATATTTGAGAAAAATAGATTAGAATATAATAAAACTCTTTATCGGAATACTAAAAAACTGTAACAACAAACAAAAAAAGAAATATAAAGCTAAGGCTTAACTTAATAAATTATTTTCTAAAAAAATACTTTATTAGGCCTACGTAGGCGTGTCTAACACAAAAAGAAATTTTAGATTTTTTGTCTATTTTTCTTTCTGTTTGTTCGCACATCACGCAAAAACTGGCGAACGGATTTTGATGCAACTTTCTTTATTTGGTAGCTCTTGATTATACTTAAAAACTGGTACTAAACATGCGTGAACCGTATTTTATACCGCTACTATATAGGCCTACGGAACCTGAGATATAACCTATAAACTAGATTTTGGCTGCGGCAGAGGTCATTCATGGCTGGTACTGACCCGCTTTGGGCCGATAACAAGCGAATACTCCTACTTGGTACAAAACCCTACTATCAGTAATGCCATGGGTGATAACTACTTACTTCCCTTAGGGCGGATTCGACCAAACAAGAATACATTTTATTCCTAGAATAAATCGCTACTTACTCGAGAATAAATCAATTTTACATTTTACCAACAACAATTCGAAGAATAGCGAGCTTATTTGGGAATATTAACTATACCACCGATAAGCATCGAATAAGGAGTTAATCTAAGAATAAAAAAATGGCGTCATCTTTTTTGTGCTGTCATTTATCGAAACCAATATCGGTTTCGGGCGCGTGACAACTACATTCTCACGCTATAATACGACAAATAAGAGTTGAGATGAGTTAAGCTATACACTGCCCCGTTTGTAGAACAATTTCTTTTTGCTGGGTATAACATAAACTTTGCTATTCGCGAATAGCTATTCCAAATATAAACGATACGTCAGATGGCGTGGAAAAACGACTGTTGATTATCTAAGAGAATAAAATCGTGGAATTGATTATTCTCGGTATAGTTATTGTTGTATTTATATTCGAGTTTGGTCGAATCCTCTCTAAGAGAATAAAATCGTGGGATAGATTATTCTCGGTATAGTTATTCTTGTATTTATATTCGAGTTCACTCTTAGTCGCATATTATAACACCCGTGGCAATGAATGAGGTGGTGACACTTGTGTTCTTAATCAGTCACCACATGTACTAAACAATAAACCGGCTGTAAGTTTCACCTAGGAGATTTAGTGTCTCGCTGTCTAGTTAATTTAATATTCTCTCAATCAATAAAGCTTGAAGTCTAATATCGCCATTAGTTATACAAGAATCGAATTGAATAAACCCTATTTTTGGATTTCTAAACAATACAAGTTTTATAGACTGTGCTGCTATTTTACTTCGATTATTTTTTAAGCGCTGCGTATTCTTTCGTAAAGAGTAATTGATTATTTTTTCTTGTTTTATAAACACACTACTATTTCTGTCCGAACGTTTGAACTTCGGAATTAAATTAAGAGAGAATAATTATAGGAGCACATGTCAGTGGCGCCTCTTTTAATAGATCTGTACATTCATGCGAGAGCTCCATCAGGTGCAGTCGGTAACGTCTCTGCACATGCCTATCCGGAACAAACAACCTCATCTGCCCTAATATATCCCTGTTCTCTATTTCAAAGAGATAAGAGACTAGAGAGGTGTCTCTCCTCACTCTTAATTAAATCATTGTACCCGAACAAAGTTGGATACATCAGTGGTTCAAATGGGTACCTACACCCTGTACTGCCTCTGATACAAAAACCTTAATTTTCTACTTTTTCTAGATGGGTTTATTCGAGTAAACTTCGTACAAGCGCTATATAAGGTCATTATAGCTCAAATATTTGTTAAAGCGCTAACCGTGCGAAGTACATACCTTGTTCCTTAAAGCTTTTTTACAGATTTGACGATATGAGAAAAAAGTTTAGCTCAGGGTAATGAGTCACTGAGAGCCCCATATTACCCTGTTGTCTTCCCAGACGGTGGGGTGTGCGGTACGACATTTTATCCCACCTTAAAAAAACACCTAAAGCCCAAATTGATGTGACCCTCAACATTGGTGTCCCTTCAACGGGCTAGTGTAATTCCACCGAAGTGGAGCGCTGGAGCGAGAGAATGTGATGATCACAGGCCGAGACTTTGAACTCTTATTGCGATTAAGTTTACACCACCTTGACTATTGACTTAAAAAATAGAAGATCCACAATTAGGCACTAAAAGTGTTCACTAAATGAGTGCAGATTACGCTTTCCTGCACTTATTTCGTTTAGTGTTGTTTCGACACGCGAGCAGACGCAACGCCCGCCACGTATTAACATGCCTAATAATACTATAATCTCTTTGACTGGCCCCACGCTACCCTGTTCGTTGCCCCAAACGACGGGGTGCATGTGCGGTTAGGTACATTTTTTCCCGCATTAACAAAAAAAGGGTGAATATACAAAATGTAAAAAAATAATAAACATTACACGCTGACGAGAAAATCTCGCAGGCATGCTGGTGATAATTTATAAAAAAAATACAAACACAATTTCAAAAAATCTCGAAATGTCCGAGTTGTGTCCCGTGCTAGGACCTCGGACTGGCGGTCAAACTCGATACCACTGTCTCTGCAGTCTTTGGTTTTACCACTAAGCTATCACTGCATAAGTTAAGTACTAAGTAAGCTTTAGTGATTAATTTTAGCAGGATGATCTGGCTCAACTGCGGCAAGTCCCGCTCCCTCTTACAGAATAGCGTATTTTTAACGGTAGGAATTTTTTATACTACTTGGGTAACGAACAAGCACACGGCCCACCTGATGGTAAGCGGTTACCGTAGCAACACCAGATGTATCACTCGCGCGTCGCCATCTCAAGGAAAGGGATAGGAGGTGGAGAGGATGGATAATAAGGTTTGGTTCTACAGCGCTCTCACTCACCACACGAAACACACATGTAGGATTAACTTTTTTTTGTTTAGGCGGGGAAAAATGTACCTAACCGCACACCGCGTCGTTCGGGACAACGAACAGGGTAATGTGGGACCCCACTAAATAAACCCGCCGTGTGCCGTCTCTCCGCCTTTCTTGGCGGGTCACCGGAACCATATTACATTCCTTCAGTGCTAACTGTAGTATTACCTAGCCTTGTTTAACGCCGATCTTTTGTGAGAGGGTGGCCAGTATTTCCCCATTTGTGTTGAGACAGGCAAGAAAGCTCTTTGCCAACTACGCGAGGTGCGGCGGCGTTTCATACTGTAAGTGAGACAGCTGGAGCTTGTGGTGCCTCTCTGTTGTTCTTCATCTATAGGCTTGGGTAGCAAGTGGTAGTTCTCACTTGTTATAAAAAATAATAAATATACAAAATAAGGATTACAAAGGTAAGTTGTGCCATATATAACTGTGATGAACTGAAGCCTAAACTAGGGAAACCCTGTATTTCAAGACTCCAGGACACTCACCTGCGGTACAATATGTGCAACTATAAACTATGTAGGTACTAAAATCAAAGAGAACAAAACAACAACTAAAGTATGTTTAAGCGTATTTGTGTGTGTGTGTGTGTGTGTGTGTGTGTGTGTGTGTGTGTGTATGAGTGTGATTATTTGATTATAGTTCTGAGAGTTTCTGTATCATTATAATTTAGATTTAATAGGTATGTCTTGATAATGTCTTTGCACGCCCTGACAGGTTTGGGAAAAATATTCAACTCTGAATTGATTTTATTATACAGGTAAGGTGCAAGAAAACATGACTGTCGTCTAAAGAAGGCAGTGCGATGTGCAATTAATTCACAAACTCTGTTTCTCCTACGAGAGGAATATGTAATGCTTGGGTCATATGACAGGTTTTTATGTTTGCGAATAGTATGTAGAACATATAATTGCCTCACGGTCAAAATATCGGCTTCTCTGTAAAGTGTACTTGTTGGGTAACGATATGGTTTTTTAAGCATTACCTTAAGCAACGACCTTTGTGTGCCCACCTGTATAAGTTTAGTTTTGCACGCCCCACCCCATGCGGGGATACAATACCTTAAGATCGATTGAACAAGAGCGTAGTACACAATCTTCAAAAGTGGTGGTTTGAGTGTATTACGGAGTTTTTTAAAAAGCCATATCAATTTGCGTGTTCTTGCTGATAAAAGTTGTATGTGTTCGGTCCAAGACAATGTTTCATCCAGTTGGATACCCAGATATATTATTAGTTCTGTCCAGTGGCCGACAGGAACACGTTAATGAATGATTGTCACATGTATGTAATTTGAGATTGAAATTGTTTTTATTTGGCTGTGTTGATTTATTGATCGAAAAAGTTACGTACTTAGATTTGCTAACATTTAACGTCAGTAAGTTATTGTCAAGCCACTGAGATACGTGAGAGAGTCCCATTTCAGCGTTAAACCGCACTTATCATGCACGAGCGGGTGAGCTGAGCCTTGACTAAACTGTTAGTTTAGTTGAGACCATGAGCGGCTGTTACTGTTTTGTCCGTGTGGTGACGGACTAAGAATATATTGTGACCACCCCATTCTTTTCCATGGGTGTCGTATGAGGCGACTAAGGGAAGTAAGCAATTCAATCATCCATTGCATGACTTGTGGTAGGGCTGGATACCAAGTGGGAGTACTCACTTGGCATCGGGCCTGAGCGGATTGGTACCACCATCTCCCGTGTGACCGGCCCTGAAACACATCGTTGCGTTTTGGCTGTAGCAGGAGATAGCCGTTTATTCTTTCATTTCATATCAGTGAAATGAAATGGTGAGCAACGGCTTGACAATACTCTCGGTATAGTTGAGTCCATGAGCGGCGGTTATCATTTACCATCAGATGGGCCGTGGCTCGTCTGCCACTACATGCAATAAAAAAAAACCCACTTACAATCAGGTGGGCCGTCGCTCATCTGCCACCATCCTTACTAATATTATAAATTCGAAAGCGAATTTGTTTGTTTGTTATGCTTTCACGCCGTAACTACTGAACCAATCATCATGAAATTAAGGATACATATAGTCTGGAGCCAAGAAAATAATATATCCCGGAAAAATGAGTGGTTTCCGTGGGATACCTATTTTTACGTAGAGATAATTAATTTTATTCTGAAGTCCACGCGGCCTGAGTCGTGGGTAGATTCTAGTGAGAAATAAAAACATTAGGTATATCAATTACATTCTGACTTAATGAGATAGTGGGCTATTAGTGAGGGAATAGTGCACTTGTGCACTATAATAATTGTGTTTGAACTGCTCGGCTGTTTTCCCTGTGACCGAATTTGAAAAGGAGATTGTACCATAATATTTTTATTTATTTAATTTGACAATGCACTCAAGCGCCTTAAATATCTTCACAGCAATGTGCGCGTGTGTGAGACTACACTTGCAGAAGCTATTTTCTTAGTTTCTTTTAATTTTATTTGACTATAAATAACACAAAATTTAGTTAATATTACACCAACATGCTGTGTCTGTCACCCTGCTATCCTGCATTTTATTTAATTATTTTCCACTAGCACTTGCCCGCGGCTCCGCCGCAACCAAAAGCTAGTTTTAAGGTATATTTCAGGTTCCCGATATAGTAGCGGTATAAAATGTATACCAGTTTTTAAGCCTAATCAAGAGCTATCAAATAAAAAAGTTGCATCAAAATCCGTTCAGTAGATTTTGCGTGACGCGCAAACGAACAAACAGACAAAAATTCTAAAAAAAAACTGTTTTATGTTTAGACACGCCTATATAGCCTAATACAGGCATTTTTTCTCAAATATCTTAAATGTACAGACACAGCTCTGTTACAGCTTTATAATAGTATAGATATTTAGGATAGATACCTATTTATAGTACTTTGTGCATGGATTTTAACTCCTAATGTCTCGCCAAAAAGTTAGTGGTTATGGAAGAGCTTTAGTGGTACAAGTATGTTAGAAAAAGTAAAAAGCTACTTATACCATTAAAAAGAATGAAAAAAAAGCTCTAAACATGCAAGTTTATATAAGTTTTTCTTTCAATAACATTACGATCAAATTTTAGTTTGAACACTGGGTGGACAGGCAGGCACTTGTACTCATAAAACTAAAATGAAGAAATATGTTTAGCAATAAATATATTTATTTAATTCTCAATACATTAGCTTATGACTCCATATATAAATATACAAAATCTTAAATAATTGTGCTAGAATAGGTATATAGATAATTGAATCTATAGGTCATTAACTAAATGAGGAATGAAAATATCATTCAGGTTTGTCTGTCGTTTCCTCGCTTCTTTGAGATGGGGCGTTATTTAACTGGTCATTTATAGGCTTGGTCCACGCTTGGCACACGCATGTTGGACCCGGTCCACCGGGTTGGCCATTGGGTCCTTGAAAATTCTGAGAAGCACCATAAGGTGGTCCAGATGCAATTGGTACTTGTACTGACGTCGGGTTTTGGAATTGTGTTGACGGATGATGTTGCCCTACGAAGTTAGTAGATTGTATTACCTGCCCCTGAGGGGCCTGAGGAGCATGAGGGGCCAGAGGAGCCGGAGGGGCCTGTGGAACCTGAGGGTAGCTGGGCATTACATAATTATGTGAAGGTTGATTCTGTCCAACGTAATTGTGAGACTGACTGGGATTGCTGACAATATTACTTGACTGCTGATTACCTCCATAGGAACCAGTGCCTTGATTATGTGAAAACTGCTGACTTCCTTGGAAATTCATATTTGTCTGTTGATTCTGAATCGGGTACTGACCGTTTTGATTCTGAATTTGATTTTGTGCTTGCATTTGATTTTGATTTTGTGCTTGCATTTGATTTTGATTTTGTGCTTGCATTTGATTTTGATTTTGCAATTGCATTTGAGATTGTTGCCCTTGGAATCCGTTTTGTGCCTGATTCTGAAACTGTTGCTGATTCTCAAATGATCCTACAGACTGTTGGTTTTGTCCTTGAAATTGACTGCCTGAAGGATTTTGCGGGTAATTTTGGTATTGCCCTTGATATTGGGATTGCGATCCAGTGAATTGCTGGTAGCCTGACCCTTGTCCTTGTCCATAGCCTCCTTGGGGATATGTAAGCCCAGTTTGAGGATATCCGTAATTGCCGTATTGATATTGCATCTGATTTTGATTTTGATAGCCAGAGTTCCATCCATATCCCTGCTGGACCTGCTGCTGACTTTGGCTCGTGTAAGGGGTCTGTGTCGGCTTATTCTTGTGGCTCTGCACTATGTCTATGACACCACCAAGGATTTTCTCAGGTATATGAAGGACTTTCCTGGCTTCTATAGCGCTAGCTGTATGCAGAGCGATGAGGAGTAACTAGAAAAAATGAAATAAAATAATGTTTAATCTGTATACCCGGTTTGATCGCTGGTCTAAAGACCTAGTAAGAGATTAGATCAATTAATCAGCCTTAGATTTTTCGAAATTATGAATTTTCTTAAATCATTTGTAAGTACTAGGAAAATCTCGTGACTTATGAAGTACCTATTCTATAAACCCGCAATGGGCCAGCATGGTCCACTATGGCATATAGCCATATAGGGCCCCTCACTTTAAGAGGAGGCCCGTGTCCAACAGTCAGATAGTAATGGATTGCAATAAATATGTTTAATCTTAATTATTATATTATATTCTAAAGCACTTGATATTCCGATCTATTATATTCAGTATTTGAACAGTAAATGTTCTGCCACTTGATTTATCGTGACATTTACTCGGGTTTATCAATTGCCATAACACATTCTTTTTTAATGTCTTGAGTGACGCCCGCGCTACAAAGCAGCTCTAAAAATATTTTGTTATTGTTAATTTTTTTTTGGCACTTGACTTCCTTGGCTATTTACCATAACACAAAGTGCAAAAATGTGAAATAGAAAATGTTAGTCATGAGCGGCGATGAGGAAAAATGATGACACTGCACATTAAATATATAATGTGTATATAATAACAATATATAAATATATATAATGCGTCATCATCTTATTCTCATCTATACCTCTATACCTACTATTATAAAACTGTAACAGAGCTGTGTCTGTACATTTAAGATATTTGAGAAAAAATAACTGTAATAGGCTATATAGGCATGTCTAAACACAAATCATTTTTATTTTTTATTTTTGTCTGTCTATCTGTTTGTCTGTATGTTTGTTCACGCATCACACAAAAACTACTGAACGGATTTTGATGCAACTTTTTTGAAAGGCCTTGATTAGACTTAAAAACTGGTATATATTTTATCCCGCTACTATATCGGGAACCTGAGATATAACCGAAAAACTAGAAAATTATTTAAATAAGAATTTTTATTACAATTTATTTAATATAACTACTAGATGGATTTTGATGCAACCTTTTTTATTTGAAAGGACTTGATTTGACTTAAAAACTGGTAGACATTTTATCCCGCTATTATATCGGGAACCTGAGATATAACCGAAAAACTAGCTTTAGGCTGCGGCGAAGCCGCTGGCAAAGGCTAGTTTTCTATATTATTATGTAGTCATCTACGGGTTCGTTTTCAAGTAGACAATAAGTTAGTAAACTAGAAATTGATTTCTGCGAGTACAACCTATGTTAAATCGTTTAGTTCTTAGTGTAATTTAGAACAGATTTTCCGATGACCACAAAGTGCTAAAATGTGAAATGAACGGCTGGACCGATTTAGACGGGACTCACAGGACGGGGATCCCTATTTTTATTTTGGAAAAATAATTAGGAATCTGCACTAAAAAGAAAACAAGTAAATTCTACGTGGACGAAGTTGCGGATAGCAGCTATATAAATAACTCAGCTATCTAGGTGTGCTACAATTGCGTGTTTTTATTGCTGACCACGGAAGATGAGTCGCTGTCAACCTGGTGGTAAGCGGTAGCTGCCGTTCATGGTCCTAGCATTACCAGGCGCATGGCTAACTGCCTGCCGGCAAGATCTAGGAGAGAAGTTTTGGCAATACCAGCCATCCTATCCTATTCACATTGCTTACACCATTCTGCTACTTTTAACCATGAAATATGAATAAAGATTAAATAAGTTGAGACTTACCAAAATCGAGGTGCTGGTGCCCTCCATGGTTCCTATACAGAGTGTTTGCTGCAATTGGTGCTCCGTTCCAAGGACGTACCTTTATATTGCAAGCTGCAGCCAAATCCCAAATATCCTTAGGGTTGTCAAGACCAAGATTATGAGTATTTTAATTTTCGTAATATTTAAATTTATTTTTTCATTTAGAAGTACCTACTTTTTTCGTTTTTTGAAAATAATCAGATGTTGCAACGTAAATTGGAAGAAACAATGGGTTGATTAATTGCTTCATATTTTTGTTGTTTCATTAATATTTTGTAAGATAACTTCAAGTTTCATAATATATTTATTTTGTTTACTCAAAAAATAACTACAAACATGTATATAGGTATACTTAACTTAGTTGATTATTCTTCATTAATGAACTTTAATATAAATGAAACAGATATTATGTTAGTATATGGTACCTATATATAGGTATTATCACCCATTGCATTCCTGGTGAGAGCGTTGGGTACAATTGCGAGTTATCTGTAGGGCTCGAGCGGGTTAGTACCACAATCTCCCGTGTGACCTGATGAAGCTCGATAGGTTTTAGTTGTAGTGGAAACCATTCAATGTTATATTTCACACCCGCAAATGGTGAGCAGCGGCTTCCAATACTCTATTGTAGTTGAGTTTATGAGCGACATCGTTACCATTTACCATCAGGTGTCTCGTGTCTCGTCTGCTACCATAAATAATAATGTATATCTGTAACTTAGGAAACGTATTGTTTATCAAAGTGTTACTTATATCTTAATTTCACTCTCCCTTTGAATGTATATCTTTCTTTCTCCTCCTCTCTGTATTATGAATATGTCTTCTCTTTCTTTTACAAAGTGCAATCAAAATCAAATTTCACTCTCAATTCTTATTTGTCTATTATCGAATTGCTGCTTAAAATTTCCAGTTCAAAAATAATATGAACTTCTCACAGTGACAACCCTACTTCGATGGTCAAACTTGTGATTGAAGATGGCAGAACGCAAGTTATCTCGCCCTCCGTGTAAGTACCGCTATGTAGTGTTGTACCGTGTAATGTAATGCATTCGATTTATCGATAATGACTGATGCGATATGCGCTAATAAATCAATCAAGAAGCTAGCACCTTAGTGTTTATTATTTTCTGGTAGGTTTTTTGATTAGTCTATAAATATTTTGATCTATATTTTAGAACTTGACAGGCTCAGCTACTTTTAAAATACATTTTTTATTTGTGAATGAGAAAAAAGAGAGCTTTGGTACAAGCGGGAATCGAACCTGCGTCCCTTCCTTTCCAGGGAAGTGCTCTGATCCACTGAGCTATTGTACTCCCTTCGTCGTACCCAATTTCCTTATCACATTTGTCTTAATGACCAACGCCATCTATCGGAACGCATTTACATGCAATTATCCAGTCCAGTCTATAAATACTTGTACCTATATAAAAATGGTTTGCTGTTCGTTAGTCAAAATGAATAATTGTTGTTTTCTTGTAGGTACTCGTAATAAAATATATAAAAAAGGAGAAAAAGTAGAAAACGAATAATTCAATATTGGTAACTTTTGTATTGGTATTTGGCTAATAGACGACGAAATGACGGCTACTGTAATTTCTCATTTGCATTACAAGCAAGTTTCATTTAATAACCAAATTGTAGGTGGTATAAAGCTCACGGGGTCATCTAATCATCCAATGAAATATAATATTTGGAGTTGTGGTTGTATCGGCAAACCGTCTGGAACTGTATTCCTCGAGACGTAGGTTCAAATCCTGCTCGTTACTTTCAATTTTGACATTTACGCACTTCGCAATGAACAACTCACTTAAATAAAAACAGTGAACTATTGAAAAAACGTTGAAAAAATAAGCGACCATGCCCAGTTCTGTTTGATCACTACAAAATCCGTTTTTTTATTTTTTTTTATTGCTTGTAGTGGCAGACGACCCACGGCCCATCTGATGGTAAATGATACCGTCGCTTATGAATTTAATAATACCGAGAGTATTGTCAAGCCGCTGCTCACTATTTCATTCCACAGATATGAAATGAAAGAATAAACGGCTGTCTCCTGCTACAGCCAAAACGCTACGATGTGCTTCATGATCGATCACACGGGAGATGGTGGTACCAACCCGCTCGGGCCCGATACCAAGTGAATACTCCCACTTGGTACCCAGCCCTACCACCAGTCATGCAATGGATGATAATTGCTTACTTCCCTTAGTCGCCTATTACGACACCCGTGGGAAAGAATGGGGTGGTGACACTTGTATTCTTAGTCCGTCACAACACGGACTAACGCTTATCTAAGTTTTTTTAAATCTAAGTTATTAAAACAGACAAACTTCAAATTAAACTCATTTAATTCCTTTCGATATATAATTTACCAGCAACACATACATTGAGTTTAAGTAATTTTTGGTTAGGTTTCTTTATAGGGGCTTACCTGCTATCGGCGGCTCTAAGACTATTTTTACGATACTTGGATTTTTGATGAGGATTATGGTCGGTGAAACCGAAGAATCTTAACACCATATCTAAATTAAAAAAAAAATATCACGTCGCCTTTGTTAAGAAGACATCTAATTATCACAAACAAAGCAAGTAAGTTTAAAAGTTTAGTTAGTAAATATAATATCTACTTAATATATTATAAGCAGAAATTATGAAAAGTGTGATATATTTTTTTAATAAAACAGTCATAATGGCGTACCAAAAGTGGCATTTAATTTGTTTTGATAAAATCTACTTCTCTATAATGTTTTCCCAATAAACTGAAAATACTTTAGCTACACAACATACCTATTGTAAATTTAGAAAGTTCACGAAAGCAGTTTCCATGCCGCGTGGTAAGCTATCATAAACAAAATGTCTTCTAGGCCTTTGGTAATATAATATAATTTCTTTAAAAAATATATATGAGCTAAATATAAACATTTGTTAATTTATTTAATTACGTAAGAGTTTGTTAATTATAATTTAAATTATGTTTGGCAGTGCGTGGTTTACCTGTGTATCTGGTATTGCCAAAATCTAGCGGCGACGGTTACTATTCGCCATCACATGAGCCGCTCAATCGTCTACGCCTTGCCAATAAAAAAAACAACTTAAGTCGTTTGATTATTGGTCAACTTACCAGTGACACATTTACATACATAAATGGACTCACGCCTGTTTCCTAGAGGGATAGGCAGAGACAACTGATCGCCAGTTACCATGAAGCGGCCTACCACTCGTTACCTATATCTCTATTAACATAAATTTGAGTACGAGAATAATAGTTAAGTAAGTAATTACCGCTCTTTTTTGTTATAGCGGGACAAAAATGTTCCTAACCGCACACCTCGTCATTCGCGGCAACGAACGGAGTAGGGAGGAGCTCTAACCCACTAAATAAACCCGCCGTGTAACGTTTCTACGCCTGTAACTAATAAATATTAACTAATTACCTGTACAAAAAAATATGAATTCGCTAATATGTGTTTATCGATAATCACAACGCCATCAGATTCCATCTCTAATCTCATTAAACACACCGTCCGCTTCATATATGATTGACGTTGGGTCCGCGCACCCGAATAAAGATCATAAACATTCCCTCATATTTTTTTTTCGCTGTGCACAATTGGCAGTGGTCAATGATTTGCCAAATCCCGATTTATTACTCGATTTATTCGCAGAACGGCGTATAATGGAACGCCTGTGCCGATTCAATGGTTTCTTTATGAGGTATCAAGGAAAATTACTTCGAAATGATCGCGCATGATTTAGTGTTTTTTGATTTAATTTATTTGATACTCAATAAATAAGAGAACTTGACACTTGAAGTGCAAGTTGAAGCAAAAAATTGTTTATGGTTCCAAAAACCGGTATGCGAAAGGTGAATCTTTAAATAATGAATAGGTACCTATTACTATACGATATAATTTCGCTGATGGTATAGCGGTTTAATAAGAAATGCCAAATGTTCTACAAGACTAACAAGAATTAATTTTATAATTGTGCAATTGATACCCAGTTTTTGTCCGTGTGGTGGCGGACTAAGAACACAAGTGTCACCACCCCTTCCTTTCCCGCGGGTATCTTACAAGACGACTAAGGGAAGTAAGCAATTATCGCCCAATGCATTACTGGTGGTAGGGCTGGGTACCAAGTGAGAGTGCTGACTGCTGCCCGAACTGGTCGGTACCACCGTCTCCTGTGTGACCGCTCATGAAGCACGTCAGTGTGTTTTGGATGTAGCAGAAAATAGCCGTTTATTCTTTCATTTCATTTCTCAGATATGAAATGAAAGAATAAACGGCTATTTTCTGGTGCGCAGTGGCTTGACAATGCTCTCGGTATAGTTAAGTCTATGAGCGACGGCTACAACTTACCATCAGGTGGGCCGTAGCTCGTCTGCCATCATTAGCAATAATAAAAAAAGTTTCATGATGTTCGGCTTACGTAGTTAAGGCGTGAAAATATAAGAAACAAACATCACTACAAACTGGTGGTAGACCCTTGCTTATCCCAGCATGGATGGGCCGGCTCGATAGGGGAAGTACCACTCTCTCACAGATCAGCGTGAGACAGCGGTAGATACTCATATCGTTGTGTTTCGTATGGTGAGTGTGAGCACCGGAGACCCAAACCCCCCTCCCATCATCATCCGCTCCTTAGTATCCTACCTATTTTATTTTATTCAGGACAACAAACAATAAATTGTGCAATAAAAAAAAATACAAAGCATGTCTTAAGTATATCCATCTATCCATCCATCCATCCATCAGCCTTTCAACGTCCACTGCTGGACATAGGTCTCCCCAAGAGAACGCCACAACGAGCGATCACGTCATGGGGGATAATGCCGTAATCGCCACGCTTGGCAGGCGGGTTGGCGATCGCAGTGGATGTTGTTAATACTCGAGGGAGTGCTGCTGCCCACTCCTACGGTGTTCCCTCAGTCGGCTATTACGACTCCCGTGGGTAGAGAGGGGTGGGACAATTCTAAAGCCGGCCCCACACGGTTAAGTATGTGTAAACTCTTTAACTAATCGCACCAAAAGAACCAATCTTCCGTTAAGTAGATATGGCGTCATCTGGAGTGGTAGGCTAGCGGTAAAATCTACGAAGAGAGAAGGGGATTGTCTCGTCGGCTTGTGAAGTGTGCCAATCCTCACTGGGCCAGCGTGGTGGACTGTGTGTGGATACCTGTCATGTCTCGTTCCCACGGGACCAAAAGTAGGCAGCGAAACACCGCGTACCTATATACCCTCTGAGAAACCGGCCTGAATTTTCCGCGAATAAAGTATCAATTTGAAAGAAGTACGTAACTCTATGGCAAATTTAATATCTCAATGTAAAAATAGCTTCCGCAAAGGAACCGGTAATATTTTGGTGATTAGATAACCACTGAAGTCTGTCTTTCAGTTCCGTCTGCCAATACAGTTAGAGAGACGGCACACGATGGGTTTATTTAGTGGGTGAGAGCCCCACACTACCCTGTTCTTACGTTTTTATCCAGCTATACAATTTGAATTAGAATTTAATGAGCTCCACAGATATGACGGGCCTCGTGGCGTATTCGGTAGTGTAACCGACGTCCATGCACGAGGTCGTGGGTTCTATTCCCGCTCAGGACAATTATTTGTGTGATGAACAATATTTGTACTGCATCTGAGTGTTTTCTATCTACACAAAAAAAGTAATATATATATTATATCCGTAATCTGGTACCCATAGCACAAGCGTTAAGATTAGTTTGGGACCTGAGAACGTTGTGTGAAATGTCCATGAAATGTCCGTGAATATTTATTTAATAAATGGCGCGATGAGCTCACAGAACAGTTTAATGGCCATAGATAATATACTAATATAAGAGATAGGTGGCTTATGACAGTTGTAGTTTATGTGTGGGTCACAGGGCTCGCAACACCAGGACGCAATCTATTGTGACGTGAGACACTTCCTCACTGTGACCTTCGACTGGTATACCCAGTAATCTTAAATGGTTTTAAAACTACAAATAATTAAATAATTTTTGATTGGTCTGCACGAATAGTTGAGTGGTTTAGATACCGGCCTCCCGCCCGAGTGTTTTTGATACGACTCCCACACAGGACAACTCTTTGTGTAACGAGTGTGGGTGTACTTTGAGTCCGTGAAATTGTATGCTTGTAAAGTCCCCCGCGATACAAGTATTATTGCTTAGTGCAGGATGTTCTCTTTTACCACAGAAAGGAATGTAATATGGCGTTTAGGAACTTTTTTTTTCCGCCTTAACAAAAAAAAAGGGTTGTTCTCTTTTTAAAAAAAGCTTTACTTACATGCATAGCACTACGACCTTCTCCTAGTACTCGTAAATGATGTTATAACCTGCTATTAATCCTAACATTTCAGAGAGTAGTCTTTGTTTATTTCAAACTGTTTGATTGATACACTGCATGTCTCCTGATTTTATTAACATCACACTAAATCTTAATATTATAAATGTGGCAGTTAGTGAAGATGATTGGATAATTAAATGTTTTTATATTTATCCGTCAATCATTCTTAAACGACTGAGTTGTCATCGTAGCGAAAGAAAAATAAATCCAGACATAAGTTGTTGCAAACCATAACTATTACATAAGTGCATTAATCACGGCAGACATTTCATATCGCCTTAATAACGTGGGGGCGGGATATGTAACATGGTAGGTGTTATGTAACATGTTATAATCCCAGTATTAATTTTTAATGATAGCTTTGTTATTTCCTGTATAAATGGGCCAACTTGGCCGAGAACGTTACACCTTTCATAGTAGAAATATATCACCGGCAATAACTCACGTTGAGGATCGATTTAGTCGACCCGGGTTTCGAGCATATTCGATGCTCATCATCAGGGCGAGCGCGCAGCGGTGTCAACGAGTTCCCTAAACCCGGGCTGCTCGAAACCCGGGTCGACTAAATCGATCCTCAACGTGAGTTATTGCCGGTGATATATTTCTAATATGTATCAATCTCACGATAGTTTCAATACGAAAACCTTTCATAGTATTGCAACAACATAACGGTAGTAAGTATACCTCCATTGAGTGAGAGCACTGGAGCCCCTTAATGCCTCCTTACACCTTTTTCGTTTCTCCACATTATTTACATTTTATTGTACCATATGTTAATATATAAATTAGGAACCAAGATAAAAATAAAAAAATGTTAGGTAATGTGTGGTGCAATGAGCGGCCTTATTACTAAAAGTAGCTTCTGTTCGAATAGTTTACTCCTTTCTCTGGTGTTGTTTCTGTTCAAATCCTTTCTTTAGTATTGTTATCTTCCCTGGTGGTACTATCATCTTTAAGCTACGGTGTCTGCTTACTATCACGTGAACAACTCTATTTTTTTTAAAACAAACATGTTTTATAAAAAAAAACTTGAGCTAATTATGGATTCCGTTATTTTTAACTTTGCAATAATTTTGAATTACTCAACTATTTGTGCATTTTAAGCACTTGAGGACACGACACGATCGGCTGTTTACTATAACACGAAATATGAAATTGAACAATTATAACTACGACCAGAGTAGTAAGAACCCACATCTAGATCACCATTGTAGCCGCCAATTGACTTATAGTAGCACTACTACTAATTGCATGTTACATTATTTATACCGGTAACTAATTATTTCTGTGACTGGTTCTATCTCGCATAATGCCCTCATATTATCCTGTACAAAGTAGGGACTGGGTCGGGGCAGTCAGTGCGCGTACACACGCGCGCTCGCCTCTCTCCTGCAGGACCGTTTTCAGGTGAACAAAGGTGAGTTGACCTTTGAATAATACCTATTGTATTTTACATCATAAACTACTTTTACGTAATCCATCACGTTTACATGATTTTCTACTATCCCGATGATTATGCTGAGGTGTCCAATATGATGATGATACACATCTAACATCTTGGTCCACCAGTGACCTTGAGTGCTATAAAGTAATCAAAACGTCGGAATAATAGAAACTCTAGAAATAATAAAAAGAGGGTTTTTTTTTTTAAATGTTATAAATTTAGCTCTGATTATTCTGTCCTAATCAACTAAGTTCATGTAAAACATCAATTTTTCTTAACTTTTGAATATAGCAGTATTCCCCGAAGCGGTAGGCAGAGGTGTAACACACCTACGGTTCGCCAGCTATGTTTAAGTCCCACGAAATAGGGGGTGAGCCTATTTCTGTCTACTGGGCACATCCAATCCCCATTGCCCTTTTTTTATTTATTACGAAGAAGCTCAATAACATAGCCCGACCCGGTGATCGAACCCGAGACCTCATGATCAGCAGTCACTTACACTACCGCTGCACCACAGAGGTATTATAATAACCACCTAATTATTGCTATTATTTTAATCTCCGTTCTTCCAAGGAATAAATATGTTTAAAGTTAGTCCAGATGTTAATACCTATATTAATGAGTGACACCTGACTCCATAGCGATCATGAATTGCAATTGATAATACAAAACTGAAATAATATGAGAATATACTAAAAAGACATAAGAAGCGCCTGGTGTAGAAGTGTCTCTATCCAAGGTCAAATAAGTTTATTCCGTATCATGACCTTGAAAGATTGAATATGTCTAGGTGTTTTGAAAAGATTACAATCTTAGCTAGTAGGTGTGATCCAAGAGATCTAAAATGATAATCCATTCATTCAAATAATATCCTTTTTCGTAGAAACATGGTGAATAAATTAATCAAAGCATAGTATTACTAATCAGTTTTATCATATTTTTGTCATCTGGTCCTTCTGAGTTGATGAAATGTAGTTTTTAAAAACAATAAGTGTACCAATTTTGAACTCAGACTAAATAAGCGGGTTGATACCACCATCTCCTGTGTGACCGGCCATGAAGCACATTGATGTGCTTTGGTTGTAGCAGGAGATAGCCGTTAATTCTTTCATTTCATATATGTAAAATGAAATGATGAGTAGCAGCTTGACAATACTCCCGGTATAGTTGAGTCCATGAGCTACGGTTACCATTTACCATCAGGTGGGCCACAAAAGATAAGAAAGGTATAACGCTATTCTAATATTTTGTAGCTCCACTAATAAAAAAGTAAATGAGGTTAACCTTAAACCAGGTAATATCTAAATGACATAAGTTGTGTTTGAAATGGAATCGTTATAGTTTAGAAACTAGACTTCATTGCAGACAATCGTCTTAGATAAAGAACCTATCGTGATAATTTTTATTCATTCTTAAATTGTTAACTGTACACATCTTGAATAAGGTTAGAGTGGTTTTCGATTACATTACCAATACGCAAAAAAAAAACAGCGAAGTTGTACTTCAAATTTTGTTTTTTTTTTTGTGTGATTGCTTCAGTATTGATTATGTTTAAAGAAAACCAGATCATTCACACACGTCAATCTAAACGACGTCCCATTATTGAATGTCTCAAAACATAGCCAAAGAAAAATATCTACCTAGTTATAAATCTTCATAGACTTGTACGTAAGAATTACAGGCTCTGCTGTAGTCATCTTATTTATAACTAAGGTCACTTTAATTTCCCGTATGAAACGCACCTTTATTTCAAACAGTTTAGTTGCTTAAAAATAAAAAAGTAGATTTTATAAAAAGGCCAGGTTTACGTGGTGCCTGGTCTAGCCTACGATAGTAAGGCGCCAATACCCTACTCTTTGAGATAAGGCAAGAAAATAATGAAGATACTCTCCTATTTAAAGAGATCATATTCATGGAAGTCTTGAAGGTATCAGTGTTGTATGGAGAAAATATTTCCCTTTCTTATAACCAAAAAAAACAACTGAATGAGGTGCACAAGCAAAATACAGCCGTGCAATTTGAAATTTTGATCCTTCATCAAACAAGTAGAGCATTTATCGAAAACCATCTCTGAGTATTTCACCAAAAAGTATACAGTGCATTAACAGTTAGGTAAGGTTTGTTCAGACATAATCAACAAAGTTATCAAAAATACTTTCAAATATTTGTCTCAAGGTTCTTTCAAAAACAAATACAATTAAGTTCCCCGATGCTTCAAATCAAAACACTAATGAATACATTTTCACCTTACAGAAATAACATCCCAATCACGATGACGGTCAAAAAACGACCTTCGGATTTAACCAGCTTAGAGCGTTTCAACATGTATTACAAAGAAAAGGAACCTCCATTAACTGCAGGGCAGAAAGTTAAGCGTTTCATCTGGAATCCAAAGACCAGACAGTTCTGTGGACGAACCGGACCAAGCTGGGGTGAGTATCCGTTTGACTATCTTATCTAATTTAAGCTGGATTTTAGTCCGTGTGGTGACAGATTAGGAATACAAGTGTCACCACCCCATCCTTGCCCGTGGGTGTCGTACAAGGCAACTAAGGGAAGTATATGTTATCACCCATTGCATTACTGGTGGTAGGGCTGGGTACCAAGTGAGAGTACTCACTTGCTATTGGGCCCGAACGGGTCGGTACCACCGTCTCCTGTGTGACCGGTCATGAAACACCTCAGTGTGTTTAGGCTGTAGCAGAAGATAGCCGTTTATTCTTTCATTTCATATCTGAGAAAATTGAGAAAATATTACTGCATTAGGCTATATAGGCGTGTCTTAGCACAAAACAGTTTCTTTTTCTGTCTGTCTGTCTGTTTATTCATTCGCATATTACGCAAATACTACTAAACGGATTTAGATGCAACTTTTTTATTTGGTAGCGTTTGATTACACTTAAAAACTAGTATACATTTTATCCCGCTACTATCTCGGGAACCTGAGATATAACCAAACGACTAGCTTTTGGAGCCGCTGGCAAAGGCTAGTAAATTAAAAAGAATTTGAGTCTGTACCAGTTGTGTAAACTATATGTCTAAATGATGACTCAAGATCCCAAACAATAAGTGCCGGAGACTGAGAACATTTTATCAGGGTCTGCCGGAAGCCGCGACGGCCGCTCATTGCTACAAATGCTTTATTGAGATCATTGGAGCATCCTGCGATGGCACACCGACGCTAGCTCGACTCAACCGGACCGCGGCTGGTTTGTGGCCTTATCTGAATAGGTCATTTATTGCATATTAAGTTTTGCCCACATCTTTATCCGCGTGGACTACAGAATTTATATACGTCACTCTACAGGCTCACTAAAGATTTCTATGCAAAGATTATCCCACAGGAATGATGCATTTTTCCAGGATAAAAGTTTATGTTCTTTTCTGGACTATATAATTTTTACATAACAAAAGAACAAACTATTGTGAAAGTGGAAACAGAGAGCTTTACTACGAGCGGGACTCAAACTTGCGTCTCTTCTAATCCGAAGAAATGAAATTATTGGGTGTAGCTGTCGGCAACTGCGATGGCTTTGCGGTCTAGATCACTCCCCCGGATTGCAAAGGATGCAAGTTCGAATCCCGCTCGCAGTAAATCTCTCTTTTCCACTTTCACAATAATTTGCACTTTAAAGAGCATGTCAAGTGCTAAAATACAGATGAAAATATTTTACATAATTTTTTTTTCATTATCATTTATTTTTGTAATTATAATTATCTCCCGCAAAATATGTGAATTCTATGCAAGGATATAAAAAGGGGTGGACTGAAAATCAGCGTCGATCGGTATGGATGTGTATATGTACATACTGTCGACATGAGCTGAGTCCATTCACTTTAGCACAGCATAAAGCTGTACTGTAACTTATAGGGACGTACCTGTACATTGTTATGTGTACTCCTTAGATTTTTTTCTCTTGTAATATTTTATTTTGTATGTGTCAATAAAATATTTTTATGATTAATATTATGTATGGAAAATTTTGTGATTATCGGTTAAGTAGTCATGACGTGAAAGAGTTACAAAAACAAACAAACGCATTTTCGCATCTTTTTTTATTTTTCGCATTTATAATATTCCATCCATCCATCCATCAGCCTTTCAACGTCCACTGCTGGACATAGGCCTCCCCAAGAGAACGCCACAACGAGCGTTCCCGTACTGGGGGATAATGCCGTAATCGCCACGCTTGGCAGGCGGTGTGGCGATCGCAGTGGATGTTGTCAATACTCGAGGGAGTGCTGCTGCCCACTCCCTCGGTATTCCCTCAGTCGGCTCTTACGACTCCCGTGGGTAGAGAAGGGTGGGACAATTCTAAAGCCGGCCCCACACGGCAAATATTAAGTAAGGATTTATAATATTAAGTAAGGATAAATCATTATTCAACTTTAATTGCAAGATCTAATATTATATTAACTAGCTGCTTCCTTTTTCTGGTTCATCATTAAATGAGTCAGTTTCTTCAATAACGACATTTTACCTTTTACTGATTCTTCGTGAGGGTGTGAGGGACTGATGCCTGAAGTAAGTTTCTGAAAAGAGACTTATGTCACAGGTCACCAGGAACCCGCAATGGATTTTCACTTGTATTTTTCCAAAATATTTATTTATAGTATTATAATAAGGATACCATTCCAGTTCTCAATACCATTCCAGGAATGGATATAAATTTGGATATCTACCTATATAATTTCTGTGACGCTATATTTACGTAAATAATACAAATTACGACATAAAATTAAATTTATAAAATCTATCACGTTTATTTTAGTGAACTTACGGTCTAGGGACGGTATATCGGGATAGCAGAAGAAAAATTGGACACGATAGATTCCATGAGGATAGTTTTCATTATATTCTAGAATGTAAAATAAGGTTACAAACCGTCCTAGACAGGTAGCGGCAGAAAGGAAATTGCCGGCCTAACAACAGCGAGGTACGACCGAGGGCATATTTGATTATACTTTTAGAGGTCACTGCTAACAGACCTATTCATTGTATGATATTGACCCACAAAATAAGTTCTAGAAATTTTTAGCAAATCATGATGCCTAATCTATAAGTAGTTATAATTTGTATAACATAAAGTCGTTGTCTTATCGTTGACTTCTAAACCGCACAATGGAGTTTGAAATAGTTTTCACTTCGTACAAAAAAAACATAACTTCACGCCTATATTCCCCGAAGGGGGGTATTACGCACCCACTTTTCACTTCGTGATGTCGTTTATTTGAATTTTCAAGTATTTTTTTATGCAAGTACCAATGCATTCAATGAACTGCCTCGGTGGTGCAGCGGTAGTGTGAGTGAGCTGATCATGAGGTCTCGAGTTCGATCCCCGGGTCGGGCAATGTTATTGTTATATAAGTAGCAGAAATCAATGGTTTCTAATCAAACTGGGGATTTATACAGACAACGTTTGCTAAAATTAAGATTTAATTGTTTAATCAAAATTATGTAATAGAGATTTCTTTCACTAGGAGGTTGCACGCGAGCTATGCGAGAGTGGGTTACTAGTAAAATATATTTGCACTTATGCACAGAACTAGTATAAGGTACCACGTAAACATTTTCATTTGTTGTCTAACGATGCGGATCCAGTGGATCCGATTTTTCCTTCGGAGTTAGGTGCATTCTGTTGCCCTTAAGCGCCAGAAGGGTTAAGCAACCGTAAAACATCCCAGTCTCTTGATTGTAAATAAAAATAGCCAACCGTCCGATGTTGCTAGCTTTATCGACTAGATTAGCTGTTTATCATCAGGCAGTATACGCTTGTTTCTCTGTGCCATCCCTTACAGTATTAAAAAAACATGGACTGTTGGTAGGGCTGGGTACCAAGTGGGAGTACTCACTTGGTATCGGGCCCGAGCGGGTTGGTACCACCTCCCGTGTGACCGGCCATGAAGCACATCATTATGTTTTGGCTGTAGCAGGAGATAGCCGTTTATTCTTTCATTTCATATCGGTGAAATTAAATTGTGAGCAGAGGCTTGACAATACTCTCAGTATAGTTGAGTCCATGAGCGACGGTTACAATTTACCATCAGATGGGCCGGGGCACGTCTGCCACTACACGCAATAAAAAAAAATTAAAAAAGTAGCGGGGTAAAACGTATACCAGTTTTTTCTATTCGAAATCCTTACAGCAGTTTTTGCGTGATGTGCGAACAAACAAACAGACAATAAATTAATTTGTTCTGTGTAAAATTGATTTTCTAAAAAATGCTTTAGTATTCAGAGACGCCTAAATATCCTAATATTACGGTAATTTTTCTCAAATAATATATTTTATAATGTACTAGCCTTTGCCCGCGGCTTCGCCGCAGCCAAAAGCTAGTTTTTCGGTTATATCTCAGGTTCCCGATATAGTAGCGGGATAAAATGTATACCAGTTGTTAGGTATAATCAAGGCCTTTCAAATAAAAAAAGTTGCATCAAAATACGTCCAATAGTTATTTTTAAATAACTTCTCTAAAAAAATCTAGTTTAAATAATTTTCTAGTTTTTCGATTATATCAGGTTTATTTTTTATTGCCAACGGTGGCAGACGAGCAAACGGCCTACCTGATGGTAAGTAGTAACCGCCGCCCATGGACTATGGCAACACCAGGGGCACAGCCAAGTCACCGCCTACCGTGAGTAAAGTGCTCTTCTCAAACCTCGTTTAAAGAAGGACATGTCGTAACGCTGGGGAAACACCGCAGCAGGAAGTTCATTCCAGATCTTACACGTACGTGGTAGAAAAGAACGCTGAAAACGAACCGTCTTGGACGAGATCGTTTCCAGGTGGTATGGATGAACCCTAGTACAGCGTCTCGTGGTGCGGTGGTAAAACGGCGATGTTGGTACCACCTCAAACAGTTCCTCAGAGCACTCCCCGTTAAAGAGTCGATAGAGCACACAAAGAGCCCCAAAGTCTCTCCGCCGCCCCAACGATTCCAGCTCATCCGTGAGATTGGATCATCGAGAATTCGAACAGCGCGTCTTTGCAGGGAGTCAAGTGGGTCGGGCTGGTATTTTGGTGCGTCTGCCCAGAGATGTGAACAGTACTCCACGTGAGGGCGGACTTGTGCTTTATACAGCACAAGTCGCTGCCTTGGTGTGAAGTACCGCTTGGCTCTGTTCAGGACGCCCAGTTTCATGCTTGCCAATTTGGCTTTGTCCTCCAAATGACTCCTGAACTAGACTTTACTAGATAGGTCGATGCCAAGGATACCAATACTCCCGGAGGCCGGGAGAGTTACCCCTTGGAACTGGGGCGTCACGACAAATGCGTCCTTCTTTGCAGCGAACGCGCAAACCTGTGTCTTCGTCGGGTTGAATTGAACCAAGTTCTTTTCTCCCCATTCCGAGGCCCGCCCTAGAGAGAGCTCGACTTCAGACACATGGTTATCCGCCTCTCCTCCAGCATGTTCCGAGGGCCTTTCTGGCCCGTAAAGCCGTATTGGCGATCACTGATCAGCTGGTGATCCTCAAGGTACTGCAAAAATCGGCGGTTGATAACTCTCTCCAGTACCCTGGAGAGCATGGATGTTATCGCGATTGGCCTGTAATTCGACGGGTCCGACTGATCACCCCTTTTGGGAATAGGGTGAATATGGGCTAACTTCCACGAAGTAGGAATCCTGCCGGTACTGTATAAAAGGCGGCACAGGCGCGTAAGCATGGGAGTCAACTCAGGGGCGCACGTTCGAAAACCGCAAGGATGCCATCCGGTCCACTCGACTTATGGACGTCCAGTAGCAGCAGCTCCCGCTCCGGCGTCCAAAGTCGAGTTTGAGGCAAAGATTTGGCCGAAAAGATCGGCTTTCTCTTTGGCACTATGGGCCAAATTGCCATCCAGTTTCCGCAGTGGTGGGAGACTAGACTGGTAGAAGTTGCCCTGTACTACTTTGGCGAGCGACCAGAAGGCCCGGCTTCCATTGGGATAGCTTGCAAGTCGCTCGCCAATTCTGGCAATATGTTCTGCCTTGGCTTCGGCAATAGCCCTCTTGTTGGACCTGGAAGCAGCATTAAATTTCCGCGTCTCCTTTTTGGCGCTCGGATCCAGACTTTTCCTGGCCCTATTCCAGGCCAGGTAAGTGGACTGCTTCTGGCGTGCAGCTTTCCTACAGGCTTTGCTAAGCCTTGGACGGCTGCGACCGCCAACCGGTATTGTGGTGCTGGGGATGAATAATTCCATCCCCATAATCACCGTTTCCATGATGCAGTCCGCACAGACGTCAGGGTTCCTAGAGGAGAAGCATAGCTGCTTCCAAGGGTAGGACGCGAAGAACTCGCAAGTCCATCCCAATCTGCTGACTTATACTGACAGAATCTACGAGAACGGAAGCGATTGGTTCTCGCAACAGGGCCAAATCGGATGATCCTAAAGGAACACCAACCAAAAAACCAAATCCACCCGGTATCCGGGTGGATTTGTAGTCAGCAGAAGGTGCAACAAGGAGGGCTCATGACTCTCAATATCTGGGACACGGGTAGGCTATGCTACCAGTTGAGAGAGACCATAGGCCGAAGCCATATTCAAGAGTTGCCGACCCGGGAGTTCAGTGGTCCGGGACCTAAGCCACTCTTTGTGGTGAGCATTGAAGTCACCAAGGACCTCTGCAGATGGAAACTGCTCCAATATTTTGTCTATCCCCCGTTTGACGTTCTCGAAAAGGTGCGTTGACCCCAAATCACTGCCATGGGACCTGTAAAGGCACGCGTAGATGCGGTCTGTTCCACCATATTCTACGCTTAGCCATAAAATGGACAGTTCGCCATGTTCGAGGCTCCGAAGGCGGTTACAGCAGACATCACTCCGAACGAATACGCACACCCCGGCTTTACGATGGAAGGAATGCTCCAGTTCGTAGCCGGGGCATTTAAGGTACGAAATGTCTTCCGGAACGCCTATCTGCGTCTCCGTCAAAAAGAGCAAGGCAGGCCGCGCCGTCTCGAGATGGTGATAGACGGCGTCGAGATTACTGTGAAGACCCCTGATGTTCCAAAACTCCACGGATGATGTGGATAGGGAGTCCGCCGTAGAACACTTACTCTTTTTATTTCTTCTTTTGGCCATGATTTGCGAAGAGTTTGGAGGATATGGGCATGCGCACAATGGGTACCGGTGACACTCGGAAAAAAAAAGGGTGGTGACACTTGGCGCATGGCTAGACAATGGGTTTTGTGAGGAGCTGACATGAAACACGGAAAAGTGTGGTGAGTAACCATCGAGTCCACACCGGTCTCCTACTCCAGCACGACGGCAACACGGAATTTTCGCCGGTTGGCGGGACAGTTCGGGTTCGGGTCCCCTACTGACCGGCAGGTGGCCGGCGAACCATTCCCACCGGGTCTCCCTGTACCCCGCGTCAGCCCCTCACACCCAACGCACAAGCCATGACCCTCATCTATGCCCGTTCCAAGCATCACCGAAACCCACCACGTGCTCAGTAAGGGAAAATGGACAGGGGCGGCAATCTCCCGTTACAACCAAAACACACCTAAGTGCTTCATGGCCGGTCACACGGGAGACGGTGGTACTGACCCGCCCGGGCCCGATGCCAAATAAGTAACCCCACTTGGCATCACACCCTACCACCAATAATGCAGAAAGGTGGTAATTGCTTGCTTCCCTTAGTCGCCTTTTATGACACCCGCAGGAAAGAATGGGGTGGCGACATCTGTATTCTTAATCCGTCACCACATGGAATAGGTTCCCGATGTAGTAGTGGGATAAAATGTCCTTTTAAATAAAAAAAGTTGCGTCAAAATCTGTCCGGGTTATATAATACCAATTCAATTCAATTTTTGATTTAATGGCGTCGTTAGACATATCAGATATTGCGTTTATTGTTGAC
This sequence comes from Leucoma salicis, assembly GCA_948253155.1. NCBI lineage: Eukaryota > Metazoa > Arthropoda > Insecta > Lepidoptera > Erebidae > Leucoma > Leucoma salicis. The sequence continues at coordinate 29,057,817 of OX411806.1, read as the reverse complement.
GTGTCATTGATAGGTTTAAAAGAATACTAGAATGTAGATCTTAGGTACTTATTTTCGTTCCCTATGCCATCAAAACTACTTGGAACTTAGGTCGCAACTGTAAAATTATCCTCAATATATTATAAACTAACTTGTACCACAGCTAAGTTATTTACTGTCTAACGACTCTGTTAGTTTACGCTGCTCATGTTAGCAAAGCTTGTCAAGAAATTCTGAAATATGACAGGATCATATTTCAGAATTCAGACATACATCTAAAGTTATGAAATAGTAGTTCGTTAATATTACCTTTCTCGTGAATCATTCTTTCCATTGGTGAAAACCGCAGGAAAATTGGTTAGGTATGGTTTTGAGTTGAATGTGAGTTTGTTTGTTATGCAGTTCTATGGGCAGTTGTACAGATCCCAGAGCCCTGCTGTTGGCTTGGTCCAAGACCCCAGATCCAAGCTAACTCGGCACTTTACCGAAGATATCCCGGACGTCAGCCTGTACGAGATCAGAATGGCTCTCAAACAACTAAAGAACGGAAAGGCACCGGGAGACGACGGAATCACCACAGAGCTTCTGAGAGCAGGCGGAAAGCCGGTCTTAAAAGCTCTCCAGAGGCTGTTCAATTCCGTCGTTCTCGGGGGCGACGTTCCTGAGTCGTGGACCAGAAGCGTGGTGGTGCTGTTCTTCAAGAAAGGTGACAGAACCCTCTTGAAGAACTATAGACCCATCTCGCTCTTGAGCCACGTCTATAAGTTGTTTTCGAGGGTCATTACAAATCGACTCACGCGCAGGCTTGACGACTTCCAGCCTCCCGAACAAGCCGGTTTCCGAAAAGGCTATAGTACCATAGACCACATTCACACGCTACGCCAGATTATACAGAAAACCGAAGAATACAATCGGCCTCTGTGTCTGGCGTTTGTGGACTATGAGAAAGCCTTCGATTCGATCGAAACTTGGGCGGTGCTGCAGTCCCTTCAGCGGTGCCAAATTGACAATCGGTACATCGAAGTGCTGAAGTGCTTGTATAGAAACGCCACCATGTCAGTCCGTGTTCAGGACAAGAGTACGGGACCGATCCAACTGCAGAGAGGTGTTAGACAGGGAGACGTTATGTCCCCGAAACTCTTCACCGCTGCATTGGAAGATGTCTTCAAGCTCTTGGACTGGACCGGATTCGGCATCAACATCAATGGCGAATACATCACTCACCTTCGATATGCCGACGACATCGTAGTCATGGCAGAATCTCTGGAGGACCTTGGCACCATGCTCAATGATCTCAGCAGGGTTTCCCGACTAGTGGGTCTCAAAATGAACATGGACAAGACGAAAGTCATGTCTAATGTCCATGTCATTTCAGCACCGGTCCTAGTCGGGAGTGCGCTTCTCGAAGTTGTCGACCATTATGTCTACCTGGGACAAACAGTCCAGTTAGGTAGGCACAACTTCGAGAAAGAGGTCAATCGACGAATCCAACTCGGCTGGGCAGCGTTCGGGAAGCTAAGGAAGATCTTCTCGTCCAATATTCCGCAGTGTCTGAAAACGAAGGTCTACGACCAGTGTGTGTTACCAGTGATGACATACGGAACAGAGACGTGGTCTCTAAATGTTGGCCTCATATCAAGGCTCAAAGTCACTCAGCGGGCCATGGAGCGGGCTATGCTTGGTATTTCCCTACGTGATCGAATCCGTAATACGGAGATCCGTAGGAGAACGAGAGTGACCGACATAGCCCGCCGGGTTGCCATGCTGAAGTGGCAATGGGCAGGCCACATCGCTCGACGAACCGATAACCGTTGGGGACGAAAGGTTCTCGAGTGGCGACCACGTATCGGACGGCGCAGCGTAGGACGGCCCCCCACCAGATGGACCGATGATCTGGTCAAAGCTGCGGGGAGCCGTTGGATGCGGTCAGCACAGGACCGCTCGTTGTGGCGTTCTCTTGGGGAGGCCTATGTCCAGCAGTGGACGTTAAAAGGCTGATGGATTGTTATGCTATCACGTCGAAGGTAACTATTGTTAATACGCCCTAGAATGATGTATTTATATAAGTTCACGGGTAGAATTTAGTATTAAGTACATAAGTACAACAAAATTGTAGTGAGGGATTTTATGTATATAATAATGTAAATATGTAGTAATGTATTTCGTACTACAACATAATAAAATGATAATCTATGTAATACATTACAATAATCTACGAAATTGAAGACTAAGCGCACCATTGATGTATAAAAAAGAGAAGATCTACAGCTAGACATTAAAAGTGTCCACTATAAAGGAGTACAGGTCCATCCATCCATCCATCAGCCTTTTAACGTCCACTGCTGGACATAGGCCTCCCCAAGAATGAGGGATAGTGCCGTAATCGCCACGCTTGGCAGGCGGGTTGGTGATCGTAGTGGATGTTGTTAATACTCGAAGAAGTGCTGCTGCCCACTCCTCCGGTATTCTTACGACTCCCATGGGTGGAGAGGGGTGGGACAATTCTAAAGCCGGCCCCACACGGCACAGGTAACGCCTTACTACTCTCATTTCATTTATAAAAAAAAATAGTGTTGTTACGACGCGCGAGCAGCCATAACCTCCGCAACGTAACAACATGTAGGTTATTTATCTAAGCAACATACGTAATAATACTAAACTCTCTTTTAAAAAACTCATTGACTGTCTCTTTTTCTCTCGTTCTTTCCAAATAGTGTCATTACACTCACGCACGCAGCTAAAAGTTGAACTACTATTTCATAAAATTAATGCGAAATGAATTAAGTAAGATATACAATTTATGCCACGATTTTTATACACAATTGTGTATCCTTAATCCATAAATCAATGCTAAGCATGCAGTATGTAAACTTTTAAAAAGTGAATTTCTTTTTCAGCGAAAATATCACTTTTCTACTTTACATTTTACGCGGCCCTGGCGATTCTTGTCGCCATATGTATGTGGACCTTCCTTCAACTCTTAGACACACGACATCCCAAATGGCAACTGGAACAGAGTATCATTGGAACGAATCCCGGGTTGGGTTTCAGGCCAATGCCACCCGAGGTCGACAGCAGCGTCATCTGGTATAAAGGTGACGACCCAGGTAGTTACCAATTCTGGGTTAAGGAACTATCTCAGTTTTTGACAGGTAAGTTGAAAGGCCAGACCTTTTAGATCTGCTGTATATTCTATTTAGATGCAGCGCACAATATGCACTAAAAGCCATGCTAATGATTAATACTTTTTTGAACTCAATATTACAATATAGATAAACACGCCGCTTGTCTCTCTGCTTTTCCAGGGCATACCATTTGGCATTGTCCTAGCTATTATAAAGCTGTAACAGAGCTACCTATGTGCATTACTTTAAAGATATTGGAGAACAAATAACTATATTAGGCTATTTCGGCGTGTCTGAACTCAAAACATTTTTTGAAGTTATACTTCTTTTAGCGCGTTAGGGAAAAATGATGAGAGTAAATTTTTACGATGCGCGCGCACACCGTCACGAAAAACCGACACCCTGAAGTTAGACACCCTGAAGTTAGCTATACTCAACATTTTAGTTTTTTTGTCATATTTAAATAAACTTTATTTAACTAGACAATGCGTTATAATAAAACTGCCAATGTACCTATTAAATACCTTTTTTTCTATTGTTAGTGTCGTTTTTTCTACAAACGCAGAATAAGGCGAAAGATAAATTGTTTTTTAAAGATTTTTATTTTATTACGCCAAAGAAGTATAACTTCTAACGCGTGTACATAAGTACACACACACTTTTTTTTAGATTTTTTGTCTGTTTAACTGTTTGTTTGTTCACACATCACGCAAAAAATACTGAACCGATTTTCATGAAAATTTTTGTTGGTAGCTGTTGATTAGTCATAAAAACTGGTATACGTTTTATGCATCCATTCATCAGCCTTTCGACGTCCACTGCTGGACATAGGCCTCCCCAAGAGAAGGCCACAACGAGCGGTCATGAGCATATGGGGTGATTGTGCCGTAATCGCCACGCTTGGCAGGCGGGTTAGCGTTCGCAGTGGATGTTGTTAATACTCGAGGGAGTGCTGCTGCCCACTCCCCAGGTTTTCCCTCAGTCGGCTCTTACGACTCCCATGGGTGGAGAGGGGTGGGACAATTCTAAAGCCGGCCCCACACGGCCAGCCCCATACGTTTTATACCGCTACTATAATGGGAACCTGAGATATAACCTAAGAACTAGCTTCTGCAGCCTGGTATGCCAGGATAGGATCGAAGCTATGACACTAGAAATTTTACCACTCATTCCACCATCATTCAATAAACATCTCAATATTATTTCCTCTTCAGTATACAAACGTGATGGAAAGAAAGCTGGAGCCAGCCAGAATATTCACAACTGTGACTTCAAGCTTCCTGCCCCGGCCGGCAAGGTCTGCGACGTGGACATTAGCGCCTGGGGCCCTTGCGTCGAAAGCAACCAATTCGCTTACCAAAAGTCCACTCCTTGTGTCTTCCTAAAACTGAACAAAATTTTTGGATGGAAGCCCAAATTTTATGACAGTTCTAATGCCCTCCCTTCAGAGATGCCTGAAGATTTGAAGGAGCATGTAAGGAATATGACTGCGTATGATAAAAATTACGTAAGTAATTTGCTAAAGTCAGATTGGTAGTATATTGACATAATTCAAGTAGCAAAAATGTTTTTTATTCCTTTTGGTGCCGGATTTAGATAACTTGATGCCCTAAGCAATCTCTCCCTGTGGGCCCCCTAACCTTAAGTCAATTACAAAGAGATACTTTAAAAAAAATGTTAATACGTATCGTAGGTAGAATATGTATTTGTTTTTGTGAAATTGGTTTAACTTTCGTGTGCTCGTTTTTTCCTCGGTCGTCTCTGCCGCCTCCCTAGACGGGATGCCCTAAGCAATTGCTTAAATAGCTTATAGGCTAATCCAGGACTGCTTCATTGTATGTCACATGGCAGACGGTGATACCGATCCGCCTAGATCTTGAATATTCCCACTTGATACCCAACCAATAATGCAATGGGGCGAATATCTGCTAGTTTCCCTTAGTCACCTCGCACGACTCTCGCGGGAAAGAATAGGGTGATGGCAATTGTATTCTTAGTTCGTCCCCTCACTTATAAGCACTGTAGATCTACAGGTCGTAGAGTAGGTAACCGTTAATATATATATTTTTATTAAAATGATCACTGTTTAATTTCGCAATTAATAACAGTCCTTTTATTAGCACAGTTCTTAGAGCGAGACGGGTTTACATCTTAGTCTGTGGGGTGACGGGATAAGAATTCAAGTGTCATCACCCCAAGGTTACTCGCGGGTCTCGTATGCTATGCTGTAACTAGCATATAATGCGCCCGGTGCGAGCTTATAACTGCGTTCTTAAAAAATGTTCTAATCTTACCTGGTTCTGACAATAAAATCTAAAGTTTATAAAAATAAATCTATCATTTAAAAACTACGTTTTTGTATAGGTACTTAATAATTATCAGTATTTACACACAGCACAGCAGTGAGATACGGGTGTACCGTATTACGCTATAAATAATAGGTATTTTTTGTGGTCCTGGGGGGCTAGGCAGAATGTCATATGTCACGTGTCGACCGTATCGAGATCACTGTGATTGGTTGAGAAATCGACGCGTGATGTCACAATAATCCGTTGGCCAATCACGGTGATCTCTCAACCAATTACAGTGACCTCGATACGGTCGACACGTGACATATGACATTCTGCCTAACCCCCCAGGTCTGGTAATTTTTGCGGGCCTCCGGGGTCTGTACCCTGTGCCTGGGCACTACTGGCACCGTCCTAGTTACGGTACTGCTCGTATGAGGCGATTAGGGAGAGGTAGGCAATTAAACGAAGTGGTTAAATTCTTCATTTCATTGGTAGTGGTACCAAGTGGGAGTACTTACTTAATATCTAGCCCGAACGAGTTGGTACTACCATCTGCCGTGTAACCGACCTTAAAACACGGACTCTCAGTGTTTTTTGGTAGTAGCGGGAGGTAGCCGACCTTTCATTTATTACGCATATTATGTGAAATTAAATGGTGAGCGGCTTGGCAGTATTCTTGGTATTGCTGAGTCCATGAGCTGCAGTTATCACCTACCATCAGAATGGTTGCAGCTCATCTGCTATCGACAAAAAAACTACCCGCTTAAGAAATCGCTTCGTTAAAATGTTACGTAAACGTAGAATTATACGAGTGTGATCTGATTTATAGTAATTTTATTTCACAGCTCAACATGGTATGGGTATCCTGTCAGGGTGAGAATCCAGCTGACCGGGAGAATCTGGGACCTATTCAGTATATGCCGTATCGTGGATTCCCAGGTTATTACTTCCCGTACACAAACCAGGATGGTTACCTTAGTCCGCTTGTGGCTGTGCATTTGCAGAGGCCGAATAGTAAGTACTTACATTCTTAATATTCTTCTTATCATGAAGAAGTTTCTTCTGATTGAAGTCACCTGGATGACCTTATCCAAATTTATGTAGCCAGTGAATTTGGCTCATTGCAAACTCTAATGCACAGGCAAAAACTACTATAACTTAAATTTAATTATGAACCACTTGCTTTAATCCTCCAGAATGTGCGTTAATTAAGCGAGTGAGAAATGTGGCGAAAACGCCCTGGATAGCTGCCTTTTAAAAAAAACTTAAAACGAGTTTATAACTTATCCACTAACCATTGCTGCTTCTGTTCACAGCTGGCATGCTGATCAACATAGAATGCCGGGCATGGGCGCGCAACATCAAGTACGACAGGCACGAAGGGATAGGCACCGTGCACATCGAGATCATGATCGAGTAAACCAGCCTCAACTCCAACAGAATATGACACAGAAAACTAGCTGTTTTTAGTAGAATTAGAAAAATCTTTCAATAGATACTTGTATAAAATTTGTAAGTCCCATAGTCTGTGGTAAAAATACGAAAGACCGTGCACGTGGCTATCGGGGACTGCGAACACAATGTACTAGTAACACTGACATAAGACTATAAACTCGTACCCAGTTTCTCAATGCTTACTTTTTACATTTTTTTCACTCAGGTAATTTTAAATGATACTATTAGAAAATCTAACCTATGTAGTCAAGTGATCGTAGAGTGTATAGAGTATTCGCGATAATATTAACATTTAATTACCGTTTAAATTCATAGTAACCAGTTACCTACATTAGAAATTTGACACAAAAATCTTATTAAATATTTACTTACATGAATGAAATATTTTTAACAAAACAATTCAAGCAATGTGTATGTATGTCGATATTGTGAGTGAGATTAATTTGTAATTTATTTTATTAAATTTAGATACGGAAACTATGATATTTTAATTATATTTAATGTAACTGCCCTAAGTAATCCTACATTGAATTAATCTGTAAATAAAATGATAGTCTGCGGTTTAGCGCGCATAACGAAAAACGATAGATTTCAATTAAGTGTACAAGTTTCTTTTCAGTGATGAATTTCCTTGCCGCGGGGAACTGGGGGAGAGGGGATGTCTCATCTACCTCTGCCTAATGGTATTCATGTAATAAGCAACGCAGACGAAGGGGTAGGTATCAGCCCATAGTTCCAGTGGCCCGCCTAAAGGCGGAGAGACGGCACACGGCGGGTTTGGTTTAGTAGGTGAAGGCCTCACACTACCCTGTTCGTTACCCCGAACGACGGGGTGTGCGGTTAGGAACATTTTTCCCTGCTTTAACAAAAAAAAGGTATCAGCCAGTAAGTAAATAACTATAAAGTTTAAAAACATGGACGTACAAAGTACGTCGTATTATGAAATTGGCCTTATGCAAAGTGTAATGTTATTAATCAATCAAAGTATGTACTACTGTTTTCTATGCACTTTCGCCATTTTATCGGTCGGTAGTTTATTGATTCCTTTGCTGAAAAAATTGTGGGAGCGAGAATCATTAAAATCTTTGAAGATGGTTTAGACAGCCTCATCGAAATTGAATTCCTTGCAAGAATTTGTCCAATTTCCGGAAAAGTGGTAATCTGTTGGAGCAAGGCGCGTGGAGTATCGTGAGTGTCATCGGAGACATTCCAATCGCATCTCCTCTAATTTACCGTCTGTTGTGCAGTGTGTGATCTACCGTTGTCACAGCAGTGGGCTAGAGCAATTGACCAGTCTCAGTTGTTTAACAGCTAGCTTTTCCATCATGGTTTGCAATTGTTGACAATATGGATCTTCAATTTCCTCGATTTCAGGAAGCTGTAGTGAATGACACCAGCACTGGTCCACCAGACACTTACCAGTACCTTATTCTTAGTCCACTTTCGCTTGGAGGCAGGATTATCTATATATCTGCAAGATCTTATATTTGCACCTCACGTGCCTTTCTGATAAATGAATTGAATATATTTTTTACAAATCATAGCTGATCCAGTTTTGGGCGCGTTCGATTTTCTTTAGTCGTGACGGATTTAGGCTGTAGCCCACCACGCTGGTCCACTGCAGATTGGCTATTGTTAAAAATCTATTCAAATTATGCCATAGTCTTATGAAATTTAAAAATGAAACTTCAATAATATACTCTATGGTAAAACAAATTTATTTACTAGTGTCATTAGATTATGGGTCTTAGACAGTCTAATAAATTTATTAAATTACAAAACAAATATCTGTGGGGTACTATCAAGAAAAAAGGAAATATAATTTACTAAAAAAATGCATTTTATAATATAAATATGCCTTAATAAGTGGTTCACACAGTCCAAGTTGTTGCTTTGGTAGAGTATCAGTAAGATTTTCTCTTCGTATACCTACTCGTAATTCTTATTAATTTATTAATAAGAGCTAGTATAATAATCAATTAAATCAGAACACGAAGTGCGAAAATGTTAAATAAAACGTACTAGCTACAAGCAGGGTGTAAAACCGTGACATTTGTTTGGAGCCATCAATCTCAAAATCACATTCTTTCTTACCATCTTTGATGACGCCCGCGCCATCTGTTAGGTGTATGTGCATACTTTGTTCTAATCAGGTAAGCAAATATTACATTAAGATCCATACCAAATTATTACACGGCCACATAAATATTTTGTTTAAATCCAGAGACTGCAAAAGGCACTAAAGTGACATTTTTTTCGGGGTCTCTTTCCACATTATACTTTAATCGTATAAGCAGATTCACTTGTTTTGTGTGAAAATCAAATTTTACCTCTAATATTTACGAGTACCACATAAAAATCTACTAAATATCCATTTATAGATTATAGGAAATTCTACGTATATCGGAAATGGGTCCTTACATCCCCGCTCTAAGGCGCAAAATATTAGGACATTATTCAAAATTCTCAAAAAATATATTTAATAAGTACGATAAAATTTAAGTAGGTAAGTAAACATTGTGGTTATCCCCTGGCACTAAAAGGCGTTGTGTAGTCCTTGTTCAGTCAATCATGATCTCCAGGTGCGTAGAGCCGAGCCTTTCCTTGAGGCTCTCAGTGTACTGGATGTTACGGGCCCACGCCCGGCACCTAATGTTTATTATTTGATGAACTGAAATAAAAAAAAAAAACATAGTTTTTTAAACTACAAGGGTACCAAAAATGTGTACTACCGGCCTTATGGTAAGCTAACAACACCAAAGACATCATTCGCGCTAGGGAAAGTGCAGTAGAAAGTGGAGCCGTGTGGGGCCGGCTTTAGAATTGTCCCACCCCTCTCTACCCACGGGAGTCGTAAGAGCCGACTGAGGGAATACCGGAGGAGTGGGCAGCAGCACTCCCTCGAGTATTAACAACATCCACTGCGATCGCCAACCCGCCTGCCAAGCGTGGCGATTACGGCATTATCCCCCATGACGGAACCGCTCGTTGTGGCGTTCTCTTGGGGAGGCCTATGTCCAGCAGTGGACGTTGAAAGGCCGATGGATGGATGGATGGATATAAATACGTCACACCGTGTTAAAAATGCAAAAATAACTATTTCATAGGACCCATCAATTTTTCCGGTATAAAAATATAAACGCGCCACGCGCCGCACGCGCGGTCGGTTCGCGCCGCTTCGATTTATTTGAGCGAGGGTTCCTCGCTCCCTGCGCGTCATGTGCCCGTCTACTACGCCGTGTAGGACTTTCGAAGCCATATTTGACTTGGTTTGGATATTGCAAATTTTGGCATGAATTTGGTTGGGAATGATTTTGCAAACATCGTGATATGCGTATCACATAACTTTAATTGAAGAGTAATTATGTACCAATTTGCGAGTCAATCGAAAAATCTGAATAATTCTTCACTGGGTATCTTACAAAAAAACTGGCATCACGCTTGTATTCCCCGAAGATATGGTAGGCAGAGATATATTACACACCCACGGTTCGCTAGCTAAATTTAAGTCCCACATAATACGCGGCGAGACTATTATTGACCACCGGGCACATTTCCAAACTCCGGGCTGCTACTGAGATTTTTTCTTTTTAGGAAAAAGCTGAATAACACTGCTCGACCCGGGGATGGAACCCAAGACCTCATGATTACCAGTCGCTTACACTGCTACTGCACCACAGATGCATATATTAGTATAGAGATTGCTTTATTGCTTAATTATAATGGTGTGTTAAACTTCTTGCATTGTTCCCGTCCGCAACCGGTTAGATCATGCCATACTCTCTAAAACTGACCATAAATCGTAATTCAGCATATAAAGATTGGGACTAGATGGCCAGCTCTGATGAAGTCAGAACCGTTAGTTATCAACCACCCTTGTGTGGATTGAGGTTTATAAACCGGTGCTAAATCTTGCTGAAAGTACCATTCTTGGTTTTGGAATATGGTGTTGTTAAGAGACTTAAAACATCTTCTCAAGAATCGTATCTTGATACACCTGTGTTACGACGTTTTGTAATTTTTTAACAAAAATCGGTCTCAGTCACTCCTTGATAGCTGACACCCCACCAAACCATTACTGAAGTCGGATAATGCCGACGATGTACTCTGCTGATTTATTAAGAAACTTCTATAGAGCTTATTTAGATATTTTCATATATATTTTTAGCATTTGACATGCTTAGCACTATACATTAAACACAAAGTGAAAAATGTGAAATCGAAAATAACAGTCAGGAGCAGGATTTGAACCTGCATCTTCTGGATACCGTCCAGATTTCTTTGCTTTGCCAATTCAGCAATCCTGACAATTGCTCCTGACTGCTAATTTCGATAACACATCATACTTAACGTCTTTGGGTGACGCCTGCGCCATCTGTCGGAAGTATTTTCATAGATTATACCGACCAGGTAAACTTAATTTTACAATTAAGATTTTACCTAATAATGACGCAAACCCTTTAAATATTTAGATATTTTTATATATATTTTTAGCATTTGACATGCTTAGCACTATACATTAAACACAAAGTGAAAAATGTGAAATCGAAAATAACAGTCAGGAGCAGGATTTGAACCTGCATCTTCTGGATACCGTCCAGATGCTTTCTATAGAGCTTTGAGCAAAAACTCGGCATTCTGCTTTTTAAAATGTTGCTCGATATTAAAAAAAAAACTTTCCACCTCTTATCCCTTCCTTCTAGTTGGCCACGCGCTAGTGATGCCTCTGGTGTTACTAGCGTCTATAGGCTATGGTAACCGCCTACCACTGAAGTAATGTCACACAGTTCCAATGGTCTGCCAATACCGGCAGAGAGACGGCACACGGCGGGTTTATTTAGTGGGTGAGGGCCCCACACTACCCTGTTCGTTGCCCCGAACGACGGGGTATGCGCTTAGGTACATTTTTACCGCCTTAACAAAAAAAAGGCCACGGTAACCACTTACATTCAGGTTGGCCGTATGCTTGTTTGTCACACTCGTAGTATATAAAATAAATATTATATACATACCTAATAATAAATTAATAAATATTCACGGACATTTTCACACAACGTCCTCTGGTACCAAACTAAGCTTAACGTTTGTGCTATGGGTACCAGATTACGGATATAATAAATATATTGCTTTTTTTTTGTAAATACATACATATAATATATAGAAAACACCCAGACGCAGTACAAATATCTGTGTTCATCACACAAATAATTGTCCTGAGTGGGAATCGAACCCACGACCTCGTGCACGGAAGTCGGTTTCACTACCGACTACGCCACGAGGCCCGACATACATAAAATACAAAACAACTTACGTTTAGGAGTAGTCAGCTGTACCGCGACCAGAGGGCTGAGATATCCAGGGGTGTTGTCGTAAGGGTAATACGTTTCAGACAAGCCTGGGTAAGGATAGTACTCGAGCGGGCCCAGCGCTTGCTCGTCCGCCGCACGCTCGCCTTTACAAGAAATCCAGACCTTACGACGCTGAAATAATAAAGAAAGTTTTAAATTTCTGTTACTGGTGGTACGGTTGTACCAAGTGGGAGTGCTCACTTGTTATCAGGCCCAAGTGGGTCGATACTGCCGTCTGCCGTATGACAGTAATTGAAGCACCGCGGTGAGTTTTTGTTGTAGCGGTAGCTAGCCGTTCATACTTTCATATCACATCCACGAAATGATAATCAATAGCGGTTTGACTGAACTCTTAGAATAGTTGGTTCCATGAGTGACCGATTCCGATTGTCATAAGGTAAGTTAAGTTGTAACCGTTTGTGGCCCGTTTGCCACTATTAGCAATAAAGGATTTATAATCAATCATCTTCTATCTATACTATTATAAAGCTGTAACAGAGCTGTGTCTGTACATTTAAGATATTTGAGAAAAAATGACTGTAATACGCTATATAGGCATGTAACATTTTTTTTAGAATTTTTGTCTGTTTGTCGGTTTATCTGTTTGTTTGTTCGCGCATCACACAAAAACTACTGAACGGATTTTGATGCAACTTTTATTATTTTAAAGGCCTTGATTGGAATTAAAAACTGGTATATATTTTATCACGCTACTATATCGGGCACCTGAGATATAACCGAAAAACTAGAAAATTATTGAAACTAGATTTTTTTTTTTAGAATTTATTTAAAAGTACTGGTATACATTTTATCCCGCTACTATATCGGGGACCTGAGATATAACCGAAAAACTGGCTTTTGGCTACGGCGAAGCCGCAGGCAAAGACTAGTAATTTATAAAATTCTTACATCACATATTTCTATTAACGCTCACGCTATCCTATGATGATGTAATCCTATTGCATTTATTATAATCTATTTATATTTTATCTCGCTACTATATCGGGAACCTGAGATACAACCTAAAAACTAGCTTTTGCTTGCGGCGGAGGCGTAAGCAAAGGCTAGTATATAGATTCCCTGCAAAAGGACTAGTTTTTAATTTAAAAATAAAAAAATATGTAGTGTTATACACACAGATTACAACAGTTTTTGAGAAAAAGTGAAAACATCCATAAAACTCTTCTAGAAATAGTTCAAATACGTACTTCTGTGGTGTTGGCGATAAAGTCCTTGAGATAAGACGGCATGTCGGGAGGCAGGTCACCAGGATCATCGTAAAAGTCCGGATTCCAGCCATATAACTGCAACAAAATCACCATAATCTTCTAACTCGAAAACCAAACTTATCTATACTATTATAAAACTGTAACAGAGCTGTGTCTGTACATTTAAGATATTTGAGAAAAAATGACTGACTTAGGCTATATATAGGCGTGTCTAAACACAAAACGATTTTTTTTAGATTTTTCTGTCTGTTTATCTGTTTGTTTGTTCGCGCATCACGCAAAAACTACTGAACGGATTTTGAAGCAACTTTTTTTATTTGATAGCGATATACTATACCGGGAAGAGAATTGTGAATGTTGAGGAAGCGAGAGATGTAATTATGCAAGAATACAGCTTTTTGACACTCTGTTTTCTCTGCCCACCCCACAAGGGAGATAGCGTGATGATAAGTGAAGAATTCTCGTAACGATCTATCCCACAGGACTATAGGAGTAGAGAGCAATAAAACGCGTCTGTACTAGCTCACATATAATCGCCAACAACGGACTTAACCTACCCTCACATAATCATAATATTCTTACATATCTCACACCTCCACCCTTATTATATGCCAATCCTTAACCTAAATAATATAACATACCTAAATACTTAATACTAAATTACATTTACAAAAATATTAATCAATTTTAAACCTAACGACGGGTCTACGTATTCGTTTTGGGTAGCGACTCCCGGACGGCACGGCTGGTGGCGGTTCCTGGTTGACAGGTGGTTGTAGCGAGGGACGGACACTCGATTGAGGGTCGGAGGGTAAAACAGATTCATTAGTTTCATTACTTTTATTATTAACTCCACCCTCCACTGAATGTCCTGTCTCCATTGCTCCAGGATCAATGATGCCATCCGATTGTGGCACGATATTTTCACCCTTGATTGGTGATGTTTCCCCCGGACAAGTAACATCTGATAACCGGGATCTACGCCGTATTTGATCTACGTGCCTCTCAATCAGTCGACCGTTACCGCTATCCACAATATACCTACGTGAACCTTCTATCTCCCTCACCGTACCTTTAACCCACTTATCCCGATTGCCGTATTCTCTCACCCACACGGTATCTCCCCGGTTTAAGTGTCGAGAAATACCACCCGCGTATTCGACTTGTCTGCGCTGTACGTCAAAGACCCTATTTTCTATTGTTCGTTGACTACGTAACAAATCCAAACGTGAACGAAGCGTGCGTCTCTGCAGCATATTCGCGGGCGTCTCGCCTGTTGTACTATGCATGGTATTTCGGTACGCGAGTAAAAACGTTTGTAAGGCGGCATCCACGTCGATATTGTCCCTATACGCTTTTTTAATAGCCCGCTTGCAAAGCTTGACGGCATTCTCGGCGGCACCATTAGACGCTGGATGGTAAGCTGGTGAGAACATTTGGCGTATGCCATTAGTTTTTAAAAAGTCACCAAATTCTGTACTGGTGAATGGGGGACCCTGGTCCGACACTAACTCTACCGGCAGACCGAATCTAGCGAACGTAGCTCTTAGTACCTTAATGACACTGGTGGCGTTCGTGCGATTCATTTCAAAAATTTCTATCCACTTCGAACTAGTATCGACGAGTACAAAAAACGTTTTACCCCGGTAGGGACCCAAAAAATCTACGTGAAGCCTAGTCCAAGGCTGCACCGAATAATGCCATGGCTTCGGTGGAGCCCGCGGTGGCGCGTCGGCCTCCACGGCGCACGTGTCGCACTGCTTACATATTGTTTCTACATCCGCGTCTACGTTAGGCCACCACACATAGCTTCGGGCTAAACCCTTCATCTTGACGATACCTATGTGACCGCTATGCAGCTGCTTTAAAATCGTTACTCTTAACGACGATGGTATTACCATTCTATAACCCCACATGACGCAGCCACCCTCGGAATATAATTCACGACGTCGAGCGAAATACGGCTGGATTTCATTACTAGGACAATCGTTCGGCCAACCCGATTGTATGTACGACATGACCCTGCTTAATACTGTGTCTTTGGAAGTACCTGCTTTAATATCGTTACTCGTAACCGGTAAAAAATTTTCCACAAAATTAACATAGGTACTCTCGTTCGTACCGTTACGAAGGGAACTTATTTTCCGTGGCAGTCGCGATAAAGCGTCGGCACAGTTCTTTTTCGAAGCTATATATTCAATGCTATAGTTATAACCTGACAGTAAAACTGCCCAGCGTTGCAAACGCGAGGCTGCCATCACCGGAATCCCTACCTTATCCCCGAATATATAAGTTAACGGCTTATGGTCCGTTCTTAATATAAATTTCCGCGCGTACAAAAACTGATGATATTTCCTTATACCGAATACTATCGCTAACGCCTCCCGGTCTATCTGCGAATAGGCTCGTTCCGCATCGGTGAGCGAGCGCGAAGCATACGCTATCGGCCGTTCCCCGGCTGACGTGACGTGCGACAACACCGCGCCAATTCCCACGGTACTCGCGTCGGTCGTCAGCACGAGCGGCAAATCGGGCGAGTAGTGCGTCAGCACCTCGCTGCTGGATAATAAATGCTTCACTTTCATGAAAGCCTCCTCGCACTGCTCACTCCAGTGGTACCGGACACCTGTCCTTAATAGATTATATAGGGGGGCTAAAATAGTGCTGATATTTTTTACAAACTTAGCATAATACATAACCATGCCTATAAAAGCCCTCAGTTCTGATAAGTTTGATGGTGCTGGCGTTTCCATTATTGCCTCGATCTTATCGGGACATGTATGTACACCCTCCTTACTGATAACGTGTCCTAAGTACAAAATGGACTCCGAGAAAAAAGAACATTTGTCTCGCTTCACTCTCAATCCGTACCTTTCTAACCGATCGAAAACCTTACACAAGTTATTCAAATGATCCGTATTGTTGTGCCCCGTTATAATGACGTCATCTAGGAACACACCCACATGGGGCAAGTCTGCAAATAATCCTTCGAGGTGCCTTTGAAATATTGCCGGACTAGACGCTAATCCATATACGAGTCGATTGTACATAAATAGCCCCTTATGAGTGTTGATAACAGTATATTTTTTTGACTCGTCTAGTTCAAATTGTGCGTAGGCCTGGGAAAGATCAATTTTACTAAACCGTGCTCCCCCGTGTAAGCGAACGAGTAAGTCCTCAACCCTAGGTAGCGGGTAGCGGTCGACCTCAATAACCTTATTTAATGTTAATTTATAATCGGCGCAAATCCTAATGTTACCATCTTTCTTGACAACGGGCACGATGGGCGTCGCCCAGTCGGACCGCTCGACGGGAGTGAGGATGCCGTCCCGCACCAGCTGATCGAGCGCGCGCTCCACGGGCCGGCGCAGCGCGTAGGCGAGCGGCCGTGCGCGCATATACACCGGCCGTGCGCCCTCGCGCACATGTATGCTTACCGTACCGCCCGTGAATCGACCCAGACCCTCTTCAAACACTTTACAGTATCTGGAACTGAAATCGATTAAGTTAAATTCATCGTTCCTTAACATATTTACAGAGTTATCAGAGTTGCCTAAAGATAATTGAATATTTAACGATGCTATCCATTGTCTGCCTAATAGAACGGTTTTTCCGTTACGAATTACATATAAATCTAGGTTTTCACATTTTCCATTGTATTTCACTAGGGGTCTAATCACCCCCAGAGGCTTGACATACTCCCCGGTATAGTAGCGGAGGGTCAAATTACATTTGCATATTTGTAAATCTTTAAACATTTTTTTATATAACACCTCGTTTATACATGACACGGCACTGCCCGTGTCGCATTCAAACTTTACTAATTTACCATGAACATTTAATGTGACAAATATAGGTTTGCAATCGGTTATGGACACTTGATTGATATCAACAATTACCTCATCACTGTCCTGTTCGTTTAAATCGCTGCCAACGTTGGCCTCGACGGCGTGATGCTGCGCCGAATTGGGACACATCCTCCGCAAATGCCCGAGCCTGTTACAAACCCGGCACACGTAACGGGCGAACTTGCATGTATCCGCGTCGTGGGTGCCTCCACAAACACGGCACTGATGATGACGGTCAGCCGGCGACCGCACGGTTGGCCTGGTTGCCAAGCCCGCGCGGTGCGGCCGCCCACCTTTGTCGGCGCCCGCTCGACCCGCCCTAGTGGCGGTGCTCGGCGGCACCTGAGACAATCTGCCACGCCAACTGCTCGTCACTGCTTGGCATTCCACCACCGCTTTCACCTCCCCCTCTGATCCATGAGTCCCATCGACTATCGCTGCGTCCTTCTCCGCTGCCTCCATGCTAACCGCCAGGCTATAGGCCTTGGCGAGGTCTAGCATAGGCTCCGCGAACAGCCGCTGTCTGATAATTTCGCTTTTAATCCCACACACTAGTTGATCTCGTAAACTTATCTCAAGCCAAGTACCGAACTCACAAGTCTTTGACATTCTCTTTAACACAGCTACATACTCCGATATACTTTCGCCGTCATGCTGTTTCCTATGTCGGAATTTATAACGTTCGGCTAGTTCACTCGGTTTCGGTTGAAGGTGCTTTTCCATGATGGCCGTTATTTGTACGAATGTTTTCGACTTAGGTTTATCCGGCGTACATAAATTTACAAGTAGTTCGTAACTTTCCGCACCCATCACGGTGATTAACGTCGGCACTTGTAATTCACTTTCTATTTTATTCACTAGAAAATATTGTTCAAGACGTTCCACGTATAACCTCCAATCGTCCTTGTGCACGTTGAACTCCGCGATTTTACCGATAGACATTATTGTAAAACCTTATTTGCACACTGCACACGTGAATCCGATAATCCTCGTCGCCACTGAAGAATTCTCGTAACGATCTATCCCACAGGACTATAGGAGTAGAGAGCAATAAAACGCGTCTGTACTAGCTCACATATAATCGCCAACAACGGACTTAACCTACCCTCACATAATCATAATATTCTTACATATCTCACAATAAGTAAGTAAGTGTATTTTTTTAAATTGTGACATGATGCACGGATTTAACGTAATGGATGCAGAAGGTATATGGCGTTTGGTTTGTTTCTTTGGGTTAATCCAGTGTCTCGTCTGCCTAGCCAATTTGATCCAAACCCGCTCAATAATTTAAGTGTGATTGACGGACAAACATCTAAATATTCAAACGATTTCACAAACACAAACTATCGCATTAATAAGATTAGTAAGATATATTATTAGTAGGATGGGGTCAATTTTTAGGCCGTGTGGGGCCGGCTTTAGGATTGTCCCACCCCTCTCCACCTATGGGAGTCGTAAGAGCCGACTAAGGGAATACCGAGGGTGTGGGCAACAGCACTCCCTCGAATATTAACAACATCTACTACGATCGCCAACCCGTCTGCCAAGCGTGGCGATTACGTCACTATCCCCCATATGAGCGAAACACTTGTTGTGGCGTTCTCTAGGGGAGGCCTATGTCCAGCAGTGGACTTTGAAAGGCTGATGGATGGAGGGTCAATTATCTTCTATATATAAATAAAAACGAATTTCCCTTGGTCACGTTGTAACTTGAGAACAACTTCACCGATTTCATTCATCTTTTTTTAAGATTTCTAATACCTTGTAGAAGGTTCTTACGGAAATAAAATTGAAAAAAAGTTTTCTGAAAATTGTAAAATTTCAGAAAACTTAAGGACTATTTTAGTTTCGTGCGTTTGACAGCTCGCAAGTAATTTGAACATTCATAGCTAAGACAAGCAATTTAAGCAAGATAAAAATAAAATAGTTTAAGTGTCATGATATTTAAAAATAAAGTGGAAGTGTATGAAAATACTTGAAATACAATATAAACTTACTCTGTTCAACTTAACGATTATACAGGGTTTTCTATCCGAGTATCCGAAATTGTTCTCAATGGAGCAGGGCCCCAGGCTGGTAGTGTTAAAGTCGCAGACTTCATCTCGAGGTGGCTTCACGCCGTTACAGGAGCGCTGGTTCACACCTTTGTTGATGAGCAACGTCTTATTGTTATACGCTGGAATTATGAAATAAAATTCACTTGATTTTTGAAGTGAATATTACTTTAGAATCATTGTGATTTGAAACTCGATAAAGAAACAAAACACATACGTTGGACATTCAGAAAGTTTTGAGAAACTAAAAGACTAACTTCTATGGATAAAATATTTAAATTTAATCTTAAGTCACACGGTACCAGATCAAGACTGTAAGGAGGGTGACCCAAGACTCTGACCGGGGTGGTGTCCAGGAAGTCCCTCGTTTTGAGCGCTGAGTGCGCGGGCACGTTGTCATGGTGAAGCAGTACCCCGTGGAGCCCGGTGTTCGGTCGCTTGTTGCTCATTGCAGACAAAACTTCTGGCAGGCATTTTGTGGTATACCATTCGGCGTTGATGCTGCTTTGATCTCGTAATGGAATTGAAACCAGATATCCCGTCAAAGTGACGAAACTAGCGATCAAAATTTTCCCTGCGCTTCTCGATCGCTTCACTTTCGGGATCGGTGAGGTTGTGCGGCACCCAACGCGAAACTATCCTCCTCACGCGAAGGTGCTCATGTAGAATCTTGTGAACGCTTCCCGAACCAATCTGCAGTATATGCTGAATCTCTTCATATGTAATTCGCCTGTTTTCTTGAATTATTTTTTTTACTGCCAGCGCACTTTCTTCCGTGACAGCCGTCTCTTTTGTTCATCGCCCAAAGTAAGGCGACCGCGCTTGAACTCGCTATGCCAACGGTAGATAGTTGCTTTTGAAGGTCCTTCATCCATAAAAGCCATTTGAAGTCGACCAAATGACTAATGAGGTTTTAGGCCACATTTAAGATCATAGAAAATTATCGCACAAAAAAATATTCTCGATGCAGATCCATTTTTAAATGAGACACGATAATTTAATTTGGCTCTCGAAAATGTGGAGGGAAATTCTGGATAGTACTTTATTATTTATTTTTAAATATTTTGATCTATATTTAGCACTTGACATGCTCAGCTACTCTTAAAGTACAAATTATAATTTGTGAATAAGGAAAAAGAGTATTTTAGTACAGGCGGGAATCGAACCTGCGTCCTTTCCTATCCGGGGAAGTGCTCTAATCCACTGAGCTACAGTACTATCTTAAATTAAACTTACTATATTGGATTAATGCATGTAAATGCGTTCCGATAGAGGGCGTTGGTCGTTAAGGCAAATGTGATAAGGAGATTGGGTATGTCTAAAAGATAGTACTGTAGCTCAGTGGATTAGAGCACTTCCCCGGATAGGAAGGGACGCAGGTTCGGTTCCCTCCTGTGCTAAAATACTCTTTTTCCTTATTCACAAATTATAATTTGTACTTTTAAATAACCAAATATTTCAAAATAATAGTCACAACTGGCCAGTGCCATAAAGAAATAAACTTTGTTTACAAAACTTTCTGCGTGGCCTGGTACATGTATAGGATTAACAGTCAGTTGCAGAAAAGTCAGTTAAAGTTATTATAACTTTGAAATATTTTTTTTGTCACAAAAAGTATTCCTTGGTAGGATTTGAAACCTCGGTCTCCGGCTGGCGTGATCAATACTTAAACCATATGACCACGGTGTATATAATATTAATTTTGTAAAAGTGATTTTCATTCAGTAATAAACTAATATATCTGATTTGCTATGCTCACTTAGTATTCCCGTGCCAGTTATAAAGTATTTTTCTCACCTAACCCCGAAGTGAATCATATGCCATATACTTTTGTTATTTATGTTGCTATGGTGAGGTTCACAAGACCTTTTACCAAAGTTGTCCCATGAATTCCTACGGGATTAATTATATCGTTGCAGAAAACAAAATTCAAATGAATTTTTAAAATAATGAGAGGTCATTTTAAGCTTAGTAAAAAATAATAAACCTTACATTTATCCTAATACTCCTGATACTCTATATCCATCTCAATCTCTCGTAGGCTACATTTCAGAAGTTTAAGTTCTGCCGTGTGTTAATTGCACACATATGGGTATATATTATCCCGACGTTTTGAATACTTTACAGCATTCATGATCACGGGTGGACTTAGATGTTACACGTCCAATGGAAATTAAATAACACAACACTACATAATTTGGTAATCTCGGCACAGATGGCGGAGTAGTTTGGATGCCGGCCTTCCGTCCTAGTGTTGTGGGTTCGATGCCCATACAGTGTACTTTGTATTCGTGAAATGTTTCTAAAATCCCCCGCGATACAATGATTATGCCTTCAAAGCAGTCAAAAAAAAAGAATAAGCAGCGGCTTGATAATACTCTTTTTATAGTTGAGTCTGTGATCATGTATAAAAAAATGAAACCCAGCATGAATGGGCCGGCTAAATCGGGGAAGTACCATCATCTCACAGATCATCGTGACATAACGATAGGTACTCCTAGTAACTGTTGTGTTTCGTAAGGACCTCGACCCCTGTCCATGGAGTTAGCAACGCGTCAGTACAGTAACCACTTACAATCAGGCCGGCAGTATGTATCGCCGCTTGCTAAAAAAAATAACTTACGTTCTAAGAATTCGTTGATGTTTTCGACATATTTCTGGACATCTTCAGAGTTGCCGGCGCGATACCATATCAGTGCACCTTCACCATATACTATCGGTCTGTGGCCCAGGCCTGGATTAGCACCTGGAAATTATCACATTTTGATAGGCACCCTGGTAGATACTTATATTTATTTGTTTGGTACAAATAACAGTTACACATTATGGTTTAACAACAATAAAGTTCAATACAGTAATTTAAAAATACGCATAACCCAGACTATAGTCCACGTGTAAACATACTAATTAAAGAAAAAGCGGAAACAGTACGTATTTTAAATAATTATTGGTCGCCTTGGTAAATTAGAAAATACTGCAAGGATTGGTTGGGTCGGTACGGTAGCTCAGTGGCTTAGAGCACTTCCCCGGATTGGAAGGGACGCGGGTTCGATTCCCGCTCGTACTAATAATCTCTTTTTCCTCATTCACAAATAATTTGTACTTTAAAAAGTAGCTGAGCATGTCAAATGCTAATATAGATCAAAAATGTTTAAAAAATCGCGACATCAAGTAGTAGGTATGAATTTTAATTGCAAAATTAAACTTACTATATTGGATTAATGCATGTAAATGAATTTCGATAGATGGCGTTGGTCGTAAAGACGAATGTGATGAGGAGATTGGGATGACTGTTAGGTCGGTACGGTAGCTCAGTGGCTTAGAGCACTTCCCCGGATTGGAAGTACTAAAAATCTCTTTTTTCCTCATTTACAAATAATTTGTACTTTAATAAGTAGTAGAGTAACTTATAAGTCACCATGGACGATGTAGTGGACCGGATCTAGTTATTTAAATGGAGCGAAACAAAATAAACGGGAAAGTAAAAATCTGAACGTCTTATATTTACCAATGATGGAGTCTGCTAACGTGAAGTAAGGGATCTTATCGTCCATAGTAGCCATGAGTCCCGTCATGCAGATGGAGAAGAAGATGATGATGCAGATGTACATCACCAGGTAGATCAGGCCTATGACACCTGGAAACATATTATACGTATAATTATTATTATATACTTATATATATTATATATTTTTTTTATCCGTGTGGTGACGGACTAAGAATACAAGTGCCCCATTCTTTCCCACGGCCACCCGCGGGTGTCGTACAAGGCGACTAAGGGAAGTAAGCAATTATCACCCATTGCATTACTGATGATAGGGCTGCGTACCAAGTGGAAGTACTATCTATGTGGCCCGAGCGGGTTAGTACCACCATCTCCTGTATGACCGGCCATGAAGCACATCGGTGTGTTTTGGTCGTAGCAGGAGATAGCCGTTCAGTTTATATAATTATGTGAAATGAAATGGTGAGCAGCGGCTTGACAGTGCTCTCGGTATAGTGCCAGATGCTTGGTCAATTCAGCGATCGCGACAACTGCTCCCGACTGCTAATCTCGATAACACATTCATACTTTAACGCCCTGGTCACCCAGGACAATTAGGAATTGGCAAAGCATCTGGACGGTATCCAGGAGATGCAGGTTCAAATCCTGCTCGTGAATGCTATTTTCTATTTCACATTTTCCACTTTGTGTTTAATGTATATGGCTAAGCATGTCAAATGCTAAAAATATATATAAAAATATCTAAAAATGATCTAAATCCAAATCGTTTAATTACATATGGAAGAATTGCTTGTTTGAAACTTTTTCACATACGCATACCTTTAAATATCAGAACGGGTATGAAGTACCTGTTATGACTGATATTACCCGTATGAAGTAGGTACCTACCCCCCTGTTTTATATATTATGTACCTACACCTTACATATATCTCACGTTAGTGAGTTATTTCACATTGATTCTTGAGCAATCAGCTGTCGGAAATCTCTGGCAGTAACTCGTAACTACAGTGGTCAGTCGTAAAATTAATGCATTCACCGTTCCTAAGCAAAGTAGGTGTGGATAATCAAAACTGAAATAGCTGTGCTCCGGATTTCACGATCATTGGTCTTGGTGGTATTATATTGCCAATAATATTAACTGCTGTTTAAATGGGTAAAAAGATGGATGGTAAACCTACGCCTGATTTTTATTGTTAACGGTGACGAATTTCGGGTCACTTGATGGTAAATTGCAGGTGCCATAAGGACCCAACCACAGACTAAGGATACTACGTATGACCCTACTAAATCAGATATGCAACCATTCCGCAACCTCTAGAAACAGCTCTTCTCGACAACCCTAAGATGTTTAAATTCTTAACCATAAAAGATGTCTATACATGAAATATCCGTATTTGCCATGTGTGGCCGCTTTAGAATTTGTCCCACCCCTCTCTACCCACGGGAGTCGTAAGAGCTGACTGAGGGAATACCGGCGGGCAGCAGCACTCCTTCAAGTATTAACAACATCCACTGCGATCGTCAACCCGCCTGCCAAGCGTGGCGATTACGGCATTATCCCCCATGACGGGACCGCTTGTTGTGGCATTCTCTTGGGGTGGCCTATGTCCAGCAGTGGACGTTGAAAGGCTGATGGATGGATGGATGGACATGGAATAGGTATCAACAAATGAAACTATATGAAGGTTAAAATTATCATCTTTTTTTTCCATCCTTATTAGCATGTGCCAAGGATAGGGAACTTGCTATACCATATAACCTCCTTCAAGGGGTTTGGCGTATAGTTTCGTTCCATGCTTACCAATGATTAACTGCTTTATTTACACATTTATCTCTAAATAATCACCACCCAGCAAAGGAAACATTATAATTTAACCCTGAGCCTAGGATAGAGATCGAATTCGATACCACTGTCTTTGCAAGGCCCGTAGAATGAAACTTACTAAATCGTATCGACCTCATATCGTGCCATTGTCATTGGTTGAGAGATCGCTGTGATTGGGTGAGCGATTATTGTGACATCGCGCGTCTTTGTCTCTATACCAATCACCAATAACACGATACGATATCGATACGATTTTGTGAACCACATTCTAAGGGGGCTGTTCTTGGTTTTACTATTCGATTATCGACTCTTCATAATATGTTTGGTGTTTGAGAGATAATATTCACTTAATGACGCATGCCTTTTTATGTGATTATATCTGATTGGCTTCTTCTGTAAATGAGCATGAGATTGGCATGCGCCTTTAAAGACCTACAACATTCGTTCTTTGTCCCTCTTTATTAACGGGACAACGTATTGCTTAGTTCATGTATTCTACGTTATGTATAAAACCTTTATGTTCATCATACGGAAATGAAAAAATACAATATCAAGTATCTAACCACTATATTCATATGCGGATATTCTTATGCGGTTTATATAAAATTACTAAGCCATAATAGTAACCGCTTGGCCGCAATATTGCAGTAACTAAACAAACATGTGTATGCCGCGGCGATGCTCAGAAATAGCTCCACACCCAAACTGTTCATGGACTGTTTACATTTCGTTACACGTCACTCGACATGTACTCGTACGAATGGAATGCAGTTACCTGGAAAATTCGCGCGTTAAATACCAATTCGAAATTTAAATATCCTGTCTTATTATTTGTTAATTGTTATAGGATCAGATTCGATCTATGACACCGTGTCCTGTATGACCGGCCTTGAAGCACCTGGGTTTGTTTAAGTTCTAGCGGGAGATAGCCGTTCATTCTTTCATTTCATATCCAAGACATGAAATGGTGAGAAGTAGCTTGACAGTCTCTTATTATAGTGCTTCCACGAGCAGCGTTTACCACTTACCATCCAGTGGATCGTGGCACGTCTGCTGCCATAAGCAATTACAAAATACATCTCGCCCTCGTCTTGAAAACTAGATCCATTGCTGGTAGAATGCCATTGCAAGACTTACGATTTAGAATTCCAGTCATAGTTATTTTTCGTAAAATATATTATATCTCGCTATTATAAACATAGCATCACGCCTGTATTCCCCGAAGGGGTAGGCAGAGGTGTATTACACATCCACGACTCGCCAGCTATGTTTAAGTCCCACGTAATAGGGGGCGAGCCTATTGACGTCTACCGGGCACATTTCCAAACTCCGGGCTGCTACTGAGAATTTTTCTTCTTAGGAAAAAGCTCAATAACATTTTGCCCGACCCGGGAATTGAACCCGAGACCTCATGATTAGCAGTCGCATACACTGCCGCTACACCACTGGGGCAGTTATTATACCTGTAACCAGAATTGTAACCAGAAAACTAGCTACTACTAACTAGTCTACGACCAAGCCGAAGGCAAGCTACTATAAAGCTGTGTCTGTACAGATAATAATTGAGAAAAATATTAAGCATCTCTGAAGATAAAATAATTCTTTGAAATTAAGTACTGTCTTTTTGTCAGTTTGTTTGTTCGCAAATCACGGATAAGTTACTGAATGGATTTTGATGAAACTTTTTTCATTTGTTTTTCATTTGTAACAAACAAATGAAAAAAGTTTCATCAATTATATCATTATAACCTCTTATCAGAGTTATGAAATAAAACTACTTTTATTGCATTTTAAAGACATCTAAAAGCAATGTCCACTTGACATCGGGAATTGCCGTCAGCGATTGCGATGGCTTAGCAGCACTTCCCCGGATTAGAAGGGACGCAGGTTCGAATCCCGCTCGCAGTAAACCTCTCTTTTTCCACTTTCACAAATAATTTGTTCTCTCATACTAACTTGATATTCTATTTTATAACATTCACACAGTTATAATTTGTTGTCTAAGATTGTTAGGTTACCCGCACTGGGTTAGCATGATGAACAAATCTGCTGGACATGGGCACCTCTCACTGAGGGGAGACCAGTTCCCAGCTGTGGGATAAAAATGGAATGAATGGGTAGAAAAAAGTTTTCATGTAAGTATAAATTATGATATACTTATTTATATTGGGAGTAATCTATCGAATATATTTACATATATTATTCCAGTTAGCTAAGCTTATTTATATTCATTATTATATAAAATCTTAGATTAATTATATCTAGATGGACTGTCACTCTTATAAACGTCATAAAAATCGGGCGGCAATTATTATGCTAGTGTGCGTGACAGCTGTCATTACGCTTGTGCAATTTATGTTTGTGTGCGTGCATAATGACACCAGTTTCAGTGGTAGTATTAAATTATGGGAAAATTATATTATCATAGATTCAAGACATTCTTATACTACAAAATGTTTCGTAGGTATATAGTCAATTATCTCTTTCTATTTACTCTCATAATCTTAATATATTATAAAAATTATATACTATAAGCTCTTCTTTAATGAGAACACTACTAAAACCCACGATAATTATAAATTTAAAAATGTAAACAACCTTCATCATTAAAATAAATAATAATATTACAAATAGTAATATTGTAGTTAATTCCGAAAATTACGACTGTGCATATTAATATAGATATTACTAAAATCAATTTATTTTCGGAAAATTTTAATGACTTATTTAGCCAGTTATTGTATGGAATAATGTTACTTACCGATGATAAGAGATACCTTTAGTGCTCATTTTCCGATTTCTGTAGTTTTGGCACACTTTAATTACACGCGTTGACATTTTCCGGCGGCTTGTGGCGCTCGCCTCAGGCGCTCGTGTTAATTATTAAAATTTTTAGTGTATTATTGACGATTTTAAATGCTACTTAATAGGCCTATGAAATAACAATATTTTTGAATTTGAATTTAAATGACACACTATTGCTCCTGGATACGACCTTGTCAAGTGACGTCACGATTGACACTAACAGCATTGGGGTGAAAAGTTCACCCCAATATTTTGGACGCGTTTACAACGCCGAGGGTCCGTCTAGATATATCATTAATCTAAGTATAAAATATTCCTACCTACTTAATAATAATGAGGTGGTATTAAATTGAATACCTACAGAAAGTTTAGTTTACTTACTCCATGGTAGTACCTACGTTAGTTCTGTAATAAAAGCTTTCGGGACAGATTTTCTACTATCACAATATTTTTTATGGTAATGTTGTATTGTAACAAAATAAACAAACACTAACTATGATAAATTGAGAATCGTCATGACACAATTGAGGGCGGAAAACATTGACGTCTTGTGTTTTTCCGTGCTCAACAAATTAAAGATGGCCGCCAAACTAATAACTTGTCGCTACCCACACGAGTAGGGTTGACAAGTACCTACTGCTTTATGTACTCGCAATTTTTGCTTATGACCTCAATTGACCCTTAGGGCAGTGTGTTTTTAAGTGTAGATTGTGTCTTTATTTTTGAACGTTGTCTGTAGTAAACGTTTTGATCATTATTCTATTATTTCATCCATACATCAGCCTTTCATCGTCCACTGCTGGACATAGGTAGGCCTCCCCAAGAGAACGCCACAGCGAACGGTGCTGTGCCGCCTGCATCCAACGAATACCTGCGACTTTGACCAGGTCATCGGTCCACCCGGTCGGAGGCCGTCCTACGCTGCGCCGTCCGATACCTGGACACACTCACGATCGCTAAATGAAGGTTAAATGTATTTTAATTTTAAAATGTATATTGAAGCCTCAAGTACCTATTTGAAATACTAATTACAAAACACCTACCTACCTACCTTCAAATACTTGAAGCAGAGTCAAGTATTTGAAATACGAATTAAAAATTACATTTTAAGGAAGTAGGTAATTGAAATACAAATACCAAATACGTATTTGTATTACAATTACGTATTTTAATTACAAGTAATTTAAATACTGCCCAACCCTGCCAGGGTTCCAGTACATCTTTCATCACGGTAAGTCCAAACATTTAATGAATTTTCTTTGAAGAGCTTTCTAGACATACTCAAGGCTGTCGATTGCGGTTATAAACCTAAATTTTCACGTAAGCCAACGATAATATTTACATATAAATATGTATTAAGATAAATTATTATAAAAACTTTTGCGATTATAATTTTAATAAGGTCATACTTATTTGTAGAGCAAACATTGAAAAGTATTGGCACATGTAGATGGCCGAGTTGGATTCGTCGAATAACCTCTTTCTCGAAGTTGTGCCTACCTAACTGGACTGTTTGTCCCAGGTAGACATAGTGGTCGACAACTTCGAGAAGTGCACTCCCGACTAGGACCGGTGCTGAAATGACATGAACATTTGACATGACTTTCGTCTTGTCCATGTGTATTTTGAGACCCACTAGTCGGTAAAGGGGTCCTCCAGCGATTCTGCCATGACTACGATATTGTCGGCAAATCGAAGGTGAGTGATGTATTCGCCATTGATGATGATACCGAATCCGGTCCAGTCCAAGAGCTTGAAGACATTCTTCTCTGCAGCGGTGAAGACTTTCGGGGACATAACGTCAGCCTGTCTAACATTTATCTGCAGTTGGATCGGTTTCGTACTCTTGTCCTGAACGTGGACCGACAGACATGGTGGCGTTTCTATACAAGCGCTTCAGTACTTCGATGTACCGATAGTCAATTTGGCACCGCTGAAGGGACTGCAGCATCGCCCAAGTTTCGATCGAATCGACGTTTTTCCTATAGTCTATAAACGCCAGACACAAGAGCCGATTATATTCCTCGGTTTCTTGTACAACCTGGCGTAGCGTATGGATATGGTCTATATCTACTTATGTCCTTTTCAAAAACCGGCATGTTCCGGCTGGAAGTCGCCAAGACTGCGCGTGAGTCAATTTGTAATGACTCTCGAAAACAACTTACACACGTGGCTCAAGAGCGAGATGCTGGATGATCGATATAATTCTTCAAGAGAATTCTGACACCTTTCTTGAAGAACAGCACCAACCATGCTTCTGGTCCACGACTCTGGAACGTTGCCCCCGAGGACGACGGAATTGACCAACTTCTGTAGAGCTTTTAGTACCTTTATAATAGGATAAACTTCTTAAATTATTGTAGTGTCATCGGTCATCTCATTAATAATTAAAATGTGAAAAGTTTCAATTACTAAGTTTTGAAGTGTGAGAAAATCACGTTGAAAGATTCCATTACATAGATAGATTTAATAAAGCGTGTTAAAATTGGTTATTTGGTATTTTGTTATAGGTAACGTATACTGTACCTTTACTTTCATATGCATCCTAACTATTGTAAAGCTGTAACAGAGCTATGCCTGTACATTTAAAACATTTAAAATTATTTATATATTTTTTAGCATTTGACATGCTTAGCACTATACATTAATCACAAAGTGAAAAATGTGAAATCGAAAATAACAGTCACTAGCAGGAGCAATTGTCACGATGGCTGAATTGGCAAAGCATCTGTACGGTATCCAGGAGATGCAGGTTCATATCCTGCTCGTGCCTGTTATTTTCGATTTCACATTTTTCACTTTGTGATTAACATTTAAAATTAACTGTAGGCTATTTAGACGTGTCTGAACACAAAACAACTATTTTTTAAGGTTTGTCTAATCTGTAATAACCAGTTTTTATTTCCCGATATAGTAGCTGGATAAAACGTGTATTAGTTTTTAAGTTTAATTAAGAGCTATCAAATAGGTATTCTTTTTCAAACATTTTAAATGGAGGTAAAGTACAGACATAGTTTTGATACAGCATTATAATAATAGTTAGGATATTATTAACGGACATGAAGTACCTACACTGAGAACTGTCTGTGGTTTGTTTTCATTTTTGCACGCCTCATAAGCGAAGCGTTGAGATGGGTACTACTGTCACTTAGCAAAAAAAAACAACTGATTTTTCAAACTTAGAATGTCTCTGTTTATCATATATTGCACTTAAAATAATTATACACACACATATCAAGAAAAAACACTATATATTTTAAACACTCATGATATGTTTGATGCCATTTTTGTTATTTAAACTAGTTAAAACACTGTTTAAAAAGTTCCGTCTTGAACGTCCGTGTGTCTGTATGTGCAGAATGTATGTTGTTAACACGATAACGACCGAAATACTTTACTAATCGAGTATTTTTTTCTCTTACGCTTCAGTATAATTATGAATAGAACCCTATCACTTTTCGCGGTCTGATTCGGTGGTTTAATTATTATTAAATAAACAAAAATAGTTTGAATATGTATGGTCGATTCGATCATACACTAAAACCAGCGCTATCTACCTTATTTAGTGAGAACTACTTCTATAGAAACAATAGTAATACTTCTTAAAATTAGCGCCATCTATATAAGACATGAGAACTACATTAGTACTTTTTGAAATTAGCGCTTTCTATGTGATTTATTGAAAACTACTTAGTATTTAGTAAGACCAATGTATTATTAGTTACATCTACAATACTTATATACACTTTTACAATTAATAATCAATTTTATTGTAAAAAATAAAATGATAAGGCGTGCAGTTTTGGATTTTCAAATTTTTTTTAACTTGTTTCGCTTCTTCTTTTTATTTTTTATTTTTTTAAACTTTGTATAACTTAAGGTTGTGTAAATAAAGAATTCATTATTTATTTAAAATAAAAAGTTATTAATAATGTAATTTAAAATCCAATCCAT
This sequence comes from Leucoma salicis, assembly GCA_948253155.1. Classification (NCBI taxonomy): domain Eukaryota; kingdom Metazoa; phylum Arthropoda; class Insecta; order Lepidoptera; family Erebidae; genus Leucoma; species Leucoma salicis. The sequence continues at coordinate 29,026,396 of OX411806.1, read as the reverse complement.
TCCAATGCCAGGCTCAGATACTTGATATGGGCCCGGATCCCGATTTCAACCCTGTTAACTATGATCGAGGCGCCAGCAGGTAACTAACTTCGAATTCCACGGAAAAGTAAGGCCTCCAACTTATCCAGGGCCACCCTAAGCCCCAGCGCCTCGATCCTCCTGACCGTCCTTAAGGGGGCCAAGAATGTCGCCTCCTCGATATTTCCAAAGCAGTAAGTGCACGGCGTCGGCCGGGTGTGACCGACCTACATGCACTAGTACTTGTAGTTACTGCTATAGCCTATTCACTTTAGGTTGACACACAATATAAGCGAATGAACCAATATTTCTCAAACTTTTGTGTCATTAAATAATTTTATGTGATGTAAGTTAGCTACTGTATAAATTGGATACCCATTTATTTGTGTATCTAGGGGCTAGCTATACAGTCTATATAGCTAAGTTAAAATATTCGTTAATTTTCAAATTATATGCACATATTTCTTAATTTTTTCTTTCATAAAAACTTTCTCCTGACAATAATAAACACAACAAAAATTTGCGAAATTGTTCCATCCGTTCACGCGTGATGCGATCACCAAGGGAAATAGAGATTCATTTATATATATATATAGATACATAGAATTCTTGTGTCAGTTTTAGTGTTTATACTCCTCCGAAACGACTTGACCGAAAAAAATAAAAACATAGCATCACGCCTGTATTCCCCGAAGGGGTAGGCAGAGGTGTATTACACACCCACGACTCGCCAGCTATGTTTGAGTCCCACGTAATAGGGGGCGAGCCTATTGACGTCTATCGGGCACATTTCCAAACTCCGGGCTGCTACTGAGAATTTTTCTTTTTAGGAAAAAGCTCAATAACATTGCCCGACCCGGGGATCGAACCCGAGACCTCAGACTTGACCGATTTTGATGAAGTTTTATATATATATTCAGTAGGTATGAGAATAGGTTTATAACTAATTTTTATACTCTTAAGTCTTAAGGGTGGCTTAACCCAAAAAAAATATTTTCATTTTTAGGACAAATTTTTATTGTTATTTTTTTATGATGTGGCATTAAAAATTCATTAAGTCCATTGATATTAAACCCTAGATGCACAGTTTCTAACAAAAGAAAAGTCCAAAACTGTCGCCAGTTGTACATAAGTAGTTATAGTTATGATATAAACGCATTCTTTCCAAAATTCAACCTTACACGTATGGTTTAAAGTTGTATTTACAAAGCATTATGCAAAAAGCAATAAAATTTGACGAGCGAAATTTGCGGGCAGGAAAAGGACGGAGTGGAGATGAATATTTTTTTATAATTTTCATGTATGAACATTTACTTAGTTTATTTGTTTAATAAACATGAAGTGAAAAATGTGAAATAGAAAATAACAGTCAAAAGCATGTGCTAAGCATGTCAAATGCTAAAAATATGTATAAAAATATCTAAATATTTATAGGGTTTGCGTCATTATTAGGTAAAAATATTAATTGTAAAATTAAGTTTACCTGGTCGGTATAATGTATGAAAATACTGCCGACAGATGGCGCAGGCGTCACCCAAAGACGTTAAGTATGAATGTGTCATCGAAATTAGCTGTCAGGAGCAATTGTCACGATGGCTGAATTGGCAAAGCATCTGGACGGTAACCAGGAGATGCAGGTTCAAATCCTGCTCGTGACTGTTATTTTCGATTTCACTTTTTTCACTTTGTGTTTATTGCATAGTGCTAAGCATGTCAAATGCTAAAAATATATATAAAAATATCTAAATATTTATAGGGTTTGGGTCATTATTAGGTAAAAATTAAGTTTACCTGGTCGGTATAATGTATGAAAATACTTCCGACAGATGGCGCAGGCGTCACCCAAAGACGTTAAGTATGATGTGTTATCGAAATTAGCAGTCAGGAGCAATTGTCAGGATGGCTGAATTGGTAAAGCATCTGGACGGTATCCAGAAGATGCAGGTTCAAATCCTGCTCCTGACTGTTATTTTCGATTTCACATTTTTCACTTTGTGTTTAATGTTATTTATATTAAAACTTTGTAAATAAAACAATGTCAACTAATTACTTGATATATATATATATATATATATATATAAAATACATTCAACAAGGTGAGTCTATTCGTTTTTAGAACCGAGAACGTCGTATTATGCGATCAAAGTGAGCAAAATGCGTTGAAGTATGAGCATAGTTCGAGACTGCCTTTGTTTTAATACATACTCTATTTGACTGGTTCATACAGGGCCATCGTCGATAATTTGAAACAAAATATATTGAAAAAAAATTATTTGAAGTTTGAAAAATGGTAAGGCAGCGGGTATTGGTATGGTGTCTGCTGAGATGATCAAGCTTGGAGGCTCATGTGCCTGGAAATCCTTCCTGATGCTTCTCAATTTATGTTGGAGCTCAGGAATGGTTCCCAAGGACTGGAGAAGCGCAGTCATCGTACCCTTGTTTAAAAACAAGGGTTCATGTTATGACTGTGCAAACAACAGAGCCATAAGCTTGACCAGTTTGGCAGCCAAAGTATATCGTAAGATTATTGAAAGGAGAATGAGGATGGTGTCTGATGAATTTTTGTGTGAGGCACAAGGAGGTGTCAGGTGTGGAAGGGGATGCATGGATTAAGTATTTTCTCTGCGCAACATTGTGGAGAAGCATCTGGCTGTAGGCCAGAGGGTTTTCTGCAGTTTTGTGGATTTGGAGAAAGCATTTGACACTGTTGTACGAAAGGAACTTTGGGACATTTTGCCGGAGTATGGTATTAACGGTAGACTGCTACAAGCGGTGCAGTCCAATAAAATATACATGAACTGCAGAGCTTGTGTGCGGCTGGATGATGGAATGTCACCCTGGTTTGATGTCAATATCGGCGTTAAACAGGGCTGCGTTCTATCAGCCAGACTGTTTATCATATATCTGGATAAATGCCTAAAAAGGTTGAATGAAATGAATGTGGGAGTTAAGATGGGCGACTCAGTGGTTAACTCTCTGTTTTATGCAGACGATTCGGTCCTATTAGCGCAGTCTGCGATTGACCTGCAAACCCTAGTCGACGTAATGGCAGAAGATTGTAAGAAAAGGGGCCTACGTGTGAATGTGAGCAAAACCAAAGTAATGGTTTCTGAAAGAGAAGAAGCCAGAACAGATGCTAACATCAATAGAAACAGGTGGATGAATTTGTATATCTTAGATGTGGATTCAGTCGGGATGGAAGGTACACACTGATGTAGAGAGAAGAGTGAATGCAGGAAATAGAGTGAACGGAGCATTGGAACAACTTCTCGGCAGCTACCACCTCAACCAGAACGCACGTGTCGCAATACACAACGCAGTGCTTGTCCCAACGTTATTATTGTATGGAAGCGAATGTTGGGTATGCAAAAAGGAGCATGAGAGTAGAATCAATGCGGTCGAAATGCCATCTCTGCGGAGAATCTGTGGAGTGAGGCTGTCTGACCGCATTCGTAACAATGACGTAAGAGAGCGAGTAGGTATGAAAGAGAGTATTGGTGTAAAGATGCGAAAGGGAATGCTCCGATGGTTCGGACATGTGGAAAGAATGCTGGACGAGCGACTGGCTAAGAAGATATACAAATCGGTCATATATTGAAGGAAGGCGGAGTCAGGAGTCTCCGAAACCGGCGAGCGTGTATGAAGAGAGTTATGAATGTTGAGGAAGCGAGAGATGTATGCAAGAATAGAACCTCTTGGCACTCTGTTCTCTCTGCCTACCCCGCAAGGGAAATGGCGTGATGATAAGTAAGTAAGTATATTGAAAAATTTAAAAATGCGATTCTTAAGCAACAAAATATGTATGAAATAGAAATACTGTCTATTAATACTTACCGAAAATAAGAAACGCCATCCTTTTTTTGTACTTTTAATGCACTATTTCAGCATTTATTCATCGAACAATTACACATTTTGACACGCTTCGTCTACTCGCGCGTCGAAATAATACTAAACGAAAGGAGTGCAGGAAAGCGTAATCTGCACTCATTTATAGCGGACACTTTTCGTGCCTGATTGTGTATCTTCTCTTTTTTATACATCAATGATTTAGTTCTAAATGTTTACCCTCCTACCACCAACCCCTACTTTTTAATAACATTTTGTATTTTTTAACCCCGGTCGATAGCTGATCAATGGGGCTCCGTTTTGCCAAACTCCTCCGCTTGGGAGCAGCATAATAGCAAGTTTCGTCGAGTGCAATTTTTCAAATACATTTTAAAAGTAAAGATTAAAAAGATATACCTAATAATATTTTCATACTCTAGAAATAATTCATATGGCAAAACAACGTTTGCCGAATCAGCTAGTTTACTTATAAAAGTCAAATGTCGGCCATGTTGTATAAAAAGATTGCTGCGTCACTCAATAGATGTCGGTGGCGTACTTTTAGAAGGCGCTATAGATATTTTTGCAAATGATGTACATAAGCACGTTAAACAAATTACAAATAGTACACACAATAAGTGAAAAACCATATAATTGTGATATTTTTGAAATGGTAGCACACCTCCAAGGTAGTGTTACTGTGTTACCACTTACCATTATATTAGGTACCCAGGTTAACAGTTACCAGTACGGATTACCAGACCAGCCTATTAATTTTAATGTTATTCTTCCTTTCCTTCTCATTTTCAAATTTCAATAACATGTTTATGTTTATCTATAATGTCCTATATTTGGTTATATATAACTTATCCATCCAAATCCATCCATTAGCCTTTCGACGTCCACTGCTGGACATACATTGGGGAGGCCCAAGAGAACGCCACAACGAGCGGTCCTGTGGGCTGTGCGCTCATATGGGGGGATAGTGCCATAATCGCCATACTTGGCAGGCGGGTTGGCGATCGCAGTGGATGTTGTTAATACTCGAGGGAGTGCTGCTGCCCACTCCCCCGGTATTCCCTCAGTCAGCTCTGGAGAGGGGCGGGACCATTCTAAAGCCGGCCCCACACGGCTATACAACATAACATGTTTACCTATACGTATTTGGTTATTATATCACTCGCAAAGAACTAGAAGTAAACTATTACCACTTGTGAAAATAGTGCCATGTATATAAGATTTCCTTCACATTTCACACAAAATAATAGGTACAGATATTATTGTCACAAAATACACTTGAGATAGTAAACAAACAACGATTTGACATATCGCCATTCAACATAAACTACCATTAGCGTCAATTCAAATCTGATATACAAAGACATTGCAAGTAACAGCAAATAACTGTTGTGTGAGAGAGAAAAGAATACTTGTGCCGTTCATTCATTCCATTGTATTTGGCTGGATGTAAGGCGCGTTGGTAGTAAAGACAAATGTGATGAGGAGATTGGGTATGGCCGAAGGTCAGTACGGTAGCTCAGCGGCTTAGAGCACTTCCCCGGATTGGAAGGGACGCAGGTTCGATTCCCGCTCGCAATAAAGTTCTCTTTTTCTTCATTCACAAATAGGTAATTTGTACTTTAAAATAGCTGAGCATGTCTAGTGCCAAGTGCTATAATAACATATAACATATATATAAACAGGGTTAACAAAAATATTTGATTGCATCAAATTAGACCTCGCGCTGTTGATAATGAGAATCATTGTTAACCGCTAAATGTGGCTACCATCGGCGGTATGAAAAGTGATTAAAAAAAACTACAGGTAATTTACTAGTCAAGTTAAATTTTAGACTATAAATTTGACCTAATTTAGGAGCAAAAGAAATGAAATGTCTTGTAAATATTATGACACATTAAAAGATGAACTTTCTGGTAGATTCGATAAGTTATATGATGCCATGTGGCGTTAGGTTCGTTGAACAAAATATTTAAACTTTAAACTGATAATAAAAAAAAATGATTTCCATGTTGTATGTTCGTATGTTGTCTTGCATTCTGTTTTTTTGTTTTTTTAATACTAGTTATTGTTTATTTCCGCCAAATAAATGTTTTTTTCTTTTTTTCTTTCTTTTCTCTAGACCATAGTGCATTTCCTTTTTCGCAGATATTTTGATTTTTAACATTATAATAAAATTAATTACAGTGTTTTTCATACACTGTATATTTGTAATAGAGTACCTATACAGTAAAAGCAGTAAAATTACAGTGAATCTACTGTAATTACAATGCACCTAGCAACACTGCTTCAAGGAGATGAGCTCCATTGAATATAATAATAATATATGTATGTTATTATTTCAGTATGAATAATTATGTATTTACTGTGAGACTGGAGAGGCTGCTGGCTGATGGCGCGTTACGTTAAATGAATAGGTATAAATTTTTGACTAAAGGTAAACCTATGCTGTCTAAAAACCTACTTAAAAACCACTGTTAGGTTTTTTTTTTTCCAACGTTAAGAAGATTTACTAGTCTATTTCACTCGTTAATAGATATTAACATTATTAATAATATATATATTTATTATTAAGTTTTACTTCAGTCGTGTGGTTTAAAGCACAAAATTTTGCTCATGCGCTGTATTTACAAAGTGCTCTTACGCAGTATCGCACGCGCAATGACGCGAGGATACTATATTTCCATTTCCCATTCTCGTCTGTTAGATGGCAACAGTAACTCAACCACCACTCGACGTAACTGTAAAATTTGCCGTTCTTTAAAATTTCTCTGCAGCCGAGATATAGGTGAATTGTTATTAATTTTAATATATTATGAACCACAAGAAGGAATGAAATAATGTCACTATATTCTTAGCCACCACACGGATATTTAACTACAGAGATGGTGCAATGGCTTAGAGACCCCATGCCTCAGAATAGCCCACAACGCTCGCGTTGTGAGTTCAATTCCCAGACTAATAACATAGCACCACGCCTGTATTCAGAGCAGAGGCAGATGTGTATTACACACCCACGATTCGCCAGCAATGTTTAAGTCCTACGTAATATGGGGAGGGCATATTGCCGTCTACCGGGTACCTACATGTCCAAACTCCGGGCTGCTACTGAGAAATTTTCTTTTTGCAAAAAAGTTTAATAACACTGCCCGACCCGGGGATCGAACCCAAGATCTCATGATCAGCAGCCGCTCACACAACTGCACCACAGAGGCAGTTGCTTGTGTAATCTAGAAAAGGTTCTTCTGAGTCCAGATGTACTTTATGTCATTTGTATCGTATAATTTATTGTAAAAACCCAGTACCCAGGAGTATTTCATAGTGTGAGATGATACCTTTTGAACATAAATTCCCTGTTACCACCCCAACCTTGGGATATACACGCACCTAATATATGTATATTTAATAAACAAGCATACGTGTTGTATATTATATGTATCTATAGTATATGTATACATCTCCGAGGCCGCCCTCTATTTGCGCATATATTTTATTACAAGACGCGAAACAGTTCTGCTATACCTGATAGATATGGTTAGTTAGTTAGTATACCTGACTTATAAACCATCAATCCTCCCTGAATATGGATTCTAAATATCGGGATTGTTCAGAAACGATTAAAAACGATAGATTCCACCTGTAGTTATCCTTACTAGTACTAGTCTTGACTGCCTCTGTGGTGCGATGGTAGTGTGAGCGACTGCTGATCATAAGGTCTCGGGTTCGATCCTCGGGTCGGGCAGTGTTGTTGAGCATTTTCGTAATAAGAAAAATTTATAGTAGCAGCCCGTTGTTTGGAAGTCGGCAATAGGTTCGCCCTCTATTACGTGGGACATAGCTGGCGAACCGTGGATGTGTAATACACCTCTGCCTGCTCCTTCGGGGAATACAGGCGTGATGCTATGTTTTTTTTTTGCTCAGTGCTTAATATTAATAAATTGTTTAGTGCTTCTATTAATAAATAATGGCCGTGTGGGGCCGGCTTTAGAATTGTCCCACCCTTCTCTACCCACGGGAGTCGTAAGAGCCGACTGAGGGAATACCTTGGGAGTGGGCAGCAGCACTCCCTCGAGTATTAACAACATCCACTGCGATCACCAACCCGCCTGCCAAGCGTGGCGATTAAGGCATTATCCTCCATGACGGGACCGTTCGTTGTGGCGTTCTCTTGGGGAGGCCCATGTCCAGCAGTGAACGTTAAAAGGCTGATGGATGGATGGATGTGCTGTCTATATTGCTAACATAAGCTCAGAATCCAGGTTAGGTTAGTTTTATCCTCACATACTAAATAAGCCCGCCTTGCGCTATCTCTCCGCCTGTATTGGCGGACCACTGGAACATTGTTACATTACTTCAGCCATTCCCCGGTGGCTTACCCTTTCAGATACGCTCTAGGTTTGATTATTCCCGAGATGTCAAGAGTATATTTTAATTTTTTCTCCTGCCAAGTTAATAAGGCTTTTGGAGCCGGCACTATTAGTAGTCCAATTGCCGCTCGAACGATTTTACGAACGGTTCTTTCGCCCGCCCTACATCAGGTGGTTGATCATAGAGTGACATCTATTAGTGAACTACTGATAATCTTAACACATTCTAAGGCACGTTACGCAGATAGGTCTCGGATCGGTTTAATAACGCCGTGGCAGATTAATAAAATCCAGAATAAAAATGTCCCTCCGATCTTATTCTGAGTGAAATTGCCCCCCTAGGTCCTTAAGGTAATGTAAACTGGCTATCAGCCGAACGGAAGCCGATCAACTAAGTTTAGGATATGGCTATAGATAGACTATTTTTTTAAACTCTACAAAGTTTCATCAGCCATTCTTATCTACGTTAAATAACTCTAACATATTTAATTATTATAAACTGCAAATTACTTGAAGTATTACAATGTATCGTGTTCTACTTCTTGCGAAGTAAATTAACAATATGTGTAAATGTAAGTACATATAGCAACAATCACCGCGGGGAAGCACGTAAATTAACTGTCTTTATGTTAGTATGTCAATGTTTTGTGTGACCTACATTGTAGTGAAAGAAAGAGAAGAAAAGTAGTACATACTAGGTAGGTATATTAAACTACACGGGTGGCGAACTAGCATACGGCTCGCTTGATAGTAAGCAGCTACCATAAACTAAAGACGCTAGCAAAACCAGAGAGGATGAGAGGAAGGATGACAGATTTTTCTATAGCTTATTGTGCCAGACGACGGCCCTTCTGATGGTAAGTGGTAACCAACCGCTCATGGACTCAACAATACTAAAAATACTACCAAGCCGCTGCCTATTATTTCATTTCACGGGAAACTGACACGACCAAAACACACCGAAGTATTTCACGGGCGGTCATACAGGAGACGGTGAATAATTGAATAGGCCCACTCTGTGCCAAGCCTCAAAAGATCAGCGTGAACCGACAGTAGTTTGTACGTACGTGTCTCGTATGGTGAGTGAGAGTGTCGGAGTTCTGAACTCTCCTGGTTATCCTACCTATCCTAACCTTAATATGTATACTTCCCATCCTTCTATCTCTTTCCTTGGAGATGGCAACGCGCGAGTGATGCCTCTGGTGTTGCTAGCGTCTATAGGCTACGGTAACCGCTTACCGTATGCTTGCTTGCCACCCACGTACTATAAAAAAAATATGAAGAGTTAGTGTAGGACGGTTGTTCATCTATCTTTGCAGTCCTTGATTGAACTTGGCTATCGCGTTTCCGTATTATAAACTCAGACTTTTTCTAAACAGTTATATTTTATAGCTATGTTTGATTACACATGTATCAATACTCAGTCCATCAATCGTAATCTCTGCTGAAAGCCAGAGTACGCGAGTTATGACAACATAAAATCTAAAATAGCTGAACATGAATCATTTGACCATGCCTCTGTACAGACCAGTGCACTTTGGAAATCACTGTTTCAATACTTAATGTTGAACAAACTAGAACGTAGCGTCTCTGGCGCCATGGGAGTCTCGACATAGCGACAGCGACAATAGAATAGACTTACCCGATGTCCTAGGTAAGCGACGGTACGCGACGTGACGCGACGTATTGCGTTTAATACTTTAATCGCATTTCGTCGCATTCATATTAGGCGACAACGTAGGCCATAGAAAGACGGAGTAGCTTTAAGAAGTGATTATACACCATATCAGCAGTCCGCTGACTATAGGTGGGTGACAGAGCTCAACTGCTTAGTGGGTGAGGGTCTCACACTACCCCTACTCTCCCCGAGAGTAGGGGTAGTGTGTACGCTAGGTATATTATTCTCGCATCACAAAAGGTTAGTCCAGCATGTACGGACCTATTGTGGCGTTCAATATCTACGACATTAGTGCTAGAAATAAACGCTACACCATTTCTGAAATTTGATTTACAATTCCTATGACTTCAATCCTCACCCACATGTGCAAGAATTCGTGTACCTAAACATCCAAATGAATTTAAAATAACAAAACGTAAAGTTGAATGCTCTTTGTATAACATAATTGATAGCAACTGATCAGTAAATTGATGTTTGACTTTAAGATTGGCATATTGTTTAAGATCTAATTTGAAACAATAAATATCACTAAGTAGTTTATTTGTTAAATGATTTTTATTTTCCGAGGTCATAATACACAGCAGATAGGTATTTTTTCTATACAAACAAAATGTAAACGTCAATTTGTCATGTCCAAATCTCTTTTCTTTACACACTGTATGTAAACGACATTTATATCAAAACTCATTTTAATTATTTTGCATGTCTATTTCTTCTGAGTCTCTGAAACAGCGGACAGAATGTAACGAGACTTTTACTTTATAAAACAATTGTGTTACTTTGTAGTGGTACCTTGCTTATCCCAGCATGAATGGTTCGGATCGATCAGGGAAGTAGGTACCACTCTCTCCCAATAAAATGCGTAACGATAGGTACTCCCACCATTGTATTGCGTATGGTAAGTGAGAGCGCCAGAGGCCCAAGCGCCCTCCTTATAGTCTTCTTATTCTCCTTCCTATCCTATCCTTATTATATTATGCTATTCTATGCCTTTCGTTGAAGATGGTGACGCGTGAGTAATGCCTCTGATGTTGCTAGTGTCTATAACCTACGGTAACCTCTTAACATCCGGTGGACCACATGTTTGTTAGCCACTTACCACCCACATCGTATAAAAAATGTCGCGTGTACCAGCTACCTAGAAGAACATAGTTCCAGTGGTTTGCCAATACAGGCGGAAAGACGGCACACGGTGCGTTTATTTAGTGGATGAGGGCCCCACACTACTCTGTTCGTTACCCCGAACGACGGGGTGTGATGTTAGGTACATTTATTGGAAAAATGTCTAGGGTAATTATATAGCCTCATCTCACTCCCCTTAGAAATCGGTTAAAAATTAGGCTTGCGTGATGGACAACAGTGTATACAAATCCATTCGATAGATGGCAGTCTACCAATAAGACAATAAATGTATGTGACCTAGCAACTGTTCACTGCGGGACATTATCTGCGATAGATTAGCGACAACAGCACGTCTAGGCGCGGGTTCAAATACCACGTGCAGTTTTCTCATTTCTCTGAAAAAAACTTCAAAGCAGAAATACTTTCTTTCCTCCTAGTTTCAATAAACATACTCCTTACTACATAGAAATTCCAATCCATCCGTTCCAGTTAAAGGAGTTCCATTAACCTTGGGCAATGTTTATGTAAGATTTTTTAGATATACAAACTATGGGTATTATAGCAACAAATTGTTCTATAAAAAGATATATTATGTAAGTGCATGCTCCTAATCCACGCGCACATAAAATGTTCATCTAAACGTTTACTTCAGCTTTGATGATTTGCAATAGGAACCCTATTTGTGTCCGGGTTACAGCTGGTCTTTCTACCCCAGCGACACTGGTACTTATACTAGTGTGGGCTTCGACAAACATATCCAAAGTATAGACCTACCCACGAGTTAGTATGTGTGGGCAAAACTTGAAGCTATAATATAAATACGTGGTCGAACCATCAAAAAGTTACTGGATTTTTCCGTTAAGAAATTCTCAATAGCAGCCTGGAGAGAAGTTGTCGGTGTTCAACCCCCGTGCCTCAGGAAGTATCTACAGCTGTCGCTCCTTCGCCTGTTCTCTCTCACGTCGTGCCGGTATGCCGTCCCATCAGACTGTGAGAGTGAAAGCAGAGTAAGAGTGCACTTGTGGTTGCGCTCACGCTCGTGCATTTTAATATCCGCTGTCTGTTGACACTAGCCACCGTGACCGGCATTACGCTCTTTAGATCATTATTATTATTATTTATAAATACTCGTACATCTATATACTCTACACTTATTATCCCAAAGAAAAAATTGGGATCCCACAGGAACTTAAAACCTCTCTGGTGGTACGGTTCTGTTGAGAGTTACCACGTATTCTTGGACGGGTACAGGTCCAGGTTTCTCTGTTACCAAATATCTATCTTCTCAAAGTATTCCGGTATAAAAGAGCAGTAAGAGTTATCTATCTGCTCTCTCCTGAATCTAGTGGTAAATCTATCTAGTATAGTATCTGGCCCGATTATACTCCTTGTATTGCTAAAGGTGTTATTGATATTGCTGTTTACCATCAAGAGGGCAGCATGATTACTACTGTAAGCATTTATGAAGGTGACAATCTGACTACGCTTGCAAAAATACGTAACATAAAAGAGACATAGCATCACGCCTGTATTCCCCGAAGGGGTAGGCAGAGGCGTATAACACACCCACGATTCGCCAGCTATGTTTAAGTCCCACGTAATAGGGGGCGAGCCTATCGACATCTACCGGGCACATTTCCAAACTCCGGGCTGCTACTGAGAATTTTCCTTTTTAGGAAAAAGCTCAATAACATTGCCCGTCCCGTGGATCATGCAAAAATTAAAACTTTATATATTATGTCAGTTCAACAGATTGTCAATAGAAGGCACTCTTTAGTGACGTTTGATTTAAAGAAAATAGATCTCTCTTTCTCTCTTTTTCAAAACAGATTCTCAAATCTTAACCATTTTAAAATCACATCAAATTGTTTTTTCAGTTGTTTTGCGCATCAACTCAGATTGGGAGCTTTTTTTGAAGAAAACGCCGAACTGCTCAGATAAACTCTGGCCGTATTAAACCGTCAGGCGGTTCAGTCGCTAGTAAATAATAATAAAATAGAGAATATAGTTAAAGTAATCGTTTTCTAGATACTCATACAGAACGGTTATTCTTACTGATATTATGCTAAAATAACTTTGTTTGTTTGTTATGCATTAAGCCGTAACTACTTGATCAATCACAACGTAATTTTGATTAATTATAGTCTGGAGTCCAGAAAAGAAAATAAGGCTTTATCTCAGTAAAATGCAAGATTACTGTGAGATACCTGTTTTCATATATAGACAATCAATGCGGCGTAGGGTGATGTAGGTATTTGAATTTCGAAGTCATCCAGACGAAGTAGCTGGTTTCTACTTATATACCTAATTATTATTTTAATTTGAAAGAAAGATAAAGTCGTATGTGAGAATGGAGATTGTATATTTGTATTTCGTATTTCGTAGAGGTATAAATGGCTAAATCGGTCTATACGTCACATCCCGTTTTACGCGAAAGACATAAAAGCAGTCGTTACGTCATTATTAACCGGCTTAGAAACATCCTTGATATAAACGACGGTCTATCTTATACTCGTATAGTCAAACTTTTTAACTGTAGTTATGTAGCGTTTTTATTAATAACTAGCAGATTTTGATGGTGGTGTTGGTGATATGGTGACTAAGATTACAAGTATCACCACCCCATTCTTTCAAGTGATTATCAACCATTGCAACACTGATTCGGTGGTATAGTGATAGTGTATGCGACTGCTAATCATGAGGTCTCTGTCATTGAGCTTTTTCCTAACAAGAAAAATTCTCAGTAGCAGCCCGGAGTTTGGAAATGTGCCCGGTAGACGTCAATAGGCTCGCCCCCTATTACGTGGGACTTAAACATAGCTGGCGAATCGTAGATGTGTAATACACCTCTGCCTACCCCTTCGGGGAATACAGGCGTGATGCTATGTTTTGTGTTTTTTTTGAAACACTAATGGTAAGATTGGGTACCCAAACACATAGCATCACGCCTGTATTCCCCGAAGGGGTAGGCAGAGGTGTATTACACACCCACGGTACGCCAGCTATGTTTAAGTTCCACGTAATAGGGGCCGAGCCTATTGTCGTCTAACGCACATTTCCAAACTCTGGGCTGTTACTGAGAATTTTTCTTTTACGAAAAAGCTCATTAACACTGCCCGAGCCGAGGATCGAACCCGAGACCTCGTGATCGGCAGTCACATACACTACCGCTGCACCACCGAGGCAGTTACGCAGATATTAAGTATGGTATTATTTATAATCTGCCTCGAGAGGGTCGGTGTCACCACCGTGTTTATCGACCATGAAACACGTCGGTGTGTTGTGATGGTTGCTGGTAATAGCTGTCCAATTATTCATTTACCACCCACGAAATGAAATGGTAAGCAGCAGATTGGCAGTACTTTTAGTATTGCTAATCTTTGAGCAGCAATTACTCTTTACCATTTACCATCAGGTGGGTCAAGACTCGTCCGTCACCATCACTAAAAAAGTGATGGTAATATTTTTGATCTGTATTTTAGCACTTGACATGCTCAACTACTTTATAGAACACATTTCACAAACAATTTATTCTTTAAAGTGGTAGTAATATAATGAAATGATCATGGATATATAGTGATACCAGGGCACTGTGACTATCTACCAGTATGCTAAATAAAGGGGATAGAACCGGCTATCTCCCCCTACAACGGGAAGACAACCAGAGGTTTCATGGGCGTTTCGAAAAAAGAAGGTGTTGGTTCTATCGACTCCAGCATATCAAGTCCACATATGATTATATATTCTTGGAACTGAACCTCATGTGCTGAGATTCGATTCCCAAACAGAATAAATAATTACAGAGTTATGGTAAAAAGCGTAGGTATTTAGTTTATTTTAACTGTTGTTATAAAGCTTATGTTACTTCTAGATAATGCTTTCTAATAGTGAAAGAATTATTAAAATCGATCCAATAACAGCAGAATAAGCACAGAATCGGTTACAAGCAATTATTTGCTCTTAGTTCCTATAGTATGCTTCTAAACATAACAATACTCAGAATCATTACAGATATAAATTAGTTTTGTAAATATTAAATGTTCTAGAAATAAAAATAGATGAATCGTTTTTTTTTTTACACTACGTGGGGGGCATACAAGCATACGGCCCACCTGATTGTAAGCGGTTACCGTAGCCTATAGACGCTAGCAACACCAGAGGCATCACTCGCGCGTCGCCATCTCGAAGGAAAGCGATAGGCGGTGGATAAGTAGAATAATATATAGAGGATAAGTAGGATACTAAGGTAAGGAGAGTTAAGGAAGGGTAATAAGGAGAGGGAGTTTGTGGCTCCGGCGCTCTCACTCACCATACGTAATACAACGGTAGGAGTATGATCTTTTGTGGGAGGGGTGGTATTTCCGCAATCGAGCCGGGCCGGCTTTTTTCGTGCTAGGATAAGCAAGTCTCTACTACTAGTAATATACTTTGCATCTACTTCGTAGTAAAATATAGGTATAAGGAATTTTCATGGTTTAGTTAAATTGATAACATACTCAAATTGAAGTTTTATATATTTAGTAAACGGTCTTTTTTATCCTCGTTTGATTTATACTGGCTTAAGAGGAAAATATTGGATTATTAATAACGCACAAATACTATACATTTAATAGTAATGTAATTTTTATGGAAATAAAGGTTGAGATTGTCAATGATTTTTTCAAAAGAGGATTTAGTCAATGCTGGCAGTCGGTTTTAAAACATAGCTAACTTTGTCTTATAGTTTTCTTCTATCACGAGTGCATGGAAAAAAAAGCATGTGCTGCACTGACCCCTTGAAGTATGAACAATATCTTTTAATGAAGCTGGCTAAATGAAAAAGATAATGCAACTGTATTCAAAGACTTACGTAGATTAAGGTCATTAGTAAAATCTTTAGGGCCGAAATTCCTTAAAATTTAGTAAATAAATTGACTTTTCAGTACTGAAACGCAATTTTTTCACTATATTTTTTTTGCGTCATTTTTCTTTTATTATGATCAATATATTTTCAAATTTAGAAGACTAACAAGGAAGTATTGCAACATAATTATTTCGGTAGATAATTTTAAGATCTTCAAAATGAAAAAAAATTTTGGTATGAATAATACTTAACGCAAAACTAAAAAAAATCTGTTGCTTTTCAATAATTGATAGTAAGTTTTAGATATTCATGATACATAGCAAATTTTATCCTAATTAGTAGATGATATACTTACCTATTTACTATAAATTTAATTGAATTAAAAATAAGAATATTAACTTCCTAACGGAATACAATGTAGCTACTTACTGTTTTACAAGTTTTAAAATTATAGATTCGGAATTTGAAAAATCAACACCTTTTTCAAATTTCGAATCTATAACTGAAAAGATGTAGTATGATGTCTTTGAAAGGAAGAATAAAAAAATAAATATTATTAAACAAACTGCATAATTTAATCACATATTATACCCACATAGAAAATGCTATATATATTTTTTTTATTAAAAATAAAAAGTATTCCACTCACCCCATCTTCTTCCAGTTCTCCCCAAGAACGTCCTTTCCTCTGGGTTCCAGATGCCATACCTGATCCTCTGGAAGAACGGTCGGTGTGGTGGGCGGCGACAGTAGTTGACCACACCATTGGGCTTGTCGGCGCCCATCGTGACGGCCAAGCGATTGTGGACTGGCGCGCGGTTGTCGGTTAACCGCGGCACATGAAGCGAGCTCGCGTAGTTTTTTTCTGCCTATATTGTACATTACTCTGTGCGATTACATATTGTTTTCGTTTGTGATTAGTTTGAGTATGTGAATTTATATTTGTTTATTTTTGCGTTTTGCCTCAAATACTCTGATCTCTCTGTCGGATTATCTATATCTACAATTTATGCAAATAAATAAAATTGAAGTGACCGTTTGTAATGTCTAAATATTAGATTTACCAAATGTATAGGATAAATTAAGTATACAAATTGTTAAGTATTATGGTAGAAATCCCGTCAACAAATCTTGTAAAACATCTGTTTCACAGAACGAATGCTATTTGATTTCCACGGCCGAAAGATAGCTGGCCAGCTAGGTCTAGCTGTTTTGGAGATTTGCCGGAACAAACAGATAGACATAAACAGTCCGATATTACGGCATTGTTGCAAGCGCTATGAGCACGGAGCAACTGAAGTACTTTCGGGTGGAATATTTCTTTATTCTACGGCTAGACAAATCTGTGTACCCTTTTTTGTATACTACATGGGTAGCAAACAAGCATACGGCCCCACCTTTTAATTTTATTTTAAGGCGTGAAAAAATGGTCCTAACCGCACACACCGTCGTTCGGGGTAACTAACAGGGTAGTGTGGGGCCTTCACCCACTAAAGAAACCCGCCGTGTGCCATCTTATTGGTGGGCCAAAAAAAGCCATCATCACGGTTTAAGTTTTTGTATTTCGCGATTTCAATACCTTCTCTCAACAATCTGGGTATGTAATGGCGGCAATGGCGCTCCGTCGAGAGTATCTGAGGGTTGTGCAGGTTCTCCATGTAATGACTAGGCCCTGCCTCCAAAAGTAATTGTGTTTATAGGCTCTGATATGTTCTTTTATTCACACATGCATACACGCCACACAAATTGAATTGCAGCTGTGGAAGTTCATACATCGGCCAAACTAAATGTACTGTGGCATGTCGAATACTTCATCCATAAATAGCTCAGAATTCAGTTTTTTTGTTAAACTACCTCATATTTAGTCGCTTTAACATATTACAATCTAGTCTTTATAGACTAATAAGTAATTTAAATCTATACTATTATAAAGCTGTAACAGAGCTGTGTCTGTACATTTAAGATATTTGAGAAAAAATGTCTGAATTAGGCTATATAGGCGTGTCTAAACACAAAACGTGTTATTATAGATTTTTTGTCTGTTTGTTTGTTCGCGCATCACGCAAAAACTACTGAACGGATTTTGATGCAACTTTTTTGTTTGATAGCTATTGATTAGACTTAACAACTGGTATACATTTTGTCCCGCTACTTTATCGGGAACCTGCGCTATAGCCTAAAAACTAGCTTTTGGCTGCGGCGAAGCCGCGGGCAAAGGCTAGTTTAATATAAACTGGATACTAAACAATTGTATATCCAAAAAAATTTTTGTTAAAAGTATGTATAATCCGTTCTATGAGGAGGGACCAAAAAGTAGTGAGAATGAGATAGAATATAATGACTATTGATAACTTAATAATTTTATTTTCTACATAGTCTCCGAGTCTCTCTACACACCGAGTCCAGAGCTTGTCCAAGGCTTCTATCCCTTTCAAAAAATAAGTTTTGTCTTGGTCCTGCAAAAAGCTCTCCACGGCATCCATCACCTCGTTATAGTCTTCGTACCTGTTTCCCCTTAAGTATTCTTTCAATTTGGGGAACAGATAAAAATCGCTAGGCACCAGGTCTGATGATTAAAGGAGGTGGTCAACCAATTCGAAGCCAGCTTGCTGAATGGCAGCCATTGCAACTGCCAACCTGTGCGCGGATGCGTTGTCGTGATGAAACAGCACGTCCCTTCGAAGTTTCCCTCTCCTTTTCTCTTTAATGGCATTCCTCAACTTGGGAACTAAAGCTGCATAATATTGGCCTTTAATAATGGTTCCACGCTCCAGGGTATCAATCAACGATATCCCTTCTGAGTCCCAAAATATTGAGGCCATAACCTTGCCAGCCGATGCCACGGCACGAAACTTCTTCGGGGTCGGTGATGATGGCCGTTTCCATTGCGAAGATTGCTGCTTTGTCTCGGGATCAAAATGATGGACCCATGGGTCACTCATTGTTACGAAACGAGACAAAAAGTTTTCAGAATCTTCTTGAAACTTGTCCACCAATATCTTCGAAATGTCAAGTCGATTTTGTTTCTGACTGTCGGTTAACATTCTCAGCACCCATCTTGCGGAGACTTCTCATATTCAAAGATTGTTTCAATATGGATTGAATACTTCCATATGAAATGCCCGTTTCTTGGATTAAGTATCGGATGGTAACTCTTCGATCACTCAATACAATTTTCTCGACTTTCGCAACATTTTCTTGGGTGACTGACGTCGATGGACGGCCGCAACGATGTTCGTCTTCCGTGCTCGTTCTCCCTACTCGAAATTGAAAAGCTCACCTTGCAACAGTGGAATACGGCAGAGCAGACTCTCCTAATGTTGCCTCCAAATCGTAATGAATCTCTTGCGTCGTTAACTTTTTCAATCAGAGGTATTTAATAACAGTTCGTACTTTGTTTTTCTCCATTTTCGAGAACATGTTCCGACACGAAGCAAACAAATGACTACATTCAGAAAAAACAAAAGAGAATTGAAGATTTTTTTTATTAATTGTATTTATTTTTTTTCTTACCAAGGAGTATGTCGTTCTCACTACTTATTGATCCCTCCTCGTATTATTTACACTTTGTTCTTGTTTTGTTCCTATTTAACTAACACTTATCACTAGCCACAAATAGCGCAGAAATGAATCTATTCGGAGAGTCGCTTACTCTATGTGCCATAGTCTGCTGTCCGCCCAAATCCGGCTGAAACCGGTGCATTTACCACCCAACGACCCTCGCCCATCCCTCCGTTAATGTGCTAACTGATACATTTACCATTTGTCAACATAACTAGTGTGTCTCGAGCAATTACTTAAAAGGTGGCCTTTGAAAATAATCGCTTCCTTAATTTGTGCAATCAACAGAATGTGTTAATTGAACACCCCAAATGGTAAAACTGTTTCTCGTCCCCTCTCTATCTTTCCTGTTCACCTCTTCATTCCTTCTACTCTCCACCTTTTACCCCCTTTCTCTTTGGTTGGCAACGATGGCAATACCAAGAGCAACATTACGAGTGTTATCTATTGGTGTAGCTAGCATTTAAAAGCTAAGGTACTTAACTTTTTTTATATTTCATAGTTTACAAATACACATATTACTATGAAATCTCCTACCAAACTACAGTGCAGTTCGTGAGCAAGCTTCTCGTGGCGACTCTATTTTACATACTATTTTATATATTAGATATATGTGTATGTACACAATACACATACATATATCTAATATATAAAATTCTCGTGTCAAAGTGTTTGTGGACATACTCGTCGGAAACGGCTTATGAAAGGTGTGTATATTCAGTAGGTCTGAGAATAGTATGTAAACAAATTTTCATACCCCTAAGTGATAAGGGTGATCCACCCAAATCTTATTTTTTATCACATTTTGCACAAAATTTTTATATATTATTTTTTATGATTTGGCATTAAAAAATACATAATGCTTGCCGGTAGATGGCGTTAGTCGTAAGACAAATGTGATTAAGAATTTGGGATGATGGAAAGGTCAGTAGGGTAGCTCAGTGGCTTAGAGCACTTCCCCGGATTGGAAAAGATGCGTGGTTCGATTCCCACCCCTACAAAAATCTCTTTTTCTTTATTCACAAATAATTTGTACTTTAAAAAGTAGGGGAGCATGTCAATTGCTAAAAGAATAGATCTAAAATACATAAGACGTTCATCTGCTAAGGACACATACTCAAGTAATGTTTCCACAATCGATTTTTTAAAGCCCTTTTGGTAACACCCTCAGTAGTCACTTGTACTGGTGATTCATTTAGTAATGTGGGAGTCAACCATTGCCGTGTGTGTTGACCAAAATAATTTATTTATCTTTACTTATTACAGTTCTAACTCTCGAGCGAACCGTGTGCTTGTTTGTATGCAGGCCTTATAGTATAAAAAATCTTCAGGTATATTTTTTTTTAGACGACACCCTGCACTTAGGAATAATTCTTGTATCGCGGGGGACTTTACAAACAAACAATTTCAAGGATACAAAGTACACCCAGACTCATAACAACCACTTGTGAATCACACAAGGAGATGTCCTATGGGGAAATCGAAACCACGACACTTTCGCGGGAGGCCGGTATCTAAACCACTCCACCATCTGTGCAGTCATATATTTGTGTTAGAGACTTGGTAGAGACAAATATTTGTATTACTGGCCACAGATAATTATTTCATTCGCCCATCACACATGCTGACGTAATAACAGTGGACGTTAAAACTCCGTAACCCGTAAACACAGACAACTCGAGTTGTGTGTGCCCGTAAAGAACACTACAAAAAAAAATTGTGAAAATAAAAAAAAACATCTAGGAGCGAGATATAAAGCCACGACTTGTGAATAGCTACTATACTACATCAGATACTCACAGAAATTAATTTCGACATCACATAAGTTAGTTCATCCATCCATCCAGCCATCAGCCTTTCAACGTCCACTGCTGGACATAGGCCTCCCCAAGAGAACGAAACTACGAGCGGTCCTGTGCCGACCGCATCCAACGGCTCCCCGCAGCTTTGACCAGATCATCGGTCCATCTGGTGGGGGGCCGTCCTACGCTGCGCCGTCCGATACGTGGTCGCCACTCGAGAACCTTTCGTCCCCATCGGTTATCGGTTCGTCGAGCGATGTGGCCTGCCCATTGCCACTTCAGCATGGCAACCCGGCGGGCTATGTCGGTCACTCTCGTTCTCCTACGGATCCTCCGTATTACGGATTCGATCACGTAGGGAAACACCAAGCATAGCCCGCTCCATGGCCCGCTGAGCGACTTTGAGTCTTGATATGAGGCCAACATTCAGAGACCACGTCTCTGTTCCGTATGTCATCACTGGTAACACACACTGGTCGTAGACCTTCGTTTACAGACACTGCAGAATATTGGACGAGAAGATCTTCCTTAGCTTCCCGAACGCTGCCCAGCCGAGTTGGATTCGTCGATTGACCTCTTTCTCGAAGTTGTGCCTACCTAACTGGACTGTTTGTCCCAGGTACACATAATGGTCGACGACTTTGAGAAGCGCACTCCCGACTAGGACCGGTGCTGAAATGACATGGACATTAGACATGACTTTCGTCTTGTCCATGTTCATTTTGAGACCCACTAGTCGGGAAACCCTGCTGAGATCATTGAGCATGGTGCCAAGGTCCTCCAGCGATTCTGCCATGACTACGATGTCGTCGGCATATCGTAGGTGAGTGATGTATTCGCCATTGATGTTGATGCCGAATCCGGTCCAGTCCAAGAGCTTGAAGACATTCTTCTCTGCAGCGGTGAAGAGTTTCGGGGACATAACGTCAGCCTGTCTAACATTTATCTACAATTGGATCGGTTTCGTACTCTTGTCCTGAACGTGGACTGACAGACATGGTGGCGTTTCTATACAAGCGCTTCAGTACTTCGATGTACCGATAGTCAATTTGGCACCGCTGAAGGGACTGCAGCACCGCCCAAGTTTCGATCGAATCGAAGGCTTTCTCATAGTCCACAAACGCCAGACACAGAGGCCAATTGTATTCCTCGGTTTTCTGTATAATCTGGCGTAGCGTGTGAATGTGGTCTATGGTATTATAGCCTTTTCGGAAACCGGCTTGTTCGGGAGGCTGGAAGTCGTCAAGCCTGCGCGTGAGTCGATTTGTAATGACCCTCGAAAACAACTTATAGACGTGGCTCAAGAGCGAGATGGGTCTATAGTTCTTCAAGAGGGTTCTGTCACCTTGAAGAACAGCACCACCATGCTTCTGGTCCACGACTCTGGAACGTCACCCCCGAGAACGACGGAATTGCCAAAACAGCCTATGAAGAGCTTTTAAGACCGGCTTTCCGCCTGCTCTCAGAAGCTCTGTGGTGATTCCGTCATCTCCCGGTGCCTTTCCGTTCTTTAGTTGTTTGAGAGCCATTCTGATCTCGTACAGGCTGACGTCCGGGATATCTTCGGTAAAGTGCCCAGTTAGCTTGGATGTGGGGTCTTGGAACAAGCCAACAGCAGGGCTCTGAGATCTGTACAACTGTCCATAGAACTGCTGGACCTCTCCCAAGATCTCATCTCGAGAAGAAATGATAGTGCCGTTGTTGGTCCTCAGTTTAGTCAACTGACTTTGGCCAACAGACAGATCTCTTGCGAACACTTTCGAGCCTTGGTTCCGCTCTATCGCCTCTTTAATACGTAGTAAGTCGACCCGACCGCGTGGACAGTTTGCACGAACCTGCTGTTCATTTCGCTCGCTGATTCACACTCATCTAGACATTGGAAGCGATTTTGTAGTTCGAGCTGAAAGCTCTCGGGGTTCTGGTATTGGGCAGGTGTTGGTCGGAGCGTAGACTTCATCAATCGCGACCTCTCGACTTTTGTTCTAATATTCAAGATGCCCCTGACTAGTCGGTGATCACTCCCAGTTTTAATCCTGCTGATCACTGAGACATCATTGAATATGTGTCGTTTGTCCGACAGGATGAAGTCAATCTCGTTTTTCACTGAACCATCAGGGCTAATCCAGGTCCATTTTCGCTGGGGCTAATTGGGAGTACTAACTTGTAATTGGGCCATTATTTAACCGAAATTTTATTTAAAAATAAAAATAACAAGTTGAATAGATTAATTTATTTATTACAACAATTGTTCACAGTTTTGGAATAATACTTACCTCATATATTATGACAGTATTTGTACTTATGTCAGGCATTACAACCTTAATAATTTAAAAGTAAATTCTTAACCATAGATTCATAACAATAAACACTCGTTTATAGTGGCCAAATGTAGCCATAACATATGTGAAGGATAGATGCAGTGGAATAGTAATAATATTACTAGTCAATTCGTGCGGAATTCCGAATTATATTTATCGAATCCGATTCCGATTCGATTATTTTATGTATCGAAAAATCGACGCATCCATTAAAGGACTTCTTAGATGATATTAAATCTCAAATTTAAGAGAAGCGGTACATTTTTAGATCATGGGTCTCGATCGTGGGCTTTTTGTCATTAGTCGGCACAATGATCTTTAAAATGAGGGGTAAATCATGGAACTTCATAAAGGGATAAGAAAGATCTCGCGGACCGACAGAAAAATAGGCTAGAGAAATTATATATACAAGATTATAATAAAAAAATTTTGTTCTTCTTTTATAAAAAAATACATCTCATATACCTTGAAAAATATTGTCTTTCTACATATTTATACGATGCCGCATTACTATTTTTCCGAAACAAAGTCACACTCACTACTCTATTTCCATCTAAATAAAAAAGTTTTAGTATAAACTAGGAAAAAATATATATATGGAATAAATTTATCTGCACATTTACATAATTTTTTTGTTAAAGCGGGAAACAAGGTATCTTACCGGACACCCCGGCTTTCGGGTCAACTAACAGGTAAACAAACATTTGGAGTTTAAATAAATCATCAAAATATACGAGTATGCGTTAGGCGCCAAGTCCAAAGTAACAAAAACAATACATTTATATACTTAAATAACATTAATAGTACATTGTTAACCTAGGGATGAAAGCAACCCCCTCCCTCGAACTATTGGAGCCCTCGCTACGCTCGGGCGCCAATCCCCGTCTCGGCACTAAATAAGTCTTTATGCCGAGGTAAACACTGTGCTTTTCATTACGAATACGAGGAAACTAAAAATAAAAATCATGAATTAGCTAAAGAAAAAATGGGAGACTAAAAAATTTAATTTGGAATCGCCGTATTCCGGCCGATTTTGTTTTTTTTTTCTGTGGCCTGTCAGCTATTCAGCCATTATTTTTCATTTTAATCATTGAAAAAATATAAATCTTCGTTATTTTAAAGATATTTAGTTGCAACTATATTAAAATAAAGTCACATAAAAAACAAATTCTTTAATAAATACTTAACTTTATGTTATTTCAATTTTACATCGCGCTGTAATTGACTGGCTGTACAGAAAATATAACTGTTTTATTTTTATAATTACTCAGCTGTCAGTTGAAAGTAATTCTCCCTAGGGCCGAAAAGTATTACTTTCAACCTGCTCCTCAGGCAACTGCAGGCCTACTTTCAGAGTATGAGTAATGAAAAAACATTTTTGGCACCGGTTTTAAACACATCAGTAGTCTAGCACGGAAATCGTATGTAAATACCTACCTATTATTTATTGCTTTTTAGATTCCTGGGTGTATTCTGAAGGCGGTTTTCTTTTTGAAACCAGCCATAGCTGCACACATTAAGGGGCTTCTCGCAAAGCCCCTTTGTAGTTGAAAAGCAGTATTCACCCCATAAAAACATTTAAGTAGATGCTACGCTTTTGTCTATCATGATCCATTTATCTACTGAAATAAAATACAGAACCTTAAAATTATATTGTAATAGATAAAACAATGTCTTGGACGAACGTGCCTGGTAAAAAGATAACAGGCGTTCATGGACTCCATTACACCTAGACCATAGAGTATTGTCAAGCCACTGCTCACAATTTCCTTTTGCAGATATGAAAATAAAAAATAAACGGTAATCTCCCGAACTCCTGCTACGTACAAAATACAATGAGTTGTTTCGGGAGAGTACCAGCCCCATCAGGCCAGATAGCAAGTGAGTACTCCCACTTGGCATCCAGCTCTATCACCAGTAATGGGTGAATTTTTAGTCCATCACCACACGGACGAAAAGTCGAAATGTGTCAGTTACCAATGGCGAAGTTAGATTGACACAGCTTTGTAAAAGTCTCTAATTAAAAACAAAAGTATATCTATGGTATTGTAAAACACAAGTCTATCGTAAATTCTGCCATTCAGAATTATTATATCGCGTTTACTTGATTTTCAGGTTATCCTGATGTTTAAATTTAAAGTCCACACATTGTTATGCTCAGGCCGCACTAACGGGCAACGTCAATGCCCATCATCGCGATACTTATTGCGTTACCGCGATAAATTGGGTGGCCACACTTGAACGGTCAATCTGTTTGATGTACCGCCACTGGAGTTATCACCTAACGTCAAATGGCAATGTGAATGCCTTGTCGAATTTTCGTGATAAGTCGTGGCTACACCAACGTTAAACGTCCGTCATTGCGATAATTAACACACGCGTTTTCATTAATGTGGCCCGTGCAAAACGGAGACCTTTGAAACAAATATTATTTATTATCTGTCTCTCTCTAATATTAGGTTGTATTTAATCAAAAACATTATTCAAAATTATCGTAATTGTGAGTAGATAAAGTATCCGAATGTCAGATTGATGATCCATCAGCCTTTCAACGTCCACTGCTGGACATAGGCCTCCCCAAGAGAACGCCACAACGAGCGGTCCCGTCATGGGGGATAATGCCGTAATCGTCACGCTTGGCAGGCGGGTTGGCGATCGCAGTGGATGTTGTTAATACTCGAGGGAGTGCTGCTGCCCACTCCCTATTCCCTCAGTCGGCTCTTACGACTCCCATGGGTGGAGAGGGGTGGGACATATCTAAAGCCGGCCATGGATGGATGAATCTAAAAATAATTGTTTTTTGTTCAGAGACTACCTATGATATTTTTTTCTAAAATATCTTAAATGTACAGACACAGCTCTGTTACAGCTTTATAATAGTACCTACAGATTTAGAAGTTCTTTATGTATCGCTAAAGTGCCATACGCTTGCTGCAAATTAATATTAGTAAAAACCTTGAAGACAAAGTATATGCAATGAGTGCAGATTTAATTTTGTATTCCCTAAAAGATCCTATTACTAAATTCATTATACATTAAAGCTCATGTAAGCAGTTCAGTTGTATCTTCCACTGTATTATCTTCAATGTATAGCTGCAGACGTGTGTATCCCGAGGACTCCTTTAAACTCTTTCTGTAGATAATGTTATGTGACCAAGCTCTGCATCTTATGGTCACCAAACGATTAGCTGAAATTTAAATATAAACCTTAATTATTATAATATCCACTACTCTAGAAATTACTTATTTAAAACCGATATATAGATTTTTTGTTTGAGCGATTAACAAGGTTAATCAACGTTCGCTCGGTTGGCAATCAGATGGTTGACCAAAAAGCGAACACCTATTTGTGGTCATCTGAGCTCTTTCGTGCTTTGGAAGGCACGTAAAGCAGTGGGTTTCGACTGTCACAAAACATCGTACCAGTCTTTCATCGTCCACTGCTGGACATAGGCCTCCCCAAGAGAGCGCCACAAACGGTCCTGTGTCCTGCATCCAACGACTGCCTGCGACTTTGACCAGGTCATCGATCTGGAGGCCGTCCTACGCTACTTCTACTACAGGTTATCAGTGTTGAATAAACGATCTGACTCCGGTCTTGTTCCCTTATTTGGATAGTAGAAGTCAAATAGGCAGTCGTTCGGTGTTAACACTAGTGGATCAGCTAAATCCGATCGGATCGGAAGTAGGCTCCGACATAATCAGAGATGAGCCTATAGGAGATGAAGTCTTAGATAATTGTTGATAAAACAGTGTACATAAAACATAGCATCACGCCTGTATTACCCTGAAGGGGTAGGCAGAGGTGTTCGCCAGCTATGTCCACGTAATAGGGGGCGAGCCTACTGCCGTCTACCGGGCACATTTCCAAAGTCCAGGCTGGTTCTGAGAAATTTTTCTTTTTTTTTTACGAAATAGCTCAATAACACTGCCCGAGTTTCGAACCCGAGACCTCATGATCAGCAGTCACTCCTACCTGCACCACAGAGGAGTTACATTACTTTTGTACAGTTTAAGAATTAGTGGAGCCTGTACTACCGTGAACCCCCTTTTTTTCTGTCAAGGCTGGAAAAAATGTTCCTAACCACACACCCCGTCGTTCGGAGCAACGAACAGGGTAGTGTGAGGCCCTCACCCACTAAAGAAACTCGCCGTGTAGCGTCTCTGCGCCTTTATTGGCGGGCCACCGGAACCATATTACATTCCTTCCTAGTCAAACTAGATATGTTACTGCCAAAGTATTTTTTAAGACAAAACTGCACTAAGTACCACATTTCACATAAATAATTGTGGGATTGAACCCATAACTCTCAGCACGAGAGAGCATTATTAAACCACTAAGCATTTGTTTAGTCTTTACTATCACGGGCCTTATCAAAATAATACCGGTTATCCAATACTGGTTAATATGTAATTGTTTCTGCATCACGAACAAGAGTCGGTAGGCACAACCATTATTAAAACCGAAAACCAAAACCACGAGATATTGGAGCAGAGTTCATCTATACCACCTTTTTTTTGTTTAAGGCGGGAAAAAATGTATTTAGCTTCACGCTCCTTCATTCGAGGCAACGAACAGGGTAGTGTCTCTCACCCACTAAATAAATATAGTTTAAAAAAACTAAAAAAACACGCTTTTTATAGAAAACTAAACTAAAAAATAGAAAATAAATTTTAATAAATTTGAATTAATAATAGTGTAAAAATTTTTAATAAATATAAATTAATAATAGTGAAAATAAGGAAAAAATGTATTTTATTTTAAAAAAAGCGTGGGGTGCTTTTTAAGATATTGTCGAAATAATAATCCTTCTATACTTATAGATATAAGTATTCTATGGACAGATGTCAACTAAATATTTATAACGATTGACACCATGCACCCCACGCTTTTTTTAAAATAAAATACATTTTTTCCTTATTTTCACTATTATTAATTTATATTTATTAAAAAAATTTACACTATTATTAATTCAAATTTATTAAAATTTATTTTCTATTTTTTAGTTTAGTTTTCTATAAAAAGCGTGTTTTTTTAGTTTTTTTAAACTATATTTATTTTTAACTTTTTAGTTTGATTTTTCACAGAAACTACGAAATAACTAAAAAACTATATAAGATATTGCTACAAATGTGGTGTTGAAATAGAGGGCTGTTAACAGCGGACAATCTAAGGTAAGAACCACCACCGTGCAAGCAGAATTACCGGTAGTGGATAGGTGCAAACCCACGGGGAGTTACATACTGACATACTGACATACTGACATACAAGTGAAGCTAATAAAAAGCGTGTAAAAAAGCGTGTAATAAACCCGCCTTGTACCGTCCACTTGGAAATTATCTCGTCCAAGTTTCATCTTCAGAGTATATGTAGGCTCTGGAGTGACCTCCCTGCAGCGGTATTCCCCTAACGCTTTTAAATTTCCTTCTTTAAACAAGGTGAATGTTCGATTATACCATAAGTAAGGCTGCTTGTTCGTCTGCCATCGTTGATAATAAAAAGACGGTTCTTACCTGGAGGGGTTAATTTTACGGCTACTAAAGGACTTCTATAGCTCCTGTCATTAAGGAACGGATAAAACATGGTATGTAGTCCGCGGCCCCACGGATATTCGATGACTGTTTGATTGTTATCTTCTTCTTGACATGATATCCATAACTGCTTCTGCTGTGAATGTAATATTTACATCTTAACAGAAGTTTAACAAAGTAAAAGTAAATCATTTTTGATCTCTCTTTTATTGGAAGTGAGATTTAAGACAAAGAAAAATTCTAAGAATTCTTATGAAGGATCAGGGGGAGACCGAGACTCACCTGTTCATGTATTGAAGGAAAGTGGAGTCCGGGGTCTCCGAAGCCGGTGTGCGTGTATGAGGAGAATTATGAATGTTGAGGAAGCAAGAGATGTATGCAAGAATAGAACCTCTTGGCACACTGTTCTCTCTGCCTACCCCGCAAGGGAAATTGTTTGATGATAAGTAGTAGTAGTAGAAAAATTCTTTATACTTTTATAGTTTACTAATAAGCTGATTTTTTTTTTATGCTTGTGTAGCTACTCGCGCGTCGCCCTTTCGAAAGATAGGGGGAGGAGGTGGATAGGAAGGATGATAAGAAGAGGATAGGGAGAGGTTCTGGCGATCCGGCGCTCTCTAATACATCTCTAGAATGATAAAAGGGCTAAAATTCTCTAGAACATTATTTTGATTTCTTTAGATTTATTTTTGATTTGTATTTTAGCAGTACAAATTATTTGTGAATAAAGAAAAAGAGATTTTTAGTAGGGGCGGGAATCGAACCACGCATCTTTTCCAATCATCATCCCAAATTCTTAATCACATTTGTCTTACGGAAAGTAGCGGTCTTAAAAAGTAGCGGTGCATGTCAATTGCTAAAAGAAATAGATCTAAATTGTATTTTAGCACTTTACACGCCGAGTTACTTTGAGGTACAAATTATTTGTGAATGTGGAAAAAGAGAACTTTAGTGCGAGCGAGGACGGAACCTGCGTCCCTTCCAATCCGGGGAAGTGTTATAAGCCGTTGAGCTATCGCTCTGACCTTCGGCCATATCTCCACATCACATTTGTCTTTACGACCCACGCCACCTATTGGATGTATTTACATGAATTAATCCAATATAGTAAGTTCTATATTAATTTTGCAATTAAAATTCGTACTATTAGAGGGCGCGATTTTTTTAACATTTTGATCTGTATTTATAGCACTTGACATGCTCAGCTATTTTAAGGTACAAATTATCCTCAAATATTTTTTCTGCGACTTAAATTGCCACTATAATATACAAAACATTTACGTAAAAAAAATCTAAAAATCATATTCTAAAATAAAATTCTAAGCGAACGAACATACAGAGGTGAGTGGCAACTTTTTACTATGTATATTGATTAATCCGTAAAGACTACATAACATCACGCTGGAGCACTAGGGAGCTCAGCAATCAACGAATAAATGCGCCTAGAATAGGGTCAAACAGTGAAATCTCCTTTTCTGAAGATTGGATTTTATTATGTAAATGGTGATTGAATGAGCGGTATGGCAGCGCATTTAATACGAACAAACAAACATTATTGCACGCCTCATAAGCGAAGCGTTGAGGTGGTTACTATTCTCGTTTTACACAGAACAACTGATTTTTCAAACTTAAAATGTCTCTATTTATCATATATTGCACTTATAAAACGATATATACACACACATATCAAGAAAAAACACTATTTTTGACACTCATGATATTTTTTATGCTAGTTTTGTTATTTAAACTAGTTAAAAAACTGTTTAAAAAAGTTCTGTCTTGGACGTCCGTTTGTTGTAGTTAATGTATGTTAACACGATAATAACCGAAATACTTTACTAATCGAGTCTTTTTTTTTTCTTTTTAACTTGAGTATAACTACGAATAGAGCCCTATTACTTTTCACGGTCTGATTCGATGTGGTTTAATTGTTATGAAATAAACAAAAAAAAATACTGAATATTTACGCTCGATTCGACACTAAAACCAGCGCTATACCTTTCATGAGAACTATTACTAGACCAGATACTTTTTGAAATTAGCGCTATCTATGTGATTTATTGAAAACTACTTAGTAAGACCAATACATTATTAGTTACTTATCAAATAATCAATTTTATTGTGAAAAATGAAGATTATTAGGCGTGCAGTGTTGGATTTTCCAAAGTATTTTTTTATATTATATTACTTAAAGTGGGCGGTTACTATGGGATAGCTTATCCCAGAAAAATGTACGGTCTCACAGTAGATAGGCGTCATGGACTGTTGTTTGGTGCAGTGAGTGACAAAGTTAGAAGCCAAACCTCCTCCTCCTGCTGCACTATGACCTATTATTCTTAAATCCACCTTCTCATTTCCTCTCTATCATCTTTGGTGTTGCTAGCTATAAGGTGTATTCTAGTTGCCAGCTTCGTTAAACAATATAAATCAAATTATTTGTGAAAGTGGAAAAAGGGAGCTGTACTACGAGCAGAGTTCGAAACTGTGTTCCATCCAATGCGGATAAGTGGTCTGGACCGCTAAGCTATCGCAGTCACCCAACGGCCACTCCAAATCTCCATTTCACATTTGATTTAGATGTGTTTATGACCCACAATAATATTAATAACTAATTTTGCTACGTTCTTTAACTACTTAAGTTTAGGTTAACATTAATACATTTGTTTTAAAATTTATCTATTATTAAATCATTTACGGCTGTAAGGTTAAAAATACAAAAAGGAGGGTTGCCACTCTTGCACCGATGGCCTTAAATGTGGCCAACATATAATCATGACATATATGTCAAGCTGCTCTGTATAAATATACCTTTCTTTGTCTTTCTATTTCCACATTTGCCTTTTTACAACTGAATTTTTAATACAACGCATGAAAAGGCTAAATTGTATGGTGGTTAGCTTACATCCGTAGGGTTTAGATTCTTTATATGTTCCGTGAGATCCTCGGGCATGTCTGAGGGCAGCTCTAACGCATCGTAACATTCCGGCTTCCAACCTATTATCTGAAAATAACAAGAATAACTTCAATCCATCAAATTGTTTTAATTATTAACTATTGCAAAGATAGTGGAGAAGTAAAATAAAGGACTACAAACAACCACATCTCTAATTGGATCCCCAGGACAAGGTCCAGATCTCACAGGGCACACAACGGACTTTTTGATATTTTTCCAAATTATGTCTGTATTTCTGTGTCTGCAAATTACTACTTACTGGTGAGGGATAAAATCGTGAGGAAACCTGCATACCTTTTTTGTTAAGGCGGGAAACAATGTTCCTAACCGCACACCCTGTCGTTCGGGGCAAAGACCAGGGTAGTGTGGGGCCTGCACCTACTAAAGAAACCCGCCGTGTGCCGTCTCTCCACCTTTGTTGGCGGGCCACTGGAACTATGTTACATTCCTTCGGTGGTCTGATGGCGGCTTACCCTTTCGGGTACCCTCTATTGAGCGACGCATCCGTACACGGAGCGTCGCACCTTCGCGGGAGGCCTTGTGGGTGGCGGACGTTCCCCGGTCCATCCACCCGCAGCCTCAGCTAGGGCAGCATGAGGCGCGCCTGCGCCGCCCCGGTCGCTGGCGGTGGTTTGGGTCAGCGGAAGAATCCTATTCCCTGGCCCTCTCCGTCGCTTCCTTCCGCGAGATAACCTCCTCGCAGAAGGCAGCGACCGCGGCCCAATTCCTGTCGCTGCCGAGCATCGCTCTGACGACGCTCGGCAGCGAGAGGTCCCCCCTATTTCCGCAACGAGTTCACGGCGCTGCTCGGCCCAAGCCGGGCATGACTCGAGCGTGTGCCGCACCGTGTCCTCGTCACAGCCGCAGTGGTGACAGCCCGGAGTCGCTTCCCTCCTTGCGACTATGTGCAGATATCTGCCGAAGCAACCGTGCCCCGACAGCACCTGCACCAGTCGGAAGGTAAGGACTCCGTGCCATCGCCCCGCCCACTCTTCCAGCATCGGCTGGAGCACCTCTACGGTCTAAAGACCGGCCCGAGGTGCCTCCAACCGTACCTTCCATCTGGCCATGGCAGCTCGGCGGGCGTCGCCCTGCCACCTGGCCACCTCCCTGGGTAGAGGGTATCCGCCCCCCTCCCGCTCTTGCGACGCCCGCCGATACACCTCAGCGAGCACCTCCGCCTCCAAGTCCCACAGGGGGATTCCGGCATACGCGCAGGCCGCCTCCGTTGACACCGAGCCGTATCCACGTATGACCCTGGACGCAATGACTCTCTGTGGTCTCCACAGAAGAGCCCTGTTCAGTGCGTCCAGGGACCCAGCCCACACGGGTGCGCCGTACAGTGCCATCGACTGGACCACCCCTGCGTAAAGCCGTCGGCACGCATTATTGGTTCCGCCCATATTTGGCATGAGCCGTACAAGGGCGGACGCTGCACCGACTAGCCTCGGGGACAGTTGGCGGAAGTGCTCGCGAAAGCGCCACCGCCCGTCCAGGAAACCTGCATACCTGAGAGATTTTCTCGACGGTTGTCCCACTCTGGGGCGCGCCGGCGTGGCGTAATTTTTTTTTTTTTTTTTTTTAAAGACGATATGGTTATCGTCACGGCACTAAGAAATAATCCTTGATTTTGACTTTACAACATACAGTTTCACGGACATAGTACGCTTCCCATCCATCCATCCATCTGCTTTTCATCGTCCACTACTGGAAATAGGCCTACCCAAAATGGGGGTTTTACCTTAATCACCACGCTCGGCAGGCGGGTTGGCGATCGCAGTGGATGTTGAGTACACAGGGGAACGCTGCTGCCCGGTCCCCCGGTAATCCCTTAGTCGGCTTTTACGACTCCCATAGGAAGAGACGGGGTGGAGCTATTTTTGGTGCCGGCCCCACACGAAAGTACACTTAGACTCAGAACATTCATTTGTGGATCACATAAAGAGCTGTCCTGTGTGGGAATCGAACCCACAGCACTAGGGCGGGAGACTGATATCTAAACCATTCCACCATCTGTGCAGTCGAGTCGTAGTATAATCTACTGTGCCTGATCCCTCACTCTGAGAGGAGACCCGTACCCAAGCGAAGGACAGTAATGGCTTGTAAAAAAGAAATATGATTATTATTAGTATTGTTAAGTCCATGAGCGGAAGCTACCGATTACCATCAGGTGGGCCGTGGCTCGTCTCCCACCTAAAGCAATAAATACAACAACCGTAACACAGATTACTAAGACAATAATACTCACTCTGTTCACTTTGATAAATATACAAGGGCTGTCTGGTAATCCGTAATTGTCCTCGGACGTGCAGTTCTTATTGTCCAGCCACCATCTCTCACTTTTGTAATCTGAGGAACAAGCAATTGTATATAGCAAGCCTGGCCATAACTCGGTGTGGCTCAGTTACTAAAAGAAAGAAAGAAAATACTTATTTCTTGCCACAAGCCACGCACTTACAATATTCTTAAAAATAAAATTGAAAATAATAACTAAAGATTGGTAATTGGCCTATGTCCAGCAGTGGACGTTGAAAGGCTGATGGATGGATGGATGGATGGATATTAATTGCGGCTTAGATGAAAAAGAAAGGACCATTGCTCAGCAAATGTTACAATGTCGGACGGCATTCCAACGCTGATTTTCAGCAATGTCCTTTTTGATGTGAAACATCTAATGTGGAGGGAGGGTAAAATCGGCTGTTAGCGTGGCTACGCTTTTATTTTACTTGTCCCGTTCAAATCTTGCAAGTTAAATTTGACACACTTCCCGGTTTCCGATTGAGCTGAAATTTAGATGCATATGTATATCACGTGACAATGCATTATTTTGATAACATGGAGCTAATCTGATGACGGAGCTGAAAGGTGGAGATAGGAACTCTATAATGAAACGGCGCATCCCCATCAAGTTTAGGCTCGTATGATTCGTCTTGACACCCGTCTTTGTTTTGTTGACTTGACTTTGTTTCTAGATGGTATCCAGGGCCTGATGATGGAGCTGGAAGATGGCCATGCGAAACTCTGTAATTAAATGGCGCAACTCCATCGAGTTAGGGCTCATTTGAAATGTCTTGACTAGTACTCAAGACCTAGATGATATCCAGGGTCTGATGATGGAGCTGGAAGGTGGCCACAGTACTCTTGTAATGAAATGACGCAACCCCGTCGAGTTTGGAATCGTTTGATTTGTCTTGACGAGTACTTTGTTTTTAGATGTTATCCAAGGTCTGATGATGGAGCGAGAAGGTGGCCATAGGAACTCCATTATAAGACGACAAAGCTCCATCGAGTTTGGGCTCGTATGATTCGTCTTGACGAGTACTTTGTCTCTAGATGGTATCCGGGGTCTGATGATGGAGCTGGAAGGTGGCCACAGTAACTCTGTAATGAAACGACCCAATCCCATCGACTTTATAGGTACTCGTTTGATTCGTGTTAAGGAGTACTTTGTCAAGTTATGATCATTTTATTTCTACATTTCGATGTTTTCATATCTGGTAGACGTCCCGCGGCGTCTAGTTTTTTTTTTTGTTAAGGTGGGAAAAAATGTTCCTAACCGGACACCTTGTCCTTCGAGGCAACGAACAGGGTAGTATGGGGCCCTCACGCACTAAATAAACCTGCCGTGTGCCGTCTCTCCGTTTTTATTGGCGGGCCATTGGAACTATGTTACATTCCTACAGAGGTAACTTACAGCAATTTCCTGGACTTTACTTGACATTGTAACTTAAAGCATTAGTTTAATGTTCCAAGCACTGTAAATATTTAAAATTTTGTGGAATATTTGGGGTTGTCCCACGAAAACCATCCATTTCTCAGAGTAAAAATTTGCATATACACTTTTCTGTTTACCAGATTATCTATCTTCTTTATATAAACGTATGGCAGTGCAAAAGATACAAAGAAACGAACAAACACACATTATTTTTTTATATAAACGTTAAATCCTGATTATAATCGTTGACGGGCCTTGTGGCGTAGTCAGTAGTGTAATCTCGTAAAGTAAAAATGTTATGTGAGTGTAACCGACTTCCGTGCATCAAACCCACGACCTCGGGGTTTGATTCCCACTCAGGACAATTATTTGTGTGATGATCACAGATATTTGTACTGCGTCTGGGTGTTTTCTTCCATTATATGTATGTATTTAGAAAAAAAAGTAATATATGTACTTATTATCCCCGTAATCTGGTACCCATAGCACAAGCGTTAAGCTTAGTTTGGGACCAGAGAACGTTGTGTGAAAATGTCCGTGAGTATTTATTTATCTAAATCCTGATTGGTTCATATCAAAGATTTTTTTTAAATAAGTCTAAAGTGTAAGTCGTAACAGCGGCTCATGGACTTTGGAAACACCAGGGGCACAGCCAAGCCGCCGCCTACTATCATCCATCCGTCCGCCTTGTATTATCCATTGCACAAGAATAGGTATGTGTACCTATAATTATTTTACCATATACCTACATGGCATATGAGAGTACCACAGTCTTATGCTCCCTGGCTAGGCTACTGTTGAGGATCTAACTTGACGCCTTTGTCTTCTATCTACTAGCCTGTCACCTTTCACTGCTAAACAATAACTTCCTTTTTTGAAGTAAATACTTCTTTACGCACGCTTGACTTGGGGTAAGCTGGTGAATGCGTGACGTGAGCGTTACGAAAAAGTGTGATAGTGAAGATAGAACGAGAGAGAGTTACGTTTCGTAGGGCAAGAGAGGTGCGAGCACACAATTTCTTTCTCTCTTTCTCATTATTAATAGATATTAACATTAAATTATTAATAATATATATATTTATTGTAATTTTTACTTCATTCGTCTGGTCTAAAGCACTCATTTTTTTTTGTTGTCGCTGTGGAAATGCGTTTACGCATCATCATTATGCGTTCACGCGGTGTGAAACGGGGAGGTATGTAGGACTCGCCATGCGCTCGGATCTTAGTTGCGCCCGGAATACCCACTAAAACCACAGCAGCTCTTCCACGCCTATTAGCGGGGCGCCGGAGAAGAATAATATGACCCAGGTTAACGTAGCGATCGACAACTTCTAAAAGCACATTCCCGACAAGGACCAACCTTAGTTGTTGTGTTAAATCAATAGGAAATTGCGTCGCTGTGACCTCTCAGTATCAATAACATAATACAACTCACACGTCAATGTAATAGTATTGATTCGTTACAAAAGCTCATAGTCAATGTCACAAATACCTAATGAGATCGCAAGGCGCGCCCGGGCGAGGTTTTATTACCATACATCTGTGTTATCCTGTTGTATCTTCAATACGTGTCATGGTGGACGCGAGTTTCCATTACAATTTACTTGTAGTAGTACTGTAATCAATAGTAGTACCTGGATGACCTTTTTTTATGTATAATATTTTTCGATCTTAGCGACATA
Organism: Leucoma salicis; assembly: GCA_948253155.1. Lineage (NCBI taxonomy): Eukaryota > Metazoa > Arthropoda > Insecta > Lepidoptera > Erebidae > Leucoma > Leucoma salicis. The sequence continues at coordinate 28,988,962 of OX411806.1, read as the reverse complement.
ATCGCTTTTCAAAGCTTACTGTCAGTCATTCTACACCTGTACAGCCTGTGAGTGTCTTACACTCAGCGGGCATACCGTGACCTACCAACGTCCAATATAATAATGCAATTAGAGTACTGTTGGGGCCACCGTGGCGCTGCAGTGTGTCAGACATGTTTACGAATGCAAATATAGAAATTGCAAATATATAAATTTTGCAGCAATTATAAGAAAAAGATGTGCATCTCTGATGATGCGCGTTCGCGGCTGCACCAAAAGTATTTTCACGGTGTTTGCAGATAGATGGGACTCGCCTATGATGCGGAAGTGGTTGCATCTCCATGCACCATGTTATGGTGAATTGTAAATATTGTAATTGTAATATGTCTGTACCTATTAACACTAGACATTAAGTATATTGTTACTAACCCTATGGACTCTGCCTGCAATATTTTTTTTATTATTATTATTAAGTATAATAATTATAATAATATTATAAAGCTGTAACAGAGCTGTGTCTGTACATTTAGGATATTTAATATATACCTCGTACATATATGTATACAAGAATTGCTCGTTTAAAGATATTAGATAGATAAATCGGCCAGTTTGACCGCGTAGTACATACTTCGTAAAATGTCAATATAAAAATATCCAAATTGATCCATCCATCCATCCATCCATCAGCAAAACATAAATATTCACAATTTGTTTTGTTTATTTCATAACAATTAAACCACATCGAATCAGACCGTAGATTCGTAGTTATACTCAAGTTAAAAAAAAAAAAAAAAAAAAATACTCGGTTAGTAAAGTATTTTGGTCGTTATCGTGTTAACATACATTACCTACAACACACGGACGTTCAAGACAGAACTTTTTCAAACAGTTTTTTAACTAGTTCAAATAACAAAAATGGCATCAAAAATATCATGAGTGTCAAAAATAGTGTTTTTTCTTTATATGTGTGTGTCTATATTGTTTTACAAGTGCAATATATGATAAATAGAGACATTTTAAGTTTGAAAAATCAGTTGTTTTAGGTAAAACGAGAATAGTACCCACCTCAATGCTTCGCTTATGAGGCGTGCAAAAGTCACAAAGCACGAATGATGTTTTTAATATTGCTAGCGTATGTGGAGTTGTCATTAACGAACCATGGGCTTGTTTTAAATACCCATTCTTTTAAATAACCATACATTTTCTAGGATAAAAAATATCCTGTGATGCAGAGTGTACGTCTAGAATAAATGCCTGCTCGACTGGGGAAGTACTACGCTCTCACAGTTGCTTCGTAACGGTAAATAAGAATACCGAAGGTACTGACACCTTTAATTATTTTTCCCCTCTACCTCATTATCTTCTATTAACAATTTTTCCTCCATACCTTCTCATCCCCTCTCTATCAACCTTCCTTTCCATCTCCTATCCCTTTCCCCTACGTTGGCAACGTGCGAGTGATACCTCTGATGTTGCTGCATGCATATTGCATATGTCTATAGTGTACGGTAATTTCTTACTTTTGAAAAAAGAAATATAGTCATCCAGTGAACATTTTATCTACCTGCCAAATTTAATCTATATAAGATTTCAGTTGTTTACACGTTAACTCACAACAATCAGCTTGGCACAAGATGAGTAATAGAAAGTTTATATTAAAAGCATATTTAGGTACTGTCTGGCGTCTATTTCAAACGCATAAAATATCTTAATAGGTACTAATTTGATTGTACCTTACTTACGCGGCGCGGGCTCTTTGTGGATAGAGTATTTATCGGAACCATATAAAATTCACTACCCCACTATTAGGGTGCGTTTCCACCGACGCGGAGCTGAGCGGAGCGGACCGTGAATTGGCCAATCAGAGTGCTGGAAATCTCCACTCCACATCAATGGAAATAGTGTAAGAGCAGCGGATTGGAGCTAAGCGGACTTTCAAATAAAGCAGAGTTTATACGAAGCCAATAATGTTGGTGCCAGTCCTGCAGACAAGGCAGCGTTGGCCTGGCCCCTGTTTTTTAGACGAGGCCATTCATTCACGGATTTTTCTTCGGGTGTGCACACGTGTGAAGGACGTTCGCCAGCTCTCGGTAGAGAGTACTATATTCTTTGTTTGCCAGTGACTGGCGAGATGCGTCTGACACGTGTCCGCAACGCTGGCGCGGGGGTCGAGAGGTATGCGGGCGGAGGTCACTGGCTAGAAAAATAGTATAGTTTACACAAGGCAAATACCAAGCCAGCGCTTGCTGCCCAGTAAATGAACACGCGGCCCCAAGCCGAACAAAACGGAGTCAAGCTGTGCCGAGCATAGGGCACGAATCAGAAGGTAGCGGGACGGTGCGTTAGACTCGTACGCTGCATTTTAGTTTAGTGCAGTCCTGGTCCGCCCAGCTCCACTCCGCCTCGCTCCACTTCAATGGAAACACTTGCCACTTTTCACAGCTCTTCACCGCTCCACTTCGCCCAGCTCACTCACTCCGCGTTACTGACGCTGACTAAATATTATAATAATAATAATAACTTTATTTCAATAAAAGAGTACATAAAATACCATCCAAACGAGTACAATTCTATCGATAGCATTGTTGTTGCCCATATCGAGATCTCACTCTCTATTGGTTTCCATTACGTAAGTCCATAGTCAGTTAAGCTCTACGACGCAATTTTTTCCAACATCTTGCAAAAGTATTCTCATACGGTTCCGCACACCAAAGTGTTGCACTCACAGAGAACCTTTGCATTGCGGGTGGCGGACGTTCCCCGATCCATCCAACACCGGCCTCAGAGTAAACTAAACTCCTAAACCTTATCATGGATGCAATTGCATGCATTAAAATCCATTCGGCAGTTTTGGAGTTTATTGCATTCAGACAGACGGACGTGACGGAACATTGTTTTATAAAATAAACAATCGTTTAAATAAAATTTTAATGCCGTTGACATGATTGCTTACCCTCAAAGAACTCATCTAACTGTTGTATGTACTGCTGATAGTTACTGGTGTTATCAAGCTGGATGCGCCAGACAGGTTCCTCAGACACAGGCCGCAGTGTTACACCAGGGTTTGCTCCTGAAAATATCATAATTCACATCAAACCTTAGTCAAAAATACTATCCTACCTAATCGTTACTTATATTATAAATGCGAAAATGATTTCGTTTATTTGAGTTTTTAAGTCTAATCAAACAAAGAAGCCTAATCAAACAAAGAACAACAAAATCCATTCAGTAGTTTTTGCGTAATGTACATGCAAACAAACAGACAAAAACTTAGAAAAAAATGATTTTGTTTTCAGAGATGCTTAATTATTTTTTATACTACATTCGTGGGTGACAAACAAGCATACTGCCCACCTGATGGTAAGCGGTTACCGTACCCTGTGCACACGCTAGCAACGCCAAAGGAATCACTCGCGCGTCGCCATCTCCAAAGAAAGGGATAGGAGGTAGGAGTACCTACCATGGATTCACTTCTGTGAGAGGGTGGTGGTGCCGGCCTATTCATGCTGGGATATTAAGTAAACCTCTACCACTAAGGCCTAATACAACAGTTTTCTTAGCCTAATACAGTAGTTGGGATAAACAGTAGTATATGTCCCTTTCTGGACTTCAGACTATAGGTATGCAAAATTTCATGATTATTGGTTCAGTAGTTATGGCGTGAAAGCTTAACCAACAAACTAAAAAAGAAACAAACAAACTCACTTTCGCATTAATAATATTAGTAAGAATGTCCAAACACAGCTCTGTTACAGCTTTATAATAGTTTTTAATATATGACTGTTATAATTACCAATTAACGAACTAGTCAGCATATAAGTCGGATGCTTATCCTTCAGGGTGAGCAACAATCCCCCCATGCACAGGGCAAAGAGGAGAGCCAGCACAGCGTAGAATACCAGGTAGAACGTCAGCAATATGCCTAAAATAGGAATAGTGTTAATTTTCTTCTGAAACGGAGGGCTGAAATCCATCCCATTCATACTTTCGTCTCTATCATCCGCCTTCTTTCCCTTTCTAGAAGTTTGAGAACATGCGAGTGATGTTTGATGTTTCTTGCATCTATATTCTACAATCGCCACTTACTATCAGGCGAACTATCGAGGCTATATAGGTACTTCTTTACCACACTTGTCCGATTTTGATATTTTTGCACGCCTCATAAGCGAAGCGTTGAGGTAGGTACTACTCCCGTTTTACAAGAAACAACTGATTTTTCAAACTTAAAATGTCTCTATTTATCATATATTGCAATTAATTGTGTGTATTTATCATATATTGTATCATATATTGCAATAATTCGTGCATTTATGTGGATTCCTGAATGGTTTAGATTCACAATTGGAATCAGTGGACGGCACTGCGATCGTTTACCAGGTACTTTGTCTATTTATGATTGTCTGCATTTCAGAACTTACTCGTATAATAACAAAATTTCACCCTAATCCTTCACCAGCCTTTATCACAAAATATCCTAAGGTAGCTAAAGGTACTACACACTTAGAGTCCGCAGGTGGATATCAACCTATCAGTTAATCGAGACCCACAGTTCCTTTTTCTTCAGGTCAATTTATGGTTTTACACCATCGACAACTCCGAAGCCAGAGTTTTGTGGCCGCTTGCCGGTACAAGCCGGTATCGGTTGGCAGTCTGTCATCTCAATGCCAAAATGAGCACAAACTAGCAGCAATGAATTTGTAACACATGAAATCAATTGACAACCAGGTATCAATATAATCACCACAGAAGTAATATCACACAGTTCCAGTGTTCTGCCAATACAGGCAGAGAGCCGGCACACGGCGGGTTTATTTAGTGGGAGAGGGCCTTACACTATCGTTGCCCAGAATGACGGGCTGTGCAGTTAGGCACATTTTATCCCGTCTTAACAAAAAAAAGTTATCAAACATCTTGACACTTATTTAGATTGAAAAATGTAAAATCGAAATCTTAATTGTAAATTAAGTTATCTTAATTGTAAAATTAATTTTACCTGATCGGTATAATGTATGAAAATACGTCACCAAAGATGTTAAGTATGAATGTGTTATCGAAATTAGCAGTCAGGAGCAATTGTCACGATGGCTGAATTAGCAAAGCATCTGGACGGTATCCAAGATGCAGGTTCAAATTCTGCTCGTGACTGTTATTTTCGATTCCACATTTTTCACTTTGTGTTTAATGTATAGTGCTAAGCATGTCAAATGCTAAAAATATATATAAAAATATCTAAATATTTATAGGGTTTGCGTCATTATTAGGTAAAATCTTAATTGTAAAATTAAGTTTACCTGGTCGGTATTATGTATGAAAAAATGTCCGACAGATGGCGCAGGCGTCACCAAAGACGTTAAGTATGAATGTGTTATCGAAATTAGCAGTCAAGAGCAATTGTCACGATGGCTGAATTAGCAAATCATCTGGACGGTATCCAGAAGATGCAGGTTCCAATCCTGCTCGTGACTGTTATTTTCGGTTTCACATTTTTCACTTTGTGTTTAATCTTGACACTTATTATCAAAAATATGTAGGTACCACTAGCCATTGCCAGCAACTTAGCCGCAGCCAAAAGCTAGTTTTTATTTCTAGGTTATATCTCAGGTTCCCGTTATAGTAGCGGGATAAAATGTATACCAGTTGTTAAGTCTAATCAAGAGCTATCAAACAAAAAAAGTTTCATTAAAATCCGTTCAGTAGTTTTTGAGTGTAGCCCAAACAAAAAGCAGACAAAAATAAAAAATAAATGTTTTGTATTCAGAGATGCATAAATAGTCTAATATTTACATTATTTTTTTTTTCCCAAATACTACCATACTATTTATTTACCTTAAATGTACAGATATAGCTCTGTTGTATATTTACAATTTATAATATTATGTGTTATAATCACCACCTTTAGCTCAGCAGAGAATGGTAATAAGGGATAACAAAATTATCTATGTCCTTGTAGTGACAGACTAAGAATACAAGTGTCACCACCCCATTCTTTCCCACGAGTGTCGTATGAGGTGACTAAGGGAAGTAAGCAATTATCATCCATTGTATGACTGGTGGTAAGGCTGGGTACCAAGTGGGAGTACTCACTTGGTATCGGGCCCGAGCGGATTAGTACCACCATCTCCCGTGTGACCGGCCATGAACACATCATTGCGTTTTGGCTGTAGCAGGAGATAGCCGTTTATATTTTATATCATATCTGTGAAATGAATTGATGAGCAGCAGCTTGACAATACTCTCGGTATAGTCGAGTCCATGGGCGACGGTTACCATTTACCATCAGATGGACCGTGGCTCGTCTGCCACTACAAGCAATAAAAAAATATCTAAATAATAAGAAATTAGCTTGCACGTTCGTTGGGACAACATGGCTAGGATGTCTTTACTGCGCTTATCATTCATGACATGACCGGCGCGCGATATTGGGATGTAATTGTGATACTGGTGACTACCGCCTGTTGCCGATAGTACCTTTGACAGCAGGCCGCCTGCAGGCGAACTGTTAATGTGTAGGGACCTTAATAGCAAGCAAGCCAACGATCCGGTAGGACAACGTCTGCCGGATTCAGCTAGCTATAAATGAAATAAATAAAGCGTGTTAAAAATGACGTTCGAACTCCCCAGACAACGACAACAAATTATGTGTCATAAAAATCATTATTTTGTTTCCAGACATAACGTTTGGGTGCTATTTACATCGCGAACAGATTTAGACCAATTTCGTCACAAGCGCGGTGTTATTTTCTACTATATTCTGCACTTTAGCGACTTAATAATAGAGTTTGTAATTGTTTGATGTTAATATGGATTTGTGGGGACTAAAATGAACGATTTATTTAGTGTTTGAAGGGAACTTGCAAATGTTTTGATAATTAGAGTATTAGGTACGGGTCTGCTCGCAAAACAAAATAGCTTGTATTGTTACTTGTTACGCTCCCAGCCATGGTTCAAGCTATAGCCCGGAGAGGAGGCGGGCGAGATATCCACATACTACCCAGGGGGGTTAGGCAGAATCTCATATTTCACGTGTCGATCGTATCGTGATCGCTGTGATTGGTTGAGAAACCGACGCGTGATGTCACAATAATCCGTTGGCCAATCACGGCGATCTCTCAACCAATCACAGTGTTCACAATACGATCGACATGAGAGATATGAGATTCTGCCTAACACCCCAGGTCTTTACGCGTGGAGTTAATGTACGGAAAGGAAGCGGCAAAATGCGAACGGGAGTGACCAGCAATCTCCCGTCCCGCAGACGACGCGTTGGGCCCCAAAAGAAGCTCAACGATAGAAGAAGGGAGTGTTAGACTTTCCAAATCTGATATGGCGACTAGGTATAGAGGTCCAGACCTGCCAAGTATAGAGGAACTTAGACGCATAGCATATATCACGATTCTGGCTAAAGATAGTCAAAAAGAATACCGCAGATTTTAACAGGTATAAGTAGGTTCTATGTTCTACCCACGACTTCATCCGCGATTATATAAATACGTCACTCTATCGAGCACTAATTATCTCTATTCAAAAATAGCTTTCCCACAGGAACCATAATTTTATAATATAGGCTATACGTGATGGCGGCGACTCTGGCCAGCGGAAGGGTTATCGTCCCTAGACCTGTTCGACGCTTCGCATGTAGTTTCCTAAATGGCTGCTGCAACGCCGTTAAAATATCGGGCTAAAGGTAGTTAAAATTTGATTTGTTACTTTGAATATTCACATTTATTTATAACGAATAGGCGGGTAAAACTGCGGGGCACACTTCTTTTATTATGTATCTGCAAAGTCCAAGTACTATCAATTAAATAAGACACATGACAAATTAAAGTATGGAATTGATACACCGTAAAGTGCACTTCGATCATCAACAGTTATTGATAATACTTATTGACACGTCCTTCATAAATATATGTCGAAGACAATAATGTAGGGTTGTCTATCATGACTACTGAAGTATTGTGACATTGGTCCAGTGGCCCGCCAGTACAGGTGTGCCCAGGCGGAGAGACGGCACACGGCGGGTTTATTTAATGGGTGAGACACTACCCTATTTGTTGCCCCGAACAACGTGGTGCGTGGTTAGGTACATTATTTCCCGCCTTAACAAAAAAAAGTGTTGTCCGTCATCTGGCGAAAATTTTAAAATACCTTTATATATATCCTATGCTTTACTTATTACAACAATTGAATAAGTAACGATAAATATTTCTACCATTGTGTTTCGTTTGTGAGATCACAGAGGTCTATAAATAATATTTCTTTTTATATACTACTAGTACATTCCCCGCGGCTTCGCTCGCGTCATAGTATTGTCGATGAAAAATCAATTTCGGATAGGATTCCTATTATTAGGTATAAGCGTCGCCACGCTAACAGCCGGTTTTACACTCCCTCCGTATTAGGTGTTTCACATCAAAAATATAGTTTCCGAATAAGTAATCACCAATATATCATATACTAAAACCTTCTCCGAAACACGCTGCATGATATAAGTATTATTCCGATCGGTTCAGCAGTTTTTGCAATATAACCGACCAAAATATCGGCTCTCCATCTATTAGTATAGACCAGGGGTCTCCAAACTACGGCCCGCGGGCCAAATCCGGCCCACCAGTGTCATCAATCTGGCCCGCGACAGCCAATGTCTTATTGTTGTTACTATTGCTGTAATAAGTTGAAGAAGAAAACACATAATGATAATTACTCGGTTTTATTTACTTGCAAGGTAAAACTTAACGACAGAAATGATGACGCAGAAAATTTAAGTATCTAAGCTTAAGCATATTAATAACTAACAAATAATTGAAATGAATCCCACTAATCACAGTAAAACAAAATCACTAATGAGATTTATGTAAATGTGTTTTGGCCCTTGGAACATATTGAAAATACTTTGGAAAATCCTTAAGTGCACGCCTCATAATCTTCATTTTTCACAATAAAATTGATTATTTGATAAGTAACTAATAATGTATTGGTCTTACTAAGTAATTTTCAATAAATCACATAGATAGCGCTAATTTCAAAAAGTACTAATGTGGGTTTCATGTCTTATACGCCATCTAGCGCTAATTTTAAGAAGTACTTCTATATTGGTCTATAGAAATAGTTCTCACGAAATAAGGATTGCGCTGGTTTTAGTGTCGAATCGAGAGTAAATATTCACTATTTTTTTGTTTATTTAATAACAATTAAACCACATTGAATCAGGCCGTGGAAAGAGATAGAGATCTAATCGTAGTTATACTGAATCGTAAAAGAAAAAAAATACTCGATTAGTAAAGTATTTCGGTCGTTATCGTGTTAACATACATTACCTACAACACACGGACGTCCAAGACAGAACTTTTTTAAACAGTTTTTTAAACTAGTTTAAATAACAAAAATGGCATCAAAAATATCATGAGTGTTAAAAATAGTTTTTTCTTGATATGTGTGTGTATATATTATTTTACAAGTGCAATATAATATATAAATAGTGACATTTTAAGTTTGAAAAATCTGTTGTTCTGTATGAAACGAGAGTAGTACCCACCTCAACGCTTCATTTATCAGGCGTGCAAAATCGATATGGCCCTAAGGCTTCAAAGTTTGGAGACCCCTGGTATAGACCATAAGACTATGGTGGCAAACAAGTATACGGTCTGATAGAAAGTACTTGCACATTCGCATTTCCAGCCTTTTAGAAAATGTTAGGGGATGAAGATAAAGGGTAATAGAGAGAGGAGAAGGTGGAAATTAAGTATAATAAAGCATAATGATTATCACAGCATTAGTATATCATTATGTACTCTAATTACGTCACCACAGAGATAGGGCAAAGAGGTTTTACGGCGTGGTAACCCTGGGCACTAATGGCAGTCGGTACTAGGGACTTTAGCAGTCAAAATACATAACAAGCCGGCAGTTTTCAGGACCTGGGTGAGGCAAAGTGTAAATACAGGCAGGGGCGAGATTATGACTTGCTCATGGTTGTGGAATTATATTTACAGACATGTAAAAAACTAAAAGAAACGTATTTTTATGATCCCTAAGTTAACGTTTTGACAGGATAGCAGCAAGAACTTCTTTTTTTTTTAAGTATAAATTATTTGTGAATAAAGAAAAGAGATTTTTAGTACAAGCGGGAAAAAAAAATCTCTTAATTCCTTATTCACAAATAATTTGTACTTTAAAAAAAGTGGCGGATCATGTCAAATGCTAAAAATATAGATCGAAAATACTATACATCTTTCAAATGCAGTTGGAGAACAATAATTGTATTAAATTTTACTACATACATTCTTTAAACACTCTAATTAAATATTGTAATAGTTTGGTAGCCCTGTTTGCTTACGTTGCTGTTCGATGGATATGCGTAATTTGATACTTACATTCTGATATATAATTACATATCGATATGAAGTAATGTTATAACCTGTGTTATATGATTATATCACTCTATCGTCTATCGATAAAACTTACTCGTCTCAAACCTTCCAAAATATTTAACATTTATCCACATTAGTAAGATCACAAATAATTTCCATTTAAATTGTTATTAAATAACCATAAGCAAAACCTAATGAAGTTTAGTTTCAACATAGGCACATATGCATTATAAAGCTGTAACAGAGATGTGAATTTAAGATATTTGAGAAAAAATGAGTGTATACGGCTATTCAGGCAGTATCTAAACACAAAACAGTTTTTTTTAGATTTTTTGTCTGTTTGTCCGTTTGTTCGTTTACGCATCACGCAAAAACTACTAAAATTATTTTGAAGCAACTTTTTTTTGATGTGAAAACATTTGAGAGTCAAACCGACAGTTAGCATGGCGACGTCACTACGCCAACAGCAGGTTTCTGTTTTTTTTTTTCAGTTATATCAACACACATGTATTTAATTGTTTTTAACGCCATCTTTTGACAAAAGCACCTAACTAGGAAGTATAGTGTCAATGAATAAACTAATAACAGTTTTAATTTATCTACGGATAACGAGAGGGCGCTTACCAAGAATTATATTTAAGACTAACAATATTTGAAGAAAGAAAAAATATCAATGTTTTCACATCTGCGAGATGGCTCATTTTTGCTTGATTACTTTTATTAAACTCGTAGGTATACACAAATACCTAAAAACTAGCTTTTGGCACTTTTGGCTGTGGCGGAGCTGCGGGCAATGGCTAGTTAAGAAATATATTATCAAAATGCTGCCAGAGAGCTTTGCGGTTAAACCAGAGACGGCAAAGACAGTGGTATCGAATTCCATCACAAATCCGTGTAAGACCTCATACGCCACACACCTTTGACTTTTCGAAATATTGTGGTTTTTTTTGACACATTTATTAATATTTAGATATTTTTTATATATATTTTTAGCATATATATTTTAGGTTCAAATCCTGCTCGTGACTGTTATTTTCGATTTCACATTTTTCACTTTGTGTTCAATGTATGTTGCTAAGCATGTCAAATGCTAAAAATATATATAAAAATATCTAAATATTTATAGGGTTTGCGTCATTATTAGGTAAAATCTTAATTGTAAAATTAAGTTTACCTGGTCGGTATAATGTATGAAAATACTTCCGACAGATGGTGCAGCCGTCACCCAAAGACGTTAGCTATGAATGTGTTATCTAGATTAGCAGTCAGGAGCAAGGGTCACGATGGCTGAATTGGCAAAGCATCTGGACGGTATCCAGGAGATGCAGGTTCAAATCCTGCTCGTGACTGTTATTTTCGATTTCACATTTTTCACTTTGTGTTTAACATTTATTAATGCTCGGTAAAGGGAAAACTCACAAGTAAGCCTCAAGAGATTTATTTATTAACTAGGGCGGTGCCAGCGGTGCCAAGGCACAAGGCGCAGACCCTGGAGGGGCGCAAAACCAGGTCCACAAACAAAACCTATTATTTATAGCGTAATACGGTACACCCGTATCACACTGCTGTGTACAAATACTCATAAATAAGAATACAAAAACGTAGTTTTTAGATGATGGATTTATATTTATAAACATTTGATTTTATTATCAGAACCAGGTAAGATTAGAACATTTTTTAAGGGCGCTGTTATAGAAACCCGCACAGTGTGCATAAAAGTTGATCTGATATGCATAAACTGAATTACCAATTATATGAAAAAGATAACTCAATCATATTTAAGCAGTTGGCTTCTACTCGTAATCAATTTCCAATCAATTAACATTCCGAACATCAAATTGTTAAAGTCGTTCGCGCACATTTTGCATCTTGTAAATTGATGGAATGATTACTACTTAAACCCACGCACTAAAGTTGTGTAATAGTTGTCAGAATTATTTTGGAACATTCATTTAATTTTCAACTGGATTACGGCTGTTTTGTACTAAAATTGCAACTAAGAAACAAATTACAGAAACATTGTAAAAAAGACTGCTGAATCTTAGCAATCGTAGTCAATAAATATTCGTTATTAGGATCAATTATTACAAAAATAGCCCCATTATTTGCTATGAAACGTAATTAGACTTACCTGGTCGTAATAATGTACGTAAGCTTATCTGACAGGTAGCATATCCAATAGACTGTGAGTATGTAAAGCCGAAATTGATTAAGGTAACATCTACGGTAGATTGTGAAAGCGTTTAATTGAAACGGATTTCCAGAAATAATCCCGAATCTTTTTAGCTTTTTTTAGCATAATGCCAGTTGGCTATTTCTTTGAAATAAAATTCACTTCCTATATATTTTTTTTGTTATGGTGGGAAATATGGTAACCTAACCTAACCGCCCACTCCCTCGTTTGGGGCAACGAACTGGGTAGTGTGAGTGTGGGGTCCTCGCCCACTAAACAAGCCCGCCGTGACCCGTCTCTCTCCTATTGGCGAACCACTGGAATTATGTGACAATACTTCAGTGGTCCACCGGCGGCCTACCCTTATAGGTACACTCTTTGAGCGACGCTTTGCATACCGGAACGTCGCACCTTCACGGGAGGCTTTGTGGGTGGTGGACAATCCCTGGTCCATCCACCCACTGCCTCAACTAAAGATCCACTATACCTAAATTTACCTCAATATTAGCTTAATCAGCACGTCTAAGCATAAACAGATATTTTTCTAGTAACCCTGTACAAACATTGAATTGCAATCTTCGATCAACTAGATCCAAAATAATATTTAATTCAAGTTCGACTCCAGTATAAGGGCTAGAATTCGCGTTACACACAACACACATATTTCCGTGTGGGGCCGGCGTTAGAATTATCCCACCCCTCTCCACCCATGGGAGTCGTAAGAGCCGGCTGAGGGAATACCGGGGGAGTGGCCAGCAGCACTCCTTCGAGTATTAACAACATCCCCTGCGATCGCCAACCCGCCTGCCAAGCGTGACGATTACGGCAATATCCCCCATTCTTGGGGAGGCCTATGTCCAGCAGTGGACGTTAAAAGGCTGATGGATGGATGGACAACACATACATCTGATTTTCCGGCATTTTTGATTTTCCGGCTTGTTTTTGTTCACAAATTATCACTGCTCGGTGAAGGAAAACATCATCAGAAAACCTGCATGCCATCGTGAGAAAACCTGCATGCCTGTGAGATTATGTCGACGGTTTGTTAAATCTGCCAACCCGCACAAAGCCAGCGACTACGTACTAAATCCCTCTCACTATCTGAGGAGACCCATGTACCATAGTAGAACAGTTTTATTTTTATTTAACGGCAACACCCTACACTAAGGAATAATCCTTGTATAGCGGGGGTCTTTAGAAACATACAATTTCACGGACACAAAGTACACGCAAACTCAGGACAATAATTTTTGGATCACACAAAGAGTTGTCCTGTGTGGGAATCGAACCCACAACACTCTTAAACCACTTCGCCATCTGCGCAGTAAAAGGGTTAAGAAAAAAAAATCCTATTAAAGTTTCCGTTCGTACGCAAATCTCTTTACGAGAATCGGACACAAAGCCATGCAAATGAACTAGTTCTGAATACAGAGGGTTATGTTCAAAAGCTATTCAAATTACAATTCTATACCATTTCATTTATTAGACTTATATATAGGTACCTATAGGATTTCAAGGCCGAGGGGACTATTGAAAACCCGTCATGAACTTACACAAAAGACTCATAATTATTTGTATGGGGTTGTACAAGACAGCTGTGAATTTTAACCATGTATGAATGATTTCCTAATATAAGCGAAAGGAGATAGGTGCCTATTATTGGGTAAACGAGTATGTAAGATATAATAACGCAGAATAATTTTGTGGACCAACGACGTGTTGAGTTTTGTTAACAGCCTAATCTTAACCTATAATCAAACACTGCATAATTCTGAATTTTCTTAGTTGCTTACTCTTTTTGATCAGTATTTTAACACTTGACATGCTTAGATTCTTTAAAGAACAAATTATTTGTGAACAAGCAGGTCAGTGCGATGGCTTAGCGGTCTAGAGCACTTCCCCGGATTGGAAGGGACGCAGATTCGAATAGCGCTCGAACTTAACTTCTCTTTTTCCACATTCACAAATATTTTTTCTACTTACTTACTTATCATCACGCCATCTCCCCTGCGGGGTAGGCAGAGAGAGCAGAGTGCCAAAAGACTCTTCTATTCTTGCATAAGCTCTCGCTTCCTAAACATTCCTAATTTATTAATAAATTTCGTTTTCGTTTATGCGTTTCACGTGTTTATTTATTATGTCTGTCTGTCGCATCATGGCTTCCAGATGGCTGAACAGATTTTGATTTAGTTTCTTTGATCGAGTGTTCTATGATTAAAAAACCGTTTAACCGTTTCCGCAGACCATTAGCTTTGTTTCACTGGGTTGGAATGGATAGATTCTTTCATAGACAGTGTCGTAACGTTTAGATTCTTTCATAGACAGTGTCCAGGTTCTGATGATTGAATAAAGAGAAGAGAGGTTAGAGGGCTCGAGCTTTTTCATATTTTTAGTTTATTTTAAGGTTATGTATCTACTTAATTCTTTATCGCAGCGTCATGTCATCGCATATGTTATTCACCAGCCTAATAGCCTTTCACTTAAGAGACCGAACTTCTGTGGAAAAGTTACCGGCTATTAGTCTACCAAAATTGTGTTGTTCATGGTTGGCATACTTGTCAACTCTTTGAGAAAATCTTAAAGCATGCATGGTTTCTTGGTTCCTTCACTAGATATAGGTATAGGTAGTGAAAACTGCCTCTGTGGTGCAGCGGTAATGTGAGCGACTGTTGATCATGATGTCTCGGGTTTGATCGGGTCGAGCACTTATATTGAGCTTTTTCGAAAAAAGAAAAATTCTCAGTAGCAGCCCGGAGTTTGGAAATAATGTGTCCGGTAGACGGCAATAGGCTCGCCCCCTATTACGTGGGACTTAAACATAGCTGGCGAACCGTGAGTGTGTAATACACTTCTGCCTACACCTTCCGGGAATACAGGCGTGATGCTATGTTTTAGTAAATGGGCCGGCTCGATTGGGGAAGGACCACCCTCTCACTAAAGATCAGCGTGAAACAACGGTAGTTACTCCTACTGTTGTGTTACGTATAGTGAGTGAGAGTGCTGGAGGCCGAAACCCCCTCCCTGACCTCTCCTTATTATCCTTTCTATCCATTTCCTTGGAGATGGCGGCGCGCGATTGTTGCCTCTGGTGTCGCTAGCGACTGTAGGCTATGATAACCGCTCACCATCAGGTATGCTAGTGCGAAATCCACGTAGTATATAAAAAAAAACTAGATGTTATGCAAATAGTATCCTAATGTAAGAGGCACTTGGAAGGTCCAGATCTCAGGCTGGAGAATTCGGTACCTACATCTGTTTTGGCTTCGTCCCTTCAAAGATCACTGATAAACACCCGATGTCATTAGCTCAAACCGAATGAACATGACTTCTAAGCATCTGAGTCAATTATCCCACATGATCAGCTGATGTATGCTATTATATAATTCCCAAGATCCCGGCGAACTACCACTTAGCAACGGCTCCCCCAGAGTGTTTCCCCTAAGGAAGTACAAGATAACTGCAGTTTAGATTACATAAAGGAAGTGGAATATCTTCAGGTCTCGGCCTTGGTAACAATACTGCTACGTAACTTTTAAATACGAATTATTATTTAAAGCGAACGACCCGCCCTGATTCCACAGCGATGCTATTTACTAATAAAGACACTATTAACACGCTTATATTACGTGGTATGTATCTATGTAACGGAATCTTCGAACGTGATTTTCACCCCTTTCAAAAGGTCGGAATGATTTAAAACTTTCTTTCGACAAAAAAATTAAATAAAAACTAGCCTACCGCCTAAGCTTACCCTCTACACGTAAAGTATGGATGTTTTTTTTTGATATGGATAGGTCTTTCAAAAATATTGTGGGTTTGTGAAAACAATATTTTGAATAAGAGATCTGTTTTTGAAATAATAAGCTTATAAGCGCATTTTTGTTGTTAGTCGAGCGAGCCAGCTAAATGGTTGTTTTTGGAGATGTGAAAATGTTAATGGTAGTACCTAGTTATATGACGAAGCTTAAGGAAAATTATCAAGGCTTGGTAGGTTTTATTTCTTTTAAATAAAAGTACTCTTGATACTGTTTTTTTTTTTGAGTAGAAAATGAAGAAAATAAATTATAGTATACAAAACTATAATAGTTGAACTATAAAGTAGTAAATAATTTTTTGATTGTAACCAAGCCTTTTTTTTTGTTAAGGCGGGAAAAATATTCCTAACTGCACACCCCGTCGTTCGGGGCAACGAACAGGTTAGTGTGGGGCCCTCGCCCACTAAAGAAACCCGCCGTGTGCCGTCTCTCCGCCTTTATTGGCGGGCCACCGAAACCGTATTACATTCCTTCAGTGGTATTGTAAACAAGCCTGGGATGTTTGACATCAAATATTTCATTGATATAGTATAGTTTTTTAAACTATAATTTTTTACACACTTATTAGCTTCACCTGTATCTACGAGTATGTATGTATCGGAATATTTGAACGTGATTTTGTCCTACTACAAAATGTCGGATTTAATTGAATCTTTGCAAACATATCAAGGACCGATGATTACAATCATTTGAGAAGTGTGTAATTGTTTTTATTACAATTTGGTACTATTCCTAGTCACATCTGCGATAATAAAGGAATAAGATAGATAGGATATAGATTTACCTATTTCTGATGCTGTTTTGAGACTAGAGAAGAAAATAAATTATAGTTACTTGCTTTGGCTTTTTAATATACTTTTTACAATGATTATTATGAATTATAACATTAATTTCTATTTTTAGTTCATAGTAAGCCTGTTATTTTAGTTTTTTAGGCATTCAACAACCTCAATGTTTTTAAGCTATAATTTATCTTTAAAGAACTTCAGCTCTGTTGTACATTATTTTAGTGATTAAACACAAAGTGAAAAATGTGAAATCGAAAATAACAGTCAGGAGCAGGATTATTTTCGATTTCACATTTTTCACTTTGTGTTTAATGTATAGTGCTAAGCATGTCAAATGCTAAAAATATATATAAAAATATCTAAATAATTATTTTAGTGAGTGAAAATTTCGAAATATCTGGAGTGCCTTTCGTCATCTCTCTCTCCTTAGACTCGAGATCGAAGTTAATACAACTGCCTTTGCAGTCCTTGGTTTTCCTGATAGGATTCTATTGAGGTACTAACAGACATTTGACTATTTTCCAGAAGATAATATTATTCCACTAAAAGAGCAGAGCATTGAAGCTTAAAGTCCGCCGGTAACTGGTTACCGCAGCCTAACTAATAAAACAAGAGCCTTCACTCGAGACTATCCGGAAAATGGGAAAGGGATAGGAAGTAGATAGGGAGGATGATAGAGAGGGGTAGACGAAAAATCCCACTAGCTTCGATTCTATTAGGTGTATTTACCTACATATTTCGCTCGTTAAAGGCATTACAACTTTATAATGTGGTTGAAATTGGAGTGCGCCTCATTTTTTTGTTAAGGCGGGTAAAATATGTTACTCTTTTATTTTGTTAAGGCGGGTAAAAATGTTTCTAACCGCACACACCCGTTGTTCGAGGCTACGAACAGGGTAGTACGGGCCCTTACCCACTAAATAAACCCGCCGTGTGCCGTCTCTCCGCCTGTACTGGTAGACAGCTGGAACAGTGTGACATTACTTCAATGGTACAGAGTCCGCACCCTTTTTTGTTTTTTTTTGTTTAGGCGGGAGTGTGCGCACCCTGAAGATCTACATGTGCTAGTTAGCCTATACCTAGTTCTCATCACATTTTAAAGATTAAGTTTACTTTAGCCACGGTATTGTCTTTAAAAAAATAAAACCACAGTGTGCTTAAAACATTGGGCTGGCTTATTCCCGCGTAGATGTAAATATTATGAACATCTATATTTAGGTAAGTTAATGTCACGTTTATAAGTCGGTACATTGACCCCGCGTTTTGGCATACATTACTATTAGATACTACTAAATTGTCCGATACTGAAATATCAGGTTAAAGGTCAATTCTTCTAGGATTCTTTTAATGCAAATCGTATTATAAAACTGACGCTGCAACTAACGTAGTATTTATTGCCACGTATATGATTTAGGCTGTGGTCTGAAGCATTCAGAAAAAAAACCACTTCCATTGTCAAGCGAGACACTCCTTCCTTAAACGTGCATTGTTAAGCCCAGATTTTATGAAAAAAAAAAAGATTATACCAGCTTACTAGCACTGCAGAGCTAATTTTTTTTTATAATGTAGATGTATTCCAACAGATGTAACGCAGATTTTTGATACAAGATACTTGCGTGAAAATAAAAACATGTAGGCGATGTTTTAATTTTATTACCATAGACATCTGATGAAGATGATAGTTACCATTAACGGAGCTGCTTCATCGCCCAAGATTAATTTGCCATACCATTAATTAAGTAATACTTATGTAGCTAGTACTAATCAATATTAAGCCTAACTTTTTTGGTTTTTCCAATTTTATACCATTAATCAAGCCCGAAAACTTTTCTAAATTCCCCAATTTTAATAAAAATATACGGAAAAAAATCATACCCCATCGTTTTGCCGTACGTCCTAAAAAGCTCTTCTCATCAGAGTTGTAGATCACTCTAGCTAATCTCTGGCAGAATGATCCCTGAGGTGGGGGTGCCCTTACCCACTCGTCCATATTGCCGTTAGATTTTGAAGCCATTTTATACGCTTCTATCTATCTTTAAACGTAATTTTATTGGCAACTAGCCGCGAATATACCGCGACCGTCAATCGCGACGGCGATGGTTAGACTGCATTGCGCGTTGCGCGTACGCATACGCGGGATACGCGTTGTACGTACGTCATGTTACAGTCACTTTAACTGCCGGTTTGTTTCAGAAATGTCCAGGCTTTATTTGTTAGTTTTCAGTGATTTTAATATTTAAATATCTCAATATACATAACTAGCTACGGCGTTTGAAAAGGCCTCAGCTCCGGCTCCTAATGGGAGCCATTACTGGACATGCTTTATGGAACAAACACTTATTTACTCTAGGTGTTACAGACAGCCCTCTTTGCAGAGCCTGCATGGAGGCAGACGACACAGTCGTCATTCTTAAATGTCCGGGGGTGGCAGAATACCGGGCACTATAACTCGGGTCTCCAAGGTCACTCCCAGAAGCCGTCAGCAACGTCAAGGGTCTGATAGGCTTTCTGGTGATGCTGGTTTGGCAAGAGTAGTGCCATCATCCCGTCACGCAAAATAGGGGCACTTACGATGTCGAGTTGCGGAAAAATAAGCCCGCGTTTACAATACAATACAACTAGCTGCTATTCACAGCAATTTTGTGTCCATTGTAGCGAGTCTGCCGGTATAGATACTTATATTTAAGTTAAATAAAACAATATAGGTACATACTAAGTGCTATATTGTTTCGTGTGTCTACTTCCCGCCGCACTCGATCACAATATAGGTAAGGCACTGCCTGGGACTGGCCTGACAGGGATGTTGAGGCGCGCCACTGGTCTTGACGGCAGCTGTCTCCAGCGGAGCTGTCTGGCAGCGGATTTCCTGGTAGGCAATCTGGCCGTCCACGGTAGGCAGAATTCGAACAGGTAATCTAATCCGTTCTCGTAAAACGGCAGGTAGTATTTATGATCCCTAGCGGAAACAACACTGAAGATGCTATTTTATACTCGTAGTAAGACCTGATTAGGCACATCAGCTCAATTCAATGAGGCTTATCAAGGAGGTAAAATGGATATTTTATGAGCCGCTCCGGTGAATGACTCGCACAAGATCAATCCGCTTCTTTTTTTGATCAGTGAATCCGACGGTAGGATGCGAATGAATACCTTTTTTTTTTTGTTTAGGCGGAAAAAACTGTACCTAACCGCACACCCCGTCGTTCGGGGCAATGAACAGGGTAGTGTGGGGCCCTCACCCACTAAAGAAACCCGCTGTGTGCCGTCTCCGCCTTTATTGGCGGGCCACTGGAACTATGTTACATTCCTTCGGTGGTAGGATGCGAATTAATGCTTAGAGCCTACTTATTAAATAATCTCAACACTAGTCTAGTACCGCTGATCAATTAAATCAGGTGCCTCATTTGCGATGTGACACCATGGACCTCAAAATTAGAGTCACTACAGGGTCAGTATAAGTACTTCATTCTATGATACATTCTAAGGGTACATTGATTATCTCTATGCAATAATAGCTAAAAATAAATAAGTCTAATTTTAATCCCGGTAATAACCTATCTGTGTGCCAAATGTCATCCAAATCTGTTTAGCCATTTTTGCTTGATTGAGTAACAAACATGCAATCATTTATAATATTAGTAAAATTAAGAAAATCCGTAAAGAGCATGCGATTATTGAGGTTTAGTGTTATGCTTCAATTCCCATACATGACGAATATTTTTCGATTTTTATATACATTTATAGTTTTTTTATACATAGCCCGCGTGATGGTAAGTGTTACCATAACCTATAGGTATACCTACGTTAACAACATCAGGGATATTGCGCACCAACGCTAGGGAGGTGACAGAGTACCGCTAAAGTAATGTCTTTTAGATCCAGTGGTCTGCCAGTACAAGCGGAGAGACGGCACACGGCAGATATATTTTTGACGGGCCTCGTGGCGTAGTCGGTAGTGTAACCGACTTCCGTGCACGAGGCCGTAGGTTCGATTCCCACTCAGGACAATTATTTGTGTGATGAACACAGATATTTGTACTGCGTCTGGGTGTTTTCTATGTATTATATGTATGTATTTACAAAAAAATAGTATTTTGATCTATATTTTAGCACTTGACATGCTCAGCTACTCTTAAAGTACAAATTATAATTTGTGAATAAGGAAAAAGAGTATTTTAGTACAGACGGGAATCGAACCTGCGTCCCTTCCTATCCGGGGAAGTGCTCTAATCCACTGAGCTACAGTACTATTTTTTAGACATACCCAAACTCCTTATCACATTTGTCATTACGACCAACGCCCTCTATCGGAACGCATTTTTCGGTTCGATTCCCGCCTGTACTAAAATACTCTTTTTCCTTATTCACAAATTATAATTTGTACTTTTAAAAAAAGTAGTATAAATATGTATTATATCCGTAATCTGGTATCCATAGCACAAGCGTTAAGCTTAGTTTGGGACCAGAGGATGTTGTGTGAAATGTCCGCGAATATTTATTTATTTATTTAGTGGGTGAGGGCCCCATACAATCCTGTTCATTGCCCCGAAGAACGGGGAGCGCGGTAGGTACATTTTTGACTTCAAAAAAACAGGAGTGGACATTGTGGAGGAGTATGATAAAGAGGAGACTACGATTTGAAGAGAAAGGATGCTGTCAGTGGTTAGTAATTTTCCAGTGTACCACCCAGACTTATACATTGTTAACAATTGGTAAGTAGAGATAATATCAAATGGCGAAATCCAATCAATGGCTTCGTTTGTTATGCTTTCACGGCGTAACTACTGAACCACCAATTGCATATGGTGGCTGATGAGCTACGGCCCACCCGGTTTTCCCTCAGTCGGCTCTTACGACTCCCGTGGGTAGAGAGAAGTGGGACAATTCTAAAGCCAGCCACCACACGGGCTCTTATTTATGTATGTTTTGATCAATTTATGTATCTATTAGCAGGTTATATTACTTAATAAATTGTAGGTAACAAAATAATCTATATACCTACTATTATAAAGCTGTAACAGAACTATGTCTGTATATTTAAGATATTTGAGCAAAAATGACTGTATTTATGCTATATAGGCGTGTCTAAACACAAAACGATTTTTTTTAGATTTTTTGTCTGTTTGTTTGTTCGCGCATCACGCAAAAACTGCTGAACTGATTTTGATGCAACTTTTTTTATCTGATAGCTCTTGATTAGACTTAAAAACTGGTATACATTTTATCCGGCTACTATGTCGGGAACCTGAGATATGACCTAAAAACTAGCGTTTGGCTGCGGCGGAGCCGCGGGCAAAGACTAGTGATTTAATAAAATTTATTATTATTATTATTTTCCATGCGTGAGAGGAATGATCATCATCACATTTTGCATACATAAAATGTATAACTTATTAACAAATAAATTCAACCGACCGTAATACCGTCCCATTGATTCATACCAAATATTGTTCTGTAAATATTTTGATACTTTTCTATATTTTTTGAGCATTTGATATGCTTTGCTATATATGATATAAATTAACACAAAGTGTGGGCGTCACCCAAGATATTATGAATGAATGTGTTATAGAAATTCGCAGTTGCGAGCAAATGTCACGATAGCTGAAATGGTAAAGGATCTGGGACGGTATTCCAGGAGATACAGGTTCAAATTCTGCTCGTGACTGATATTTTCAATTTCACATTTTCACACCGTCTTAATGTATGTAATATGTCAAATTCTCAAAAATATAATAAAATATCAAAAATGACTTACTTACCAGCACGCTATTCGCGGGGTAGGCAGAGAGAACAAAATGCCAAAAGAATTTTCTTGCATACATCTCTCGCTTCCTCAACATTCATGATTCTCTTTATACACGCTCGCCAGTTTCGGAGACTCCAGACTCCACCTTCCTTCAATAATGACCTATTATTACTAATAGCTAATAGGATATTAGGTCTTGGTAGATGAATCTCGGTCTGCCCTGTACCTACATCCTTTCACTTTCGCATTGCATGTCTTCCTTCCTCCCTTTCGCATCTATCTCTTTCACGTTAGGGCTGTCTTACGTGGTCGTTAATCGTCAAATGCTAATATCTTTAAATTACACCTAAATAAATTCGAGTTGCGATCCGCGGTATTCAAAGCATCTTTTTTTTTTACTACTAGAGATGGCAGATGGGCCACGCCTACCTGATGGTAAGTGGTATCTAACCGTCGCTCATGGACTCGACTATACCGAGAGTATTGTCAAGCCGCTGCTACTACAGGAGATGGTGGTACGGCCCCGTTCGGGGCCCGATAGCAAGTGAGCACTCTCACTTGGTACCCAGCCCTACGAGTAGTACCTACCAGTAATGCAATGGGTAATAATTGCTTACTTCACTTAGTCGCCTTGTACGACACCCGCGGGAATAGATGGGGTGGTGACACTTGTATTCTCAGTCCGTCACCACACTGAATAGATTTATGAAACACAGCATCACGCCGGTATTCCCCGAGGGGGTAGGCAGAGGTCACACACCCACGATTCGCCAGCTATGTTTAAGTCTCACGTAATAGAGGGCGACCCTATTGACGTCTACCGGGCACATTTCCAAACTCCGGGCTGCTACTGAGATTTTTTTTTTACGAAAAATCTCAATAACGCTGCCCCACCTGGGGATCGAACGACCTCATGATCAGCAGTCGCTTACACTACGCAGCACCACAGAGGCAGTCAAATAAAAATAGATTTATGCCCAATATAAAAAAGATTGTTTATGCCTGTGTTAGACCGTACCACGGGCCATATACCTACATGTACTTAATAGAACACCTCAATGAAGCCCAGATGTGGTGTCGTACATTAATTGTAAATAAACAGTCCGAAGACTCATGTTGCCAACCTTCGGAAAAGGAAAAGGGGGTGGAAAAGAGGATGATAAAGAGAGGATGATATAGGAACTATGAACAACAAGCGGTGCTTAGGGAATGGATAATGTTCTCGAGTGCTTAAATGTTGCTTAGCAAATAAACTGTAGAACAATAATCAACATTTTAGTATATGACTTTTACCCGTTATCCTAGGTGAACGACAAACGCGTCAATACGACGCGACGCGACACAAAAATATCAAATAGAGGTTGTATGTACGGCCTACATTGTCGCCTAATTTGAATGCGACGCAAAGCGGTTAAAGTATTAGCCGCAATACGCCGCATACGTTTTAACCGTGTGGTGACGGACTAAGAATACAATTGTCACCACCCCATTCTTTCCCACGGGTGTCGTATGAGGCGACTAAGGGAAGTAAGCAATTATCATCCATTGCATGACTGGTGGTAGGGCTGGGTGCTAAGTGGGAGTACTCACTAGGTATCGGACCCGAGCAGGTTGGTACCACCATCACCCGTGTGACCGGCCATGAAGCACATTGTTGCATTTTGGCTGTAGCAGGAGATAGCCGTTTATTCTTTCATTTCATATCTGTGAATGAAATGGTGAGCAGCCGCTTGACAATACTCCCGATATCTATAGTAGAGTCCATGAGCGATGGTTACCATTTACCATCAGATGGGCCGTGGCTCAACTGCCACTAAATGCAATAAAAAAAAACTAGACGTCGCGGGACGTCTAGCAGATGTGAAAACATTGAAATTATTTTGTAGAAATAAAATGATCATCATAACTTGACAAAGTACTCCTCAAGACGAATCAAACGAGTATAAACTCGATAGCGTTGCGTAGTTTCATTACAGAGTTACTGTGGCCACCTTCCAACTCCATCGTCAGACCCTGGATACTATCTAGAGACAAAGCACTCGTCAAGACAAATCATACGAGCCCAAACTCGATCGAGTTATTTCGTTTTATAACGGAGATCCTATGGCCACCTTCTAGCTCCATCATTAGACCCTGGATACCATCTAAAGACAAAGCACTAGTCAAGACGAATCAAATGATTCCAAATTCGATGGGGTTGCGTCGTTTCATTACAAAGTTACTGTGGTCACCTTCCAGCTCCATCATCAGACCCTGGAAATCATCTATGACTGAAGTTCTAGTCAGGACATTTCAAACGAGCCCTAACTCGATGGAGTTGCGCTATTTAATTACGGAGTTTCGCATGGCCACCTTCCAGCTCCATCATCAGACCCTGGATACCATCTAAAGACAAAGTACTCATCAAGACGAATCAAACGTGTCCAAACTCGACGGGGTTGCGTCATTTCATTATAGAGTTACTGTGGACACCTTCCAGCTTCATCATCAGCCCCTGGATACCATCTAGACACAAAGTACTCGACAAGACGAATCATACGAGCCCAAACTCAATGGGGTTGCGCCGTTTCATTATAGAGTTCCTATGTCCACCTTCCAGCTCCATCATCAGATCAGCTACATGTCATCATAATATTGCATTGTCACGTGATATACATATGCATGTAAAATTTCAGCTCAATCGGAAACCGGGAAATTTAATTTGCAAGTTTGGAACGGGACAAGTACAATAAAAGCGTCGCCACGCTAACAGCCGCTTTTACGCTCCCTCCGCATTAGATGTTTCACATCAAAAAAGAAAACATCGCATCTCGTCACGAAGCTCACCTAGGACAACGGGTTACTCAAGTAAACGCTATTAGGTACTTTCCGTATTTGTCTATAGATACGAACGTTAAACGCTATTAGGTACTTATCTATAGATACGATCTCCAGTATATACTCTTTGGGTACGAGCGTTAAAGTTGAGCGTCCACAGATCCGCACCGGCCGCACCCCACGCAACGGATTTTTGTTTGCTTTGTATGAATTCGTATAGCACTGCGTCCACTATCCGTAACGCCCGCACCGAGCGCCGGCATATATTAGCTTACTGGTTGTATAAGGAGGACTAAACTGGGGGGTTAGGCAGAATCTCATATCTCTCATGTCGATCGTATCGTGATCACTGGGATTGGTTGAGAGATCACCGTGATTGGCCAATGGATTATTGAGACATCACGCGTAGGTTTCTCAACCAATCACAGTGATCACGATACGATCGACATGCGAGATATGAGATTCTGCCTAAGGGGCCTGGGGGGTTAGGCAGAATCTCATATCTCACATGTCGATCGTATCGTCATCACTGTGATTGGTTGAGAGCTCACTGTGATTGGTTGAGAGCTCACCGTGATTGGCCAACGGATTATTGTGACATCGCGCGTCGGTTTCTCAACCACAGTGATCACGATACGATCGACATGTGAGATATAAGATTCTGCCTAACCCCCCTGTACGATCATGAAGTCGAACTCACATCGACGTGACAATCAATTACTAGTATTAATTAAATATCAATAGGAAGTCCAACAAGTTAAGTTAAAATAAAACAAAAATATTTATTTAATTTTATTCAATACAAAATACTCTGACAGACTTTTTTGTTAACATTGTCATTCAAACTATCACTACCTTAATTACAATCACTATAATTTATCAAACACGTTAATAAAATAGTTGCTATTAAAGCCATGATATGGACGGAAATCACATTGATATTGTAATGTCATTGCACCATAGGCTTCATAAAAAAATATAAAATTAAAAAAATAACCTTACTCGTCTACTCTGTGAGCGAAAGTTTCAAACAAACTTAAAGTAGGGTATTTAAAAAAAGCTTACTTCTCATTTTAGAGAAAATACTTCAATTCGGTTCAAAATTCACATTCTCAATGATATTCAATAATATATTTGGTTTTTAACTTATTTTCTCTAGAAAACTGTCTACAAAAACAACATTCTGTTCCGCATCAGAGACACGCGTGTTATTTTTGTTTGTTCAATACATTTAAACATTCTTAAAGAAATAAGCCTTTTTAAAAAGACACTGCCTCAATTGTAGACCTAGAGAAAGGAGTAGGAGGTGGAGATATATACATTAAACACAAAGTGGAAAATGTGAAATCGAAAATAACAGTCACATTACCCAGGACGTTAAGTATGAATGTGTTATCGAAATTAGCAGTCGAGAGCAGTTGTCACGATTGCTGAATTGGCAAAGCATCTGGACGGTTTCCAGGAGATGCAGGTTCAAATCCTGCTCGTGACTGTTATTTTCGATTACACATTTTCCACTTTGTGTTTAATGTATAGTGCTAAGCATGTCAAATGCTAAAAATATATATTATATAAAAAAATTCTAAATAGATACATACGTGTCAATAAAAATGAACAAAAATCTTCAGTCTTAAAAATAAGTAGGTACTACATATTAAAGTTGCTCCAATATTGCCAGAAATGTTATACATATAAATGTGTAAAGAACAAATTATTAAAAAGAGCGCTAAACTGCGAGCGGTATCAAGCTCTCTTTTTAAATTCATCTAAAATAGCTGAGCATTTCAAGTGCTAAAACACATCAAAATACATACAAGTAAATGCTAATAAATGCATATAAAATATTATCTTTACTAATATTATAGGCAGGTAAAGTTTGTAAGTATAGATGTCGGAGGTAAACTAGATCCTAACCAACCGACTTCAAAAACTTATTGATATGTAGGACGGACTTTGAAGAGTGTCATAGACTATATATTATCCCGATAAAAATAAAGAGGTTTTCGTCGTAGAGCCGCAGTAACAGCTAGTTTAATAAAGATTTGAATTATCGTATTAGCTGATTAAACGTAATATTTAAAAATCCTATAAAATGCACTAGCTGCTGCCCACGATTTCGTTTGCGTGGACCTCAGTAGGTAATGGGTACATCATTCTATGCCACATTATCTCACCAAAAACATTGATTCTATAGAAACCAAACCTTTTATCCGGGATAAAAAGTTTTGCTGAGGCGGGAAAAAATGTTCCTAACCGCACACCCCGTATGGATGGTATGATTTTTTGGGATTAATAGTATCCTAGGAATTAATCTAGGTAGTTAATAAAGTATCTGTGACCCAAATTGGTGTTTGTTCAAGAATTTCCTAAAAACGACTGAACGGATTTGGATGAATTGGGTAGGTAAATAGATGAAACACTGGAAACACAGGAGGATAAGGGATAAATGATGTTTTTTACCGAAATATAAATATTTCTCGTGGGATAGTTGTTTGGTATATAGATATAACCAAGTCCCCTCTTATCCCTTACTATGGAGTTGGCGACAAGCGAGTGATATCTGTGTTGCTACCATCTATAGGCCGTATTTTACACGCGTAGTATGTATATAAAAATACAACGGATTTGAACGAAATTTGGTATTTACATAAGTTATAGCCTGTTATCCAGGCACAGCTTTGTTTATCCCAATAAAGAGTTCATGTGGGATATGCATAAACGACGATAGATTTGAATTTAGAAGTCTATGTAAACGAAGTTGCGGGCAGAAGCTAGTATTTATATTTATATATTTTCTCTTCATTATTTTACAACCACTCTCTTGGTTCATTATTCCTGTTGGTACTTAGTGTTGAGTTCTGCACATCGCACAGGCTATTCAAAAAACTTGTTTTTGTTACATATATTTAAATTTCTTTTCTAAATGAACTCCTTTTTTATATCATGTGCAAAATGTAAACTACTGGCTACTGTAAAAATTACACAAATGTCTTTTTTCTGAAACATCTTCATATTTTTTATTCATGATATTTACTGTTTAAACGATTACTAGATTATAAAATAAAACTACTTCTTACAGCATCCTTGGGTCCAGACCAGGCATTGCATATGAAACCTCGAAATAGTATAAAATCGATTAATCGCAATATTTTCAGTGTATATAGTTATATTTTATAATCGATAGTGCATACACAAATAGATCTTTTAACAATGCAGCGCCATATTTAATCTTATACTAATAAAAAACCCACACAAATCTATATATAATATCAAACACAATGCACAATATTTAATATTAAAAATTATGGACGGGTTTATATTGTATAAATATTGTATAAGTTCAACTACAGGGAATTAATTGATCCCTGTCTGTGCCCTGCACTGGACGTCTTATTGCCACTAGTCATCAACTGCAATGCTGAGATTTGATAAGTCTTATATTTTCAGATTTTTGCTTAATATCAAATCAAGTTATACCTAAAAGTTTGGTCTACTGAAAAGACCACCTCTAAAAACACAACTTCTCACACTAACACAATATAGAACTATCAAATTAGCTACCAGAAGTCAGGTCTACTTTGGTCTACTGAAAAGACCAAGTACAACATACCATAGTACCACTTTATAAGGCTTTTGCAACAATAGAAAATTCTAGAAGCATGAATCTTGTTAACTATTCTATAAAGATATGCTGTACTGAGTTTTTTCAATAAAAATAATTAAATTACTTGTAATAATGTATTTCTTCTACTCTAACATGATCTCAAAGTGCACGATTCCAAGCCGTTCTCTCCTGTTGTACACGATGTTCTTGGCCCACGCCCGACATTCTATGTTGATCACTATACCAGCTAAAAAAATAAAAAAATATGTATTAAAATTAATGTGTGGTTGTGGCACGCCCATCAGATCAGATTTCATTTTAAATCTTACTTTTAGGTTTCTCCAGATGGATCGCTACGAGAGGACTTAGGTAACCCTCGGCATTTTCATAAGGGTAAAAGTACCCTGGGAATCCTGGGAACGGCAGGTAGTTGATGGGTCCAATATTCTCCTTATCAGCCGGAGTCTCGCCGTGGCAGGACACCCACACCATGTTAGCCTAAAATAACCAAATAGATATTTTAAATTTAACTTCATAATGAAATAAAGGAAGACAGGTGGGACACCAAGAGCTTTTTTGTTACGTATGGTGAGTGAGAGCGCCGGATGACCAACCCTAACCAAAAATCTATTATTATCTTTCGTATCCTCTATTTATTATCCTCCCTATCCTCTCCTTAGTATTCGTCTTATCCTCTCCCTATTATCCTCCTTCCAAGGAAAGGGTCCTTACAAATGACGACGAGCGAGTGATGCCTCTGGTGTTGCTAGCACCTATAGGCTACGGTAACCACTTACTATCAGGTGGGTGTCATACCTGTACGTAATAGAAAAACGTACCACTACCCCACATAGTATATAAAAAGACCTCGAATTCAGCTAGTTAGTTTGGTTACGTCTACATAGCCAAAATAGCGCCGTCTTAAAACAAAAGAGGTTTTAAAACAAATTATTAGTCGCCTGTCCAGGTATAAGGCCTCGGACACGAAGTCAGCGGAAGCAGGGCGGCGACGGCGGCGGCGCGGGGAGCGGCGCGTTATAATGCATACATTTATATGGAACTGTCCTCGAAGGCAGCGGCGCGGGGAGTGGGCGGCGAGCGCCGTACGAGCGGTGCGGACCGATCTAGCGGCGCCCGCGCGTCTGCAGTCACGTAGTGACGTAGTAGAATTTATACCACAATCAAATCAAACTTTAGCAAGGAATTAGTGTCAAAAAGATGTTGTCGTCGCTGTTTAGACATTTAGACATTTCGTTCGCGAACAAAGATACTAATTTCTCGTAACACAACACTACGCCGCTCTAGCGCCGTGCGGTCTGCCCGCTGGCTTCGAGACCGGGTATAGCGGTGCGGAGGCGCGGGACCGCAAGCTTCGTGACCGACGCCTTAGTAAAGATCAATGACCATTGTAGATTATGAATCCAATAATACTATCTTTTTTACAGCTAAATAGATACACTTCTTTTCGTTTATTTTTCGTAAAAATTAATTTTTAAGTAAATAAAGGTTTTATTATTATTATTATTCTCTATATTTATTTTACAACATATTTTACACATTTTTAAAGATATTATAAAAATACACAAACACTCACACAAACAAAAAATAAAAACAAAAATACAATCAGCTAAATATAATAAATTTAAAAATGAATAAAATATTACATAAAATAGTAGGCCACCGACATCGGGTGCCAAGCTGTGCAGGGACCAAGCTGCCGGTGGTTAAGGCTCCAGAGACAGAAACCTCCTCACAATGCGTGCCGTGTCGAGGAATACTGTCTTCTGCATCAAGCCCTTGATCCAGCTATCTAACGAGAGTCTCTTTAGATGTTGGTCGAGACTCTTGGCGATCAGCCCATTGACTGATAAGACTATCGGGACAATAATTGTCGAGTCAACATCCCACATGTCGGCAATCTCGTGAGCCAAATCCAAATATTTCATTTGTTTTTCTTTTTCAGCTTTCACGAGATTCTCGTCATGTGGAATAGTGACATCGACAATTAGTGCACGGCGCTCTGATCGGTCTATCACCACTATATCAGGCTTATTAGCAGCAATAGTCCTGTCAGTAATGATAGACCGATCCCAGTACAACGTTGCACGGTCATTTTCGAGAACTGGGTAGGGCACATATCTATAGTACGGCACTTCTACTTCCACCAAAACGTATTTAAGAGCAAGTTGCTTATGGACAATCCTGGCTACTTGGTTGTACCTATGCAAATAATCGCCGTTTGCAAGACGAGTGCAGCCGGAAACAATATGCCTGAGAGATTCTCCAGGTCGGTGGCATGCCCGACAGATGTCATACCATCGTACCATCTTTCAGGATATATTTTCGGTAGTTATTCGTCATTACAACTTCATCCATTATTGCAAAGACAAAACCTTCAGTTTCTCCGAAGAGATCACTGAATTGCAGCCAGGAAACAGATGCTGCAAAGTTAATATCGGGCCCGTGTAAGGCCCGATAAAAACGTCCTTGCTCTTCCATACCTCCCGGCGGTCCTCAATGCTAAGTATTATAGGTTTAGCCAAAGCAAGCGGGGTAAGTCCTTGATCCACTCTGACCACATCTCGATGCACGTCCATGTCAGCATTGAGAAAATATTCTCGAAGGTTGTATACCTCGCGGTTATGAAGGGTTTTGGTGTTTAAAAAACCACGACCCCCACATTTCCGCGGGATATACAGCCTCATTACCGACGAACGCGGGTGGTGCATTCGATATGTAGTCAGGAGTGTACGAACCTTCCTATCAAGGATATCAAGTTCAGTTTGAGTCCATCTGAGTATGCCAAAGGAATACATCAAGACAGGCATGACCCAACTGTTACAGGCACGCACCTTGTTGCCGCCGGAAAGTAAGCTATTCAGCACTTTTCTTAAACGGCAAAAGAAGCGATCCTGCAACTTTTGCTTCATGCCTGCCTCAGCGATGCATAACGCCTGTGACATACCCAGATATTTGTAGGTCTCAGTAGCAGACAGAGATCGGATATGTGTGAAATCTGAAAGTTGTTTTCCTTCAGATTTCACTATCCCACCCCGTTTTACATGTAAGATTGCAGACTTATTATTATTATTATTAATGAATAACTCTCCTAGGAGACTGTCAGTACTTAAAGAGATATGATGATTATAATATACTAACAAAGTCGCTATTGATTGATGTGATGTTGGCGATGTATGTCTGAAGGTCCATTGGCATGTCCTGGGGTAAATCTTCTAAACTAGTGTAGAAATCTGGACGCCAACCATAGATTCTGTGGATTAAACGGTAAATATTAACAATAGCTCATCCCCAGAGACTAGGTGAAATTATTTAGCTAAACTTCAAAGAAGTACATAACAGTGTTTAATACTCCTCTAAAATCCCGGAATCATGAACATGACAATAAGTCCAGTGTTTTAAGAAATTGCTAATTATTTATTGGACTTTAAATACGTATAGTTATACTATTATAAAGCTGTAACAGAGCTATGTCTGTACATTTAAGAAGGCTAATATTCTATACTATTATAAAGTTGTAACAGAGTTGTGTCTGTACATTTAAGATATTTGAGAATAAAAATACTGTATTAGGTTATATAGACGTGTCTGAACACAAAACAATTTTTTTTTAGATTTTTTGTCTGTTTGTCTGTTTATCTGTTTGTTTGTTCGCGCATCACACAAAAACTACTGAACGGATTTTGATGCAACTTTTTCTATTTGATAGATCTCGATTAGACTTAACAACTGGTATACATTTTATGCCGCTACTATATCGGGAATCTAAGATACAACCTAAAAACCAGATTTTGGTGGCGGCGGAGCCGCAAGCAAAGACTAGATTCATTATAAAATTAGAAATTATAAGGAACCTCCGACACAAAAAAAGAACAAAAATAACGAGAAATGAACAGAATTATTTAAGACGAATCTAATGAGCCCAAACTCCATGGGTTTACTAATAGGCAATCCAGGATTTCGCATCCTACCTTCGAGCTCAGCTGTACCACATGGATGTTTCAGATGTTAGGTCACAGATATGTTTGAAAGTAAAGTAAATACCCATTATGCGTCTAAGATCCCTACCGCAGCTAACAAAACAAACGGATGACCTTGAAACGCCTAACAGATGTTCATAAATTGTAGCTAAGAACCATATCGATCATGTGTGATTTAAAAAAAAAACCGCATCAAAATCGGTCCTATCGTTTAGGAGCTATAATGCCACAGACAGATACACAGACACGTCAAACTTATAACACCCCTCTTTTTGCGTCAGGGGTTATTGATTTGAGATCTCATATTACATTTTTGGGTTCCCATAATACTACTACTACTAACTGTGTAAAATTAAAATGTTTTGTTTTAATTTTAAATAAAATATTATTAAGCTGGCTGGCTTATTCTGCTATTTGCGTAGAGTCGATATTAAAATGTTCCTAACCGCACACCCCGTCGTTCGGGTTAACGAACAGGGTAGTGTGGGGCCCTCATACACTAAAGAAACCCGCCGTGTGCCGTCTCTCCGCCTTTATTGGCGGGCCACCGTTGGTTATTCTTACCCAGGTAGCGGTTCCTATTGTTTCAAAATATCTTTCGTTGTACAAAAAAAAAAGCTGTTTGAAAGACACAATTTAGCATTGCTATTTATCGATGCAATTTTATTAACTTGACCTGTGTGGAACCCTTTAAATTAAGATTAAAAATACACTTCCAGATGTTAGATTATTTTTTTAAGAATAGAATAGAAGATTATCACATTTACTGTTATAATCTTATGAGCATCTTTTTCCTTATTCACAAATAATTTGTACTTTAAAAGTGGCGGAGCATGTCAAATGCTAAAAAAAATATAGATCAAAAATGTTTAAAAAATCGCACCATCAAATAGTATGAATATTAATTGCAAAATTAAACTTACTATAGTGGATAATTGCATGTAAATGCGTTTCCGTTAGATGGCGTTGGACGTTAAGGCAAATGTGATAAGGAAATTGGGATGATCGAAGGATCTGTACTATGGCTCAGTGGCTTAGAGTACTTCCCCGGATTGGAAAAGACGCGGGTTCGTTTCCCGCTAGTACAAAAATCTCTATTTTCTTATTCACAAAAAATTTGTACCTTAAATCGAAATATTGCTTAATTTAACTACATAAAGCTTTCTGACTAAGAGAGAGACCTGTTCCCAACAATTGAAAGTAGTCTATATATTATCTATCATATCAACCTATTCATACATGGGCATAGGCCTACGCAAAAGAGCGCCACGAGCGGTCCTGTACCATCGGCATCCACATAGTAGTGGCATGCAGAAACATACAACTTTAAAAATATTGTGTCTATCGTTATTTTTTGCTTCTCCTAACTAAGACTATGGCACAAGTATTCACAATGGAGAACTAGATCTTCCAAGACCTGCTTTCTGATCCGGTGATGGAATAATGTATAACCATTTATTTTTCTCTCACAATAAAGTCACAACAGGTCTTAAGCTATTTAATTAACATTGTTTTAGAAAAAAAAAAATAATTAAGTACATCTTAATAGCCACCTAACCCTGCGAGAGACTGGTGCCAGTTGTAGGTCTTTTACAAAACCTGTATTACAGGTCACCAGGGCTCCCCACAATAGCCAGAGCAGTCTATTTGACTTAGAACTTATTTCTAGACCAGAATTTTTGTTTATTGCGTGAGTATTAAAAATAGAAAAGAGTGATATAACAAACAAATTAGCTTGAGTTTTATAAATTATTGTCGCAGAATGTAGCGAAGGTGTGTATTTGTGAATGTGCGTGTGTGTCTTAGGAGACTGTAACAGTGTTAATTGAGGGGAGAGAGTGTATATTTAGGAGTTTGTGAATATTCAATATTGTCATTAGGTACATATAATGATTGTAGTGGAGTCAACATATTTTCTGTCTCTTGATAGTTTAAAGTTTTAAGATAACTAGTGACTACAGATTTGCAATTGAAATTGATAAGAGGATATAAATTTAGGATACTATTTAGCTTATTATACAGATAAGGGCCAAGGAAGCAGAAGAAATTATGTGAGAGGGCAGTATTAAAAGTCTGGGTTGGACACACTTTACCTTTACGACGTTTACTCTTATTTAAGTTTGGGTCATATTGCAGTTGTGTATGGGTTTTGAGGACAGTCTGCAGTATGAATCTTTGTCGGACTGTGAGAATATCCCATTCTTTGTAGAGATCGATAGTAGGAAAGCGGTAGGGTTGACCAGCACCTTGACCACCGAAGGAATGTAACATAGTTCCAGTGGTCCGCCAATAAAGGCGGAGAGACGGCACACGGCGGGTTTATTTAGTGGTTGAGGGCCCCACACTACCCTGTTTGTTACCCCGAACAACGGGGTGTGCGGTTA
Organism: Leucoma salicis; assembly: GCA_948253155.1. Taxonomy (NCBI): domain Eukaryota; kingdom Metazoa; phylum Arthropoda; class Insecta; order Lepidoptera; family Erebidae; genus Leucoma; species Leucoma salicis. The sequence continues at coordinate 28,953,285 of OX411806.1, read as the reverse complement.
GGTAAATTTTTTCCCGCCTAAACAAAAAAAAAAAAAAAAGTGTTGACCAGCACCTACTTTGAGTATAGCTCGTTGAGCCCTTTCCACTTCTAAGGGGTTAGTTTTTGCTACACCCCCCCATGACACAATGCAATAGTCAATTAATGATTGGCATAGTGCATAGTAAACCATTCTTACTGTAGATCGCTTTGCTGCATGCCAGAGATTTTTAAAGATGTATATTAATTTACGTAAACGCGTTACTAGACATTGAGTATGTGATTTGAAAGTCAAGCATTGGTCAATAGTAATACCGAGGTATTTGACAGTGTCAGATCTTTTTAGTGTAGGACAGGCGCAGATGGTAAGTCCAGGACCACACACATGTGCAGTGATATTGAGGGAAGGTGGAGGAAGTAAATTTTGCTTATGAGTAAACGTTAAGTATTTAGTTTTAGCAATGTTTAATGTTAATAGTTTTCCTTGGAGCCATTCACAAACTGTGTCAAAACCCTTTTGCGCTGTGTTGAATACTTCCTACCAGCTTCCTCCACAGAAAAACAAAGCAGCATCATCGGCGAACGCAACTACATTGCCACAGTTGAGATGAAGTTGACAAAGATCATTAATGTAGATTATATTATTTAATAACGTTGGTCCAATGATACTGCCCTGAGGGACACCAATGTAGGTGTAGTTCGGCACTCATACTGTCCTCTATTCTGTCTCTCTGTTTCCGGTTTGTTAGATAATCTTCCATTAATAGCAAAGGAGTACCGCAAACGCCAATTCAATCTAGCTTACTAAGTAGGTGGGGGACGGAGACCGCATCAAAGGCCCTTGTCAGATCCAGAAACACCGTGAGACATTTATTCTTTTTATCTAAGTTGGTAATTATGGATTGGAGAAGCTCGTGCACCGCATCATTGGTAGACTTACCACGACGGAAACCAAATTGAGCGGGTGAAAGTAGGTTGTTATTTTCTAGTGTATAGTGACACGGTAAACTAAAGCGCTAATCTAATGGAGTGATCAATTTTTAAATCAGATGCGTTGTACTGTGTATGGTATCATGTGCTTAAAAAATAACTAGATTTCTCACTTGTTCAATTTTAAGAATATACAGGGCGACGACTTGTGGAAGGAGAAGTGGTTCTCCTCAGTGCAAGGCTCCAAATCACGAACTTCAACATCACACACCTTGCCATGAGGCGGGGGCCGGTTGAAGTTACAGTCGAAGATATTCTGACCTGCCCCGGCTGTCTGACCTTTCTTCTTGTACACTAGAAATAAATTTGATAATTATTTTTTCATGTGAAATGTTCTCTGCACTTAACTAACTAACACTAAAGTCGCTGGTTTAATTACTTCTCCGTCATGTAGAAACGTTTAGCGCCATCTATCGGAAGCGTATTTAACATGCTTCAACGTGTTGTTCTAAATTTTAAATTAGAATTTGGGGTTTAATACACACCGACATCTCGTGCCGTGTTGTGGGTTCGATTACCACAAAGCACAGGTAAATGAAAGTGCAGGGTCGTTGTATCTTTCTTTCTGTAATTTTAACTACTTGTATATAATAAATAAGAATATTGTTTGAGTCTTATTACTTTTTGCTAAGTACCCTCTCGCTATCCATTAAAGAATTGAAACTGTTATTGGTTTATTGATTGACGGCATGCTTCCTTGTTACATCTTTTCTTCAACAGATGACGTTAAAACTAATCAAATATTTAAATTTTATCTACATGATCATTATTTAGAGTGGACTACCTACTACTTTTGAACAAATTTTGAACTTGAACTTCCCGCTTGCACTAAAGTTTTCTTTTTCCTTCATCCATCCATCCATCAGCCTTTCGACGTCCACTGCTGGACATAGGCTTCCCCAAGAGAACACCACAACGAGCGGTCCTGTGCGCTCATATGGGGGGATAGTGCCATAATCGGCAGTCTTGGCAGGCGGGTTGGCGTCACAACTAATTTGTACTCTAAAGTAGCTAAGCATGTCAAGTGCTAAAATACAGATCAAAATGTTTACAACATCGCGCCATCAAATAGTATGTATTTTAATTGCAAAATTAAACTTACTTATATTGGATTAATGCATGTAACTGCATCTGATAGGTGGCGTTGGTCGTAAAGACAAATGTGATGAGGAGATTGGGTATGGTCGAAAGATCAGTGCGGTAGCTCAGTGGCTTAGAGCACTTCCCCGGAATGGAAGGGACGCAGGTTCGTTTCCCGTTAGCACTAAAGTTCTCTTTTTCCTCATTCACAAATAATTTGTACTTTATAATATACCTACTCTTTGGTAAGCGCCCTCCCACCATCCATTGACGAAATAAAAACTGTTATTGGTTTATTGTCTGAAGTCATCATACTTCCTTGTTACATCCTTTCGTCAGCAAATGACGTTAAAAATAATAATTTCGGTAAACAGCCGGTCCGGCACACCGTATTAGATCTTTCACATCAAAATTTAACATAAGACATTAATGACTGCCAATAGAAGTGTAAACTTCATTCCTAAGTCATAATAGCTTTATCCAAATAGATCTCATGATATAGTACTTACTACTATATAATTATTGTAACTTATATTATTCGTATTATGGATGGACAGTATTTGGTACGATTTTTTCCGATGAATGGCGTTGTACATGTATTCTGAATGGCGGTGTTTAGAAATTCGCCCCTTTTTTTGTTAAGGCGGGAAAAAATGTTCCTAACTGCACACCCCGTCGTTCGGGGCAACGAACAGGGTAGTGCGGGTCCCTAGCCGAACGCACCTACAAGTTTCCTTTCAATAAATAACTGACCTGAAAGAAAGTCAATCAGCTGGTCTTCCCAATATTTGTAACTCTCATATCCAGTTCCTTTATACCAGATGAGGGTACTTCTTACATCTTGCGGTAGCGGTCGGAACCCTAACCCTGGGCTCGTGCCTATCACACTGTATTCTTGTTGCAGACGCGGCACTCTAGGATTGATAAAATGCTGCATAAATGTCGCCATGCAGATCGCGAATACAGCACCAAGTGCTGCATAGAATATCACGTAGAAGACAAAGAGTTTTGCTGTAAAAGAACAGAGAGATGGTGTTAGACTGGTCACACAATTGTGGTGGCCCTTATCCTATACTATATTTAAGCAAAGTTCCATGATGATTGATTCAGTAGGCACGTGAAAGCCTAACAAACTAAGAAACAAACAAACTCACTTTCACATTACTTATAGTAAGGTTGTACAGACAGCTGTATTGGACCGTTGGCAGACTGCAGCGTCTTGCTTATATTACAATCTCCCGGTCCGACCTCATATGAACATCCAGTACCTGCAGTTGCTGTTCGGCTCGTCACTCATTGTTGGCTTTTGTATACAATGGACGACGAGACGACAAGAAAATGATTTTGTTACGTCATATACACAGTGGTTCGCAAAAACTATGATACAGTGTTATGTTAGTTATATAATATGTTACAATTAAAATTGATAGTAGAACTGCTTGACATGTCAAGTCCCTGAACAGTAGCTAACACTTACATTCGCCTACCATAAACAATAAAAGAAACCCTTAAGGTGGTATACATAAATGTATTAAAATTACTTAAATAATTAACACTATGTCAGCTGAATCACAAATGATCAGTAAGGCTTCCAAGTACAAATCAGATTATTACCACTAACTTTATAATTAATTGGATTAACTTCTAGGCTTTGCTGTTAAGTGAGTTATCTATTTGATTATGAATATATTGAGTCATAACTCCGTTCTATATAGCCTATAGCAAGCAACATCTGGGGCATCAAGGCAGAGGGGTTGGTTTTGGTGGGATGTTTGAAAACCTGTCACAAAACTCCAGTAAATTTAGAAATGTATGGAGTATAATGCGTAGGAGGAGGTAGTGTAGAAAGAAAATCGTTATAGATACAACTAGTCAAAAGGGCAGGATGTGGGAAAAATGAATAATTAACTGGATAAGCAGTAGTACAGAGAGAGGGTAATTAAGAGGAATGTTGATACAAAGGGAATTATATTATCATATTTCCATGAAATTAATATATTTAATCCATTTATTGTATGCAGTGTAAAAAGGTATAACTTGTAAGTATGTTACGAAAATTACTATGCATGCTCTCTGATAGCTGATAGCTGTTTGGGAACAAAGATTTTTGAGCACTGATCATGTAACATACAAGACAGTTAGGAATAGCTTGATTCCTTAGCTTGGAAAACACAGTTTATAAAAGATAAAAAAAAAATATAAAAATGGAATAAGAGATAACTGAAAAAGGATTCGAACCTAAGAGGCAGGAGACTCTCTCTCTCTCTGGAGGAGCTTATAAGGATTAAGTAATTTTACTAAATAGCAATTGCTTTCATCTTTGGTTTGGGATTTTTTTCAGAATGGTTTTATTTAATCAGCTCTCCTTGATATCCTTAGAATCACATAGTTTACGCATTTATTATGGCGCTGTATGTCTCTAAAATCGTATTACAATAACGTATAGTAACAAAATTTTCAGAATGCTGTTGTAAGCCACGCCCTCAAAATAATTATAAAAAGCAAAAACGTCTTATTTAGAATATAAGTAAAAGAAAAAATAAGCGCGTTTTTATTGCCATTGTAAAAGCTAGAAACAGTTACTTACAGATTCTTTCAGGAGTTAGTTGCTTTGGGTCAGTTCTTTCGTTGAACCAAACCTTATATTTCCTATAAGACGGTTTGGTATCCATCTGGAATTCCTCTAATACCGGATTTCTACTCATTTTTACTTTTCTGTGATACTTTCTTTCATAAAAGAGAGCTAAATAAACACAATCCAAGTAATCCAACCCAAGTATACAATTACTCACTGTACTGTACGATCCAAAGAGTATGTAATACCTACAGAATCAGTGAGGGGCACACTGACCAAAGAGTAGAATAATCACACTGGACTGGCACAGAACATTTTTACTCTACGAGAAGAATGACCACAGAACAATATTACTTAAGAGAGAATGACGGTTTCATACATTTTTTTTGAGGACATTTTTTTTCTTACCGACCTGCGCCATCTGGGTCGAAACCACAGAACTAATTAAGATTGTATAACTCTTATACTATACTTTGTTGTTTGTTTAATTTAAATATTTCATATTTATCCAAAAAAGATGGCGTAACTCGAAACAATCGACGTCGCCAGTTTCTAAGTGTAAAATAGAGGTGGTCGTTGAATCAATAAACTGTTTTTTTTAACGGCTTTTCATTCGTCAACGAGTTAACTGTTAATCATCAATGAAAAAACAGGTTGAAAATATTAGCTGTTAATTTACGTCAACGCCCAAGACTATCACTATTTTATTCAGTTAAAAAAACAGTTGAAAATATAAACTGTTAAGTAATTATTTTTTTACTAGTGCAAAAGAGATGAAGCGAATATGAGTAAACTTTGGCCATGTTTGCTTCGTTAGTGGCGTGCGTGTGTAATATATCTTAAACCTTTAGCAATAAGGTCTAGTTTCTATTTATTTAGTTATAACAATGAGTCCATAAGTCGGCGGCGGCTACTCGATATTAGTGAGAAACTAACTCTATAAAATATAAAAATAGAACTACAACGCATGGATATAGAGTTGAATTTAAGTTGATACAATAAGAATACATATTGTAAAAGGACTATAAATAAATTGATGTTGTTTTGAGAGTGCGACTTCATTCTGATTAATATTTTCTAAAGCATGCAGGGAAATCACCGTAGTTACATGTAGCTACACTGATAAAATAACTTGAAATATCTAAAGTACTTACATCAATGTACTAACTGTAAAAGTATGAGTGTCCGTTTGTATGGGTTCCCCTTTTAGTTTGCTTATCTAAATATCACGCTAACGTGTGTAAAGTGCAAACCATACTGCTGATATCGATATCTGAAAACCGTTTTCGATATCGATATGAAAACTTAATATCGGATACATAACCGTTATCGATTAAAAACGAAAACGCCCATATCTATTTTGTACTGCTTGTCAAATGTCTGACAAAAGAGAATCTAACATTTTTAGTTGAAATATTGTATTTATTATCATTGGTGTATTTTCGGTTATTTTTGGGTGCTTTCTGTAAATTATCTTAATTCTAATTGTTATATTTATAATACTGTTGTTTTCGTTACTGCGTCATTGTTATTGTTTCATATTTGTTATAGTTTGTTAAGTTCTTGTTTTGTTATCGTTTTTGATATTGTAATCATTATATATGAGTGAAGTTAGGCGTAAATACTGCATTTTTAGCTGTGATATTTCTCGTATTAGTAAATAAAATAAAGTAGATTAAAATGGTGTTTTATTTTACAAATTGTTAAGAAGTAATCAATATTACCACATAGAAATACTTTATTATAAGTTTTATGCTAGGTTTATATGGCAACTCTTGGATGTCAACGCTGTCTCCGTTTCCGTTTTGATCTCTCCATGTATCCATGTTTTTCTGTGTGGCTGCATTACAAAGCAGAGATGCGCAAGCTAAATCACCAATGAGATCAGGGATTTATAAATCTTTTTCTTCGAAAGATTTAAATCACTCTTTTAAATCTTTAACTCTTTTAAATCTTTGGTTACGAACGACGTTATTCATTCAGTTGACCATAAGTGATGCAAATATCTATTGATTCATGTAGTTATTCTCTCATTCCCTCAAGTCGCAACTGGTTTTGAGCTTTTTACTAAACGACAGAGAGTCTAAGTTTCTGTGTACCTATCGTCATTGTATTTCAAGAGCGCGTTTGTGCGTGCCCACAACTTATGTTATCCCTTTTCAATTCACAATATTCTTTATCTATGTCTCATTCTAAATCTACGTCCATCATTCTATCCATTCCATCTATTCAATCCTAACGTAGTGAGCTAGTGAGTTAAAGATGTATTTTCGAAACCAAAGATTTAAAGATTGATTACGCATTTTGAAAGATTATACATCTTTTGTATCAATCACTCCTGAGTTACACATCTCTATTACAAAGTGTATGTATCTTATTGAATGCGTTCGTTTCAAGAGCGACATAAGAAAGGAGCGGGCGTGTTCCCGTGTTCCGTGGTTTTGGCTGTATAGCGTGGCCGTGGAACAATGGCGGCACGTGAAGAAAATATTAAGTATTTTGTCGAACCGTTTAATGGAAAGAATTTTCCGTTATGGAAGCATCGTGTATTGGCAGTGTTTCCAGCGAAAGAGCTGGATTGCTACTTAGAGACGAAAGGTGATGTCGATAGCAAAGATGGTAAGAAAGCCTACGCATTGTTATTAACCCTAATTGAAGATGGAATCTTGGCAGCGATAGCTACTGAAACTTCAGCTAGTAAAATTTGGAAAGCACTACAAGACAAATATGCAAAGACAAGCACTGTAAGTCAAATACTTGTCAGGAAGAAACTTTCCACATTAAAGAAGCGTTGCGACTGTACTACGCAAGATCATATCAATGAGCTAATGGTAATAGTGAACGAGTTACGTATCTCTGGTACTAGAGATGTGTAACTCAGGAGTGATTGGTACAAAAGATGTATAATCTTACAAAATGCGTAATCACTCTTTAAATCTTTGGTTTCGAAAATATATCTTTAAAAGATTTACTGATTTTATACTTACATTAAATTTTCAACAACTTAATACTGAGTCATGCATTTTTGTAAGAAGGTCTGATGATTGTGAAATATATATTGTACTGTATGTTGTAGACTTGTTCATAGCAGGCTCTAGTAAGTCAGGAGTACAGATTGTAATTCAGTTACTTAGAAAAGAATTTGAGATGTCTAAAGCTGCTATTGCAGATGAGTTTCTTGGAATACAGTTAGAGTATAGTAATGATCAGTTGTGTTTAAGTCAAAAGCTGTATATTAATAAAGTGTTAACCAAATTTAAAATGATGGAATGTAAACCATGTGATACTCCCTTAGCTCCAAAGTCAACCACATCAGATTTTATTTTTGGTGAACAATTTTATGGTCCTTATCGTGAACTTGTGGGTGCATTGTTATATTTGTCAATGACAACACGTCCTGATATCTTATGTTCTGTAAATTGTCTTAGTCAAATACAAGAACAGCCATATGTTGCTGCTTGGAAAGGACTAAAGCAGATCCTTCGCTATTTAAAAGGTACACGTAAACTTAAGTTACATTTTAAGAAATTTCTTGTTAGTAATGATGTTGTGTTAAATGTTTATGTAGATGCTGATTGGGGCTCATATGTGAGGGATAGGAAGTCTGTTTCTGGTTATATTATACTCTTTAATGACTGTCCTGTTATTTGGTGTGTAAAGAAACAAACATGTATTGCATTGTCCTCCACTGAGGCAGTATCATTAGCTAAAGCTATTCAAGATTTATTTGTACTTTATAATATAACTAAAGTTTTAGGTTGTAAAAATATTTCTATGTCTATCTATGAGGATAATCAATCTGCTATTAAGGCTATATTGAATGATAATAATTGTGCTAGATTAAAACATTTGGATATAAATCTTAAGTATGTAAGAGATATTATAAAGAAACTGAATATAAATCTATTGTATGTTCCTACGGAAATTCAGCGTGCTGACTTGTTTACAAAATGTTTGCCTAAACCTCGTTTGATTAAATTGAGACTTGACTGTAATATGTGTTGAACTGTTTAGTTAGTTCAGTATAATGTGTTAACTATTAAAGGGTATGTATGTATGTAACTTTTGTGTCATGATTGTAGGTAATATGTGATTAAGGGAGGGTGTTAAGAAGTAATCAATATTACCACATAGAAATACTTTTTTATAAGTTTTATGCTAGGTTTATATGGCAATTCTTGGATGTCAACGCTGTCTCCGTTTCCGTTTCGATCTCTCCATGTATCCATGTTTTTCTGTGTGGCTGCGTTACAAAGTGTATGTATCTTATTGAATGCAAATATCCACTAATAAACCTTTTTCATCGGACCCTGAAGGATTATTCAGAAATAAGCACAAATAACCTATTATATATTATTTACATTATACCTGCCTATATATTTAGAGAATTATAACTTTAGTTCACCAACCAAACTATAGGCGGCAGCACTTTCCATACATGCAAATTTTACCATAGAGTTGCCACTCTTTTCCAGTTTATATAGCTTTCCACATGCCTCAGACTAAATATCTCCTAGACAGAGCGAAGAAAATTCTTTGACATGTATGAGCGAGAACGTAAGATACAATTTACTGGTGCGAAGAACAGACAGAGTCATAGATTTTTGGCTTTGTCGCCGTGGCCAGATTTTGGTATTGTCACGATGTCAAAATGCTTTGTCTGTCACGATTCAACTGACATAATCGAACATTTGTATAAAAATACGGGATTTTGCATATTATTCAGTGTCATTACGTGTTATTCATTGTTTTGAGACAAAGACTACGTGATAATAGTGCTTGTAAAATAGTGTACTAGGCTACAAAAGCTACAGCAAGCGAAAAAAAACTGGTATAACATTTCATGCGTAAGTAGTCGAAAATAGTAAATTATTTCAATAATTTAATGATTGAATGCTATAAAGTGATATAAAACAGGCTTTTTTACTCGAAATTAATAATTTTTACTAAGATTCACTCGCAAAACAAGTTTTCTAGCTAACTTTCTATTACTGAGAATTGTTTCGGTGTGGCCTTATTGTGAATTTAATTTGCCCAGTTTTCACTTTACTAGTAAATTTATATGTAATTTATGAGGTGATGATAAATATTTACTATTTTAGGTTTCCCTCTAATCCAGATGGGAGATCGAAATGGGTGTATGCTACGGGAAAACGAGGCAACCCACGAAATACCCAAAATATGTTCCACAACATTTTGTTGATGTTTCATTATACTCGTACATAATAAGAAAATAATAACGTTGGGAGCAAAATCATAACCAGTGAATATGTTCATGTAAGTATAGCTTTTAAAGTCTTTGTAACTTCAAAAAACATAGCATCACGCCTGTATTCCCCGAAGGGGTAGGCTGAGGTGTATTACACACCCACGACTCGCCAGCTATGTATAAGTGCCACGTAATAGGGGGCGAGCCTATTGACGTCTACCGGGCACATTTACAAACTCCGGCCTGCTACTGAGATTTTTTTTTGTATTCAGATATATTTTTAGCATTTGACATGCTTAGCACTATACATTAAAGACAAAGTGAAAAATGTGAAATCGAAAATAACAGTCACGAGCAGGATTTGAACATCCGATAGATGGCGCAGGCGTCAACCAAAGATGTTAAGTATGAATGTGTTATCGAAATTAGCAGTCAGGAGCAATTGTCACGATGGCTGAATTTGCAAAGCATCTGGACGGTATCCAGGAGATGCAGGTTCAAATCCTGCTCGTGACTGTTATTTTCGATTTGACATTTATCACTTTGTCTTTAATTTTTTTTGTTTTGTAAAATCTCAGTAAAACTGCCCGACCCGGAGATCGAACCCGAGACCTCATGACTAGCAGTCGCTTACAATACCACTGCACCACAGAGGCAGTTGTAATTTCATCTTTGTAAGTAAATCTCAATTCTAGATTATGACTACCGCTGTAGTCATAATCTAGAATTCAGAGAAACTGATTTGCTCTAAGTTCTTATTCAATTAGTTAAATCAGCGCTGGAAGGAAGATAATTATTTTCTTATTTGACCCAGAAAAGAAAGAAAAGATAATTTAGTTATATTCTTGTCTTCTATTATTTTATTAAATATAACTTATTAACAGAACGGCAATTTATGGAGCAGCAATACTTACCTTGCATCAAGGCTCAAAGGCTTGGTATTTCCCTACGTGTTCGAATTCTTATTATGGAGATCCGTAGAACGTGAATATCCGACATAGCCTACCAGGTTTGCATGCTGAAGTAACAGTGGGCAGGCCATATCGCTCGACGAGTTGACAACCGTTGGGGACAAAGGTTTTCGAGTTACGACCACGTATCGGACAGCGCAGCGTAATATGGCCTCCCACCAGATGGACCAAATATATGGTCAAAGCTGCAGGGAGCCGTTGGATGCAGTCAGCACAAACCTGCTAGTTCTGGTGCTCTCTTGGGGAGGCCAATGTCCAGCAGTGGACGTTTAAAGACTGATGGTTGGATGAATAGAAGGGGTGGTAGATTTACTTTTAAATAACTATTTTGATAAACGCTGTGATTTTCAATTAAATATTTGTTACGAAGAGTTTCTTATTTACGATCAAGTTACAGACCTCATTCTAACTATCGTTTATTTTGCACAAATATGGTTAAGTATTTGTCAACCTGGCAGCATTTGAAAAAAATATTGCTGTTTCAAGTGCGGCCACGCCGTGGCTCCATCTAGTTCCATCCATCAGCCTTTTGAAGTCCAATGCTGGACATAGGCCTCCCCAAGAATAGGGATAATCACCACGCTTGGCAGGCGGGTTGGCGATCGCAGTGGATGTTGTTAATACTCGAAGGAGTGCTGCTGCCCGCTCCTTCGGTATTCCCTCAGTCAGCTCTTACGACTCCCATGGGTGGAGAGGGGTGGGAAAATTCTAAAGCCGGCCCCACACGGCAAAGTCCATCTAGTTAGTCTGAGGTACATGCACATTTCTGGTTATACGTATTACTCTTTGGCTCTGCGATGCTCTGTGCTGTGATACAAGCGAAACGAAAAACACAGAGCTATAGCAAAGAGTAAAGTAATATGGAGCAATCTCAGACTAAGGGAGCAATAGTACCAATCTCAGACAAATTACATCTAGACAGAGCGAAGAAAATTCTTTGACATGTATGAGCGAGAACATAAGATACCCTTTACTGGTGCAAAAAACAGACAAAGTCATCGATTTTTGTCTTTGTCGCCGTGGCCAGTTTTTGGTATAAGTCACGATGTCAAAATGCTTTGTCTGTCACGATTCAACTGACATAATCGAACATTTGTATAAAAATACGGGTTTTTGCATATTATTCAGTGTCATTACGTGTTATTCATTGTTTTGAGACAAAGACTACGTGATAATAGTGCTTGTGAAATAGTGTACTAGGCTACAAAAGCTACAGCAAGCAAAAAAAAATTGGTATAACATTTCATGCGTAAGTAGTCGAAAATGAAATAATTTAATGATTGAATGCTATAAAGTGATATAAAATGGGTTTTTTACTCGAAATTAATAATTTTTACTAAGATACACTCGCAAAACACGTTTTCTAGCTAACTTTCTATTACTGAGAATTGTTTCGGTGTGGCTTTATTGCGAATTTAATTTGCCCAGTTTTCACTTTACTTATAAATTTATATGTAATTTATGAGGTGATGATAAATATTTACTATTTTATGTTTCCCTCTAATCCAGATGCGATATCGAAATGAGTGGATGCTACGGGAAAACGAGGCAACCCACGAAATACCCAAAATATGTTCCACGATATTTTGTTGATGTTTCATTATACATATTAAGAAATTAGTAACGTTGGGAGCAAAATATAATAAATTGCCAGTAAATATGTTCATGTAATTATAGCTTTTAAAGTCTTTGTAACTTTAAAAACCATAGCATCACGTAATAGGGGCAAGCCTATTGACGTCTACCAGGCACATTTCCAAACTCTTTGTAAGTAAATCTCAATTCTAGATTATGACTACCGCTGTAGTCATAATCTAGAATTCAGAGAAACTGATTTGCTCTAAGTTCTTATTCAATTAATTAAATCAGCCCTGGAAGGATGATAATTCTTTTCTTATTTGACTCAGAAAAGAAAGAAAAGATAAGTTAATTGTATTCTTGTGTACTATTATTTTATTAAAATATAACATTATTATTTACCAGATGAGATATCGAACAGAATAGCAATTTATAGAGCAGCAATACTTACCTTGCATCAAGGCTCAAAACATAGCATAGTATTAAGCCTGTATTTCCCGAAGGGGTAGGCAGAGGTATATTACACACCCACGACTCGCCAGCTATGCTAAGTCCCACATAATAGGGGGCGAGCCTATTGACGTCTACCGGGCACATTTCCAAACTCCGGGCTGCTACTAAGAATTTTTCTTTTTAGGAAAAATCTCAATAACATTGCCCGACCCGGGGATCGAACCCGAGACCTCATGATTAGCAGTCGCATACACTACCGCTACACCACCGAGGCAGTTATATTGGAAAAAAGTCTTGCTATTTCCCTACGTGATCGAATTCTTATTACGGAGATCCGTAGAACGTGAATATCCAACATAGCCCGCCGGGTTTCCACGCTGAAGTGGCAATGGGCAGGCCATATCGCTCGACGAACTGACAACCGTTTGGGAAAAAGGTTTTCGAGTTGTAGTCATACAAACTATGTAATTAAATAATAAGTATTTAAACCATTCGTTCCTTATTTCCTATCACTATATTTTTTTCGTCATAAGCTGACAACACTCTATCTGTCAGTTTACTGCAGCTAATTATGAAATTAATTTTACCTGTTTTAGCCGGATACAAGAATGACAGGACAAAATAAATTGCAGTTATGCTTCTCCTTTGTTTGATGATCTATCTCCGCCACGTGATATTGGCAAAGTTGTGGACATTCTCTTGCAACAGCCATAAAACAAGAAGTCTATATTTTTTATACAATTTTGTATACTTTTTAGCATTTGACATGCTTTAGCCATATAAATAAACACAAAGTGTGAAAATCTAAAATCAAAAACAACAGTCACGAGCAGGATTTGGATCTGCATCTCCTGGATACCGTCCAGATGCTTTGCCAATTCAGCCATCGTGACAATTGCTCCTGACTGGTAATTTCGATAACACATTCATTCTTAACGTCTTTGGGCGATGCATGCGCCATCTGTCGGAAGTATTTTCATACATAATACCGACCAGGTAAACTTAATTTTACAATTAAGATTTTTCCCAAATAGTTGCATCCTTTTCTTCATCCTTAGTGTCATAATAGTAGCGAGTCTATAATATTCTTTGTCTAAGCCATAAATAAGCTTCTTGATTTAACCATAGTATAAGGAAAGACGTACCTACGTTATCTCAGACCCCGTGCGCGCGATAATTACCTACGCACGCAGGGCTGGTCACTTTTAGTTTATTCAATCGTCATAAATACAGAGCTAGGTTTTATATATACAACATTAAAATAAATTGTCTTGAAACTTAGGCGGAACATCAGGGATCCTTAATACAAAGTTTCTCAATTATATGTTTTTATGCATAGAACGGGAGCTGAGTATATTTTTGATGTGAAACATCTAATGCGGAGGGAGGGTAAAATCGTGTTAGCGAGGCGACGCTTTTATTATACCACCTACTTGTTCCTTTCAAATCTTGCAAGTTAAATTTGACACACTTCCCGGTTTCCGATTGAGCTAAAATTTTACACGCATGTGTATATCACGTGACAATGCAATATTATGATGACATGGAGCTGATCTGATGGCGGAGCTAGAAGGTGGACATAGGAACTCTATAATAAAACGGTGCAACCCCATAGATTTAGAGCTCGTATGATTCGTCTTGCCAAGTACTTTGTGTCTATATGGTATCCAGGGACTGATGATGAAGCTGGAAGGTCAAGGCCATAGTAACTTTACAATGAAATGACGCAACCCCGTCGAGTTTGGACACGTTTGATTCGTCTTGATGAGTACTTTGTCTTTAGATGGTATCCAGGGTCTGATGATGGAGCTGGAAGGTGGCCATGCGAAACTCTGTAATTAAATGGCGCAACTCCATCGAATTAGGGCTCGTTTGAAATGTCCTGACAAGAACTTCAGTCATAGATGATATACATGGTCTGATGATGGAGCTGGACGGTGACCACAGTAACTCTATAATGAAACGAAGCAACCGCATCGAGTTTGGAATCATTTGATTCACCTTGACGAGTACTTTGTCTTTAGATGGTATCCAAGGTCTGGTGATGGAGCTAGAAGGTGGCCATAGGAACTCCGTTATAAAACAACATAACTCCATCGAGTTTGAGCTCGTATGATTTGTCTTGACGAGTACTGACAATGGAGCTGGAAGGTGGCCACAGTAGCTCTGTAATGAAACTACGCAACCCTATCGAGTTTATACTCGTTTGATTCGTCTTAACGAGTACTTTATCAAGTTATGATCATTTTATTTCTACAAAATAATTTCGATGTTTCACATCTGCTAGACGTCCCACGACACCTAGTTTTTTTTGCAATGATGTCATTTTTTTGTGTTGTGATTTGAGAAGATCCCATCTATATATGTCATCCAAATACAATACAGTATTTTCTTTTCCGATATGTAGCCATCTATGAGCTTGAATTAATAAATACCGAGCGGTAGCGGTGATCTTCGAAGCCTGGGAGTACGGCAATACGTACGAAACGCCAGGGCAACCGTGACGGGCGCACCTTTAGCAGTTTTAAATTTTATTATTTTGCGGCGACTCGTAGGTACTGGCACGCACACATGCAAACCACGCTAAGTTCATTTGTATGAAGCTTACCTACTTCTTTCCTTATACTATGAATATGATTTAACCCATTGAGCTACGAAGAAATTCATGCAAGCAAATATTGTCATTCGCGGAATTATCAGGAAAGCCACCAGAGCAAAAATCATTCGTTCTACAATTCTAGTAGATTCTATCTTATCTTGTTTAATGGCCTAGTAGATTCTAGTAGTCTCAACTCAAACCTGTCACATTGACATTTGACATATCTGTCAATTCATTCGGCTGTGTTCCGAAATACACTGAGAGCACTGTCCAGTGCTCTTAGTGGAGAAAAATCGTTCCGTTATATAGTGACAGTATACTGCCGTAGTATGCTAGGAAAATATATTGACGCTTGAAAGGCAATAATTACCAAGCGACATATAGTGCACTTTACACTAGAGCATTTTAAAGTTTCATTTTTGGGAAAAAAAAGTTGTATAATATCGATTAATTATCATAACTACTTGATTCCAACGAAAAATAAATAAATGTTAAGGACGTCTCTAGATCTCTATTATAGGAATATTGTAGTCAAGTCTCTCACAAAGTGGATAACTGAAATCAATTGTTCCCAAAAATAATTTTAACAAATAAAACATTTATTTTTTTAGATATTTCAACTAAGTAAAATTTCAATTAAGAAGAAAATGAACCAAATATAATTAATCAACCTATTAACATTAAGTCTAAGTTTCAGATCAGCCATTTTCAGCAGTCTTACATTACTATTACTTATAACGCATATTAGGTAAGCTTATCAATAACATTTTAACACAACACACTCTCTATCTTGCTACGATACTGGCACACATATTTCACTTCATCTACTTTCATCAGGGCTTTCATGCATGCGCGTTGATTACGAGAACTCCCTAAGAACGTCTTCAATCTGGTCAATATATATTTGCCTAGATCCACCTCTACCAACTTGCCCATTCACAGTCGCCTTGTATATCTGTTTCGTTAATCTTCTTTCATCCATCCTCTCTACGTGCCCGAACCACCTAATCATGCCTTTCTCTATTTTTGTCACTACATCTATTTTCCCACCACAGCTTTCTCGTATCACACTATTTGTCACTTTGTCCATCAGGATTACTCCGGCTATGCTTCTCAGACTTCTCTTCTCCACAGCATTTATCATACTCTCATGCTTCTTCTGCCATGCAACATTCACTACCATACATAGAAAGAAAGAAAGAAAGAAAGAAAGAAAATATTTATTTGGTTTCTTCAACATTTAACACATATATACACTTTTAGCAATATTACCTAACACGTAGAAACCAAAAAGGTACAACCTCAGCATATGCTACAACATTTGGCTGCTGCAGCGCTGGTTTTCAGGTATACCTATTAAGTAAGATTACGGACCGCCACGATACAATACTTAATACATAACTTAATATAATTAAATAATAATTTGACCATATCGATATAAATTATATATACACATACACATACATATATATATATATATATATATATATATATATAAATATTTAATGTATATATATATGTATGTATATGTATATATATATGTATATATATATATACATATACATACATACATACATATATATATACATTAAATAATAGCAATAAAGTAATAAGGTAAATATTATTCACTGTTAGTGTTACAAATAGGGTAGTTATTATTTAGATATTTTTAGCATTTGACATGCTTAGCACTATAATACATCAAACACAAAGTGAAAAAAGGGTAGTTTTTTTTCCGCCACAATGATGTATTTTAATTGCTACCGATGCAATAAAAAATCTGACCTTTGTAATTCTAATAAAAAGCTTTTATATTTAATTTTGAAACTATTTCCGGATCGTAACTCACGAAATGGAGGCAAAAAGATCGTTCCAACAGCGAGTGGCAGCAAATTTGAAACTACCATGAAAAGCTGCGGTTCTGTGCCGTGGTGTTCGTAGTAAGTAAGTAGACGCCCTTGTTTTTATTTTATTATGATCTTTTGACCACCTCAATTTCCGATAAAGATACTCCGGTTGTTGTGACAAGATTACATTAAAAAGAAGAGAAGCTAGATGAAGCTTCCTTCGTGCTGACATTTTCATTAAATTACCTTGATTTAAAGATTTCTTTGTAGGGACCAGCACTCCCCTATGCACTGCCAGTCGTGCCTTTTTTGACACTTTCTGGCTGTTCATAAAGCCATGCAGTGCCCCATGTCACTATATTTCCAGCTTTTGCTCTCCGTTCAATATCACAGTCATAGTTTACATCTCTCGTAAACTCTGAACCCAGGTCTTTACCTCATACCTTTGTATATAAATTCTTTCACTAGTTCCACTTTTTCCTCTTGCAATCAGAATCTCGCAATTTGTTATACTATCTTCCCTTTCAAAAACCATTACTTTCGTTTTGCTCACATTCACTGACATCCCTTTTTTGTACTATATTATCACAATAAAATATTTATTAATGTAGTTGTACTAAATTCAAAGCAAAGTATTAATGAACGAGGTAATTGGATAGGAGGTTTAGGTTGCGGACTTTACAAATTAAGATTTTTATCGATTTTAAAGATCACATAATTAAATTTTGGAATGCCCGTGCGCATAAAGGGAACGAGTATATAGAGCAGCCGTCAGACCGGCCATGACATACGGAGCCCAATGCTGGTTACTCAAAAAGTAGCACGAAAATCAATTACACTACGTAGAGATGAAGATGCTCAGGTGGGCAGGTGGTGTAACTAGGCTGGATCATGTCAGAAACACACACATAAGAGGCAGTTATAGTAGATGGCATTCCTACTTATAAACCGACTCAAACGTGTGTATTAACATTCGATGAAAAGACTCTCCCATCAAAAGTTTTCATGTGCTATAATTCTTTATCTGTTGAACAATACTACTATCCAACGATCCAGTGCTTCAATTGCTGATGCTTTAGTCACACCAAAATGTTATGCAGGTCAAAACCACGTTGTTACAAATGTGGTCAAGAACTCTCTGGAGATTCTTGCGACATTGAGGAGGGATCAACTCCATGCCTATTTTGCTCTGGATCACACTTTGCAACTAATAAGTGCTGCCCAGAGTACAGCAGACAAAAATCAATCAAAATTTCTATGGCAGAAAAAAATATATCTTATACGGAAGCTTTTAAACTTCATTCACCTATTAAAGGTAAAAGTTACAGTGATGCTACAAAAAATTCCTTTGCTGAAACAGTTGTTGGTAATACATCCCCATCACACTCAGGTTCATCATCATATACTAAGACCATATATTTAAAACCTCGTTCCCATCCGCCACCAAGACAGGGTTATGATTGTGCAGCTCATCAAGCACTAATTCGTGATCCAACTACAATAAGTAACAATGGTGTAGCGTACCCTACCCCTGATCACAATACATCTTTAGAAACTATCATAGAACTTCTCCATTCATTGACTAAAATTCTCCACTCCCATCAACCGACCAACGCTGCTCATTCGACACGATCCTCTTTACCTCGACCCATCCATAATGGCCTCCCTAGGGCTACAATGGAACTGCCAAAGCATAAAAAATAAAAAACATGAATTATTAAATCTTATTAATAAATATGATCCCATTATTATATCCATCTCTGAAACTTGGCTTAAATGTGATGCTTTATTTAGGATATCACATTACCAATGTTTCAGAGATGATAAAAGTGACGGGTATGGTAGCACAGCCATACTTGTCAAAAATTCTGTAAATTCTCATCTTGTACATTTACCATCTTCATCATTATCAGACAACTTTTCCATAGTCGCAATAAACTTTAAAAGCATTACTTTCATATCCATATACATAGCTCATCCATCCTTTAACATACTTCATGCAATTTCAAACATATTAGCAAATATTAAAGGCCCTCTCATCATTATGGGAGATTTCAATATCCATCACCAGGTCTGGGGATGCGACAACTCAGATTCATTAGCTCAACTTTTATTTAATATTATGGACAGTAAAGGATTATGTATACTAAACTCTGGATCTCATACACGCCGTACAAAACCCCATGAAAGAACAAGTGCGGTAGATCTAACTATAGTAACAGCAACTCTGGCTCCCTCAATGTCATGGAATACCCTGGCGTCTACTTTTGGCAGTGATCACTTCCCTGTAATATTTGAACTCCCTTTTTCAAAAATCCTTCCTACCCCATATAAACCACTACTGCAGTATAATGTACCTAATAAAATTGATTCAACTAGCTGGTCTAAATTCACATATATTTTAGAACAATCTTTTACCCTTCCCCCCCTTTCCCCTGATAACATAGATACCTGTCTTGATTCACTTATAAAACATATACATTCTACAGCTAAGCAATCATTCCCCTTTAAAATACATAACTCAAAACATAGATCACCACCTTGGTGGGATCCCGAATGTCAGGCGGCAATTAAAAAAAGGAAAAAAGCTGAATTAGCATACTGTCATAACATGACAAATGAGAACTATGATAACCTGTCCAGAATTATGTCTGACACAAAACACCTACTACACCACAAAAAATCAGAGGGTTGGAAACATTTTTGTTCATCTGTTTCCCCTAATATAAAAGCTTCATCCGTATGGAAATCAATTCGCCGCTTTCGAGGAACTTTCAGAGACCCCTCAGCTCCGTTTCCTAGATACAGAAGCTGCTATGAAGCTTTTATGAACAAATTAGCTCCTCCTATCCCAGATGCTAACATTAGACAAATAACATCAAGTTCAACAATTTGTAATGACATTTTCGCTCCCTTCTCCCTAGAGGAATACATCTCGTTCTTTTTTCCCTTAAGGACTCTTCTCCAGGTTTGGATGGTATTCCTTATTCGTTTATGACAAATGCAGATCAACAGACTCTAAATTATTACCTTGAAATGGTGAACTTAATGATTAATTTAGAATATATTCCAACTCCATTAAAGACCCAGGTAATCATACCCATTTTAAAACCTGGCAAAAATTCAGAAGTTCCGGGTAATTATCGCCCCATTGCCATGTCTTCAGTCCTGATAAAAATTGCAAGACCCCTCAGCTCCGTTTCCTAGATAAAGAAGCTGCTTTGAAGCTTTTATGAACAACTTAGCTCCTCCTATCCCAGATGCTAACATTAGACAAATAACATCAAGTTCAACAATTTGTAATGACATTTTCGCTCCCTTCTCCCTAGAGGAATACATCTCGTTCTTTCTTCCCTTAAGGACTCTTCTCCAGGTTTGGATGGTATTCCTTATTCGTTTATGAAAAATGCAGATCAACAGACTCTAAATTATTACCTTGAAATGGTGAACTTAATGATTAATTTAGAATATATTCCAACTCCATTAAAGACCCAGGTAATCATACCCATTTTAAAACCTGGCAAAAATTCAGAAGATCCGGGTAATTATCACCCCATTGCCATGTCTTCAGTCCTGATAAAAATTGCAGAACACCTAATTAAAAATCGCCTCGAATGGTTCCTTGAAAGTAGAGACCTTCTACCCAACTCCCAATATGGGTTTAGAAAAGGTAAGGGAACCTTAGACAGCTTATCCATTCTTGTTACTGACATAAGGCTCTCTTTCTCGAGGAATGAGTCCACTATTGCTACTTTCTTAGATTTATGCTCAGCATACGATAATGTGGTTCTCCCCGTATTCAAAAACAAGATGGAAAGGATTTCCATACCTACAAAAATCATTAATTTTATTATCAATCTGTTTACTGACCGTATAGTTCAATTTAGAGTTGATAATGATATAGTATGTACGAGATCTTTATACAAGGGCCTGCCCCAAGGCTCCGTATTAAGTCCCCTCCTTTTTAACATTTACACCTACGATTTAAATAAAGTTGTTATACCATATTGTCGTATATTACAATACGCTGATGACTTATGTTTATATTCTACAGACCAGAATGTACTTAAGTCTACATATAATATAACAAGCTCTTCAAGCCTTAAATTCTTGGCTAATTAATAATGGCTTAGATATAGCCCCTTTAAAAAGTTCTGTGGTGTTATTCACAAGGAAACGTCTAAAACCTAGAATTGATATATATTATAATAATACTAGAATACCAGTAACAAACGAAAAAAAGTTTCTAGGCCTTATATTAGATTCAAAATTAAACTTTTCTTCACATTTAAACTTTGTAACTACCAAAGCTGAAAAAAATTTGAACATATTAAGATGCTTGGCAGGTGTTTGGTGGGGTGCCCATCCTTTCTACTTAAAATTACTGTACAATGCTACAATCCGTAGTGTTATGGACTATGGCTCATTCCTTTTTGATCCAGCAAATAAAAGTGCTCTCAGCAGACTCGATAATATTCAAGCTAGAGCACTTCGTATTATACTGGGTGCAATGAAGTCGACGTCTAAATGTGCCATGCAGGTGGAATGTGCTGAACCTCCCTTGGACATAAGGAGGCAATACCTATCGGATATGTTCCTATTTCGTACATTCCAGTTCTCTTCACACCCCCTATTTTTCCAAAATTACAGCTATTATATTCGTATGTATCCCTACCTTATTGGCTCCACAAAAAAATCCCCTGTCTAGTTACAAGTTACATAAAAATTCTAAATTTACGATTCCCAACTCATAGAACTAATAGACTACCAATGTTTGAATTTACTTTTGAAAGTATCCTACGAGTATTTAAACCCATAATTAACTTTGACTTGAATCTAACTAAAGATGGTATCTCCAATAATAAACAGTTCCAGGATACAGTACATAGACTCTGGAATGGATCCATCCATCAGCCTTTAAACGTCCACTGCTGGACATAGGCCTCCCCAAGAATGAGGGATAGTGCCGTAATCGCCACGCTTGGCAGGCGGGTTGGCGATCGCAGTGAATGTTGTTAATACTCGAAGGAGTGCTGCTGCCCACTCCCCCGGCATTCCCTCAGTCGGCTCTTACGACTCCCATGGGTGGAGAGGGGTGGGACAATTCTAAAGCCGGCCCCACACGGCTGGATGGAATGGATGGCACCTTATATTTACCGATGCATCTAAGATGCATCAGGATGGATGTGTTGGGGTTGGACTGCTACATCAAAATTATAGTATTGTCCAGAAAATAAAATGTCCCCCTGAAACTTCAGTTTTCCTTGGAGAATGTAGGGGTATCATGGAAGCTATAAATTATATACTTTTATTTAAATTAAATAAGTCTGTAATCTTTTCTGATTCGCTAAGTGCACTACAAACCTTAATAGGTAACCCTTTTAAATCTTGCCCCAGAAACTGGCTGATCCTCAATTCCAAACAGTTATTACTGAAATGTTTTCTTCTAAATTATACTGTCCACTTAGCTTGGGTTCCAGGTCATAGTGGAATACTTGGCAATGACAGGGTAGATGGAATTGCTAAGGACTCTGTAATCTGTGGTGACAAAGTTCCTTTTAAAAATTATGCTCAAGATCTCCTTCTTCTTCCTAGTCGTGACTTACAAGCTAGATGGACAAAAAGATGGTGCATAACTAGCAAACGTTCAGGCACCAACTTCGCTAAGTACCAATCTGAGATTATACTTAAACCATGGTTTTCTAAATTTAAATGTAACAGGAGAATAGCTTCGTCTATATCACGCATGAGATTTGGACATTGCTGTTCTCCTGTCCACCTTAACAAGATCAGGGTAAGGGACTCTTCCCTTTGTGAATGTGGGATTGACATAGGAGACTTGGACCACATCTTTTTTGCCTGCCCAAACTTCGACCATAGCCCATTATTTAAAGCACTCATCAACCATAATTTCTCAGTCCCTGTACATATAGACAACATCCTATATAACTTAAACAATACCACTATAAATATCATATCATCTTTTTTAAACTTAAATAATATAAAACTTTAGTTTTTTAATTACTTTATTTTTCATGTATTGTTATTAACACCCATTGTTAACTTGTTCCTCATTGTTTTTACAGTAAATATAGGTAAGATTTTATATTAGCTAGTAGTTAGATAGTTAACTTTTTGTTTCAGAACCGTAAAACATCGAAATTCTAAAAGGCATCAATTGTGTTGTATAATAACAAAATAACGCGAAACTGGCAATAATGTTCTAAAACCTTTGCCAAAAAAACAAAAAAAAAAAAGAGTCAAATTCTGAATAAGTATGTACTCTTTTGTACCAGGTGATGGCATATTTTTTATTTTATACCTATATAATATTTTTACATCGTTTTAACTTGAAATTATCTCCTTTTGTTTTTTATAAGTACATAATTTTGATTTTTTTGTAAGATAAATGTGCACAAATGTTACAAAAAAATAAAAAAGTGTTCTAATTGAAATTATATTATCAGTTAATCTATTGTTTCAGGTATATAAGTGAATTATCTATGATCTATTGGGCTTTATAGCTATGAACCACAGAACAATATTACTCAAGAGGGTCAGATTCTGTACCAGCAACGAAACCGGCTGAAAGGAAAATTGCTGTCAAAGTTGCTTATATTGCAGAGCATTGACAAAAAGCTATGGTAGTTTTAGTTAATAACCTAACTTTTTTGTAACCCATAATAAAATTGTTTCTTGTGTTTTTTTAATAAATTCTGATAAAAAATGTGATGTTCATTATTTTTCACGATATTTTTTGCACATAAAATATCGATATTTTGTGCCCGATAATAACGATATTTAGTGCCCGATAATATCGAATTATCGATATCTAGCTATCGATAACAATATCGATTTAAATATCGATATTTTACTAATATCGCTCATCTCTAGTGCGGGCCGACCGGCATCGATAAGGGTAGACGGAAGTACTTTATTTTACAAAAAGTTTTAAAAATCTAAACTACTTGGTTAATTATATCTGAAGAATGAAGCGAAGAAATATAATAGCTATTCGTAGATTTAGTAAGAAAATTGGTCAAGAACGAGTACCTTTACAAACAGTTAGCATTACCTTTCTATCTAATACACTTCCTGAGAATGTACAATATGACCTATTTTCTTATAGAGTATTCGAATATGTACCACCATTGCAACAATGTTTTAAGTGTATTAAATTCAACCATTCAGCCAAGATCTGTAATAATAAACAAAAATGTTCCATTTGTGGAGATGATCACTTATATAAGGAATGCGACAAACTATCTGAGATCTGCTGTATAAATTGCAGTGGACCTCACCTAGCCATTTCTAGGTCGTGTCCAATAAAAATGAAGAAAATTCTAGATAAGAAAAATAACATAACCTATGCAAGTGCCACCTCATCAAAACAAATTAATAACACTACAGATTTTCCTCCACTTTCTCCACCAAAAACCCAATTTGTAAATAAACCTATACATACTTCTATTAAAAAAACCTGTATATAATGTAAATAAATCTGTACATAATGCAAATAAGCCTGTAAATAATGTAAATAAGCCTGTAAATAATGTAAATAAACAAACAGAAGTCCTACATCAGGAGGACAAAGACCCAAATCACCACCAACAATGATGTGCTTATGGCCCTAGTACAGACGTTGGTGGAGGTGGGCAACAAGGGTGATAACACACCTATAACCTTTGCTTATATTAAAGATGTGCTACTTAAAAATCTCAAATAATGGATCTAGGTCCTACACAACCTAAACTACGCGTTGCTCAATACAATATTCAAAGTGCAAATAGTAAAAAACCCTTTTTAATACAATTTTTAAAAACACAAAATATTGATATTTGCTTACTTAACGAAACATGGTTCAAAGATGATAATTTTAAAATAACAGGATACAATATTTATAATAGAAATTCAAATAACAGTTGTAATGGAGTAGCAATATTGATTAAACCATACCTAAAGTATAACATTATAAATACTCAATTTTATGAAGACATTCAAACTGTTGCATTATCTCTATCCACTGTACATTGTGATCTAACCATTCTCTGTGTATACTGCCCACCTACTGGACACATGCAGATTAATAGACTACACACCATAATAGAAAATCTACCTAAACCAATATTTATTAGTGGTGATTTTAATGCTCATCATATTGCTTTTGGTTGTTTATCCACTAAAACTAGAGGTCAGTCACTATATAACTTAATTGATGAATTAGATCTGTGCATATTAAATGATGGTAATTTTACAACTATCAATCCTCCCAGCCGAAATCCATCTGCTATCGATGTTAGCTTTGTCAGCGCTCCCATTGCATCGTTATGTGAGTGGTCTGTGCATGACGATGCCATGGGAAGTTATCACTATCCCACAATAACAGAGATCTCACTAAATATAAATAAATATCACATTAGTTCTCCAGTAAATAAATTCTTATATAAAAAAGCTGATTGGGCAACATACAAGTATAATTCCAAGACAGCCTTTAATGATTTGGTGTTAAAATTACATGATCCACTTTCAACCTATAATGAATTTTGTTCCCGTTTGGATATTCTTAAAGAATTAACGATTCCAAAATTTACCAAACCAAATAACTTTATAAGCAGACCTCCAGCACCTTGGTGGGATGACATTTGTGAAAAAAGTGTGATTGCATCATATAATGCATCAAAATTATATAGAAGAGAACCATCTATTGATAATTATATAGACTACAAAAAAGATGCACTTAAAAAAAGAACAATAAAAGAACAGAAAAAAGTAGGATGGAATAATTTATGCAACACATTTAACAGAACTACCCCAATTGGTAAGATTTGGAAACTCTTAGAATGTTCAAAGGGATAAGAGCTGGTAATAAATCATACAAGGATGACTTCATTTCTCCATTCTCAGATAAATTATCAGATAATAGTGATTTAACTGCTACTGATAACCTACATAACTTTTTTGAAATAAACAACAATAACAAAAACTCAAAATTTTTATTAAATTATTTCTCATGGACTGAATTTACAATGAGTTTACAATCCTGACGAATACAACCCCAGGTTTAGATGACCATCCATACATTCTTATTAAAAATTTAGATGAATCAGCTCAAAAGATATTTCTAAATATTCTCAATCTGCTTTGGTATACTAAATCTATCCCACAAACATGGAAAACACAATGTGTTATTCCAGTACTTCCTATAGACCAATATCATTAGCCTTGGAAAAATATTTGAAAATATGATTAAGTTCGCCTTGATTGGTATGTTGAATCTAATGGCATCATCCCACATAATCAATATGGCTTTCGTCGCGGGCGTAGCTGTGCTGATAGTTTCACTACACTGATTTCTGATCTGAAACATGGGAAAAATAAAAAATTAAGTACTGTCTGTGTATTCCTTGATGTTCTAGCTGCATTTGATAGTGTTGATCCTGGTATACAAGTCAAAGTAATGTACAAGCTAGGGATACCTGGGCTACTATGTAAATGGATATACAATTTTATGAATAACCGGACACTATATCAAACATAATAATGTATTATATGGACCTAAATCTGCTTCAAAAGGTACAGGGGGCAGCTTTATCTGCTTTACTATATAATATATACACAAGTGAAAATTGTAAAT
This sequence comes from Leucoma salicis, assembly GCA_948253155.1. Lineage (NCBI taxonomy): Eukaryota > Metazoa > Arthropoda > Insecta > Lepidoptera > Erebidae > Leucoma > Leucoma salicis. The sequence goes on along the minus strand of OX411806.1, from coordinate 28,926,371 downwards.
TTGTCAATACTAAGGATGTAAATATATTACAATTCGCTGATGATATTGTATTGTACAGCAGTAACTATAGTTTGCAGATTGCAATAGACAATATCAACAAAGCCTTAATCCAACTATTTCAATACTACTCAGGTTACATACATTTGAAAATTAACACATCCAAAAGTAGTATAATAGTTTTTAGCAATGAAGTACCTATTACAAATATTATTTACAATGGACAAATTATAAATAAAGTAAATTCAAAAAAAATTTTAGGCATTATAATAGATAGAAAATTAACTTTTAAGGAGCATATTAATTATATTTCAAAAAATGGTTTCAAAGGAATAAATATTATAAAATCTCTTGCCAGTATATCATGGGGAGCAGATCCCAAAATACTTACCATTCTGTATAAATCTATCGTTAGGGAGTCATTTTGACTATAGTTCACTTGCATATATGAATAGCACACATGTAAATAAATTGGATATCTTGCAGAACAGGGCTTTCAGAATAATAAGCGGTGCTATACGCTCAACTCCCATGGAGGTTGAGACAAAAATATTGCCCCTTAGCTTGAGAAGACTGTTACTTGCAAAAAGATACTGTTTAAAATGAATTTCCTCTAACAATACACAAATAATAAACAAAATTGTACCTCTAAGAAATAGAACTCGCAATCCATTTGCTACAGGAGAGAGCCTCTTACAGGGTAAATCTCCATGTCTCTCACATACATTGCTAGAAACAGACAAGATGTTTACAAAAGTCATAAAACAGAGTCAATGGCCTCGTTACTCCTTCTCCTATAAATGCATTTCACATCCAATTACTATAATAAAAACCATAGTGTCAAATAATTCAGATATGCTGCAATTTTTACAAGAAAATAAACAGTATTATAGTATATACACAGATGGTAGTAAAGGAAGCGATTATGTACGTGCTGGACTATATGATCCGCAAACTAAGTTCTCTCAAAGCTTTGTTCTGCATGAGTCCTGTACCATATTTACAGCAGAGGCATATGCGGTCTATCAGGCATTAAAACGAATTCAAGAAATGTATAATGTTAAGTATGTTTTTATAATCTCAGATTGTTTGAGTTTGATAGAAGCTTTAATCAGACTAACAGTTAATTTTAAATCAAACATATACTGTACTTCATAAAAGAAATGATTGCTCAATATTATCAAAAAAATACCGAAATTTCCTTCTTCTTCTTCTTCTTCTTTTTTGATAATGGGAAATTTCCTTCTGTGTGCCTTCTCACCACAGAACAATATTACTCAAGAGAAGAACGCCCGCTCCATACTTTATATTTGCCAACACAGCGCGTCTAGTTCCGTCGCCAGGAACTATTTCTTAGCGCGGTAAATTTAAATGGTCATTAGAGATACTTTTTTTAAGCCTTAGAAATATAGAATTCTCGTTTGCTGTTTTAACATAAACTATTAATTAGTTTATGCTAAAACAACAAACGAAAATTCTATATTTCTATGGCTTACAAGGAGACTAGTAAAACAAAATTGCAAGGAAATAAAACAAGTTTTTATACGTGACGTAATCTTTATTTTATTTTATTCTTCTCACAGAGGTACGTGGTCACGTGTCCACTTAAAAAATATATCGATATTTATATACGATTTAAAAATCGAATTATTATTCCGGTTGTCATATGTCAAACTATTGCTATCTCGGTAATGCATACGCTGAGAACGTGTCTATAATATCCTCTGTCTACGATCAGGATAAATAATTTTGCTGCTCACTGACAAATGTCTTACCTGTTAATTATGTTTTTTAACGTTTTGTTTTTATTGTAATTATTAGTCCGTTATATTTTTTAATAGATTTGGCAAAACATAAAAAAGAATGATGTTTCTATAAATAAATATATCGATTAATCGAATAGAATAAATAATTGTCAAAACATCAATCAATCATCATCAATACGATATATGATGGTCAACATCGAATAAGTTCGATAATATATCAATATTTAGTGAATACCCTAGTTTAATCGATGAATAAACTGAGCGCACATGTTTTAGGAACATATTTACATGTTTAAAATGCCACCAGTTTTATTAAAACGACAAAAAATGGGAGTTGTTGTTGACAACACCAGAAGAGAGGAAAAAAATAAGAAGAGATTTTATATAATTTTTTTTTTGTATAAATTGTAGTTCGCGCAGGAGACATTTCACAGACAATTGTAGCACTTATATCTTTCAATAAATCTAGTTATTTTTTGCTATCCTATATTTGTCGCAAGCTCTAAATCCTGAATCAATCTACTGGACAACAAGCTTAAGCGCCTTCCATTTTGTTATACGTTCCGCCAAGGACATGCACGATGCACGACGAAAACGACAGTGAATAGTTTCTACGTACGTCAATAATTATTATTAATTGCTTGCTGGACTTGCACGTCCCATTTTGCATCCAGCAAGCACCCCCACCACTGCAAGCGTCGTGCAGATCAAGCGAGCAAGATCTCTAGTCCTCATATATATTGAATGTAATCTGTGATCTCTAGCACGCACGATGCACGATCGGTTCGGCATACGTCTGCGCTATTCACTGTCCATCTGCACGACGTTCGAAGTGGTGGGGGTGCTTGCTCGATGCAAAATGGGTCGTGCGCGTCCAGCAAGCAATTAATAATAATTATTGACGTACGTCGAGACTATTCACTGTCGTTTTTCGTCGTGCATCGTGCATGTCCTTGGCGGGACGTACAGCAAGTTAAGCGTCTTACGCACCTTCCATCCCCGCTGTACGTCCGCTCAAGGCCACGGTGCTGGACCTAGCATACGCACCATCGTGCGGGTGCGAGCATCCAGCGTAAGGGATGTCCACTTAAAAAATATATCGATATTTATATACGATTTAAAAATCAAATCCCAGTATCGATATTTGTTGATATATCGCTTGAAGAACATCGGTATTTTTTGCAATATCAAATACTATCAAGTTTAACGTTAGATACCTTTCTCCAGTCAAACGCAAAAAGCTAGCTACTGTATTTGATTTCGTATGTGTGAATGTAGAATCAGAGATCAGAATTTCATAGCTACACGAGTAGTGTACCTAATGATAGAGGTTTTGTATGCATGTTACTTGAATAGAACTGTACTACTAAGATGTAGTGAGATGACTGTGATGAGTTATATTATATGTTTGTAAGTAAAACGACGCGTCACCCAGGACGTTAAGTATGAATATTTGTTGTCGAAATTAGCAGTCGAGAGCAGTTGTCACGATTGCTGAATTCGCAATACATCTGATCGGTATTTTTTTTTCATTTTTTTTTATTGCATGTAGTGGCAGACGAGCCATGGTCCATCTGATGGTAAATGGTACCCGTCGCCTATGGACTCGACTATATCGAGAGTATTGTCAAGCCACTACTCACTAACTCATTTCACAGATATTAAATAAAATATAAACGGCTATCTCCTGCTACAGCCAAAACGCAACGATGTGCTTCATAGCCGGTCACATGGGAGTCACACGGGGTGACAACCGGAATAATACATATATAGCAAGATACTATACAGCAAAGATGGATGGTGCGTAAGGCGTTTTAGTAACCAGGTCATAAAATTACCAAAAAAAAAAAAACCCTCAGTCATCTATCGAGTATTCGTCAAACTCAAAAGGAAACGTTGCAATAGGTAGTAGGTATTCAATAGCAATACTTAGACAATTGCAATAAGATTGGTGTTCTTATTATAGTATTCTGTTATTTCTGATTCTGCCACAACAAGAGCCATAAACAAAAAGATTGGTATTTTCCGAAATTTTCTCATTTTTCCTGTAATTCTTCCCTTCGCTGGTCAAGCCAAAAAATCAAAATTGAAGTTGAAGACCTTTATTTCTACGTTACCAATATAGCAATGAATTCTTCTATGCATAAGATAATAGTAATAGTGGGATTTATATCATTATTCCACTCGGCATTCTCGGCAGCTCAGCGTAAGTATCTATTCATATATTTGGATTATAATTAATGTCATAATTAACCTATATAATCAAAATATTTATTTGCTACCGGAATCTCCTTCGTTTGATAGTCTATTCGATTTTGCCATGATACATTGGGAAAGTTGTGTCAGTAAGTTCAACGTCGTCATTGTTCAAGAATTGAAATATAGTCAAAAAATTGAAATATACTTACACAAATTTTTACAAAATAAATTCAGAACTACAACTTATTGCTTTTTTTTACTTTACAGATAGATCATATCTTCGTATAACATCACAAGAGTTTACCACATTGCCTTTGGACGTAAGTAAATAGAATACTGTCAATCATAGTTATCATATTATTATAAAGGTATATTTAAACCATTCTCAATCAAAACTTAAATTTTCAGATTGTTGTTCAAGCCGTTGCAAGTCTATTTGCGGTAATGTGGGGTGTTCTGAATGTAGCGGGTAATTTACGAGAGATACATGCCGCAGCTGAGCTCAATACTGTCAATTGGGAGACTCAAAAAAATCTACCATCTTTTTATATCTTCAATCATAGAGGAAAAGCCTTGGCTTATAATTATGTACCTAATCATACAGGGAAAATGGAGCTAGAGAATATAGAATAATACACTTTATAATAAGCATAGATAATTATTAGTAGTTAATCAAATAACTGGAAAATTTAAAATGTCTTCTTAAAAGGGCATATTACACAATAAAAAGCCATTCATATTGATGTAAAAGAGTGCTGTTTTTGTGGATAATTTTCTGTTATTTACCAAACTAATATTGAAAATCATGGAGAATATGGAATTATAATTTATTATATGGAAGCGAGAGTTGGGTATGTAAAAAGGAGCATGAGAGCAAAATCAATGCGGTCAAAATGCAATCTCTGCGGAGAATCTGTGGAGTGAGGCCGACTGACCGTCGTAACAATGACGTAAGAGAGCGAGTAGGTATGAAAGAGAGTATTGGTGTAAAGATGCGAAAGGGAATGCTCCGATGGTTCGGACATGTGGAAAGAACGCCGGATGAGCGACTGGCTAAGAAGATATACAATGCGAAAGTGGAAGGATGTAGGTACAGGGGGAGACCGAGACTTACCTACCTAGGCCAAATTGGTCATGTGTTGAAGGAAGGTGGAGTCAGGAGTCTCCGAAACCGCGAAGCAAGAGATGTATGCAAGAATAGAGCCTGTTGCCACTCTGTTCTTTCTGCCTACCCCGCAAGGGAAATGGCGTGATGATAAGTAAGTAAGTATCATGGAGAATGTTAAGCCCCGTGTGACACAAAAAATATGTTGTTTTCGAAAATGAGCCCTTCTCAATAAACATTCAATTGTGATGACCAATTTTTATTGTCTTGTTTTCAAAGATGTAGGGATTAGTGGTGGATCTCAAGCTTATAATATTAATTAATTATTGGTCTGCTCATGTGATGGTAAGAGAGTTCATAAACTAGTTGATTAAATTTATGCCAAACATTAAACCTACCAACTGAATAAAATAGATCTCGAGAAAGTAAGAGAAAGTAATGTTTTAAGTTTGAGCTTTTGAGAACTTACTTAAACCTTTGTTTTTTAAGTTTTAGTCATAATAAGAACCCATTATTTTTTATGTGAAATGAGTATAAGTTGGCATTTTTTTTTCCTGAATAGTAATGTGTGGTACATTATTATCCACATCATAGTTGATCAAATTAGTATTAATAACTCATTTTAGGACATGGTGGGTGGAATGACTAGTTTAATTCACCACCAAATTTCATTCTAATGGGGTTGACTAAAAAAACCTTGTTACTGTTTATGGACCCAGTAACACAATGCATTTAGAAACCAATAGATTAAAAGTGCAATAGTAAGGCAATTATAGTCATCATATTAATATTATATTTCTCAAGCCCACTACTAAAAGTATTTTGAGTGAAAACATGTTTATGTTACTAATTGTTTTATTATAACTTAAAATTAATAAATCCTTATTACAAAATATATTTGTTTCTATTACAAACATTCTTTACTAAAAGTATTGTAATTATATAGACATTACATTAAGCCTATAGTGATACACTTCTCAATTGGACATACATAGTTATGTAAAAATGCAGCGGTTACTGCATAGAATTAACCAGAAAATTACATTTACGATTTTTCTATAGAAAGTCCATACGTCTGGGTTGGTTGGAACATGTTTTTTGTGAAATGTGAATACATCTTGGATAGTTTTAACTGTATGATAGTATACCACATCCTGATTAATTTGGAGTCAATAACTTACTAATTTTTAGACAATTTGTGGTTTGTTACATTTTTTTGGTTGAAATATCCTCTTAACCTAAATTGGATACAGTCACACAGTACAATTGGATCTTGTCTTTAGATTTGTCAATGTACTTACAAAATCATGTAGACTTAAAGTGACAAGATTATGGTTGTCAGCAAGTGTATTAAAATTAGTATACCTTATAATACTCCTTACATACTATCAAGTAAGCCGTAAATAACAAAGGGTCAACATATTAGAACTTCTTCACTTTACAGTACACAATTATGTTCTTTATTCTGATGGGCTATCGACCACCACGGCCTCCTCTGAAGCCTCCACCTCCTCTGTTAAATCCGCCGCCGCCACCTCCACGTCCAAAACCTCTACCACCCCCTCTGTTAAATCCTCCACCCCTGTTGAAACCTCCCCCGCCGCCGCGACCAAATCCTCCACCTCCACCTCCTCTACCACCACGGCCGCCGCCTCTGCCACCCCCACGGCCGCCACCACCTCTCTTAGCTCCAGGAGGTTGCGGCAAGAACCTCTTCAAAGGTAACAACTTTGCTGGATCTATGTAGAATTGTTGTCCTTCTTTAAAACTATTAGCCTTGAAATTGTCACCCATTTTCACAGAAACATAATAATCGCGAAGATTACCGAAAATTTCATCAATCTTGCCGATTTGTTCTTTATTCTCGAGAAAAATAGGAGCGTTGAAATATGGTACATCTTCGATGTCTACTTTACAAACTAAGTCTTCTTGAACTGTCCAACCGTAGTGTCCTAGAGGGATAACGGCCTCTGGGGGGCCTTGATCTTGATACCGGAAGCCTCCACCACCACCGCGGCCACGGCCCCCGCCACCGCGACCGCCGAAGCCTCCGCGGCCGCCTCCACCACGGCCACCAAATCCTCGGCCTCCGCCACCGCCACCACCACCGTAGCCTCCTCGACCGCCACCACCTCCTCTACCACGAAAGGACATGTTCTCTCTATGTGCAGGTAAATAAAAGGCTATTGAATATAACCTCACAAAAATCGCAACACATGAACACAACTGGGTATTGTAATCTTTGAACACAACACAGTGTTGCCAACTCTTAAAAAAAATAGCTTATGATGAAATACCCCTAAATAACCTTAAATGCAATTCAAAATCACCAAAAGCCCTGTATTACCTATGTATTTATTCAAGGGTACTGTTATGAGTTTCCGGTTTTACGTCAGGGTCAATAATTTATGACCAAAAAAATTTTGAACTATTGGATAAATATTTAGATATTTTTATATATATTTTTAGCATTTGACATGCTTAGCAACATACATTAAACACAAAGTGAAAAATGTGAAATCGAAAATAACAGTCACGAGATTGAATGAAAATGAGGGTGTTTTGTAGATATTAAATCAAAATAAGGCGAAAAAATAAATATTTTGAATCAAAAAAATTACAATGTGTTTGGGATATAAAAAGATGTTTCCACCAAATTTTAGACAAAACATATTTTTGTGGCAGTTAACATTAAAAAACCAAAAAATAAATTTTGGGGTTATGTCAAAAAAGGGTAAATACAAAAGTTGTAAATCTTTTTATTAGCTACAATTTGCCATTTAACTTTTTCGATAGTACCTACTTAGTTTTGCTGAAAATCATGATAAACCTTTTTCCACCCTTAAAATCTCACTCCCTCCTACTTACCGTCCTCAAATAGCCCCTAAATTATTTCTCCCTTTTAGTTTTGTTATATTTTATTACTTATCCAATAAACACAAAGTGAAAAATGTGAAATCGAAAATAACAGTCACGAGCAGGATTCGATCCTGCATCTCCTGGATACCATCCAGATGCTTTGCCAATTTAGCCATCGTGACCCTTGCTCCTGACTGCTAATTTCGATAACACTTTCATACTTAACGTCTTTGAGTGACGCCTGCACCATCTGTCGGAAGTATTTTCATACATTATACCGACCAGATAAATTAAATTTTACAATTAAGATTTTACCTAATAATGACGCAAACCCTATAAATATTTAAATATTTTTATATATATTTTTAGCATTTGACATGCTTAGCAACATACATTAAACACAAAGTGAAAAATGTGAAATCGAAAATAACAGTCACGAGCAGGATTCGAACCTGCATCTCCTGGATACCGTCCAGATGCTTTGCCAATTTAGCCATAGTGACCCTTGCTCCTGACTGCTAATTTCGATAACACTTTCATACTTAACGTCTTTGGGTGACGCCTGCACTATCTGTCGGAAGTATTTTCATACATTATACCGAACCGTCCTATGCTGCGCCTTCTTGTGAAACATCTAATGCGCAGGGAGGGTAAAACCGGGTGATAGCGTGGCGACGCTTTGACGTGACAATACAATATTATGATGACATGGAGCTGGTCTGACGATGGAGCTGGAAGGTGGACATAGGAATTCTATAATGAAACGGCGCAACCCTACCGAGTTTAGACTCGTTTGATTCGTCTTGACAAGTAAATTGTCTTCAGATGGTTTACAGGGTCTAATGATAAAGCTAAAAGGTGTCTATAAGAACTCCTTTATAAAACGACATAACCCCATCGATTTTGGGCTCGTATGGTTACTCTTGACGAGTACTTTGTCTCTAAATGGTACCCAGAGTCTGATGATGGAGCTGAAAGGTGGCCATGGGAACTCGTTAATTAAACGTCGCAGTTTGAGTTATCTTGAATAGTACCATGATAGCTAGATAGATAGATAGTAGATGATATTCATGATCTGGTAATGGAGCCACAATCCCATCAACTTTGGAATCGTTTGATTCGTTTTGACAAGTATTTCGGTCCTAGATGATATCTAGGGCCTGATGATGATGATTTATGTCCATTTCCGTTATTGTACACATGTCATAATTATACAAGCACGCATTAAAAAAGTTATAATCATTTTATTTCTACTTAAAATATTAATAAAGTAAATGCTTTGAATGCTAATAATAATACAATTCAAATGATTAATCAGTTTGATAAATTAATAAAAATTATTTTATTTAATGGTATGCTGCTAAGCCACTGCTCACCACTTCATTCCGAGCACACAAAATTAATAAATGGACGGCTTCGTCCCACTATATGAAAATTATTGACGAATAAATATCATAAATTATTAGTGGTGGATGCTAGGCAGGAACCTAAATAGCGCAAATTAAATATTTTTAAAATAAAGGGTATTTAATATATCAATATTTTTTAAAACATTGATATATCGATAGTTGTTGGTTCTTCCTGCATCCCTAATTGACAGCTGAAATACAACAGATTAAGGCGTTTTTCCGATATACACTGCGAGCACTGTGATATCACGTGATCAACAGCTTCCATAAATATAACAATTTGCACTATGGAAAATTATTATTATTATTGAATATTGTAAATCGAAGATACCCAAATATGGCAAATGTAAAGAAATTGTGTTTATTGCAGTGTAAACCAATACTTTGTATGAAATGAAAGTAATGACAGATCAGTATACTGGACTGCATTCCGTTATAAACAGTAACCAGTATAGCTAACTATAAAGGAATGACTTCACAGTATACTAAATTGACATCACACCTTACAGTGCTCGTAGTGTATATCGGAACACACCCAAATTACGCTGTCATCGTAACTATTAAGATGGCGGACGGCAGCCGAAGTAAGTCACTTTTACTAGGTATATATATGAAGATTAGGGCGCCTCCTCCTTATTAGAGCTCAATGTGAAAAATAGACACCCTGAAGTTAGAGACCCTGAAGTTAGCTAAGGCAACATTTTAGTTTTTTGTGATATTTAAATATTTTTTTTTTATGGCAATGGTTAATAAACATTAATGCGAGCTTCACGTTTTAACACTAGTCTACAAGTAATTTGAATTTAGATAACATATTATGTACGGTCTTGTAACAATAAGCATTATTAAGAACTACGAGCTAATAATAAGATGATATATCTACAGGTGAATGGTAAAATGACTAGGCTTAGTTAATAATAATTATGTAGGTTTATCTCAGGTGTTAGAGTTTAATATTATTTAAGTCTATAAAAGATGATATGATATTAATTGTTGTCAGATTTAAGTTACCTAAAATGTTGTCTATATGTATAGGGAGAGGGAAATCATGATTTATAAGTGATTCAAATAGTGACTTATGATCAAATTTTGTGCAGGCGAAATAGATGTGAATTAAATCTCCTATGTCCACGCCGCATTCACAGAGAGAAGTGTCTCTGACTCTGATCTTCCTCAGGTGTACACCAGAACAGCAATGTCCAAATCTCATTCGCGAAATTATCGAGACGATTTTCCTGTTACACTTAAATTTGGAGAACCACGGTTTAAGTAGAATTTCCGATTGATATTTAGCAAAAATAGTGCCTGTTCTTTTATTTATAATAGACCATCTTTTTGACCATCTATTCTTTAAGTAACGAATGGGCAGATGAAGGAGGTCTTGAGGATTATTTTTAAAGGGGACTTTATCACCACAAATTATCGACTCTCTTGCAATTCTATCAACCGTTTCATTGCCCAAGATGCCACTGTGACTTGGAACCCAGGCTAAGTGGACAGTATAATTTAGCACAGAACATTTTAATAATAATTCTTTCGATTTAAGAGTCAACCAGTTTCTGAAAGTAATTTTGAAAGGGTTACTCAATAGAGACTGGAGTGCACTTAATGAATCCGAAAATATTACAGTTTTAACCAGTTTAAATAGGATAATATAAGTTAATAGCCTCCATAATTCCTCTACATTCACCAGTAAAAACTGATGTTTCAGGAGGACATTTTATTTTTGTACAATATTATAATTTTGGTGGAAAAGACCAACCCCAACACATCCATCTTGATTTAATTTGGATGCATCAGTGAAGATCAGATGCCACCCATGCCAATGTTTATCTAATAAATCAAGAAACTCTTTATTATTGAAGGGGCCATATTTATTTAAATTTAAGTTAAAATGGATTATAGGTTTAAATATAATAGACTCAAAACTAAAATCGAACAGGGGTAGTTTATCAGTTCTATGAGTTGGGAATTTCAAGTTTTGTATTTGCGAGTAGCTTGCAACCAAACAGGGATATTTTTTGTGGTTCCAATAGGGTAAAGTCATATAAGAATACAAAAGTTGCAATTTTGGAAGAAGAGGATGTGAGGAGTACTGAAACGTGCGAAATAAGAACATATCGGACAAATATTGTCGCCTTAAATCCAAAGGGGGGTCGGCGCACTCCACTTGCATGGCACTTTTAGGAGTCGACCTCATTGCGCCTAATATTATACGGAGAGCTCTAATTTGAATGAGGTCGAGAGTGTTAAGAGCTCTTCTATTTGCTGGTTCGAAAAGAAACGACCCATAATCCATAACACTACGAATGATAGCGTTATATAATAATTTTAAATAAAAGGGATGGGCTCCCCACCAAATGCCAGCTAAACATCTTAATATGTTGAGGTTTTTTTCGCATCTAATAACAATATAATTTAAATGAGAGGAGAAGTTTAATTTAGTGTCCAAGATAAGTCCTAAAAATTTTTTTTTATTTTCTACAGGTAATCTCGTTTCATTAAAGTAAATATTAAGTCTGGGTCTTAAGCGTTTTCTTGTAAATAAAACCACAGAACTCTTTAGAGGAGCTATATCAAAACCATTATTATTTATCCAAATATTTAGAGATTGAAGAGCTTGTGTTATTTTATGAGCAGAATCTATAGGATTACGATCTGCTGTATACAAACACAAGTCATCGGCATATTGTAAAATACGGCAATATGGAGTTACAAATTGATTTAAATCATATGTATAAATGTTAAAAAGAATGGGGCTTAATACTGAGCCTTGGGGAATACCCTTGTATAAAGATCTAGAGGTAACAATTTCACTATCAACCCTGAGATGTACTGTACGATCACTAAATAAATTAATAATAAAGTTTATAATTTTGTTTGGATTGGACATGAATTCCATCTTGTCTTTAAGTATGGAGAGGATTACATTGTCATATGCTGAACATAGATCTAGGAATGCCGCGACAGTGGATTCATTTCTGGAAAAGGAGAGCCGAATGTCAGTAATGAGGACAGACAAACTATCCAGAGTTCCTTTACCTTTTCTAAATCCATATTGCGAATTAGGAAGAAGATGCCTACTCTCAATGAACCATTATAGTCGATTTTTAATAAGGTGTTCCACAACTTTTATCAGAGTGGAGGACAAAGCGATAGGGCGATAATTAGCTGGGTTTTCAGCGTCTTTACCAGGCTTTAAAATTGGAATGATAACTTGAGTTTTCAGTGGGGTCGGAACATATCCTAAATTAACCATCAAGTTTATCAGTTCAAGGTAGTAATTTAGAGTTATGTTGTTAGCATTAGACAAGAAAGAATATGGGATGCCATCTAGGCCTGGGGAAGAGTCTTTAAGAGAAGAGAGGACAAGGAGAAGTTCTTGTAAAGAAAAGGGGGCAAAATGGTTATCTTGGATGGATGAATTATTTAAATTTAATAATGTAATAATAGCATCAGGGACAGAAGGGGGAGCCAATCTATCCATAAAGATATCATAGAATCTTTTGCATTTAGGTAGTGGAGGGGAGGTATCCTTGAAAGATCCCCGAAACCGACGGATTGATTTCCAAACAGAAATAGCATTGGTATTAGGAGAAATAGAAGAGCAAAATTGTTTCCAGCTCTCCACCTTTTTGGAGTGTAAAATACGTTTTGTATCAGACATCATTTTTGAAAGATAAGTGAAGTTTTCATTTGTCATGTTCTTGCGGTATAATGTTTCAGTCATCTTCCTTTTTGTAACAGCAATTTGGCATTCTTTATCCCACCATGGTGGTGATCTATGTTTCGTGTTTATTGTATTCACAGGAAATGACTGCTTAGCAGCAGAATGAATATGATTTATGAGTGCCTGCAGGCAGGATTCTATATTTTGTGGAAGAACTGGAGGAAGCGTAGAAGATTGTTCTAAAATGGAAGAGAATTTAGACCAAGCCTTATTATCCGTTATATTAGGAACTTTATAATGTAACAATGATTTATATGGGGTGGATAAAATTTTAGAAAAGGGGAGGTCATAGATAATAGGAAAATGATCACTGCCGAAAGTTGACGTTAAAGTATCCCATGACATAGCGGGAGCTAGGTTCGCTGATGCCAAAGTTAAGTCAACAGCACTTATCCGTTCGTTTGGTTTTGTACGACGAGTGGGTGATCCAGAATTGAGTAAACATAGTCCCGTATTATCCATAATGTTAAATATACAGTTAGCCAAACGATCTGAAGTTTGACAACCCCAGACTGGATGGTGAATATTAAAATCACCCATTACAATAAGAGGGCCTTTAATATGTGATAGGAGATCCGAGATTTTTGAAGTATTTGAAAAGATGGTCTAGGGATGTATATGGACACAAAGGTTATATTTTTTAAATGGACAGCGACAAAAGAGAAGTTTTCAGATAAAGACGAAAGAGGTATATGTACAGGATGAGTATTTATAGAGTTTTTGACAAGTATGGCTTAGCCGCCATACCCATCTGATTTGTCATCTCTGAAACAAAGGTAACGTGGGACCTTAAAGAAGGAACCAGCATTAAGCCATGTCTCAGAGACAGCAATTACAATTGGGTCATATTTATTTATGAGGTGTAATAGAATAAACACAAAGTGAAAAATGTGAAAAGGTGTAATAGTTCAGACTTTTTACTTTTTAGACTTTGGCAGTTCCATTGAAGCCCTAGGGAGGCCATTATGGATGGGTCGGGCTAATGAGGATCGTGTAGGATGAGCAACGTTGGTCGGTAAATGAGAGTTAATGACTTTAGTGAGTGAACGAATAAGTTCCATGATATTATCTAAAGATGTATTTGAAGCAGGTTCAGTAGTAGGATATGCAACGCCATTACTGTTTAGTATAGGTTCACTAATTAGGGCCTGATGAGCAGAGTGGTCATACCCTTGATTTTTGGTGGGGGAGGACGAGGTTTTAGAAATACTGTTTTCTTATATGAGGATGAATTTGATGGTGAGGGAAATGAAACAGGAACGGCGTTATTGGCAAAGGAGTTTTTAGTTGCATCACTGTAACTTTTACCTCTTATTGGTGAATGTAATTTTGTAGCTTCAGCGTAGGATATGTTTTTATCAGCCATAGAGATTTTGATAAGTTTTTGCGTATTAAATTCAGGACAGCACTTGTTTATGGCAAAGTGGAATCCAGAACACAGTAAGCAGGAAGTGGTTCTTGTGTGACCAAAGCGGCAACAGTTATAACACTGTATTGTAGGATAATAATAGCGTTCCACAGGTAAAGAGTTATAACACATAAATACCTTTGAAGGAAGTGTTTGGCCGTCAAAAGTTAAAAAACAGGTTTGAGTTGGTTTGAAGACTGGTGAGCCATCTACAATGACTTTATAATTTAATCTTCTGACTTTTAATTTGGAAATATTATCAATAGGTACTTGAATACTCTCCAAAATTTCATTATCAGCCCATTCGAGAGATTCGATTCGATTTCGAGAGATTTCACTATACCTAAGCGAGTAAAAAATGATGGAATGAAGGCTTTATAATTGTTAGCCTTGATTGTATCATTGATAATAAACTCATTTGCAGAATTAAAATCTAAAAATGAAAGTGTAACTTTATTACGTCCTATACGTTGGATACTGCCATCTATAATATTACTAAATCTGTTTTTACTAAGAAATCTACCAAAATTTATTGGATGTAAAAAGCCGTTTGAATCAGATGTTTGAACATGGACTATAAAAGGACCTATATCTGACAAACTATATAGTTGTCTACCTGATGGAACATAGGCTGGGATGTTTGGCGTTTGGGAAATGGTAGGAGTAGGGGAAGCAAGAGTGTCTGTAATTTGGGATAGGTCAGATGCTACATTAAGGATATTGGTCTGTCCTAACGGTATATCAGAATCTTGGGAGATGGATTTAATCTCTTTACTTTTTCTTACATGTTTCTTGGAATGCTTTTTCCTTTTTATTGTATTTACTACCCCATCGTTTTTAAGGTGATTTTCTTCTATATATATCTCCGAGGAAGAATCCGAGCCCAGTGACACAAATTCCGACGGAGAAGGAACAGTGTATCCTTTATAGTAATTATCTGGGGGCTCTTCGCCCCCAGAATCTTCATCCATTAGGATGAAAAGAGAATAATTTAAAAAAATTAAAAGATAATACCTACAGTTCTTTTTTCTCTTTATCTGAAAATCAATGAAGTGTTTCTAATGAGAATTACATGAAATAATTACTAACCACTAGTCAAAAAACCGTAAATAAGCATCAAGTTGTACTTAAATAAAATAATCAAGAAATTTGCCAAAGAACCGATCTATAACGTTCCGCTGTCAGATTCATTTAAATAAAGAATAATAAGAAGTATAACTTCTAACGCGTGTGCATAAGAACACACACACATTTTTATTTATTAGATTCAGATATGTTGAAGCGTAAGCAATCATATAATGGTAAATACACTGACAAATATGTCAAGAAGAAAAATGAAAAATGATTCAGGATTTTTTCTACACTCAAATTTAATAACTGAGAATTTAGAAAGGGTAAGAAATTTATAAAAAAATATATAAAGATAAAACACATGTAACTTTTAAAGATTTTTGTTATTTTACCTACACATTGACCTCTATAATTATGTTTTAGATGTATTGCACAGTCATCACCAATTTATAAAAAAAATATTTTATAAACGATATAATTTTAAACTACCACCTATAGTCAGAACATATTCACAGTTCTCAATAAAATAGATACAAATTGTTATGTTAATTTAATTTTAGTTAAACTTAATTTCAGCCATGTGATTGCTGTGGGATGGTGCGGTGCGAAGCAAGCACAACTCTACGATTGAGGATTTAGGCACATTTTAGCATGCAGCAGTTGCTGACACGATGCAGTAGGCTATTATAGCAGTAGGTATTGGAAATTTTGTACTGAGTGAAGTATCTGTTACGTAGTATTTTGCTTATGTGTATGTGCTTATGTGTTGGTAAGTGATGTAATGCAACGTTTATTTCCTGTTGTTTCCAAAACTCCATAGAAGCTTATGTTTGGTCGCCACCGTTTTATTGGAGCGGGACTTTTACTTCGACTAATTTTATATAACTGACTTCAACGACTTGTTTGATCGGAGAATAACGATGTTGATTTTGATTCTTATAAGCTAATGGTTCTGCCAAAGCTCAAGGCTTTAATAAATTAAAAAAACTCTGACAGTGACATTGATTGACATAATTTGTCAATTTCAAAAATATGTCAAAGTGGGCATAGGCATACTTGGGCACCGTTTGTGAAATTATTTTGATTTTCTTCTTTTGAATGTTATATTATCAATAAAAATTTTATACTCCTGTAGTTATTTAGTTATTGAGTGTGCCGTGAGGTTAGTGCTTAGTACTTTAGGTACCTGCAGTTATAATACTGTTTAGTTAGTAACGTAATATTTCTACATGCAATGGCGACTTTAGAAGATGAAATTAAAGATCTAAAAGAGAAAAATAATGAATTGGCACAAAAAGTACAATACTGGAAAATGACTGCGGCAGAGAAGGAAAATGAGAAATTAAGTCTGATGAAGGAGATGAACGAATTGAGATTAAAATTGAGTGTAAGTATTGTAATGATGTACAGTGTTGTTATATATGTTTATACTTTGCTTTTCTATTGGTATGGCCGAATATGTTGTTGGGTGTTGTTCAGTTGTTAGGCTGAATACCGACTACCTATTTATCTGAGTACTAGCTCTATTGTTTTTATAATGCCATTATGTATAAGACAAGATATAAAAGACAAGCTGCGCAGCCGTTATCCTAACTGAGCTAGCGGCCTCTAGTCTAAATATCTCTAATCTCTGCCGCAAAAAACAATAGACTCTATCAGGATCCCTCCATTTTTCCTGAGATAAATAAGATACAAACAATGTCCTCTGCACTTTAGATTCAGACTATATAGTATATGATCTCAGTTTGTGGAACTTACTAACCCTGATAGGTCTAGGAGTCGGTCTCCCCTCTGGAAACTTACTAGAAGCATCCCCCAGGGATCAGTTATTGGACCTCTCTTATTTCTTTTGTACAGCGCAGATGTCTTAAGAGAAATCAGACATTGTAAATATCACATCTATGCCGATGAAATACAAATTTATTATTCATTTAAACCTGGTAATGCTGTTCAAGCTTTAAATTGTATTAACGAAGATATTCATAATATATTCCATTGGGCTCATCGATAATCGCTTATGCTCAATGCCAATAAAACCAAATACATGATATTTGGCTCCAAAAGTCAAATCTCAAAAATCAATAATCTCAACCCTAAATTATATGTAGACAATGAACTTATTGAACGGGTGAGTATCACACGTAACCTGGGTCTTAGAATGGACGTTGACCTGCGATTTAAAAAAACATATTTCTGATATTGTTAGAAATTGCTTTTATCGTTCCAAAAACGATTTATAAGTTGATATTTGTATGACAAACTAGTCTGGATCAGTAAAAATAAAATATTTCCCAAAAGAACGATTACTTGTCCTTTACGTGTACCACAACACAGGACCTCGGCTTTCAGAGGGAGCTTTAAATACAGTGCATCAAAATGTTGGAATGTGTTGTCGCTTCCTTTACAAAATGAACAGAATTTATCCAATTTTAAACTAAAACTCAAAAAAAACACGAACCTGTTGTTCAAATCGCTCGCTAATTCGCACTCATCTAGACATTGGAAGCGATTTTGTAGTTCGAGCTCTCGGGGTTCTGGTATTGGGCAGGTGTTGGTCGGAGCGTAGACTTCATCAAGCGTGACCTCTCGACTTTCGTGCTAATATTCAAGATGCCCCTGACTAGTCGGTGATCAATCCCAGTTTTAATCCTGCTCATCATTGAATATGTGTTGTTTGTCCGACAAAATCAAGTCAATCTCGTTTTTAACTGAACCATCAGGGCTTATACAGGTCCATTTCCGCTGAGACTGCTTTCTGAAGAAGGAATTCATCATGTAGAGGCCTTCTTTCTCCAGAAAATCAGCCAGCATCTGGCCCCTGTGATTCCTCGGCCCGAAACCATAGTGCCCCACTTTTAGCTCATCGTCTGTCCTTTTGCCTAGTTTCGCGTTAAAGTCTCCCATAACCACCGTGAATTAGGTTTTAGACGAGTGGATGGCCTTCGAGATATCCTCATATGGGGCCTCCACTTCGTCGCCGCAGTGTGTCGAGGTCGGTGCGTAAACCTGTATAACTTTCAACGAATACAGTTTGGTTATTCTGAGTATAAGGTACGCTACCCTACTCAACACACCCAATCCTCTCCACGTTGCCTACGAGAGACCTGCGAACGATAAACTCGACACCTCCTTGGGAATGGTGGTCGCCCTCCCGGTGGAAGAGCAAGTTCCCGGAATGGAGGAGGAGGATTATCGTGCCCTAACCCTCTCTTCGGACTTCTGACAACCCTATAATGTCCCAGCGGATCTTGCTCAATTCCTCTTCCAGCTCGGTGATTCTTTCGTCGGTCCGAAGTGTCCGAACGTTGTGCGTTACCAGGGCCAGAGGTCGTTGTTTGTGGTAGCCTTTCCGCGACCGGCGATTCTTCGCTCCCTGCTCCGCCGATTTTGGCATAACTTAGTCCAATTATAACTTCGATAAAATGTTTGATAGATATTTAATATTTACCCATGAACTATTAATAATGATATATTAATATCAATTACAGAGGCTAAGGAATACTGGTGGTTATGAAGCCCAGAAATTAGATGCTGCATTACAAGCAGCCAGTGAAAAGGCGATATCTCACTTGGTTATAGCTTCTAATGAAATCGCGAGAGGAATGGAGATCGCTAAAAGATATATGAGAGACAGACAAGAGTTAGATACTCAGTCACCACGCTGGAGTACCCTGGGGGGTACTCCAGCTACAGAACGGAAAAATAAAGTGCATAGAGTGCCTCCAATGATGCTGGGTGGGCAGTCTCTACAACCTGTTGTAGCACTTAGCAGGACTATGCTGAATACTAGTCATCCTAGTAAGTACAGCCAATTTGGATAACTTGTATCTAGTCGTAACTTTGAATGTCTACATTTCTATAATTATTAGCTTTTTTAGTAGTACTAAATAGTGATGTTTGAAGTCACAGCTGGACTCAAAGTTATCCAATTTGACTGTATGTAAATTTTCTAATGAACATAGTCGATATTGCCACTCAATAATAAGCTGCCGTCTTATTTGCCTTCATTAGCAATTTTTTTTACCCTTCCATTATTTCTCTCAGACGGATGAAAACGGAGCTAATATTTTTATTCCATGTGGGTGGTAAATAAGCATACGGCCCACCTGATGGTAAGCGGTTACCGTAGTCTATAGACATATAGGCATCATTCGCGCCTCGCCATCGCCAATGAAAAGTATAGGATAGATATTAAGGAGACAATTTGGAGGGGTTTTGAGCCTCCGGCACTCTCACACAGTATATGCATCAGGTAGAAGTACGTATATGCCGTTTTAGTCCGGCTTTAGTCCGGTCCCACCCCTCTCTACCCACGGGAGTCGTAAAAGCTGAGGGAATACTGGGGGAGTGGGCAACAGCACTCCCTCGAGTATTAACAACATCCACTGCGATCGCCAACCCGCCTGCCAAGCGTGGCGATTACGGCATTATCCCCCATGACGGGACCGCTCGTTGTGGCGTTCTCTTGGGGAGGCATATGTCCAGCAGTGGACTTTGAAAGGCTGATAGACGGATGGAGAAGTACGTACCGTTGTTTCACACTGATCTGATATAAGCTATTTAAGCAATTGCTTAGGGCATCCCATCTAGGGGGGCACCAGAGACGACCGAGAAAAAAAAACGAGCACGAAAGTTAAAGCAATTTCAAAATTCGCAAAATACCTGTTGGTTTAATGGTAGTGACCCTGCCTTCGACGCCGGGGGTCGTGTGTTCGATTCCCACCCACGGACAAATGTTACAAACACATAATATGGTGGCTGTGTAATCCACCCATGGGAGTCGTAAGAGCCGACTGATAGAATACCGGGTGGAGTGGGCAGCAGCGCTCCCTCAAGTATTAACAACATCCACTGCGATCGCCAACCCGCCTGCCAAGCGGCACTATATCCCCAATTTGGGGAGGCCTATGTCCAGCAGTGGACGTCGAAAGGCTGATGGATGGATGCATGGGATAAGGGCAGGAGGAACAACACATACATATTCTACCTACGATACATACCGTATTAACATATTTTTTTAAATTAATGCTTTGTAGTTCCCTTAAGGATAGAGGGGCCTACAGGGGAAGATGGCTTAGGGCATCAAGTTACCTTAACTCGGCTCTGGTGAGAGGGTGGTACTTCCCCAATCGAGCCGTCCTATTCTTGCTGAGATAAGCAAGGCTCTACCATTAGGTACCAAATTATAAGTAAACACTAATTTCTACAAAATTCTACATTAATTTTCTACTATTTCTATAGGATCAGAACCCAGAAGTCCTAACCGCAGTGCATCAGAAAGAGCTGTACCATTGCACATGTTACAAGGTAGTTATAATACTTTTTTTTACTTGCAACATTTGTTTTTTTTGTTCCACCCAAGCAATTGACACTGGCTGGTCTTTTTTATTTTATTTCAGATGTGTATATACCATTAACAAGGATTAATATACCGGAGCCATCAAATAATATGGAGATAGATTCAGATGTGAACAATGCAGATGATAGTACGGAGGCCTTGGGTTTGGAAGGTAAGTTACAAAAGACATATTAATATAAACTTTTGTCATATGTATTTTGTAAATGTTTTGTGTCTATTGTGATGTTTGGTAGTACCAATATTCAAAGAACAAATTATTTTTGAATCTGGAAAAAGATAATTTTATTGCGAGCGGGATTCAAACCTGCGTCCCGTCTGATCCGGGGTGCTCTAGACCGCTAAGCCATTACAGGGAACGACGGCCATTTCCAATCTCCACATCACATTTGTCTTTACGACCCAAGCCATCTATCGGATGCATTTACATGCATTATTCCAACATAGGAAGTTTGATTTTGAAATGTATAAAACTCCTACTATTAAGATGGACATTATTGTGAAAGTGGAAAAAGACAGCTTTACTGCGAGCGGAATGCGGACGTGCGTCCCAATCCGGGGAAGTGCTCTCTGCTACGCTCTACCGCTCTCTCTAGCCATCGCAGTAGCCGATGGCTATACCCAATCACTTTGCAATTACTTTTTTAGATGTCTTTACGACTCCAAGCATTGAGTATGTCAAGTGAATAAACACAGATCATAATAGTTTCGTTTCTTTGATACAACTTACAACTAAAACGTTTTTTTTTTCTAAACAGACGATGACGATAGGTTGGAGGAGTCTGCGCATAGATCTGATGAAGAAGATGGGTTTTCAGGGTACGTAAATAATTAATGTTTCACGTTATATAGACCACTTTTTTATTGCTACTAGCGGCAGCAGAAGACCCATGTTAGGTGGGAGTCATTTCTCATAGAAAAGGCATTACAACTCTTATTACTCCTGAGAGGAGTAGACGTCTTTTATTCTTAGATGCATAAAATATT
Organism: Leucoma salicis; assembly: GCA_948253155.1. Lineage (NCBI taxonomy): Eukaryota > Metazoa > Arthropoda > Insecta > Lepidoptera > Erebidae > Leucoma > Leucoma salicis. The sequence continues at coordinate 28,904,484 of OX411806.1, read as the reverse complement.
ATGCAAGAAAGAAGTGGGAGGAATCTACATTCAGTCAAGAAAGTATTGGGAATGTATGATTTGTTTATGGTTCCAAATTCAAATTTTTGTTTTTTTTTTGTTGTTGTTAGATTGGCACAACTGTTATCCATTTTGGCGCGGAGTTTGAGTTGCATCTGTTATTTATATTAAATACAGTGCTGTTTTTAGTTATACCATATCTAGTGTGTATTGCGAATTTTATAATGGACAAAAACATCGAACAGAGAGTTTGTCTTAAATTTTGCATCGCCAATAGAATTTCGTGTTCGGAGTCATTGAAAATGTTACAGAAGGCTTACGGTGAATCGACTTTATCAAAAACACGTGCTTATGAGTGGTACAAAGTGTTTAAAAGCGGTCGAGATGTGATGGAAGATTTGCCTCGCTCTGGTAGGCCATCAACGTCTGCAACTGAAGTTAACATTGCAAAAGTGAAGGAAATAGTGACTGAAAATCGATCGAACAAATACCATCGAGCAACCACCATATTCACCAGATATGGCTACAGCCGACTTCTTTCTTTTTCCTAAACTCAAATTACCACTTCGTGGCACCCGTTTTTAATCGGTAGAAGACATAAAGGAGAATTCGCGGCGAGAACTGAACTCAATTCCGGAAACAGCGTATAAAAAATGTTTTGATGATTGGATTATTCGTTGGCGTAAGTCTATCGTTTCTGAAGGAGCATACTTTGAAGGTGATAAAATAAATTTGGATGAATAACAAAATTTTTGTGATTATTGCATACTTTTCCCGGTAGTTATATGTATGTGTTTACAAAAAAAAGTAATATAATATGTATTATATCCGTAATCTGGTATCCATAGTACAAGCGTTGAACTTAGTGTGGGATCAGAGGACGTTGTGAGAAATGTCCGTAAATATTTATTAATTTATAATATGTATATAAAATAATTTTACAGTCGAAGACTTCACGCTTTAAGCGAAGAGGAGAGTGCCATGGAAGAGATGGAGACCCAGAGGTAAGGTTATATTCTTCTTCTTTTGATTTTCCTATGACCTGGGTGACAGAATGCGTCTGCCCCGGGCTGCAAAATTTGTCGACGCCGCGAGGGGCTAAAAACCACCCGTCATACAGTAGAGTAAAGAAACTTCACATACTAATTTTAACATTAAAAATTTTTCAATATTTATTGATAATTTTCAGGGTGTCACTGCATATAGACAATCCATTGGAAGGTCCCAGCTGGCTCTTGGACTCCCCACCAGATTCTAAAGTGAGTAATATTTTCTTTTAAAATTCAACCAATGGTCAATGATGTCAAAGAAATGAATTGAGATAAGCTTGATCGCTCGTTTTCGAAACAGAACCGAAGTTTATATTCTACTGAGTCGTTGGTACGATGGTTTAAGTTTACAACATTCTCCTCGGTGGCTCCTCCTGACTGACTAGTTCTAATCCTGGGTGCAAAAGGTAATAGCGCATGATGCAAGTTTGGAATCTACCGATAGATAGCAATAGTCTTGTTTTACGTTGGACTATTACGTCATCGGAATATGTGTATCGTTACATTTTTTTTCGGCCATAAAAACTAATCTTACAAAAAAAAATGCCACACAAATATCGACTCTATCAAAATGATACGTCTTAACAGCGTCTGGATGTGCTGGCTAATCAAGAGCCATTCGCAGCGTTGCCGAAAGCCGCGTCTGCGTATTCAGATTTCTTTATTATGCCGTGTGGGGCCGGCTTTAGAATGGTCCCACCCCTCTACCCACGGGAGTCGTAAGAGCCGACTGAGGGAATACCGCGGGAGTGGGCAGCAGCACTTCCTCGAGTATTAACAACATCCACTGCGATCTCCAACCAGCCTGCCAAGCGTGGGACCAGAGGACGTTGTGTGAAAATGTCCGTGAATATTTATTTATTTAATTACGGGCTTGTGGAAATCCTAATGACCTGGCTAAGATTCTATGCTATATGCCAGAGCAGATTGTCCCTATTATTTTTTATGGGTGAACCTGTGATCTTCTAAAGAACAATTTGATGAATGATTTGTGAAAGTGGAAAAAAGAGAACTTTACTGCGGGATTCGAACCCGTGTCCTTTCCAATCCTGAGAAGTGCAGCGGCGCTCGCAGTAAAGTTCTCATTTCAACTTTTACAAATAGTTTGTTCTTTAAAGTAGCTGAGCATGTCAAATGCTAAAATACAGATCAAAATACCGTGATGTGGTAATCTTCTATTTTCAGTTGGGGAATCCCATAAATGGTGTTAATTTAGAGCCGGACTCTACTACAGAATTTGATAGGACTGGCAACACTCCGTGTGAGAACATTGAAGATATTGCACAGGTAAAGTGTTTCTTGTTATATAAACAAACGTACTGTAAAAATACGTTGGCTTATTGGCAAAACACGAACGATGAATTTGTGTTCGAAATTTTACGGGATGTTACAAGTTGTGGTTTTGGGGTTCCTGCCACATTGCATGGCGTGTCCTATTTGGTGAGTTTTTTCATTGTTGTGCATGCTTACCTTGCTATCGTCATATTTCCCTCTATCTATGAGAAGAGCGGATTGGCAATATTTATTTTTATAAAGTTGTAACACAGCTGTGTCTGTATATTTAAGATATTTGAAAAAAAAAAATACTGTACTAGGCTATATAGAGGTGACTGAACACAAAACATTCTTTTTTGTCTGTTTGTTTGTTCGCGCATCACTCAAAAACTACTGAACGGATTTTGATACAATTTTTTTTTATTTGATAGCTCTCGATTAAACTTAAAAACTGGTATAAATTTTTATCCCGTTACCATATCGGGAACCTGAGATATAACCTAAAAACTAGGTTTTCGCTGCGGCGGAGCCGCGGACTAAGGCTAGTTATACTATAAAAAAGACAATTGATGGGTTGTGTACTCTCTACTTTCTGGAAATTTTGTTTGTCCGTGTGGTGACGGACTATGAGTAGAAGTGTCACCACCTCATTTTTTCCCACGGGTGTCGTACGAGGCGACTAAAGGAAGTAGCAATTGTCATCCATTGCATGGTAGTAGGGCTGGGTGGTGTATGCCAAGTGGTAGTACTCATTATCGGGCCCGAGCGGGTTGCCACCACCATCTCCAGTGTGACCGGCCATGAAGCACATTGGTGTGTTTTTGTTGTAGCAGGAGATCGCCATTAATTCTTTAATGTCATATATGTGAAACGAAATGGTGAGCAGCGGCTTGACAATACTCTCGGTATAGTTGAGTGCATGAGTGGCGGTTTCCACTTACCATCAGATGCGTTCTGCTCCTCTGCATGACAGTTTAATATTTATTGTTGTCAGGAGGGCAGCAGTGGAGTCCCGGTGCGGTTGTCGTGCGAGTTCTCCCCCACGGTGCGGCGGCGCAAGCGAACGTCCACGCCGCCTAGCGGCACTCCGCGGCAACATCACTACTCGCCGCGGCCCCCTTCGAGACGAAATAGGTGAGCATCCATATTGTTCTTTCGAATAACTTAGAAAAATAAACAATATCAAGTCAAGTCTGCATAGATGGCGGAGTGGTTTAGATACCAACTTCCCTCGAGTGCTGTGGGTTGGATTTCCACACGGGGCATCTCTTTGTGTGATCCACAAATGGTTGTTCTAAGTCCGAGTGTATTTTATGTCCGTGAAATTGTATGTTTGTAGAGTCGAGGATTATTAATTATAGCAGGGTGATGTCTACTAAAAAAAAATATGAATATGAAGCAAAGCTAACCGTGTCTAATGCTTAACGAAAGTATATAACAATAGCAAGTGTGACCATTTTTGATGTATCTATACTATTACATAGTGTATATTCGATTCTCTGAACATAATCATTTTTTTTTCTTTCATTTTTGTGTTCATTTGTTTGTACGCACATAACGCAAAAACTACTGGCGGGTGGTGATAAAACTTTTTTGTTTAATAGCTTTTGATTAGAACTTTAAAACTGGTATACGTTTTACCCCACTATTATATCGGGAACTTGAGATAAAAACTAAAAACTAGCTTTTGTTTTTAGTGTCTTAGAACAATGGGCAAGGGCTAGCTAATTATAAATATATAAGTGAAAAAAGTTGCATTAAAATCCATTCAGTAGTTTATGCGTGATGCGCGAAGAAAAACAAACAAATCGACAAATACAAAAAAAAGTGCGTGCGTGTAACCTTTACGCGCGGTTGAAGTAAAACTTCTTTGGCGTTGACGGAAAAAAAAAATGCAATTTAAAATTTTTTTTTTAAAACTGTTGAATTTTTATTCACTTTGCTATTCACAATTAATCCGTTTGAAAATTTGGAAATAAATAATCCTAATTGATTATGATATTTGCCACTAGCTGGCGTATAAGTCAAGAAGCGTGGAGTATATGACATATATTTATGACCAATCCAAGTTATTATTATTAAATAGCGGAAACTACACAGACTATAGTAAGCGTTACTTCCGTCAGAAAAAAAATCTGAGTTACTCCCTAGTCGCGCCTAAAGAAGTTTTACTTCAAAAAAAATATAAAAAATTGTTTTGTTTTTTTTGGGCTTCGGCGCTCTCATTTACCATAAGAAACAATAGTAGGAGTATTAAAAGTTAGTAAACCTGTCTTACGTTGATCTTCTATGAAAGTTTGATACTCCCCCGAAGCTGATCCATTCATGCTGGGACAGGTACCCCTAAAAACCTCGCCTCGAGCTGTTTCCATGTGTATGTTTGATTATATTGTTTACTTCGTGTAGCACAAGCGGGCGCGTCCTGAAAGTGTTAGTGTCGAAGATGCGGCTGGAGTCGGAGGGCACGCCCCCCCCCACGCGGCCCGGCGCGCTGGCCGCCCTCCACGCGCCCAGCCCCAACGGCGCCACCGACTCCACTGTGCTCGTCTCGTGAGTCGAGTCATGTTAAACTACCCTACTAAAGGAAAGGAAGGGTGCAGGTACAGGGGGAGACCGACACTCGCCTACCTAGACCAAATCGGTCATGTATTGAAGGAAGGAACCGGCGAGCCTGTATGAAGAGAGTTATGAATGTTGAGGAAGCGAGAGATGTATGCAAGAATAAAGCCTCTTGGCTCTCTGTTCTCTCTGCCTACCCTGCAAGGGAAATGGAGTGATGATAAGTAAGTAAGTACCCTCATTATATTGAATTAAGAAAAGTTTTGTTTTTATGCAGCCCATATTATATTTTGAACAGCCCATAAATGGATGGGTACCGCTTAACATAATGCCCTGAGTCCTGGCTCGTCTGCCATCATGAGCAATAAAAGTGTTCCATTGACGAACATAGTTTCACTGTGAAGAAAGAAAGCCTCTCTAGGTAATATTAAACACAAAGTGGAAAAACAATCTCTCTAAGTAAAACTATCTCTGGCCCCTTATTTTGTCGTGCGTGGCTGTATGTGTGAGTAAACAGTGTGCTACAGCTGTAATTGGTTTCATTTGAATCCCGTGCGTAAACGTGCTTAACGGGCCTTGTGGCGTATTCGGTAGTGTAACCAACTTCCGTGCACGGGGTTCGATTCCCACTCAGGACAATTGTTTAGCATAGCACAAGCTTTAAGCTTAGTTTGGGACCAGAGGACGTTGTGTGTAATGTCCATGAATATTTATTATTATTTGATTTTTTAACTAATATATGACTCGCCTGATGGTAAGCCCATAGACGCTAGTAAAGAAAACCAATGTATCACCCGCAGTTTGCACCTTGTCAACCCCAAGAGCAGGGATAGGAAATAGGGTGGAGGAATGATAGAGAAGGCCTAAAGAAATCTAGAGACGAGATGATAGAAAGGGGAGGAGGGGATTTGGGCCTCTGGCGCTCTCACTCACTGAGAGATACGCAACAGTGGTTCTTTATCCTGCTGGCTATATATTATAAATATTGTCCTAAATAGCTTGAAGTTTAGAAATTATTTTTTTCTGTTTTAAAACGTTCAATGGAAAAGTGTTTGCCATAATAATTATAAATTTAATTTTACAGTGAAACCTTGACACCTCGATACAAGAAACAAATGAATACGGAATCTTCACTCGCACTTCGTAACAGTCAAGACAGGCAACCTACCAGACTGATCAGTCAAGAGAACGTGGAAAGCCATACAAGCCACAGTACTTCACACCGCCGATCGACTGAGTTAGATAGTGTTAATATCACACATAGAGCGGCCAGCCAGGATAATACAACCAGTAACAGAAGGTCAAGGTTGTTGAGTCAGGAGCGGGACAGTGCACAGTGCAGCAGGGTTGGCAGTCACGACAGCGATAGTGGCAGCGGTGGTGGTGATTCTGTGAACGAGGGTAGGGCTAGACGCCCTAGGAAAATGGTCACTTATAAGGAGAAACCTTTGAATAGGTAAGTGTCGTAAGATTTCACCTATCCCTCAAGGAGACTGGCGGTTTCCGGCCTGAGCTCTTACAGACAAAAATAAGTACATTTTTTACTCATAACTATTTACTTTAGTACTATTTCCAGAAAATTTGTCTGAGTGGAGTAAATTCATTTATGATATTGCGATTATATTGTGAAAAATCGATACTTGCAAATCATTGATACAAACCATTTTATTTTCATCACATGATTTTACGTACTTGTACCTTAGAGACGTGGTCTCTGAATGTTGGCCTCATATCAAGGCTCAAAGTCACTCAGCGGGCCATGGAGCGGGATATGCTTGGTATTTCCCTACGTGATCAAATCCGTAATACGGAGATCCGTAGGAGAACGAGAGTGACCGACATAGCCCGCCGGGTTGCCATGCTGAAGTGCCAATGGGCAGGCCACATCGCTCGACGAACCGATAACCGTTGGGGACGAAAGGTTCTCGAGTGGCGACCACGTATTGGACGGCGCAGCGTAGGACGGCCCCCCACCAGATGGACCGATGATCTGGTCAAAGCTGCGGGGAGCCGTTGGATGCGGTCGGCACAGGACCGCTCGTTGTGGCGTTCTCTTGGGGAGGCCTATGTCCAGCAGTGGACGTTAAAAGGCTGATGGATGGATGGATGGATGGTACCTTAAATCAGATTGGTTCCTTTATTATTTACATCCCAAGGTATAAGGTTCCCAAAATACATAACGAGCTATTTTATAGATTTTTTAATTTTAATTTACTGTTTTTATATCCGATTATTCACTCAATACTTAACATAAAACTATAGTTTTTTTAGGATGGCAACAAACTGCCACTTGTCAATGGAATAAACATATAAACAAGAAGTTATTGCTCATGATATAACCTTACGTCAATGTCGAAGTTAATGTTTATATCTACTTTCAGACAAGTTTTTGGAAAAAGTGACAACCATCCGTGGTTTTCTAATTAATAATGCTATCAGGAAACATTAAAATGATTCGTGTAGGTGACCAGGCCGAACGCTCCTAGGAAACCCGCCAGTCTCTCATCATTCTCCCTATCCTTATCCATTCCAAACTGCTGAGAAAAGATCAGGTGGCAGGGCTCTTAGCTTTACATGACCTACCAGTTACAGGACCTGACCAGACTTCACGGTTAGAAATGCCATGCTGTTACACCATGATGCCAGCATGAATGAGCTGGTTCTATCTATGAACTACCACATACTCTAAGAAATCGGCGTGTAGCAGCAGTGGGTGTATCTACTGTTGGGTTTCGTTCGGTGAGTGAGAGCTTCGAACGCCCAGACTTACCTCCTTAGTCCCTCTATACTATATCCTTCTTCCTCGTTCATCCCCTCCACGTTTTATAATCTCCCCGTGGGTGGACAACACCGTTGTTAGGTCGTAAGCTACCTTTAGTGCGAAAATGTGAAACCCGAAAGCAATACGAATAATACGAACAGGATTTGAACTTGCATCTTCTGGAATACCGTCTCAACTTCTTTGCCAATTCAATATCTGGAACAGTATTCTAGAAGATGCAGGTTCAAGTCTCGTAGTTCTCGATTTCACATTTTTGTACATCATGTTAACTTAAATGGCTAAGCATGTGAAATGCTTAATTTAATATATAAAAATACTTTGGAAAATTCAAAAGTGCACGCCTCATAATCTTCATTTTTCACAATAAAATTGATTATTTGATAAGTAACTGATAATGTATTGGTCTTACTAAGTAGTTTTCAATAAATCACATAGATAGCGCTAATTTAAAAAAGTACATTTCATGTCTTATACGCCATCTAGCGCTAATTTTAAGAAGTACTTCTATATTGGTCTATAAAAATAGTTCTCACGAAATAAGGAGGCGCTGGTTTTAGTGTCGGAGCGAAAGTAAATCAGACCGTGAAAAGTGATAGGGCTCTATTCGTAATCATACTAATTCATATAAGAAAAAAAAGACTCGATTAGTAAAGTATTTTGGTCGTTATCGTGTTAACATACATTACCTACAAGAAATGGACGTCCAAGACAGAACTTTTTCTAACAGTTTTTTAACTAGTTTAAATAACAAAAATGGCATTAAAAATATTATGAGTGTTAAAAATAGTGTATTTTCTTGATATGTGTGTGTATATATTATTTTACAAGTGCTATATATAAAAGTGCAAGCAAGTGATATATATATGATAAATAGAGACATTTTAATATAGAAAAATCAGTTTTTCTGCGCGAAACGAGAATAGTACACACCTCAACGCTTCGCTTATGAGGCGTGCAATAGCTTTGTAGTACAAAAAAAATGTATTGTTGTGATACTAACATCTGTATGATTTTGTTTTCAGGAAATTAAGAAGATGATGCTCCCATAGTCAGTTAGTTTTAATTAAAACTAGATAGGATATCAAACTCAATATTCACCATGAAGTTATGCCTTATAACCACCAACAAGCCTCTGCTAAATATATCCTTGTTACAAAATAAATATTTGTCTATAGAATAGAGCTAATATTTATCGAATATGTTGGACTGATCCTTACTTAGGAATACTTTCTAACATTTACGCGAATTTTACACATTTTGATCAGTATCAGCTTTGGACATCTACCATTTAAGTCCACCCGTGATCATGAATGCTGTAAAGTATCCGAAACGTCGGGATAGTATAAAAATCAAGTAAACGCGATAGATTCCGTAAACGAAGTTTTACTTACTTAGGAATTTAATTTTCGAGTTATTTTTGAAGTAAAACTTCTTTAGGCATGACAGAATTTTTTGTGGATGTAACATTTTGCATTGCTTCCGGTATTTAAATCCTTCGGAGAATTTCGCGTACCTATATTACTGTTTTATTTACATGTTAATTGAATTTATTTTGTAATAATTTGATATAAAAATACTCATATTAGCTATAGTCCTCGTTTATTTATAATAGGCGATTTTGATTAATTTTGGAAAAATATTACTTAATTTGGAAAATCCAAAAGTGCACGCCTCATAATCTTCATTTTTCACAATGAAATTGATTATTTGATAAGTAACTAATAATGTATTGGTCTTACTAAGTAGTTTTCAATAAATCACATAGATAGCGCTAATTTCAAAAAGGACCTTCTCATGTCTTATACGCCATCTAGCGTTAAGAAATACTTCTACATTGGTCTATAGAAATAATTCTCACGAAATAAGGATAGCACTGATTTTAGTGTCGCGTCGAGCGTAAATATTCACTATTTTTTTTTTGTTTATTTAATAACAATTAAACCACATCGAATCAGACCGTGAAAAGTAATAGGGCTCTATTCGTAATCATACTAATTCGTAAAAAAAGTCTCGATTAGTAAAGTATTTTGGTCGTTATCGTGTTAACATACATTACCTACAACAAACGGACGTCCAAGACAGAACTTTTTCAAACACTTTTAAGTAGTTTAAATAACAAAAATGGCATCAAAAATATAATGAGTGTTAAAAAAAAAGTGTTTTTTCTTGATATGTGTGTGTATATATTATTTTACAAGTGCAATATATGATAAATAGAGACATTTTAAGTTAGAAAAATCAGTTTTTCTGCGTGAAACGAGAATAGTACACACCTCAACGCTTCGCTTATGAGGCGTGCAAAACAGTCCAGATGAAGTGAATAACAATGTTTTTTCAAATGATTTAAAACATTGCCCATTATAAACAACCTGCCTCAAAATAAAGAAGTTTTACTTCAATTGCGCGTAAAGGTTACACACACTCATATTTTTTTTTATTATGCAAGCCTTCTTATTCCTGTCTCATTTTTTTCAGTAATCTTTGATAGATGAATTCTTGCGCTAATTCAAGATTTTTGATTAAAAAAATATATTTAAGTTTGTATTTAATGCTCTGGGTTAGTTTTAATCAATTAAACATTATAATATTTGGGGTTCGCCCAGTACTTATTTTTTATTTAAAGGACACCGAGTACACCCAGACTTAGAACAAAAATTTGTGAATCACACAATTGTCCTGTGTAGGAATCATCATGGCATGCTATGCTAGCCAAATGCTGTTTGGAGACTTTACAAACTGTCTCTCATGCATATCTTTCATCAAGATTGTCATCCTTCACCACGCAATGATAATTTGTGCAAAATATCATAAACCAAAAATAGCAAAATAAGTTCCACGCAGACAAAGTCGCGGATTAAATCATCTCAAAGTAAATAATTAATCATGGTTATCGTCAGTTATCGACATGGTAAATGGTGTTTGGTTAAAACATTTCAAACTCCACTACCATATTTCAACATCCTTGTATATGAGAATAATATGTATGATTTTATTTTAAGTTTATATCAGTATTAGATTAAATATATTCATTAGAACTAAATAATATTTGAAATTTTGTAAAAACATTTGTATCACTTGCCTTTATATTTTGGATCTATATATATGATGTCTTGATGCATACACGTGTTATAATAACTATAATTTATATTTGTTTTTTTTTTGTGTCCAAAACTAAGTATTTGAACGCAAACAAAATATTTACTTCATAAAGGCATCAGTTTATGCAATATTTGTCAAAATAAATTAGATTAACTTGCATATAAGTCACAATATGGATGTAGCAAAATTATTTAAAACTGTTATCGGATCTTGTATAAATGTTTAGGACATGCTGTATAATATAGCGATTTTGGTAAAATTATGTAGGACACTTATATAATGAGTTACACTTTCTTACTAATTAATGTAGGACACCTGTATATTACTATTAATTTTGTATAATGTAAGATATAATAAGACTTGAAATTAATTTAAAAACGTTATTAAACTAGTGTGTTACAAAATATTTTACGTGGCCGGTAACACACTTGCGATTAATTATAAAATATTATAGAATTGGAAGTTGTTTTATAGGCCGTACACCACTTGTACTAAATTGGTTATAATGTAGGACACCTGGACTAAAGTTCCAATATTTGCAAATCAAATGTCGGTCACATGTATATAGTAGATAGTAAATGTAGCTTAATATTATTATTAATGTTATATGTTGTAAAAAAAACTATTACTGTTTATAAACCTGCCTTAAAACTTGAATACATCATTTTTATAGACGTGATACTTAAGAATTCGACTGTTAATGTGTAAAAACTAGGTTAGTAAATGTTAAATCGACGCAGTCTACCTCTGAGATAGTAAATCATTACTCGTTGCAGGACATCAGCTTAAATTCAAGTAAATATGCTAACAATTTTACTAATATTACTAGCTTTGCCCGCGGCTCCGCCGCATCAAAAGCTAATTTTTGGGTTATATCTCAGGTTTCCGATATAGTAGCGGGATAAAATGTATGTATACCAGTTGTTAAGTCTAATCAAGAGTTAACCAAAGTTGCGCGAACGAACCAAACAGACAAAAAATCTATAAAAAATTGTTTTGTGTTCAGACACGCCTTTAGAGCCTAATACAGACATTTAACTGTTTAGCAACAATAAATTGCAACGTTCTACGCCACTGCTGCTGCCATTATAAAAACATATCATTATGCCTGTATCCCCGAAGGGGTAGCCAGAGGTGTATTACACTCACGGTTCGCCAGCTATGTTTAAGTTCCACGTAATGGGGGCAAGCCTATTGCCGTCTACCGGGCACATTTCCAAATTCCCAGGCTGCTACTGAGATTTATGCTTTTTACGAAATAAAAACATTGCCCGACCCGGGGATCAAACTATCATGATCAGTAATCAAACACACTAACGCTGCACCAATGAGGCAGTTTATATAAAAATGGCTAAACCCGTACAAACTGTTGTAACAAATCCAATTTCAGGTGGACGAAGCCGCGCTTTGAGCTAGTATTTAATGACCATCATAGTATTAGATTCCACCATCAGGCAGGTGGATTTAGGTCATAGTTACTACGCTAGCCCAGTGCGGATGGGCAGAGACTTCACAAGAAAATCTCTTAAATCACACATGTTTCTACCATGTTTTTCTTCACCGCATTACCTTCACCTGCAGTAGGTATAATTTGTAAGATACAATTCTGAAGATTTTCGAGTCTCGTGCGAGGTCCGTAATTTGAACTGGGGATCGAACTCGAAACCATTCTTTGTCCAAATTTAATTAAAACGGGGGTTAAATGATTAAAAAGCACGTCCTCCAAGTTTGAACCAGATGATTATTGGTTATATTCTATAGAATATATTCAAGGTACTGAATAATATAACCATGATATAATGTAGGTTCTATGACTGATGTTTTATATAAGTACCTAATAAATTATGATCAACTTGTTGGTGTTTCATTGCTATTTTGAACCTTTAAAAGATATAACCATAATTAATCCTTTCTATGTTATAAATAGGGAATTGAGATTGTTTCAATAAGTTTGCATGCTGCAAAATTTCTTGTTTAAGAAAAAGCAAGAAATATTTGCATAGGTATTTATAGTCCGGCCGGAGTATCAAAAATTAGTCATTTTTATCCCGGAAAATGAAGGTATCCCGTGAAAGCTACTTTTGCACAAAGGTCATTTATGTGCCGTAGATTGCCCCAATTCTGTCCATGCAGACCAAGTCGGGGGCAAAAGCCAGTAAGTCTAGTAACTAGCACACGACTTGTGCATATCCATGAACTGTCAGTGAACCACCTCTTAAACGTCCAATTAAGCTGAGCGTCCACAGGTCCGCACCGACCGCACCGCACGCACGACACAACGGATTTTTGTTTGCTTTGTGGCGCACTGCGTCCACTATCCGTACCGCCCGCAATTCCGTTCCGCCGTTCAAACCGTTGCGTGCCGTGCGTGCATTGCGACCGATGCGGATCAGTTGACGCTCAGCGTTAGCCCATCCCAATTTAGCCACGCTGCAGCATACTTTGGGGCTTGGGAACTTACGCTCTCGGTCTACCATCTTATACTTAATCATAGAGGAGCCGTAAAGTATTGATGATGACAAGAACGGTCTAATACATTGTATATGAACAGTGTAGGAGATTAACGATATTTATTTTACTTTATTTCTAGGTATAATTTGTAATTAATATTTTTATTATTTGTTTAGAATAAACTTATAAATTTCATTGTATTAAACTTTAACATCTCTAAATTCTACCATTAAATATATCTTCAAACTCCGTGCACAACAATCCAAAAAAGCAAATTGAAAAACAATAGAACTAAATTAAAAAAATATTTTAATAGGTACACCTAAGTTACTAAATCACAAAGGGATAAAATACAAATGAAGAAAATAATACTCATATACATCATTACAACTTAGAGATACAAATATCGGCTACAAATTATGTTTAAACATTAAGTTTATCATTAATATTATTGCTTAGATTCTTCTTGCAAATACTCTATCTTCACAAACAAGAAAAAATATTATTTAATATTTTTTAAATTTATTCGAAAAATATGCTTTTTTAAAGAGCCTAATTATTACATTCCAACTTAAGTAACGCTGTTAAGTCAACATAAAATTTAGGAATTGCCAACTACTTAGTAAAAACACTGCTGATAAACAAACTTTTGCTGTGTGGCGGCTTTAGAATTGTTCCACCCCTCTGCACACACGGGAGTCGTGAGAGCCGACTGAGGGAATACCGGAGCAGTGGGCAGCAGCACTCTCTCGAGTATTAACAACATCCACTGCGATCGCCAACCCGCCTGCCAAGCGTGGCGATTACGGCACTATCCCTCATTTTGGGGAGGCCTATGTCCAGCAGTGGACGTCGAAAGGCTGATGGATGGATGGATGGATGGATGATGGATGGAAAGTAAAAACAGTTGGCAATTCTTGTACCGCTGGCTTCAACCAATTAAGTATTAAAAAAAACTGTTAGAATACTTTCAAAGTAATACACAAAAAAAAAAAATAATACAACATACTTTCAATCAGTCCATTAATTATTCTTAAATTATAATCAACTATCATATTGACAGTAGTAAATATTAATCGCGTCATTGCGTTTCTTTGCCATCTTTATCAGGCGGCGACGGCACGGGGGTCGGTTCACTTGGAAGGGTTAAAACGGCGGTTGGTTCGTGGGATCGAGGCACCTCCTATAAACAGAAATTACTGCAAAATTATTTTTAAATTGCGGTATAACAAGTAGTACTGATTGCTTTGACGTATATCCCATCAGTCTCACATGATTAAATGAAACGTCTATAGTCGGAATAAGATACCATGTATCAGTACTGTGTAGAGAAAATCTGTACAAACAATAAACGGACTGCATAGATGGCGAAGTGGTTTAGATACCGGCCACCCGTTGGAGTGTTGTGGGTTCGATTCCCACCAGCGCAACTCTTTGTGTGATCCACAAATGGTTGTTCAGAGTCTGAGTGTACGTTTTATCAGTGAAATTGTATGTTTGTAAAGTCCACCGCGATACAAGGATTGTTCCTTATTGAAGGGTGTAAAAAAAAAAAATTATAATTACAATGCTCACCCAGACTAACTATTTTATTTTTGATCTATATTTTTTAGCATTTGACATGCTCTACTTTTTTAAAGTACAAATTATTTGAGAATAAGGAAAAAGAGATTAATTGGATTAATGCATGTAAATGCATTCCGATAGATGGCGTTGGTCGTAAAGACAGATGTGATGAGGAAATTGGGATGACCGAATAGGTCAGTACGACTCAGTGGCTTAGAGCACTTCCCCGGATTAGAAAAGACGCGGGTTCGATTCGGCAGTGGTAAACGATTCACGACAAGCGGTAACAGATGATGGTAGTGGTGGTATACTTGATGGGGTCAAGAAGCATGAGAGAACTTGCTACTAAACTTGGCCAATAGTGAGGTTTGAATAAGAGATTTCTTTCTCTTATAGATTTATTATTTCTTTACAGCTTTATATATATAACGGCATTACCCTACACCTTGATTTATAGAAAGAAATTGTGGAAAAAAAATGTCAGCAGGATTTGAACCTGCGTCTTATCTCTATCTGGGGAATTTAAAGAAACCTTATGTCTACTGCCTCGGTGGTGTAGCGGTAGTGTATGCGACTGCTAATCATGAGGTCTCGGGTTCGATCCCCGGGTCGGGCAATGTAATTGAGCTTTTTCCTAAATAGAAAAATTCCCCGGAGTTTAGAAATGTGCCCGGTAGACGTCAATAGGCTCGCCCCCTATTACGTGGGACTTAGCATAGCTGGCGAGTTGTGGGTGTGTAATACACCTCTGCCTACCCCTTCGGGCAATACAGGCGTGATGACTCAAAATGGGATTAATATACAATGCGAAAGTGGAAGGATGTAGGTACAGAGGGAGACCGAGACACCTACCTAGACCAAATCGGTCATGTATTGAAGCCTTGAAGGAAGGTGACGTCAGGAATCTCCGAAACCGGCGAGCGTGTATGAAGAGAATTATGAATGTTGAGCCTTCTGGCAGTCTGTTCTCTCTATCTACACCGCAAGGGAGATGGCGTGATGATAAGTAACAAAAATGGGTACCGTACTAAACAACAATGGGTTGGTACAGATATATTATTATGTACTTTTATGGATCAACTGACACGTACAGCTCTCCCAAAAAAAATTGCGAAAATGTGAAATCAAAAATGACAGCCACAAGCAGGGCTTGAACCCTCGCCTTTCAGCATTCTGCAACTGAGCTACCTATATCCCATATAGCCTGACTAACCTGGACAGCAGTACTGGTGGAAGTGGCTTCAGGTTCTTGAACAGCACCAGCCCCCTTCGTCTTTCGTCTCTCCACGTGGCCGAAACAATGCTCACATTCATCGTCGCTGTCTTCGGAGTCCGATTCGCCAAATTTGTGAGGTTTCTCGTATATACAACAGCCTGGTAAAGAAGATTTTATTGTTTTAATAATAAAATTACTAATATTATGATATATTTTTTAAGTCATGCTTAGCTATATAAATTAATACAAAGTGCGAAAATATGAAATGAAAATAACAGTCACGAGCAGGATTTGAACCTCCATATCCTGGAATAGCGTCCCAGATCTCGTATGCCAATTCAGTCATCGTATTGTTCGAGACTGCCAATTTCGATAACGCATTTCTTAATCTCTTGGGTGACGCCTGCGGCATCTATCGGATGTATTTGCATACATTATTCCGACAGGTAAGCTTAAGTATTACAATAATATCCATATTAAATAGTGACGCAGCCCTATAAATATATTTATTTATTTTTTAAGCATTTTTCATGCTTAGCCATATAAATAAATTGACACAAGTGCAAAAATGTGAAATCGAAAATAACAATCACAAACAGGATTTGAGACTGTATCTCTTGGAATACCGTCCCAGTCGTTTTACAAATTCAGCCATTGTGATACGATACTAAATTAAGCAATGCCAGATTTTTAAATAGAATTAGTAGACTAACACTATCTATAAAATTCACACAAATAAATAAAATTAAAGACATAAAATTACACATAGTAGTAGCTTTTTACTAAATGCGTCTGAGACCGTGTTTAAACGTTACCTATAATAAAAAAAACTATTTTTTAAGTTATGTTTGTCGGTCTGCTTATTCCGGCTAATTTCGGAATGGCTGGACCGATTTAGACAGGTCTTTCTCTGGCAGATAGCTGATGTTATAAGGAGTAATAGGATATTTTGTAAAAATAATTAGGGTTCTGCACAAAAAATAAGTTCCACGCGGACGAAGTCACGAGTTGCAGCTAGTTTAAATGAATTATAGATCGCAGCAGTTTCAGTTATTTTGTATGAGCGTTAAAAGAAAATTATATTAATCTTCGTGGAAGCCAAGAATCAGTATCCTCAAAAATACTAACAACCGCTTACGAAATTTATCAAAAATCTGGCGGGATGACTAAAGTTTATATTCTACTGGTAACCAAAGCTATACCTTGACCAAAGAATCTTCCAAGTACAACTACGATACATACATTTAGATTTCTTCTTGTTCATATGCTCATTGTCAACAGTATCTTCTGTCCACACAACCTTCTTCCGCGACTGTTTCCTAGGTGCGCGGAGAGTTATCACCGCTACGCGTTCCACTGGCTCCTGACAAAATAATATAACTTAACTACCTGGTCGGTATAATGTATGCAAATACTTCTGACAGATGGCGCAGGCATCACCCAAGACGTTAAGAAAGGACGTGTTATCAAAATTAGCAGTCCCGAGCAATTGTCACGATGGCTATAAACCTCGGACGTTTATTGTCTACGTATTAATGCTTGATGGTGGATTAGTCTACTGCTGTGATGCATTAATGCACGAAATTGGTCTACTGTGATGCATTACTGCATGAAATTGGTCTACTGTAATGAATTAATGCAACAATTCCGCATTGTTTTTGTAGACGAGATTATTACTTAGCTTATCAAGCCATTGAAATAACTATCAGTGTCACACAATGACGATAGTTGCGCGAGTCGCTTAGTGAGGAAGGGCCACCCTTTTTGATGTGAAACATCTAATGCGGAGGGAGGGTAAAATCAGTTGTTAGCGTGGCGACGCTTTTATTTTACTCGTCCCGTTCAAATCTTGTAAGTTAAATTTGACACACTTCCCGGTTTCCGATTGAACTGAAATTTTACACGCATATGTATATCGCGTGACAATGTAATATTATGATGACAAGGAGCTGATCTGATGATGGAGCTGGAAGGTGGCCACAGTAACTCTGTAATGAAACAACGCAACCCTATCGAGTTTATACTCGTTTGATTCGTCTTGAGGAGTACTTTGTCAAGTTATGATTATTTTATTTTTACAAAATAATTTCGATGTTTTCACATCTGCTAGACAGCCCGCGACGTCTATTTTTTTTGTTATCTAATATTTTTCATTTTTTTATATTGATTCAACGAACTTTTTGATTCACCGAAGTCTTAATACTTTCTATTGCCGATTCATATTTATGTTTATTTTTTTTATTGCATGTAGTGGCAGACGAGCCACGGCCCATCTGATGGTAAATGGTAACCGTCGATCATGGATCAACTATACAGAGAGTATTGTCAAGCCGCTGCTCACCATTTCATTTCACCAATATGAAATGACAGAATAAACGGCTATCTCCTGCTACAGCTAAAATGCAACGATGTTTTTCATGGCGTGACCGGCCACTGGAGATGGTGGTACCAACCCGCTCGGGCCTGATATCAAGTGAGTACTCCCACTCGGTACCCAGCCCTACCACCAGTCATGCAATGGATGATAATTGCTTACTTCCCTTAGTCGAATGCTACGCGCTATGCTTAAGTTAGTTAGCCGTGTGGGACCGGCTTTAGAATTGTCCCACCCCTCTCCACCCATGGGAGTCGTAAGAGCCGACTGAGGGAATACCGGTGAAGTGGGCAGCAGCACTCCGTCGAGTATTAACACCATCCACTGCGATCGCCAACCCGCCTGCCAAGCGTGGCGATTACGGCACTCCCCCATTCTTGGGGAGGCCTATGTCCAGCAGTGGACTTTAAAAGGCTGATGGATGGATGGAACCCTATCGAGTTTATACTTGTTTAATTCGTAGTGAGGAGTACTTTGTCAAGTTATGGTCATTTTATTTCTACAAAATAATTTCGATGTTTCACATCTTGTAGACGTCCCACGATGTCTAGTTTTTTTGTGTTTAGGCGGGAAAAAATGTACCTAACCGTACACCCCGTCGTTCGGGGCACCGAACACGGTAGTGTGGGGCCCTCACCCACTACATAAACCCGCCGTGTGCCGTCTCTCCGCCTATATTGGCGGGCCACTGGAACCATGTAACATTCCTTCAGTGGTAGGAAGGGCCACCCTAACATATTATCTTATATATTGATAAAAGATCATTTAAGGTCACTGTGAATATCATTTGTTTTAAACTATTATGTACACACGCAGATAACCTAAAATGCTCATATTAGATAAAAATAGTGCTCGTTAAATAGTGATAACATACAGTTTGAATATCTGGATGACATAACACGTAGTACAGACATAAATTATATAGGTAAGTAACTAGCCTTTGCCCGCGGCTCCGCCGCCGCAAGCTGGTTTTTAGGTTGTATCTCAGGTTCCCGATATAGTAGCGGGATAAAATGTATACTTATTAGTTTTTAAGTCTAATCGAGATCTATCAAATAAAAAAAGTGGCATCAAAATCCGTTCAGTAGTTTTTGCGTGATGCGCGAACAAACAAAAAGATAAACAAACAGACAAAGAATCTAAAAAAAAAGGTTGTGTTCAGACACGTCTATATAGCCTAATACAGTCATTTTTTTCTCAAATATCTTAAATGTACAGGCACAGCTCTGTTACAACTTTATAATAGTATATAGATAATAATATTGTAGGTATATGCTATCTTTACTGTGTATATACTCAGGCAAGGAAAATCTCGCATGTCACTTCGAGATACACACGTGAGATACCAGAAAAACACAGAATCCTTTCATTTTTTTGTAGCAGTGGATACGGAAACCAATATTTTAAAAAGGTGTAATAAAACATTGTCCCCCTTAGTAATAAACATTGTATTAGCTCCGAATAGTTATTCAGTGTTTTGTTCCGTTCTTTCAACGTCAAATTGTCAGTGTTGTCACTAATAGACAAAGACAAAACACTGAATAACTATTCAGAGGTTGATGAAATGATGATGTGATGAAATTTCTTCTTATGATACGGAGGATAGCAACATATCGGGTGTGAGTCTTTTAAATGACCACAATTATTTTAAGAAATAATTTATGTGTTTTTGAAAACACTATCATCCGTATCATAAGAAAATTCATAACGCGCAGAAGTGTCACTATTCTCTTACTATAATAATGCATTGATTTTAATAATACTGTGTTGTGCTACGAACACATAATACCATAATATCCAGATTGATGACAGTCTATTCTTGAAGTAAACATATAGAAATAAAGAAACTAATTTAATTTTAAAAATATTTTTTCTAATTAATTCCAAAATGAAATATAATATATATATATCATGCATACCAATATTATACTACAGACAGCTGCTTGGTCTAGTGATTAGTTACACTGACTGTAAAACCAACGGTCGTGGGTTCGTCAATCTCCCTTATTTTAGGTAAAATATTTTTCGAAAAAGTAGCAGCACTAGCTTTCTTGATACCACCTTAACTGCAAAGGTACTATTTAGTGAAACACACTATAGTGCTCTATGCTTTGTCATTAAGACATACAAATATTTAAAAAAAAAAAAACATAAAATCAAATAGGGTTACAATGTCAGAAACAAAATAAAATACATTAAATAAAATAAAATAAATTTCACATAATCATAATTAGAAATAATAACTATATATATATTTTTTTGTTTATTTAAACTAAATGCACATCATTAAAAAATTCATCAACAGTATAATAACATTTTTCAATTAATAAATTATGTAGCTTCTTTTTAAATTTTACCAGTGGCATACTTTTAAATAGCGTCAGCAATTTTATTAAAGATAGTTGGTGAAACACCTAAATAACTTTTCTGCACCAATGCTGTTTTACACTTAGTGTGACAAATTTGTTGAGCATATTGAGCATGCATAGGATTTATTTTCACATTAGCCTTTTTTTGAAATAAATGAGAATTCATTTTTACAAATAATGATGTTTCTAAGATGTACAGTGCCGGCAGTGTCAATATCTTTAAAGATTTAAAATAAGGCATACAGCTGACTGTTGGTTGGCTGACATAGCCAGGTTGGTATGCTGAAGTGGCAATGGGCAGGCCACATCGCTCGACGAACCGACAACCGTTGGGGAAAAAAAGATTTTCGAGTGGCGACCATGTATCGGACGGCGCAGCGTGGGATGGCCCCCCACCAGATGGACCGACGATCTGGTCAAAGCCGCGGGAAGCCGTTAGATGCTGTTGGCGCAGGACCACTCGTTATGGCGCTATCTTGAGGAGGCCTATGTCCAGCAGTGGACGTTGAAAGGCTGATGGATGGAGGTTATATCTGTAGGTATTTTAGCATTTGAGATGCTCAGTTACTTTAAAGAACAAATTATTTGTAAAGTGGAAAAAGGGAACTTTACTGCAAGCAGGATTCGAGCCTGCGTCTCTTCCAATCTGGGGAAGTGCTCTAAGGTCATAGATAGATGGTAACCAGGTTACCTGGAACTTATTTTTAGAACAATTTAGCGATGCATTATATTAATGTAATTTTAACTATTTTTCTAAAAACAACAGCCATGAAGCCGTGAAGTATTTCGGTTGTAACTCTTCTTAATCATAGTGGTTGACATTCATGGTGGGCAGCTTGGCAGTGCTCATGGTATTGCTGAGTCCATGAATTGTGGTCTACTATCAGGTACGCAGTAGTTAATTTACCGTCGCAGGTAATAAAAACTACAAAAAAATTCTACTAATGTATTTAATTGTTATACAATGTTATCGTATTACTTTATTATCAAATAGACCCTCAATTTTTTTATCATGGTATCCCAAAAAATTCGATAATATATCTCTGGTATGTTGACCCAATGTGGGAGGTGCCATTCTGGCTTCATTGCCACCCAAACTGTAAACAGTGGGAGGTCCCACCACCTTAACTTTCCCTGCAATAGGATGTGCTAACTCTTTAACAAGTTCAATAGCATTCACATGTTCATCCTCAAAGACATCCTTCATTTTGTTTATGGGTCCGTTAGGGAATGACGCATTCTTGAATAATGCCATCCATTCTTTGGTAGTCTTCTCAGCCATTATACCACCTATAATATTTATAATTTCTTTTCTATTCTCCACTCTTTTAGAATTATCTTTAAATCTCTCATCATTTATCAAATCTTCTCTTTTTACTAGTTTGCAGAAATCTACGAATTGAGCGTTAGAACCAGTACCGATAACCATAATACCATCTTTGGTTTTAAAAGCCTGGTACGGTACGAGATTGGCATGAGCGGTGCCCCATCTTTGCGCTTCAATGCCACAATTCAAATAAATCGTTGCTATGTTAATCATGCTGGCTATCTGAGTGGACAAGAGATTACAATCTATCCTCTGTCCTTTCCCGGTCTTCTGCCTGTAGTAAAGCGCAGTCATAATAGCCCCAAAAGCATGAAGGCCAGTAGTGACATCTGTAATAGCTACTCCAGTTTTGACAGGGTCGCCATCACTTTCACCAGTTGTATGAAGAAGGCCACCCATCGCGGCAGCAATAACATCATAGCTGAAAGTTTATCAAAAGTTTATGAAAATTCCTGAAGTAATGAACTTATGTTGCATATGATCCAAACTGTGAATTAAAAAGGCCCGGGGATGCTGATGAAACCATTGAAGTAATGCAATATAGTTCCAGTGGCCCGCCAAAATAGGCGGCGAGACGGCACACGGCGGGTTTATTTAGTAAGAAATCGAAAACTAAAAATTTCCGTGGAGGTGAGGGATTGAGCCGCCGGCACTGAGAGTGCCGGAGGCTCAATCCCTCACCATCACCATACCAGACACAACAGAAGGAGTATACACCGTTGTTTGACGACAATCTTCAGATTTTTTTATGTTTGAATGCATTCCTACTCATTTTAAATTCATGATTTGACTCTGTTGGAGCTACGATAGTGTCCATCCATCCATCAGCCTTTTGACGTCCACTTCTGGACATAGGCCTCCCCAAGAGAACGCTACAACGAGCGGTCCTGTGCCGACCGCATCCAACGGTTCCCCGCGAGTTTGACCAGATCATCGGTCCATTTGGTGGGGGGCCGTCCTACGCTGCGCCGTCCGATACGTGGTCGCCACTCGAGAACCCTTCTTCCCCAACGGTTGTCGGTTCGTCGAGCGATGTGGCCTGCCCATTGCCACTTCAGCATGGCAACACGGCGGGGTCACTCTCGTTCTCCTACGGATCTCCGTATTACGGATTCGATCACGTAGGGAAATACCAAGCATAGCCCGCTCCATGGCCTGCTGAGCGACTTTGAGCCTTGATACGAGGCCAACATTCAGAGACCACGTCTCTGTCTCATATGTCATCACTGGTAACACACACTGGTCGTAGACCTTCGTTTTCAGACACTGCGGAATATTGGACGAGAAGATCTTCCTTAGCTTCCTGAACGCTGCCCAGCCGAGTTGGATTCGTCGATTGACCTCTTTCTCGAAGTTGTGCCTACCTAATTGGACTGTTTGTCCCAGGTAGACATAGTGGTCGATAACTTCAATAAGCGCACTCCCGACTAGGACCGGTGCTGAAATGACATGTACATTAGACATGACTTTCGTCTTGTCCATGTTCATTTTGAGACCCACTAGTCGGGAAACCCTGCTGAGATCATTGAGCATGGTCCTCCAGCGATTCTGCCATGACTACGACATCGTCGGCATATCGAAGGCGAGTGATGTATTCGCCATTAATGGCACCGTTGAAGGGACTGCAGCACCGCCCAAGTTTCGATCGAATCGAAGGCTTTCTCATAGTCCACAAACGCCAGACACAGAGGCCGATTGTACTCCTCGGTTTTCTGTATAATCTGGCGTAGCGTGTGAATGTGGCCTATGGTACTATAACCTTTTCAGAATCCGGCTTGTTCGGGAGGCTGGAAGTCGTCAAGCCTGCGCGTGAGTCGATTTGTAATGACCCTCGAGAACAACTTATAAACGTGGCTCAAGAGCGAGATGGGTCTATAATTCTTCAAGAGGGTTCTGTCACCTTTCTTGAAGAACAGCACCACCAAGCTCCTGGTCCACGACTCTGGAACGTCACCCCCGATAACGACGGAATTGAATAGCCTCTGCAGGGCTTTGAGGACCGGCTTTCCGCCAGCCTTCACTAGAGCTACCTCTATAGTAATTCCGTCGTCACCCGGTGACTTTCCTTTAGCTGTTTGAGAGCCATTCTGATCTCGTACAGGCTGACGTCCGGGATATCTTCGATAGTGTACCATATAAATAATAATTCTTTGATGGAAATTTTAGTACCTGTTTTTCTTTTTTATTCTTTTATGATCTCTCATCATCTTTCACATATTAGACCATACAAATGTAAAATTTCACGAAAAACACACAGTACCATTACTATAAAAGAAATATCGAAAATAACTCTAGGGCTGAGAAAATCGAGCAAGCCAATACTCCGTTAGGTTAGCCTTGTTTTTGTTAAGGTGGGAAAAAACGTACCTAACCGCATACCCCGTCTTTCGGGGCAACGAACATGGTAGTGTAGGGCGCTCACCGTGTGCCGTCTCTCCGCCTGTATTGGTGGACCACTGGAACTATGTGACATTACTTCTATGGTGTTAGGTCAATGCCTAACAGGTTTAGCTAGTCCTAGTATAGTATTGCATTATATAATTCAAGTATTAAAACCTCTTACCCAGGTTTTTTAGCATATGGTCCAGTAGTTCCAAAGCCTGTGACTGCACAGTATATTAACTTCGGATTTATATCTTTTAGTTTTTCATAGCCAATATCCAGCTGGTTAAGCTTACCAGGTACGAAATTTTCAACCATAACATCACATTTCCTTGCCAAATCATATATTAGTTTCTTTCCTGCAACCAACATAATCTATAAACTAAATGACTTGCAATAATTATTTTGTGTGTAATGATAATATTACACAATTTATCTTAAGTGACCTTGAAGTTTTTAGATAAGTTAATGATCGTACTGTCTAATTGTTAATGGTTGTGTCAAAATATTTTTGAATTTAAATGTATGTTAAAGCTAGATTCAGAGCAATGGTGTGGTGATGGAATAAGATTACAATTGTCACCACCCTACTTTCCCCAGGTGTCATACAAAGCGACTTGGGGAAGTAGGCAATTATTACCCATAGCATTACTAGTGGTATGGATTGGTATTAAGTTCGGAGTAGTACTTGTTAATGGGCCTGTACGGGTCAGTACTACTGTCTTCCATGTGAACGACTGTAAAACGCATTAGTGTATTTGTGTTTGTTCATTTCCTATATGAGAAATGAAATGGTGAGCAGTGGCTAGGCAGTACTATTGAGTCCATGACTAGACTATGACTAGTCTTAGTATTATTGAGTCCATGAGTGGCAGTTACCACCAGGTGGGCCGTAACTCATCTGCCAGCAAAACAGAAACCCACAAGTGATTAAATAAACCTACTTCACAAAAGTAAATGTTTCAAGTGTGTTGAATATATTACACTATAGGATGACAAGTAAAATACTACAGAAAAAAGAGCACCCTGGTACTCAAGATTCCACTAATTGATATTTAATGAGATAGTCAAAAGCTTTTTTAAATAAGGATAAAGATATGATCTTACATATGACTCCATATAACAAATAGACCTGAAAATGTTTACAGGCATAAATAATTGTTTTATTGTAAACGGTACATCTGATGGTAAGCAGACAACTCTGTTAGAGTTTTGCACAGGTTGTGCCGTAATTGATGTTTGTTTATACCATTTTCAACATTGATGTTAATGTTGCTTTGTTATTTGGTCTAATGAAAGCTAATTTGTAAAATTAACACATCTACTCAACTTGTGGTCCAACCTTTTATAGCAGCATGTGTGAATAGCACATTAAGTTCAAACTGGTGACATGTACCACAGATTTAGTACTAAATCTACAACATGCACCAGTCTCTCACAAAGTTCAAATAACATGTTTCCACCCTTGCACTAAGTACTTATAAGGTTTCCAAAGCTTTGTGAAGAGAAAATAAATTGATTTTATTATAAAACTATGTTTATATTAATACCTAAATAAATATATGTTGCGGCTGACAGCAATATAACTAATACATTTCTGTGGCTAGAAAAGAGATTGCTAGGGGCTGATCTGGAGTTAATTTTATTAATGAATATTTTTTACTACTCTAAATTAATAATTTACTGGCAACAATGAATTAAAAAATAAGCTATCATAAGATAGAAATTCATAGACAAAAATTAAAATAAAGTATAAGATTTAGCAAATATTTACAAATGTATTACAATTTAAAAAAAGGCAATACTTTATTGTAATTCCAATAAAAAGAAGTTATAACTTACCGTCTTGTGATTTAAAATCAATGCAAATGCTCTTCTTATTTCTGTTCACAGCGAGGAAATAATATGCATCTTTACTATTGGTAATAAAAGGCGGGCCCCATTTCCGTGCTTCATCACCTTCTAAACTTTCAACCTTTATAACATTCGCGCCCAAGTCACCCAAAGTCATAGTACAGAAAGGCCCTGCTACAACCCTACTTAAATCCAAAACGTTGACATCACTCAAAAGACCAGCTTTAGTTGAATATTCATTCTTTAGAATTTTGAAACACCTTAAAAAAATAGGTAGGCCGAGTTTTCTTAAGTTCTCCATGTCGTCGTTAAAACAAAACTATAAATGAATGCTTCGAGTAAGTATATTCTTATCAGTGGTGCGGTATTAAATGATCAAATAGAAGTGATAGGTTTTATCAAAACAATGTTTATTAAATACCTCTTGTAACTGCGGTGGGACAGTGGCGACGGCGGTGCTGGTGGTAGCCATGTCTTCGAATCTTGCTAGCCTTTGACGCTCTCCCATCAAACAAACTTTAACTAGAAACAATAAACCACATTACAAATGTAAATAGAAGGCTATTATCGTGTCACATAACATGACAAATTTAATACCTTTTAGAATAACCTTCCCGAACCTTATAAGGAAACTGACAACAATGACAACACTGACAATGTCAAACTGACAGTTCATGATTTTCTTTCACAGTTGACTTTAAGGTTTGGGTTCCCATTAAAAAAACCCGATCATTTAATTTTGATTGGAGAATTATTGAAGAATTATTTCTTCATTTCATATCTGGGAAATGAAATAGCGCAGCGGCTTCACAAAACTCTGAGTATTACAGAACAATAGTACTCCTAGCGGAGCTGCGTATGGTTGAGCCTATGAGCAGCGGTTACTACTTACCTTAGAAAAAGTACCTATAAATGACCTATACTTACCGTCAGGTGGGGAGTAGCTCATCTGAAAAAAAAAACGATTCTAAAATTATTCAAATTGTTCAAAACTGTCGTAAATTGAAAAAATTGTTGTAACTAACGTAGTGGTTATATTCTCTTTGACTATTATGGGGTTAGTTTTTAGAGAATTATTTAATTGTGGTGTCGGTTTTTATAGAGATGTTAGAATTCTTAGCTAGAGGGATTGCTCAAATTAATGCTATAAACAAGTGTAGGTATATATTACATACAAATATTCGTTAAAGCGTTGATGGGACTATATCAATATACTATGTTCGAGATGGTGATAAAGGTAATATCCTTGGAACTGATAAGTCTTCTTTGCTATTTTTTTTTTAGTGAGTCATAGTTCACTAATCACACCAGTAGGCAGTACCTACCTACTTCTCTTAGAATGATATATTATTTAAAATTTAAAATTGTTAATTGATGAAGTCACAATTAGGTTTACAATAGCTATTAGGTACCCTACCAAGCTGCCGAATTCAAGCAGGCCATCAGCCGCACCAACGCCGAGAAAAGATAGGAGATGCTGGGTGGTCTCAACCGTGACCCCTGGAGTCGCCCGTACCTTGCGGCACTAATTAAGCTCCGCATACAGTCCCAGTTATTATTCTAAGGTCCCAGGCTTATTCCCGCGACGAGTGGAGCACACGCTCCCGACTGGGAGTGGGTAAGCGGCTGGAGAGTATCCTCGCTGCTTGCATCGTCCAGCATGCCTACTGGTTGTTGCGTTGTCAGCTCCCTCCAGGACTGGCGATTATTTACTATGCGGATGACACACTGGTCACGGCCCGAGGCGGAAACTTCGAAGAAGTGGTATTCCTGGCCACCTTAGGGATCTTGGAGGTGGTCAGAAGGATCGATGGGGTGGTTAAGTCCAACGCCCTACTTTTCCATGGGCCCCGACGTTGGCCACCGGCTGGCGTCTCAATCACGGTGGACAGGGTCCAACTTGAGGTTCAGGCCAAGATCAAGTATTTGGGCGTGAACCCGTTGTGCGGTTAGGTACATTTTTTCCCGTAAATTGAATGTTGTCAGTAGGTACCCATATGCGTTTTGTAAGTTACGATGTATTTACAAAATGCCTGATAAAAATATTTGAGCACTGTCTAGCAATGAAAATATTGCGGATAAGTGTATCGCAGTGGCGAATAAAAAATATCTATTGATTTTAATTTACATTGCGCATATTAGTCGAGTGCTTTTACGATTGTATATTTACTTAGTGTTAGTTAGGTTAGTAGCATTCACGACAATGTTCTTGTTTCTACTTACAAAAACTCTGTTTGTTGTGTTTGCAAGAATACGAAGCACTTTCGTTATAAATAAATGCGATAGATTTTATAATACTTAAATTCATTTCAACAGTGCTTCGTCTAATCCTACTAATATTATAAATACAAAAGTTTGTGATCTTGTTTGATATTTTTAAATATACAATATATCAAAATTGATAGTCCCTAGCAGATGTCACGACATTTTAGTAGGCAACGCGTCTGGAATGGTTATCTAGGAGACGCAGGTACAAATCTTGCTGCTGCTGAGACTGGATTAACAGTTTAATATAAAAAACTTCTTATCCCAAAAAAAATTAAGACAATATTTCGTTCTGCAAGATAATTTTATTAAATTTATCTTTTAAAAACAACACCCTGCATTATTGAATAATCCTGGTATGGCGAGGGACTTGATAAACATACAATTCTACGGACACAAAGTGGGTGTCAAAAGTCAAAAGACTCAGAACAACCATTTGCGCCACAAAACACAAAGAGTTTTCCTGTGAGGGAATGGAACCCACAATATCCGGGAAGGTCGGCATCTAATCCACTTCGCCATCTGTGCAGTTATGGCCTTTTTTTATTACATGTACCTATTTGCAGACGAGCAACGGCCCATCTGATGGTAAAGGGTAACCGTCGCTCATAGACTCAACCATATACCAAGAGTATTGTCAAGCCGCTGCTCACCATTTTATTTCACCGATATAAAATGAAAGAATAAACGGCTATCTCCTGCTACAGCCAAAACGCAACGATGTGCTTCATGGCCCGATACCAAGTGAGTACTCCCACTTGGTACCTAGCTCTACCACCACTAATGAAATGGATGATAATTGCTTACTTCCCTTAGTCGCCTCATACGACACCCGTGGGAAATAATGGGGTGGTGACACTTGTATTCTTAGTCCGTCACCACACGGACAAAACGGTCTGTACAAATACATAATTATCCTAACTATTATAAAGCTGTGACAGAGCTGTGTTTGTAGGTATATATTAAAGATATTTGAGAAAAAAATACTGTATTAGGCTATATAGGCGTGTCTGAACAAACTATTTTCTTTTGCTTTTTCTGTTTGATAGCTCTTGAATAGACTTAAAAACTGGTATACATTTTGTCCCGTTACTACATCGGGATCCTGAGATATAACCTAAAAACTAGCTTTTAGCTGCAGCGGCGCTGTAGGCAAGGGCTAGTATAGGATATTTTTATCCCGATAAACCGAAGTCCACGTCAACATTATCGTGGGCAGAAGCTAGCATTTAAGCTGTAGAAAGGCGTTAGTGTGTCGGTCATTGCATCCATTATATTTTGCAAGAAATGCCGCGAATATCAAGTGTTTTTGAACTCGACAAAATTCCTTGGAATTATTCCAGATGAATGTTCGGTGACTAAAATGATCACTGCTTTAAAAATGAGATATTTTATGTACATAGTTGGCGTTATTAACAAATTATTTAAACAGTAGTAGCATTTTTTTACTGCCCCCTGGATATCTAAGACAAACGGAGCCATTGTTTAACGCGGGAAAAAATGTACCTAACCGCACACCCTGTCATTCGGGGCAACAAACAGGTAGTGTGGGGCCCTCACGCATTAAATAAGCCGGTTGTGTGCCGTCTTCTCACCACTGGAACTTGTAAAGATAAACAGAGCAATGCGATCTATTGTGTCTACTATATCGGAACAATGTATGCAAATACAACCAACAGGTGACGTGGGTAACACACAAGACGAAGGAATTTGGTAGCCACTGCCACTGAGCTACATCGTAGCAGGTAACTGCTAAGATATCGTTCAGTGGCAGAGCGTCTGAACCGGTGTTCCAGAAGACGCGGATTTAACGCAGAAATAAAGGACTCTCTGACGCCTCTGCTCGAAGTTAATATAAATGTTTGAACAAATGAGTAACTACTACGAATCGAATTATAGAAATGTTCTCTACCGAAATTAAATTAGATAAATTATTATTTTGTATTACCAGCATGAATGAGACAGCAGTACTGCACGATTGGACCCGTGTACAGCTTCAATCTATAGTACGTACCATCAGTACCTAATTTGAGTATTTCACCTTTTTAATCAAGCTTCTTTACTGCAGTAGTTAAAGTGCCCCGCCACCACTAACCGAAAACTGACTGAGTAAGTTTACCTTTATAATTTTGTACCTACGTGAAAATAAAGGTACATGGCTCTTTTTAGCCATTCTAAGATAAGGTTTTCAAAAATTGACGACAGTCTCAAGTTCTAATATAATTTCAACGATTGATATTTAATTTTAAATGTTCGTAATACACGTGATGTTATTGTGTATGTGGAACCGTTGAATGTGTCTACAAAATTAGCAGCGTAAATAAGATGACGCAGTCAAATTCCCGCCAAAATTAATGCATTTTCCGGCTAAATTACTTTGTATTTTCAACTTGTCTGGATCATAGTGTAATGTATCACAGTGTAGTGTATCATAGTGTAGTGTCTTTAATACAAATACACGATCGAATATGGTGTGACCAAGCCATGACCGCGGTTTGCTCTTCGAACTCCGAACAGATATTAAAGGACGTTGTAGCGCACTGTATATCAAACATTATTATTAACAATACGGTGGTCCGAACGCTTGCAAATATAATTCGGTGTGGTGCCGAATAGATCCACTCGCGACGACGTCGCGCCTAACATCTGGCTCAGTGCACACAATGCAATATACGATGTGACAAGTACGGATTCCGAATGCAGCGAAGAAACCATTTTTTTTGGCCCACCTGATGGTAATCGGTAACCGTCGCTCATGGACTCAACTATATCGAAAGTATAGTCAAGCCGCTGCGCACCATTTCATTTCTCACATGTGAAATGAAAGAATAAACTGCTATCTTCTGCTAGTACCAAGCCCTACCACCAGTAATGCAATGGGTGATAATTGCTTACTTCCCTTAGTCGCATTATACGACACTCACAGGATAGGATGGGGTGGTAACACTTGTATTCTTAGTCCGTCACCACACGGACAAATATTATTTTTCTATTATGCGAGGATGACAAACACGTATACGGCCCACCCAATGATAAGTGTTTACCGTAACCTATAGATGCATGCAACATCAGAGGCATCAATCGCAAGTCTCCAACTCCAAAGAAAGGGATAGAACGTTGACCATTAAGGAGAGGATCAGGAGAGACTTAAGGCCTCCCGTGCTATCACTCGCTATAAGAAATACAACAGTAAAAATAGTTACCTACTGTTGTTTCACGAGAGGGTGGTACTTCAGGCCATTTATGCCGGGGATATAATATAGTATTGGAATCACCAGAAAATAAACAAATACTGCTTATTTTGACTAATGTGGTGTAAGCTAGTTTTTATGAACCAGTCAACATGTCTTTCATTAATGTCAGAATACAGTTCTATTTTAATGTGCACTGACCTGAAAGTGTCAGCTGGGACACGAGGGCGCATCTCAATCGCCTCAAACTCGCAAACATGTCTCATGATAACGAGTTGTTTTAGTTAAATTTTTAACGTCTCTTGTTTGGGTACCTTACCAAAAGAACTCATACGATTTATTTACATAGCATCACGCCTGTATTGCCCGAAGGGGTAGGCAGAAGTGTATTACACACCCACGGTTCGCAAGCAATGTTTAAGTCCCACGTAATAGGGGTCAAGCCTGTTTACCCGGTACATTTCCAAACTACGGGCTACTACTGAGAATTTTTCTTATTACAGTTTATTTAAGGATGCTATAACGTTTTTAAAAATCTTGTGCTACAACCAAAACACACTGACGTGCTTCATGATCGGTCACACAGGAGACGGTGGTGGCCGACCCGTTCGAGGCCGATAACAAATGAGTACCTACTCTCACTTGGTACACAGCCCTACCACCAGTAATCCAATGGATGCTTACTTCCCTTAGTCGCCTCATACGATACCCGCGGGAAAGAATGGGGTGGTGACACTTGTATTCTTAGTCCGTCACCACACGGATAATAATATAACATTACAAACAATAACATTTCCAGGATTATAATTGTTGGAATGTTGTATACCAAATTGTAGACAATTTATTCATCTTGAGATATAATATATAAAGAACATGTTACCGTGTTATATATTATTTTCACACAAATACGCTTTTTCCGACGCAAGAATGGCTAAAAAAGGGGTCTGAATAGGAACTACTACAGACGAACATTTTCCTGTATGTCGAAGTTACAGTTCACATGGAGGTAAACTTGCAAAATATTCATATTTTGATCTGTATTTTTTCGCAGACGCAGATTTGAATCCTGCTCGTACTAAACTTCTCTTTTTCGACATTCACAAATAATTTGTTTTTCTAAATATTCATATTTAATATCTAGATATATGGGGCTGGCATAATCTAGTAGATTAAAAGTCCCTTAAATTAATTTATAGAATAAAAAAAAACTAGATACGTGTATCTTATATTTAGTATCTTCTCCATAGCTTAAAAACGCCGAGCGAAGCTCAGACGCCCAGGTATAATATAAAAAAGTCGATATTTGACTCTATTCCTTTCTCTGCTTATTTCTTCTAATTTACGCAATAGATTTTGAAGACGTTTCGTGGACTGGTTTATCCTTTTTATGACTGGTTTATCCTTTTTTATGTAGTGCCAAAAAATGTACATAACCACACAACCCGCCGTGTTCCGTCTCTCCGCCTGTACTGGCAAGCCACTGGAATCGGTAATGTATTCACTGGTATGACTGCTTTAAACAAAGGTTAGACTAACTTTGGTAAACTCCAAAATAAATTTCAATTTCTAACTTTGATTATGTATTTTCGTACAAACCTATCTGAAGTCTACCTAACTCTTTTAAATAATTCAATTACATAATCGTATCATCAAAGAATATTCTCTCCTTGGCACCAGGTAGATATTATTGTGTGAATTCGTTATTGCGATGAGTGAATGAAACATTTAATAAAAGCACCAACGCCCAAGGCTAACATTGTTATAGAGATAAAGAAATTATATAAATATTATACACTAGCCTTTTCCTGCGGCTCCACCGCAGCCAAAAGCTTTAGGTTATATCTCAGGTTCCCGATATAGTAGCGGGATAAAATATATATCAGTTTTTAAGTCTAGTCAAGCGCTATCAAATAAAAAAGTATCACCAAAATCCGTTCAGTAGTTTTTGCGTAATGTGCGAACGAACAAACAGACAAACAGATAAGCAGACAAACAGACAAAAAATCTCTTTTTTCTCAAATATCTTAATGACAATAGACAGCTCTGTTACAGCTTTATAATAGTTAGGATGTGATAGTTTGTGTAGGATGTTGGAGTGTTTGAATAAACTTATTCATGCAAAAATAGCTGAATAGATTTGCATGATATTTGGCGCACAGATAGTCTATTACCTGGATTAATAAATACGATAGTTTTTACCGCGAAAATAGTTTTAGCTTTCTGTGGGGTAGCCTTTTTTGCATAGAGGTAATTAATATCCCATAGAATGAAGTGTTTATATTATAATTAGTGACCGAATTCTGAGGTCCACTCAGACGTAACCGCGAGCAACACATAGTAAGTAATTAAAATAAAACTGTCTCTCTTTTCTTCTCATTTCCACCAAACGAAGTCTGGCGATAAAGCGCGAAGCGAAGGCAATAAGCCTTGAATTCAATATATACCATCTGAATATGAAGGGCATGCCTTGAGGATTGAGGAGAGAAACTGAAAATTATGTCCGAAGAGCTGTGAAAATAGTACCGGTATATCTTTCCTATAGAGCAAAACGCTGATGACATTGAAGGCTCTCCTCCAAGGGTACGGCACTAGCACCGGAGTAAGAGTTTTATGTGAGTTTGTAATATTTTATAAAAAGAGCCGTCACGGGATGTCTCACAGAAGTGAAAACATCGATTTTCTATCTCTTTTCAAATATTGTTCGAGTCTTATAAAATTCTTGGTAAGCGGCCATTTGTTATCCATACCTAGACGAATTAAAACTGTTAATGGTTTCCATCCATCCATCAGCCCTTTAACGTCCACTGCTGGACATAGGCCTCCCCAAGAATGAGGGATTGTGATGAGGAAATTCGTTATTTCTAGAAATGGTACGATAGCTCAATGGATTAGAGCACTTCCCCGGAAAGGAAGGGACGCAGGTTCGATTCCCGCTCGTACTAAAATACCCTTTTTCCTTATTCACAAATTATAATTTGTACTTTAAGAGTAGCTGAGCATGTCAAGTGCTAAAATATAGATCAAAATCTTTGCAGCATTCATTTAAGGACCCTTCGGTTCTGTGGCAGACATTGTCAGCCCTTCAGCATGCAAATTTGTTGGCTGTAGCTATCGTCAAATTTCCACTTTACTGATCATTAGATGGTAAAAATAAAAGCAAAAACATATTCATATCATATCGAGAGTTCTTTAGTCCATCAGTCTTCTGAGACAGCCATCATGGTGATTTGGTGTTACACTAGTACCTACATTTGTTGTGTCGTAGACTCCAGTCTTTTTCATCTTCATTTCAGAATTTATAATTATTTTGAATGTCCGAAATAGAAAAAAATACTAATTAATATTTGTGTAAACAAACACTGCTGATAGCAAAGCATTAGTTAAACACGCATAAAGCAAGAATGGGCCCAGCTGTGCGTTAGACGTCGGTAAAATGATAGATGATGACATTGCTTGGAGGCATACAACGGGCGCCAAGATAAATATTGGTGGTACTATGACTGTTGTAGACAAGTACCTACATAGAGAAGCAAGGGATAGATAATTAATAAATACATAAATATTCACGACATTTCACACAACGTCCTCTGGTCCCAAACTAAGCTTAACGCTTGTGCTATGGGTACCAGATTACGGATATAATACATTATATTACTTTTTTTTGTAAATACATAAATGTAATAGATATAAAATAACAAGACGCAGTAAAAATATCTGTGTTTATCACACAAATAATTGTTCTGAGTGGGAATCGAACCCGCGACCTCGTGCACGGAGGTCGGTTACACTACCGACTACACCACGAGACCCGTCAATTACGTGTGTGATTAGAATCCATGACTAAAATGAACGTTTAAAACATTATAAAATCACATAAGGGTTTTCGAATGAAACGATCAAAAAAATTAAAAAAATTAGTACACAGATAGTTCATTAAATGTTTTAACACATAGAATATTTATGTTTATTCCGTAGAAAGACATCGTTTACCGACGGATATCAATTTATGTTAAAACAAGGTTTTTAAAGAACAAATTATTTGTGAATGTGTAGAAAGAGAACTTTAGTGCGAGCGGGATTCGAACCTCCGTCCCTTCCAATCCAGGGAAGTGCTCTTAGCTGCTAAGCTATCGCACTGACCAACGGTCATATATACCTAATCTCCACATCAAATTTGTCTTTACGACCCACGCCACCTATCGGATGCATTTACATGCATTAATACAAGGTTTTTATTTGTAGTTAACGATATTATTATGAAATGGATATTTGGAGGAAATTGACGTGGGTGTTTGGTGACTTACCAATGATTGTCAATCTCCCTCCTCAATAATCAAAAACAGTACGGCAAATGGAAAAATGAGTAGGTATGACT
This sequence comes from Leucoma salicis, assembly GCA_948253155.1. Classification (NCBI taxonomy): domain Eukaryota; kingdom Metazoa; phylum Arthropoda; class Insecta; order Lepidoptera; family Erebidae; genus Leucoma; species Leucoma salicis. The sequence continues at coordinate 28,868,350 of OX411806.1, read as the reverse complement.
CAAAAGCAATTAATATTTTATAAAATTGAATAAGCGGTGGTATTTAGGAGATTAAATAGATTCTCAATAATATCTTCACGCCATGTCTACAATAATCAAAGTACAATTTAAAACAAGATTATTGTTGAACATGTGTTCGCAATGTTGCCAATGGCTTATGAAACCGAGTATCAAGTGATTTACGGGGCAGTTTGACGCATAAAACGTGGTAATATCACTTTAGCCTTTCACATAACAATATTAAAACTTGATAACTAAATTGTTATGATCTTAAACCCATTACTATACTATTCTTCGTGAATGAGAGCGTTTCGCTCTCAGCAAAATGCGAATTGTGGGATTCTTAGAATACAATATTTTTTGGGTATGCAGTTTGCCCGACAATTCTAACACTCGATGGGGTTGCGTCGTTTCATTACGTAGTTACTGTGGTACCCTTCCAGCTCCATCACCAGATCCTGGATATCATCTATGACTGAAGTTCTAGTCAGGATATTTCAAACGAGCCCTAACTCGACGGGGTTGCGTCATTTCATTATAAGAGTTACTGTGGCCACCTTCATCATCAGCCCCTGGATACCATCTAGACACAAAGTACTCGGCAAGACGAATCATACGAGCCCAAACTCGATGGAGTTATGTCGTTTTATAACGGAGTTCCTATGGGCACCTTCCAGCTCCATCAACTGATCAGCTCCATGTCATCATAATATTGCATTGTCACGTGATATACATATGCGTGTAAAATTTCAGCTCAATCGGAAACCGGGAACTGTGTCAAATTTAACTTGCAAGATTAGAACGGGACAAGTAGGTTCAATAAAAGCGTCGCCACGCTAACAGCCGATTTTACCCTCCCTCTGTATTAGATGTTTCACATCCAAAACCTTGACGTCGCGGGACGTCTAGCAGATGTGAAAACATTGAAATTATTTTGTAAAAATAAAATGATCATAACTTAACAAGGTATTCCTCAAGACGAATTAAACAAGTATAAATTCGATAGGGTTGCGTCGTTTCGTTACAGAGTTACCGTGGTCATCTTCCAGCTCCATCATCAGACCCTGAATGTCATCTAGGACTGAAGTTCTAGTCAAGACATTTCAAACAAGCCCTTTTTTTTTTTTTTTTTTTTTTTTTTTTTTGAAAAAATGTTCCTAACCGCACACCCCGTCGTTCGGGGCAACGAACAGGGTAGTGTGGGGCCCTCACCCACTAAAGAAACCCGCCGTGTGCCATCTCTCCGCCTTTATTGGCGGGCCACCGGAACTATATTACATTCCTTCAGTGGTCCGCCGGCGGCTTACCTTTTCGGGTACCCTCAACTTAGCGACGCATGGAGCGTCGCACCTTCGCGGGAGGCCTTGCAGGTGGCGGACGTTCCCCGGTCCCTCCACCCGCAGCCCCAGCTAGGGCGGCATTAGGCGCAAATACTCGCGCCTGCGCCGCCCCAGTCGCTGGCGGCGGTTTGGGTCTGCGGAAGGATCAGCCTCCCTGGCCCTCTCCGCCGCTTCCTTCCGCGAGATAACCTCCAGCGACTGCGGCCCAATTCCTGTCGCTGCCAAGCATCGCTCTGACGACGCTCGGCAGCGAGAGGTCCCCCCCTATTGCCGCGACGAGTTCACGGCGCTGCTCGGCCCAAGTCGGGCACGACTCGAGCGTGTGCTGCGCCGTGTCCTCGTCGCAGCCGCAATGGTGACAGCCCGGAGTCGCTTCCCTCCTTGCGACTATGTGCAGATATCTGCCGAAGCAGCCGTGCCCCGACAGCACCTGCACCAGTCGGAAGGTAAGGACTCCGTGCCGTCGCCCTGCCCACTCTTCCAGCACCGGCTGGAGCGCCCCTACGGTCCGAAGACCGGCCCGGGGCGCCTCCAGCCGCGCCCTCCAGCTGGCCATGGCAGCTCGGCGAACGCCACCTTGCCATCTGGCCACCACGCTTGGTGGGGGACGTGCACCCCCCTCCCACTCTTGCGACGCCCGCCGATACACCTCGGCAAGCACCTCCGCCTCCAAGTCCCACGGAGGGGTTCCGGCCAACGCGCAGGCCACCTCTGTCGACACCGTGCGGTACCCACGTATGACCCTGGACGCGACGACTCTCTGTGGCCTCCACAGAAGAGCCCTGTTCAGTGCGTCCAGGGACTCCGCCCATACGGGTGCGCCGTACAGCGCCATCGACCGGACCACCCCCGCGTAGAGCCGTCGGCACGCATTGTTGGGTCCGCCCATATTCGGCATGAGCCGTGCAAGGGCGGACGCCGCACCGACGAGCCTCGGGGACAGTTGACGGAAGTGCTCGCGAAAGCGCCACCGCCCGTCCAGCACCAGTCCCAAATACTTAATCCGGGCCTGCACCCCAATTTGGACCCCGTCCACCGTGATCGAGGCGCCAGCAGGTGGCCGACGTCGGGGCCCATGGAAAAGTAGAGCCTCCGACTTGTCCAGGGCCACCCTAAGCCCCAGCGCCCCGATCCTCCTGACCACCTCCGAGGTCCCTAAGGTGGCCAGGAACGCCGCTTCCTCGAAGTTTCCACCCCGGGCCACGACCAGCGTGTCATCCGCATAGCAGATAACCGCAAGCCCGGGGGGGAGCCGACAGCGTAACACCCAGTCGTAACCGATGTCCCACAGGAGCGGCCCTAGAACCGAACCCTGAGGGACACCGCACGACATGGGTCTCCTCACAACGTCCCCTATGCGGCTCTCATAGAGTACGCTGCGGCCCTCAAGATAGTCTGCCACTAGCCGCCTCAGGTATGCAGGCACCCCGTGATACTGGAGCGCCTCCCTGATGCAGCTGAATGGCAGACTATTGAATGCGTTGGCGATGTCAAGCGATACCGCCAACAGCACTCCACCGCTGGCGACGACCGCCGTGGCCGCGGCCTTTAGGCGCATAATCGCGCCGACCGTCGAACGCCCAGCGCGAAAGCCGAACTGGGCGTCCGACAAGTCGGGTCCGACGTCGCGCAGGTGCTGGACGATGCGGGCAGCGAGGATTTTCTCCAGCAGCTTACCCGCCTCGTCCAGCAGCACGATGGGCCTAAAGGCCCCGACCGTATCCGGCGTTCGCCCCGGCTTCGGCAGGAGTACCAGCCTCCCCTCCTTCCAACAGTCAGGGAACCGTCCAGACGACAGGCACGCGTTGAACAGTCCCCTGAGGCGGGGCTCCAGGTGGTATTTCAAACAAGCCCTAACTCGCTGGAGTTGTACCATTTAATTACAGAGTTTCGCATGGCCACCTTCCAGCTCCATCATCAGACCCTGTATACCATCTAGACACAAAGTACTCGGCCAGATGAATCAGACGAGCCTAAACTCGATGGGGTTGCGCCGTTTCATTATAGAGTTCCTATGTCCACCTTCCAGCTCCATCATCAGATCAGATCCATGTCATCATAATATTGTATTGTCACGCGATATACATATGCGTGTAAAATTTCAGCTCAATCGGAAACCGATAAGAGTGTCAAATTTAACTTGCAAGATTTGAACGGTACAAGTAAAATACAAGCGTCACCACGCTAACAGCCGATTTTACCCTCCCTCCGCATTAGATGTTTCTTTGTAAAATACTTAGGTATTAGATATATAGCATTATATACAAGATTTGATGAGATATGAATCCTTACTAATATTATAAATGCGTAATTTAGTTTGTTTGTTCGTCATGCTTCCACGCCTTAACTAACCAACCAATCATCATGAAATTTTGCATACATTACTAGTACAATCTGGAGCCCAGAAAATGACAATAGGCTACTTTTCATCCCGAAGAAACTTATGGTTCCTGTGGATTAGCTATTTTGACAGAGCGGTTCTGTGAAAAAATATTTTTTTTGTAGTACGGCCCCCGTTTTTTTTTAAGGCGGGAAAAAATGTTTCTATCCGCACACCCCGACACAGTACAGTAGTAGTAGACACGGCAGTGTGGGGCCCTCACCCACTGGAACTATATTACATTCCTTCGGTGGTGTAGTACTGACCCCTTAGAATGAAAAACGAAACGTTAAACGAACTTTGGTTTCGAGTCATTGTAATTGATCAACAGGTTTCTGATTAGTCGAGATTTCGACCCGTCATCAGGCCACCAATCACAAATACTCACAATGAAGTGAAACGAAAGTTCGTCTAACGTTTCGTTTTTCATTCTATGGGGGCTGTGTAGACTATCGGTACGTCGCTGTTGCTATAGGTGCATCGAGCCAAGTGCTGCAGTACCTTTTTTCTGACTCGCAAAATCTGACACTGATCGTCTCAGAGATTGCAAGGAATTCCAGCGACATAATCAGCACATTTTTTTTAATTTTAATGGTCCACTACTTGAATTATTATATATATATATATATTGGCCGTGTGGGGCCGGCTTTAGAATTGTCTCACCCCTCTCTACCCACGGGAGTCGAAAGAGCCGACTGAGGGAATACCGGGGGAGTGGGCAGCAGCACTCCCTCGAGTATTAACAACATCCACTGCGATCGGCAACCCACCTGCCAAGCGTGGATTATCCCCCATGACGGGACCGCTCGTTGTGGCGTTCTACTGGTGAGGCCTATGTATGTATGTATGTGTACTAGCAGTAAGGAGCAATTGTCACGATGGCTGAATTGGCAAAGTATCTGGACGGTATTAAGGAGATGCAGGTTCAAATCCTGTTCGTGACTGTTTTTTTCGATATCACATTTTTCACTTTGTGTTTAATGTATAGTGCTAAGCATGTTAAATGCTAAAAATATCTAAATACTTTCTACTTTATAAAACTAGCCTATGCCCGTGGCTCTGCCGCAACCAAAAGCTAGTTTTTAGGTTATATCTTAGTTTCCCGATGTAGTAGCGGGATAAAATGTATACATTCAACAGTTCATATAAAAAAGTTGTAGGAAAATACAATCAGTAGTTTTTGCATGATGCGAGAACGGACAAACAGACAAACGAAAAAAATATTGTGTTTAGACACGCCTATATAGCCTACAATACAGTATTTTTTTCTCAAATATCTTAAATATACAGACACAGTTCTGTTACAGCTTTATAATAGTATAGAAAGAAAAACTACTAGAAGATTATAGGATAGTTGATTGTTGTCTACATACGAGGGACCTCATCTGCTGTATTTATTTAGATTAACTTTTTTTATGAGGCTTCTGCAATTATGAGAAGATAAAAGCTTGGTTCTTCTATGAGTTACACGAATAATGCGTTTAACCTTGGGTGGCCAACAAAGCTAACGTAGAACATTTATAAAGCATCACATAAAATATGATAAAATTAAACACGTTAGTATCAGAAGCACCAGAGTTATTAAGTCTATGTTTCTTAGAAAAAACTCGAGTGCATAGTACGCTCACAAATTAAAGAGTCATACGCACATACGAAGCTCCAGCTTCGGAAATAGCCCGGTTTATCATACTCTCCATAAATGTGAATAGTGTACAGGCACGGATTCAACCTGCTGGAGAATTCCAGCCGTTTTTGTTATATTTTGGTTAGATTTTCAGAAATTTAGATTCATAGAGAAATTATAATAACGTGTATCTGACAATTTTAGCGCGCACGACTTAGATGTGTAGAAATAACATCTATAAATAATAGTAGGTGTTTCCTTACTAAAAAACTACATAACTACGTAATAACATTTCAAGAGCACGTCTATATAAAATAATAAACGATAACTTTACAAAACGGCAATATAGCCAAACTGATTTTCAATCTATATATTGCACGAAAGAATAAAGGAAAATAATTTTGAAAGAGAAATTCGTGTATCTAAACTTTGTAAATAAATACAAAATAATAACAAAGAAAAATCTCTACAAGACAACCTATTAATCACATACGTCGCCTGAAACGAAAAATAGATGTATTCGTCACGTTCCTAAAACAATTAGATACATATATATCAAGCTGAAGCCCTCATTTTGCTTTCAATCTTGTTTGTAACGTGTAACAGGCAACACGAGCACCATGACTTCTCACGAGGGAACAAGCCTTGTGGCAACATACTGCATTCTATTGCTACTCCTGATTTCTTTGTGGCTTCTGTATTCGGCATTTTAAGGATTTTATGTGAGTAACTATTTTAAATAACTTGTAGTCGTTATTGTGATTAAGCACTCAATATTTTAGCTTCAGTGATTTTTATAAAAATAACACTGGAATCATAAAACCGGATTGGTTCCCTGAAACTAGCAACTGCTGAATTAATATTTAAATATAGTTTTCTATAAATTGTGTAGTTTTTTAATAGTGAAGTTATGATATTTATAATACGGGCTAGATACTGGCCAAAATATTAATATTTATTTTTGATATATCTGCTACTAGCTTCACGGACAATTGCGAAGGATTTACGTAAGACATAGATATCCGTTCTAATTTAGTTCGCTTGTTGTTTAGTTTTATGTAATATTATTATTAATTTCATGACAAAATGTAATAAATAATAAAGTTTCAATTCAATTCTTGATTTAATGGCGTTCTTAGACTTATACTAAACACAACTTTTTGCCAATGTCGCGTAGAGATATCGAATAGACCGTCATACGAAGGAGATTGTTCAGTAACAGATAAAAGGGCCGGTGATTATGAGACTAACTACCAAGATGAGTAGGTACACTGAAACAAACAAGATAGTACTAAATACAACAAATACAATAGAGGTACAATACATAACTAAATTTTTTTTAACTCGAAACATAACTTCATCATTTTGATATAAGATTATAGTTGATTGTCAATTCTATAAACTGACTTATCTGATCCTATTGTCGCTGCTGTGCTTTTAGGTATGTTTATTAATTGTGAAAAGCTTCTAAAAATATATTTTCATTTATTTACCATGGTATTAAATACATTGAAAATAGCTTCTTATCTGCCTGTCCTTTAAATAGTTCTAGGCGTATCTAAGCACCCTATATTTTTTTTATTTATTAGGACGTGACGTAACAATAGTTTTGCAAAATATTCTTCTTTTTAGTAACGCAATAATCCAGTAGGTACCTATAAGCATTAAGCTTATACTGGATTGTTTTAAAGACTAAAATATTAATTAAAATCGATAATAAAACTGCTTGGACAGATTCCCAAGAGACTTATGGTAATTTTGTTCCGTTTTCCTATTTAGTATACATATATTCTAGGCTTAGTTCATGTCCCCCACCTTCTGCAACCCAATAACACTTCTTCGTCAGGTATTTATTTCTAAATTTTCGTTTCGCATTGATATATTATGCCAACGATTTACTGTTCCAGTGTTGGACACGGGTCTCCTCTCAAAATGAGAGGGATTTAGGCCGTAGCTCACCACGCTGGTTTTGTGCGGTTTGGCATACTTCACAAGCTTGTTGCGAAAATCTCCCGGATATGCTGCTTTCCTCACAATGTTTTCATTCACCGAACAGTGATAATTTGTCAACATAAACATACCTACCTACATAATTTCTAAAAATTTCGATAAGTCAGAGGCAAGAACACCGAACTGGGGATCAAACTCGATGTTGACTGCAATCCTTGGTTTAGGGCTTGCTATATTATATATACTTTTTAGGTAGATAGAGATCAGTGTGATAAAAAACCTTAATAAACAAAAAAATAAATAAAGCTGAAACATCCTTACACATTCAAGTTTGGCCCTGTGTTATGACGCAAGTTTGGTGTTCAAACGTTCCGAAGATCCTCAAGCGATCAGTCCAGCATTATCCGTTAAAAAGCAACCATGCCGATCAACGCCGAGACAGTGAACCTAGCTGCGACGTACATGATCCTGGTTATCTTGCTATTCCTACTTTGGTTAATCTACTCCACCGTCTTCTAGCGTCAAGTTCGTGTAAGTTCAGTGAGTGCTAGTGCTTGATATAACACCTTATTATCAGTCATTTGTTTGGGTAGGCTAAGGCTGCAGCGTCTCCATCCAGTCAAATTCAGGTTTTATATTATAGTTATGTTTATTATTTAGGTTCACACAATAGAGCTTTTACTTCTTTACAATAATGTCCGTTCTATTGTTGAATATGAGTTTCCTTCTTAATACTTACTTACTTACGTACTTACTTATCATCACGCCATTTCCCTTGCGGGGTAGGTAGAGAGAACAGAGTGCCAAGAGGCTCTATTCTTGCATACATCTGTCGCTTCCTCAACATTCATAACTCTCTTCATACACGCTCGCCGGTTTCGGAGACTCCTGACTCCACCTTCCTTCAATACATGACCGATTTGGTCTAGGTAGGTAAGTCTCGGTCTCCCCCTGTACCTACATCCTTCCACTTTCTCAATAAAATGGATAATTGTACCAATAAGGTCAGTTTGCAAGACATTTTGTTTTGATTCCTTTTTTCTTAGAAGATAGTGTAGTGATGCTAAATTAATTGCCTAAAAGCCTACACCTGTCACTTCCCGAACAGTCTATTACTGTACATTCATATTTATAATTTGGCGTGAGAAATGGGCGTGGCGTACGTAGGCGACGGAGCGCTTGGACGACAGTTCCAGTATCCGACTATCCGTCAGTTCTTTGAAACCTCTTGTCCAGTGAAGGTGTCCTGATAGTCATCATGCCGAACCACGAGACTACCAGCCTCTTCGCCACCTATCTCATCTTGGTACTACTCCTAGCCAGCCTCTGGCTGCTTTACTCTGGAATGTTCTGAGGTATACTTCGAATTCTTTTGATTTTGAGGACCATCTGTAATCATTATCCTGTCATGATTTTATCATTATTAACATTATTGTTTTGGAAGAACTTGCTATCATCAAACAACCTATTGATGTTAAATTCAATTTAACTCACTAAATTCACGGCAAAAGAACATAACGATTATCATAAAAATCTCAGATCAAACGAATCGCAATTTCCTTAATTGCCAAACACTGCCCCGTGCTTATATACAAACACAAAAGTATATAAATAAATTACAAAAGCAACAATCGATCCGAACTACATTCCTGATGTCGGAATAATCGCTTTTGATACGTATTTCAATACGTACGAGTGCTGGAAAATCGAAAATAGTCCGCGAACCGGCGCCTGCGCCTGTGCAGCTTCTGCAGATATCATAACATTCCTGTAGCTAAAATTACCGAAATAATCTGAGTGAAATATCGAATGACCGGTCATAATATAGAACGCTGATATATTAAAACGAGCTTTTTATTTTGATGAGAATTTGTTCCCTTGCCAATTGCTTTTATTTCAAAGATGCGAGTCGAAGTTTTTCGGCAGTAAACATGTCAGCGTTGTATGTAATGAGAACTCCCACACCGCACTAAAAGTCATAAAACTTACGGTAAACTGCAATAGATTATTTGACAAATTTTTACTCTGATGAGATCTAAGAAAAATAATTAACATGTTTATACTCCATTATTTATAGAATTGTTTATGGTGTACTACAGAGAGTGATGATCTGATGATGCATGGTTACGATCACGCGTTGATAAGGGGTATAGAGCTATAGAGAGGGCTTTAGACTTAGCTTGAGTATTTTGCAAGATTTGTCTTTCTCACATTGGTCTATTTAAACATTGAAGGCGATAACATGATAATAATTCATCTACAAGTAAATGTCATTATTATGACGCGTAATGCTCCAATAAACAGCCCAATCAACTGAAAAGTTTATTTAGTATTAAAAATAGCACTGGACAGCATTGCAATCAATGAATCTAAGACGAGGCTGCAGATCGCAGTTTTCCGTCATCAAAAATAATTAGTTATAAGATTATCATCATTTGTGTGCTTTTTTAGATTAAAGAGAAAGATGATGCATGCTGAACTACTGCCTAGAAATGAGACAGCGACTAATGATGGTGCAAATGCGGACATTAATGCCACATAAATTTATCTGACAGCTACATCCGCTTTCTTGATATCAAAAAATATGTGTTTCTGGCAATCATACCTAGTATATTTCAAATAACGGTCATTGGATATAAAAATTATATTATACAACATTCTTCAAGAGCTGAATATTAATACACATCTAAAGTATAAATTATTTGAGAATAAGGAAAAAGAGATTTTTTGTACTAGCGGGAAACGAACCCGCGTCTTTTCCAATCCGGGGAAGTGCTCTAAGCCACTGAGCTATAGTACAGGTAAAAAAAAAATCTCTTTTTCCTTATTCTCAAATAATTTATACTTTAAAAGTGGCGGAGCATGTCAAATGCTAAAAAATATAGATCAAAAATACACATCTAATTTAATAAAGTCCATCAATAAAATTATTTCTAGACCATTATTAATACGCTGTATAGACTAAACATTTATGATTACAGCACAAGCATTTTTGATTTTTTGCAGTTGTTTGCTCTAACTGACATATTTAAAAACAACAGAATTAATTAATAGTATAATCTCTTGACAAATCTCTTACAAATCTAAAGAGAATTTATGCAGAAAATTCTATTATGAAATTAAAGGGGTGGCAATCTCAAATAAAATGAAGTTAATACCTAAGTAAAACGCAACATGGCAACGAAATAAAAAAATATATAATCTTAGAATATTATTTATGAAGTCTGTTTTCCTGTCGGTCCATGTGATATTCCTTATAATTCCTTCATCGAATTACATGATTTCCCCCTCATTTTAAAGCTTATCGTGCTGGCTAATGACGAAAAAGACCCAAGCTCTTCAAAAAGTGACGCTCTTCTTAAATTTGAGATTTGAATCATATAAGAGGATGCTCTTTAATGGATGTGGAATCCCGCACGGGTCGACTAGTTTATTTTATTTTAGTTCTTGCCACTTCAAATAGCGCTATCAATATTTACGAGTATTTACGTTCAGAAATACGCGTAAAAATACCTTCGGCTTATGAAGAGGCAACATTAAATATTTACTAAAATGTGTTGATGGATTTAGTCCATGAAATGTTATGTCATCTAAGGTAGTATTAACACACAAAGCGAGAAAAAGAAATCTGGATATAAACTTGATGATAGAGTTTTGTTTTTATTTTTATAACTAGCCTTTGCCCGCGGCTTCACCGCAGCCAAAAGCTAGTTTTTAGGCTATATCTCAGGTTCCCAATATAGTAGCGGAATAAAATGTATACCAGTTGTTAAGTCTAATCAAGATCTATCAAACAAAAAAAGTTGCATCAAAATCCGTTCCGTAGTTTTTGCGTGATGCGCGAACAAACAAACATATAAACAGAAAATCAGACAAAAAAATCTAAAAAAAATCATTTTGTGTTTAGACACGCCTATATAGCCTAATTCAGTATTTTTTTCTCGAACATCTTAAATGTACAGATATAGCTCTGTTACAGCTTTATAATAGAACCTATAGATTACAGCTTGAATGCAGGCTTTACCAGTGAATTCATCACCCTTTCATAGAACAAATCAGCGTATAGCAACGGCAGACATTTCTACTAGTGTTTCATTTCGTGGATGAATAAGTGCATCAGAGGCCTAAACCTCTTCTTCACCCCCTCTCTATTTATGATCCTTCCTATCTCCTCATCATCAGTCTGTCATTGTTCGTCTTTATCATCCCTTGGTATCCTTGCTATCTTTATCATCCCTTGGTATATGGTCCCTCATACTCTTCGATGGGTTTGGCATCTAGTGCAGCTAACTTCGAAAGACTACGGTAACCGCTTACAACAGGTTTTAATATGTTAGAAAGAATTGATACGGATCCATTTATAAATTACGTGTAAAATTTTAGCATTTTAGACTCCTCTGTAATTTACTATGCTAATAATTCAAGAAATCTGGACCCTTTGTGATATTATTTTTTAAATGGCCTCCAAGCCTATTTCGCTCAAATACTATTTGTGGGGTGTTTAACAATGGAACACATAATGAGCTACAAAGAAATAAAAAATATCAAACAGAGCCACAATAATCTGAGAATTGACGTAAATTGGCAACGAGAAAAAATATTAATGAACCTAAATCTAAGACTGACAAGTTAGAAAAAGTAGTGACAGCGCTGTTAACGATCGCAATTAATCACTGTGAATACGTACGTCAATACATTTGGTGAAAACAGAAGTACCTACCGACTTTTGTATAACAGAGTAATGCTGCCAAGATTCATTGGAATAATAGAACTGTCGTAACTTGGACTATTGATGGTTTTTCATATTCATGTTTACAAGACATATGATATTAAAACATATTTTACGGTACGTGATGATTAAACACCCAACTATTGTAACGCTACAGTTGACTTTTATTAAAGAGACACTGTCACTAACAAATTGTTAAGTCAGAATTCTGTTAATCTAAGTAAGTCACCACCCCATTCTTTTCCGCGGGTGTCGTATGAGGCGACTAAGGAAAGTAAGCAATTATCATCCATTGCATGACTGGTGGTAGGGCTGGGTACCAAGTGGGAGTACTCACTAAGTATCTGGCCCAAGCGGGTTGGTACCATCATCTCCCGTGTGACCGGCCATGAAGCACATCGCTGCGTTTTGGCTGTAGCAGGAGATAGACGTTTATTCTTTCATTTTATATCGTTCAAATGAAATGGTGAGCAGCGGCTTGACAATACTCTCGGTATAGTTGAGTCCATGAGGGACGGTTACCATTTACATCATATGGGCCGTGGCACATCTGCCAATACATGCAATAAAAAAAATAGTGTTGTTAAAGAAACAAAGACAATGCAAATAGATCTCTGACAGTGCACGGATGCAATAAAGCTGGTACAGGATATGAAGTAACTAGAGTAATTAAAATGTTTATGTAGTTATTAATTATGCTATTTGATAAATTTAACGAGCAAATCTTCCAATGCGGTAGAGAAATCGCCTTTGATCTGAAGAAAAACGTTCTCTGCAAATAGCAGTAAAATAAAAACAGTAAATGAGTCAAATGGATTTTGGACAGACTAAAGCTAGGTCGGACGCCATACTTTTTTGTTTGTAGTCCTTTAAATCTTCACTACGAGATATTCATAAATGATAATAAATATTTTGAAATAAATTTTTGTAAAATCATATACTGTGGGTAGATGAAACCGTTGAAACAACATATCAGCCTTGGACATCTACCATCTAAGTCCATCCGTGATCATGAGTGCTGTAAAGTATTCGAAACGTCGGGATAGTATAAAATCGAGTAAACGCGATAGAATCCGTAAACGTAGTTTTATTTCAAAATGTGTAACATTCGAGTAAATATCAGAAAGTATGATAATAAATAGGTAGTACCTAACATTGAATATTCATTTTGGGTTAGTTTCCATGGAATTACACTTTGGACAATGTGTATTTTCCAGTTAGGTATATACCTAGCAGGTCATATTTTATCTAGTTATTATGTAATATAATTTTGGGCTTATTGCGGTTATTCAACCTAAAACTACGATATTATCTATTTAATCGAATATGACTTCTGATCATTCTACTTACTTATTTTGAATTTAATCAGTGTGGTAACGGACTAAGAATACAAGTGTCACCATCCCATTCTTTACCACGGGTGTCGTATGAGGCGACTAAGGGAAGTAAGCAATTATCATCCATTGCATGACTGGTGGTAGGGCTGGGTACCAAGTGTGAGTACTCACTTGGTATCGGGCCCGAGCGGGTTGGTACCACCATCTCCTGTGTGACTGGCCATGAAGTACATCGTTGCGTTTTGGCTGTAGCAGGAGATAGCCGTTTATGGAAAATGCACTAAGGAAAAATCCTTGTATCAAGCGGGCAGTAAAGTACACCCAGACGCAGAACAATCATTTGTGGATCACACAAAAAGTTGTCCTGTGTGGGTATCGAACCCACAACACTCGGGCGGGGGCCGGTATCTAAACTATTTCGCCATCTGTGCAGTCAACTTAGAGTAAGAGCAACGTAGGCTATTATGCTCTATGTTGGACCCAGTGTATGTTGGCAGAATTCATAGGCTATTCAGAAAATCTATAATTTCTCCAGGTTTCACGATGTTTTCCTTCAACGGTTGGTAATGTGCTGACACACCTAATTAGTAAAAGTTAGATCCTGGGGCTTTGACAGGGAAGAACTCTAAATGCCTAGCGTGAGCACACATTTTAGAGTATCGACCCTTTTTTTAAGGCGGGTCAAAATGTACCTAACCGCATACACCGTCATTCGGGGTAACGAACAGGGTAATGGGCCCTCACTTAACTGTAAAATAAATAACAGCTTCAACTAATGTGCTAGTTAAATAGCTTATCATTTATCATCTTTCTACAATTAAGTTTATAAAATCCCCTATAATACTTAGATATAATTTTCTAAAATATACAAAAATAATTCCACAAATACCACGAATTAATTATTGTATGTGAATAATTCCAAAAGTCTTTAATGGTTTAAGTACTATATTATAGAGCAATTAGCCTTTGCCAGCGACTCTGCTGCAGCCATTAGTATAGTAGCGATATAAAATGTATAACAGTTTTTAAATTAAGATTTAATTTAGAGCTATAAAACGAAAAAAGTTTCAAAATCAACCAAACCAATTATGTTGTGTAGATGCGACGACGAAAAAACTATTTAGGTTTACCCTCAAATATATCTGAAATGTACAGACAACTGTTACAGGTTTATAATAGTAGGTATATACTAGTTTTAAATTAGCAATTTGCATCATTATCAGTACGATGGGTTGGGTATGCAAGGGGGGGCATGAGAGTAAAATCAATGCGGTCGAAATGCGATCTCTGCGGAATTTGTGGAGTAAGGCTGCCTGACCGCATTCGTAACGATGACGTAAGAAAGCGAGTAGGTATGAAAGAGAGTATTGGTTAAAGATCCGAAAGGGAATGCTCCGATAGCTCGGACATGTGGAAAGCATGCCGGGTGTGCGACTGGTTAAGAAGATACACAATGCGAAAGTGGAAGGACGTAGGTACAGGGGGAGACCGAGACTCATCTACCGAGACCAAATCGGTCATGTGTTGAAGGAAGGTGGAGTCAAGAGTCTCCGAAACCGGCGAGCGTGTATGAAGAGGATTATGAATGTTGAGGAAGCGAGCGATGTATGCAAGAATAGAGCAGATATATTTAGCACTCTGTTCTCTTTGCCTACCTCGCAAGGGAAATGGCGTGATGATAAGTAAGTAAGTATCAGTACGATCCTGCTACCTACTTTCTGCTCTATTTGAGTACAAGTGTAATTTGACCTCCTAGCCGACTGTCGACGGCCACAGCAACCAAGAAGCCTAACCAATGGGGATCCACGGACAAAGCTGAGCGCAGATGGCGCTATCGGCGAGATGGCTACTGTCAAATTGTAGTTGCTTTGTTTTCCTGAGAATTGTTTGCTATTTTTGTGTTTAATCCAGTTGATCAGCGATATTGTTAAAATGGGAAGATTAAGAGTTGAAAGACGCTATGCTGTGCCACAAAAGTATTGCGACTTATCTCACTTTTTTAATGTTGAATCTTTGGATTACCAAAGATATTAATGTGCATACCCAGAAAACGATATTATGCTACTTTTCATCCCGAAAAATGAATGATTCCCGTGAGATAGCTATTTTTACATAGCGATAATTTATGTACCGTAGAGTGGATGTATTTATCTGACGTCCACACGGACGGAGTCGCGGGCAGCATCTAGTGCTTTATAGTTTGTATAAGTCCCACTGTATGTGGGCTCTGGACAAAGGGAAAGCAATTGGGCTATAGTTTTTTTTATACAAGTAGATTGACATAGAATTTGTTTCGAGTCATGTGACACACTCAAGGAATCAAATAAGATGGTGACTCTCTTTTATTATGTATTTAAAAATCTATTGTTATTTCCAAATATACCTTACCCTTTTTTTTTTTGTTTAGGCGGGAAAAAATGTACCTAACCGCACACCCCGTTGTTCGGGGCAACAAACAGGGTAGTGTGGGGCCCTCACCCACTAAATAAACCCGCCGTGTGCCGTCTCTCCGCCTTTATTGGCGGACCACTGGAACTATGTTACATTCCTTCGGTGGTAAATATACCTTACCCTAAACTTTATTGTAGTGTCGGTTTATTTAAAGTAAGCCACGCTTAACAACATGAAATGGATATTAAGACAGATTGTATTTAAAACCACCCACGATCAAAACACGTCATAATTCCAAGATATTCGTCTGCGGTAGTCACACATGCGACCGCTGAAAATTTATACATAAATAACATTTTATTGCGACTTTTACAGATCCCGTAAATAAATCTCACACTAATTTTTATTTTAGATATAAATAAATTTAAAAATATATTTTATAATTTAGAGTGTACGTTGACGTCAGGACTATATTCCACTAGTCTTGTAATTATATTGAAATGGCTCTAGAAATAGCTCGTAGAATTGCTGATCGTAAAAATGACACGGTGGGCGCCGCGAAATAGTGACGTTTTGTAATTTACAATCCACATAATAGGCATTTTATTTGTTACAGATGCTGTCCAGAAAAGCATCTCGAATTTGAGACCAAGATGGCGATCAACAAACGCTACTAAAACATATAACTTAAGAAACCGTAATTTTAGCTAATAAGTTTAATTTAAGTGATGTACACCCAAGCATTTACGTAACTTTAGATCATGAAATACAAGAGGGTCACACGCTCAGACCATTCGAGGTGTAGACATGAGCAAGCGGTGCTGGGCATTCCAATTTAGTAAAGTCGAAACTAAAAATATACACGAAAGACAACATAATACACGCAAATGTAATCAGTACAACATTAAGTTTGCTGATTTATTGATAAAGTTCGATGCAAATCATTTCGTTAATTAATTTATCGTTGTTATGAGTTAAGAGGTTTTGTAATAAAGGCTTTTTTAGAATTATGAGTTTTATTGTTGCCTTGCACATGGAAACAGCTGTGAAATAATATTGGAGGCATCATGGACTCTTGATGAGACTTAATCCAGCAGCGGACAATGAACGAGAGAAAGATAAAATTTATTACTGTGTCCCACTAATGCATCTGCCTTATAATTTAAAAGGAATACGAATATTTATAAATAATTTTGAATATAATTATCGTGTTGTATATACTGGTACTGATCTTCCAGGCAACCATTCGTTTCCGCTTAGTATTCTTTCGAGAAGGCGACATATTTTCTATATTTTTTGGTGAAACGTCATTTATACAGATCGCTGTCCAGTTTTAATTTTGTTACATGAGATGGTGCTAACTAGGTGTGCCTGTGGCTCCACTCCGGAAACAATTTTTATTTTTATCGAGATAATACTACTACTAGTCTATGACACTGCTCAAAGTCCGTTCTAAACATTTCGAGGATTACAACCGACATCCAAATTGACAAGCATTACCTCTTTATAATAATAAGATTTATTTTCAACCCTTTTTATGTCTCACTTTTGGTCATGGGTCTCCTCTCAGAGTGAGAGCGATTAGGCTATAGTCCACCACGCTGGCCCAATGCGGGTTGGCAGTCTTCACAAGTAGTCGAGAAAATCTCTCAGGCTAGCAGGTTTCCTCACGATGTTTTCCTTCACAGAGCAGTGATAAATTCTAAACAAATACACACATAATTATCTTGAGAAGTCAGCTTTGTGTGCCGTAACTCTAAGTTTTGTACTCGGGATCGAACTCAATACCACTGTCTTTGCAGTCCTTGGTTTTACCGCTAGGCTATCACTGTACTTTTGAGGGTACCCGAAAGGGTAACCCGCCGGCGGACCACTGAAGGAATGTAATATGGTTCCGGTGGCCCGCCAAGAAAGGCGGAGAGACGGCACACGGCGGGTTTATTTAATGGGTGAAGCCCCCACACTATCCTGTTCGGGGTGTGGCGGTTAGGAACATTTTTTCCCGCCTAAGCAAAAGAAAAAAGGCTGTCACTGTACTTGACGCTAACACACACATTAATATAGATGTTAAATAAAATCACGGACATACCAACATGAATAAAAATTAAACCAATACTTGCAAATTTTGGCGTATCACCCTTAGTCATTTAAGTCATTAATACAATTATACGGTAAGTAATTCTACCGAGGGATATTTAAAAGTATGTCTAAGCATATTAATATGTAAATACATAGCTGGTACCTAAAGTTTTAACAAATTATTTTGAAAGATTTAAATTACAATAATATATCTTAAGACATAATTATTTGTGGAAATAGTTGCATTCTAGGCAGGATGCCAAATCGATGATCTAATTGATAAATCTTAGAGAGCTTTGTGAATGAGCTTTATATATGAGTTTATTAATAGATGCCCTAGAGGTAATCTCAGATTTGGAAACTGAAATAGAATGGAGATGCAAGTATACAGGGTTACTGGTAACTAAACAAGACAAGACTAGCAACATTTGTTTTATGACTTGCCAAAATGTAATAGAGAGATCCTTAGAGTAGTACTCTAAGGAGAGATCCTAAAAAAACCTACTTATTTAGTTTTAGTGGGGATATCTATCAATCGTTAGCTCTATGTCTGGTAAACAATTATGTTTCATTCATTCGATTCTCCCTCCATACCTAATAAAGGCTGCAGAGCCGATCGCAGATATTAGAAGGAAAAAATATATTCGATTCTGTCGTAAGTAGGTGCACGCAGCTGAGTGCTACGCAAGGCTACCTAGGCCTCCACATAATTATGTATTTGTAAGGTTCTAGGATTTGTACATGTTTGTACACTGAATCTGCAATACCTTCATACTTATTCAGGCTTAGAACTGGGTGCGACGAGGAGACGATGCGGCACACGTTCGAGTCGTGCCTGGCTTGGGCCGAGCAGCGCCGTGAACTATTTTTCTTTATTGCATTTAGTGGCAGACGAGCCACGGTCCATCTGATGGTAAATGGTAACCGCCGTCCATGGACGACTATACCGAGAGTATTGTCAAGCCGCTGCTCATCAATTAATTTCACAGATGAAATGAAATATAAACGGCTATCTCCTGCTACAGCCAAAACGCAACGATGTGCTTCATGGCCGGTCACACGGGAGATGGTGGTACCAACCCGCTCGGGCCGGATACCAAGTGAGTACTCCCACTTGGTACCCAGTCCTACCACCAGTCGTGCAGTGGATGATAATTGCTTACTTCCCTTAGTCGTCTCATACGACACCCGTGGGAAAGAATGGGGTGATGACACTTGTATTCTTAATCCGTCACCACACGGAACAAACTCAAAAAAACACGGAACTCGTCGCGGCTATAGGGATCTCTCGCTGCCGAGTGTTGTCAGAGTGATGCTCGGCAGCGACAGGAATTGGGCCGCTACCTTTAGCGAGATAAGCTCCTCGCAGAAGGTAGCGGCGGAGAGGGTCAGGGAGGATGTTCCTTCCGCTAACCCAAACCGCCACCAGCGACTGAGGCGGCACAGGCACGAGTACTTGCGTCCGATGGTGTCCTAGCTGAGGCTGCCTGGATGATGCTGTTGGATGGACCGGGCTTGCCCTCCCGCGAAGGTGCGATGCTCCGGTGTGCGGAAGCATCACTCGGTAGAGGGTACCCAAAGAGTAAGCGGCCGGCGGACCACTGAAGCAATGTCACACAGTTCCAGTGGTCCGACAGTACAGGTGGAGAGACGGCACACGGCGGGCTCATTGAGTGGGTGAGGGCCCCACACGGTAGTGTAGGTTACGAACAGGGTACTGTTCGTTGCCCCAAACGACGGGGTGTGTGGTTAGGCACATTTCTTTCCCGCCTAAACAAAAAAAAAGGGCTTCATATATTATCCTAAGTTATAAAAAGTAAACTGCAACTGCCTCGGTGGTGTAGCGGTAGTGTATACGACTGCTAATCATGAGGTCTCGGGTTCGATCCCCAGGTCGGGCAATGTTATTGAGCTTTTTCCTAAAAAGAAAAAATCTCAGTAGCAGCCCGGAGTTAGGAAATGTGCCCGGTAGACGTCAATAGGCTCGCCCCCTATTACGTGGGACTTTAACATAGCTGGCGAGCCGTGGGTGTGTAATACACCTCTGCCTACCCCTTCGGGGAATACAGGCGTGATGCTATGTTTTTAAAAAGAAATTATATATTTTAAGTTGTTATAAAATATTTTATGTGGTTATAAATAAATTTCAGGACTGACCATTGAACTTGGCACCCAGTTAGAACACACTTCTTTTGTCATTGAAGTCAACAACCAAGGCATATACCATAATATTTAACTTGGCTCTCATTATACATTTATGTTTTGATAGGATATCATTACTTTTTGTACAGAAATTACTAGTAGGTACATATTCATAATAAAATTAATACCAAATCGTTTTTGTTAAAATACTGGATTTTCCTACGTTTACGTATAATTGTCTTTTTTTTGTTATTTTCTATATTTTCTCGAGAAGACCTTAAAATCGACATAAAGACCGGCTGTCATTAATTTTGATTGCTGATTCTTACATAACAGGCACTATAAGTTCTTGCTGATTCTTACATACATTATTACAGGCAATATAAGTAAGTGTTCCTAATAGAATAAATTAATTGAAAAATTATAATAAAATGATAAAAAGATAAATTAGTAATTAAGTACTGAATATGCTACGTAACTAATCAACATAAAACTACTAATTAAAATTAATAACGAATGTTATCGTAAGAAGTTTCATTATAAAAACTGCCGAATTTTGTCTAATAATTAGGTACCACGTGGATTTTTTCATAACTATGTAAACTATGACTATATATGTAAGTCAGTTTCCACTGCTTCATTAACCTTATACTTTTCTGTAATTTTTAAGTAAATTAATAAATTTACTGGAGTATGTGATAGGATTTCAACCGTTTGCCATGACATCCCCCCAAAAACTCCACAGTTCCAGTACCTTAATTAGTAGTTTCCGATTTATTTCTTTGTATTCACCCAACTAGGTACCTATCTGGATGCCAAATTTGAACTTCCTAGGTCATCTGGAACTGGGTTAGAGTTTTGACAGTCAGTCAGTGATAAAAAATGACGATTTTTCGACGTTAATATCTAAATAACCGTTTGAGGTGTGTGCTTATGATATTTGGAGCACATTATGTATCTCGCAGGTCTCAATATATGAACCATTTGACATGTTTATGTGAAATAGTTTTTGAGTTATGAGGGGGTCAAAAGTAGCTCCAAATGGTTCGTGTAATATTACACACGGTACTGCTCGCCCTTTAATTCTTTAGTTTGAACTTAGCTTGACATGCTGCCGCGTGTCTAGAAAAAATATCGTAACTAGAACTAGTATAAAACTGTTACTAAGCTTTGTCTGTACATTTAAGATATTAGAGAAAAAAAGGATTGTATTAGTCTATATCTGAAGATAAGTGGCTCAATATTATTCAACTGTTATTAGTCTAACAGTATGTTTTTTATGATCTATATTCTCCTTTTTCTGGCTTCTGCTGACAGGATGTCGCAATTTCATCTATATTCTATAGAATATATTTCATTCGTTATACATCTATATTCTATATATAAAGTAGTATACTACTACTTTTGAAATTACAGAAAAAGGTTTCATATTAACTTTATTAAAATTCATACTACAGTCTCAATATTATAACGTTATGTTTCCTTAACCATAGTGGTTATAAATTTAACAATGTCAAAAGAATATTCATATAATTGATGATAGTGACAGCCTCTTTAATAAAATCTTGTGATAGCTCGTCTTTAGCAGTAAAATTCCATCATTAAGACTTCAAGATGAAATTAGAATCAGTGTTAGGCTTCTAAAATTTTCATTCCTTTAATTTCTTTCATTACGGCTTTTAGACGTACTTGGCTTGTTGTCATTATCATCTTCACCGATATTTTCTTTTTCTAATTTAGAGTCTTCTGTCTCTTTGGAATCTTCCACCAATTTAGCTTGTAACAGGGTTTCATCATCTGCTGTACTTGAAGAAACCTCAGTGTTTATATTTGATGATCCAGATTTTATAAGTTCTGGTTTTAGAATAATTTCTGTATCTGTTTCAGTGCTTTTGTCATGTAATATTTCAGGAACTCCTTGTTTATCAATCATAATGGAATCAAATTCAGTTTTAAGCTGAAATTTTTGTGATACTTGAGTGTTTACAGTTACTTGAGTGTCTATGTCAATTCGACTATCTGTTAATGCTCTACTCGTAGTTGCATTAGTATGTGCTATATCTGCATTAATTAGATTATTCTGAATTGCTTTGGTATGAACAGGTGGAATATTTGTGTCAAGATTACTAGTGGTTGTTGTTTCAATATAAGGGATAGGTTGAATGTCTGCATCTTGTTCAATATTTATTGACTTACTCAAATGAGGAACAGGTTGCAAGTCAGCATCAAGTTGACTAACTTGTGTTAATGGTGTATCATAAGCATCTAAATAAAGTTGATTGCTTGGAGCTTCTGCATTATCGGAGACAAGTTCAATATTTGCATCAAATTTATTAAGAGGTATTACAAGAGTGTTTGGTATAGGTTGAATATCTGCGTCTAATTCATTGTCTAAAGCTTCTTGAGCGCTAATAGGGATTGAGGGAGAATCTATAGTAGACTTAATATCTACGATAGGAGAACCACTCATAGAAGTTTTAACTTTAGGTAAAGAATCATGTTGACTATTTTCCAACACTTGACTATGAGGAATGTATTGAATATCTGCGTCAAGTTGACTAATAAGAGTCTCCCGACTATCAATAACAGGTGAAAAGCTTAGTTTAGGTTGTCCATCATTATCTTTAATCTGTGGTAAAGCATGGATATCCTCTTTGGGTTCATTATCTAGAGCGATTTGTGGATTAAGGACAGGTTGGTTGTCTGGAGTTGTGGAAGTATCTAAACGAGTTAGAGTATCTGCACGAGGACGTTCATAATCTTGTGGGGGGTCATCAGGTAGAGTTGGAGTATCTAAACTGAGTGGAGCATTTACTATGTCTTCAGAATAGACATCAGAGTGAGTATCTTTGTAAGGTGATTTTGAAATGCTTAAGATATCAGTGAATGTTATTTTAGGATCTTCTGTACTCACATCAAATTCATGTTTCTCACTAATATCTAAACGATTCTGATGCAGGCTAACATTGTTATTGAATGCAAGTTCAGTCTGTTCTGTTGTTTTTGTATCTACAACAATTTTAGAGTCCATACTAGTACCTGCACTTATTACGGTTTTATCGGATTTCAATATAGTTTTCAGTGTGTTACTCTTTTGTGGAGTAGTTTCTGTGTCTATAACAGTTCTCCTGTTAATGGATGATTCTGATGTTGCGTCTAGATTTTCCATAATATTTGTTTCGTGATTGGAATTTGTTCTTTCTTCTCTGGATATAAGTTCATCACTGCGTATTTGAAGAGGCTGCAGCATAAATGTGAAAGCTCGTTCACTATAGCCTGCGTTTAAATTATCCATATCAAAAGTAAACAAATGTTTTTCAGTTTCCTCTTCACTTTGTATATGCGTATGTTTACTATTTTTCATTTTGTATTTCCTATTTTTCTGTCTCGCCAGTCGCCTTGCCTCATCTAACTGTTTAAGGAGTGTTTGTGTTGCTTCTTCTTCTTCTTCCAATAGTAACGCATCTTGAACATCAGCATCTAACAAATCCATATTAGTGTCAGAATGCCTTCCCATTAGTTTCTTCGCAATGCTCATGATTTTCGCTTTAATTCCAGCCTTAGGGACTTCAACGTACTGTTCTTTTTGTTCCGAATTTTCTTCTCTGTTAACAAAGTCAGACTCTAATATTCTTTTACTCTGTAAATTCTGTTGATTGACGCTTTCAGATGAATTCTTATCTATTATTTTAAAATAAGGTTCGGGTTTAACAAGTATATCTAAGCTTGATCTATCCCTTGAAAAAGAACTGTCTGTTGAAATTATGGAAAGTTTTCTGTTTTCTAATCCCGAGGGACCAGCATCAGATATATGTTCATTATTATAAAATGTATTTAAAATAGATATATTTGATTTATCTGGTGCCTGCTCTACACCTGGAGATGGTTCAGGACCCTTCCCACCTGGCCATTTACTAGAGTCGATATCTCTGTAACTTGTGTTTCCCATAAACTTATGTATAGTGGCTTTGCTCTCAGGGAAATGGGCAAGTAAATACTCCCAGTCATCCAGATGAAGAGTGAGTACTTGTGATTTGATAATCGTTTGGTACGAGTGAGTATATGGAGTATTTCGGACTAGACCCTGCAACTAGAATAAACGATAAAGTTACCATTTAGAAAGTAATAGCTTTACACTTGTCAACTTCCAACATTGCCCCTATAACAACGAATGTAAAAAAACACTTTACCTTAGAGTATATAAAACTATAGAGCGCGCCTTACTGAGTATGAACCGTAAGCACAAGTATGAACAGTATCGCGCGTCGTTGAAACGCTCAATCAGTTTCAGAAGCAAAACAATACGGTTCATATGTCGGAGAGCAATCTTTTATTTATTTTTTGATAAAAATGGTGAAATATATTGTGCCAGGTTGTAAAAACTATTCCCGGCAGCAAAATAAAAGGAATAGTAACATTTCTTTTCATCAATAAATATAATTTAGTTACTAAATCACTTGTTTTAGCAAAATTCAGAAGGGTCTTAGAAGAGTACGCGGGACATGCGGGGCGGGTCGTCCCGGCACGCTATCAACCGTCATCTTTTCTTCACGATGAGATAGTGTTGTACCGCAATTAATTTTATACGATATTTTTTTAATAGTGTAATTTTATATCAAAATATTTTTTCTGTCTAATAAATAATCTGGTGATTAAATAATATAAATATAGGTACATATATGCTATTATATTATTAATTTGATACGTGCAGTAGTGGAAAAATATATAGACGTAACAACAAAATACTTACACTCTTTAAGCAATGATCTACCTATGATCTGAGTTTGTTAATTCAGAAAAAAGTCTAGGTTTATAATTTTATAATTTAATAAATTATAGCTACCTTTTAAATTATTTGTAAGTATTAAATACCTATCATAGCAAACCGACAAATTTATTCTTCCAACCCTATTTACTCAGATTGAGAGCTATTTAGGCCGTAGTTCACCACGCTGGCCCAGTGCGGGTAAGCAGACTTCACAAGCACGTAGCCGTGGAGTAAATCTCAGGCGTGCAGGTATCCTCATCCCTCACCGAGCAGTAATAACTTGTAAATAAATACTCACATAACTTCGGAAAGTCAGAGGAGTATGCCATACAAAACCTCGGGCTGGAGATTGAACTCGATAAAACTGTCTTTGCAGTCCTTAGTTTTACCGCTTCGCTATTTAATAAAATATTGAACATATAATTAATTAATTCCTAACTTAAGTATATTCCCGGCAAACAATCGATATATTTGCAGAAATTACGTCACGCATGGAACGTCACTATAAAACCGCTATACCATAGTTAAGTACCTATAACATATTTGCCTACAATTGGTACAACTGGACCGAAGCGATAAGCGTGCTCTATAGTTTTTATACTCTAAGACCTATACATAATAATATAAACATCAATGTCTAATACTCTTAGCTATCCTAATCAGACTTCTTAATCATTACTAATATTATAAACGCGAACATGCGTTTGTTTGTTTGCTTCTTACGCTTTCGACGCTTTAACTATTGAACCAATCATCATTATATTCTGCAAACATAAGTATGGAGTCCGGAAAAAAGGACATACCATAATTAAGCTACTTTTTATCCTAGAAAAATGGATGCCTATAGGATAGTTATTTTTTGATAAAGATAATTAGTGTGCCATAGAGTGATGTAAGTATCTATATTCTAACGTCCACGCGGTCGAGTGGTGGGCAGAATTTAGTAGTATACTATATATATTTTATCTACTACTAGTATCTATTCTACAATAATAATGGAATCCTAAATATCCGATTACCGAAAATTTAAATTTTATTTTGTTCCTTACCATACCAAAACTGGAGCCTGCTGGGTAAACCCTCGCAAGAACCACATTCTCCATCTCCTCAGAGGTTTCTTGGACTTTACCCGTGTGGATTATATACATACAGTCCGTTATTTCGTTTTCCTTTACAACGTACATACCTATGTCAGAAAATATTAATTTAGAAGCTTAACTTATTAATGCATGTAAATGCATTCCGATAGATGGCGTTGGTTGTAAAGACAAATGTGATGAGGAAATTGGGATGACCAAATAGGTCAGTACGATAGCTCAGTGGTACTTCCCCGGATTGGAAAAGACGCGGGTTCGATTCCCGCTCGTAATAAAAATCTCTTTTTCCTTATTCACAAATAATTTGTACTTTAAAAAGTAGCGGAGCATGTCAAATGCTAAAAAATATAGAACAAAAAATTTTTGAAACTGTTTAACACCCAATTATGATTTTTTTTAATATTTTATATTTTGTCTAATGCTTATCACACGCTTAGTCATATAAATTAACACAAAGTGCGAAAATGTGACATCGAAATTAACAGTGTACTCGTGTGAGTATCGAGTTAACATCAATACTGAAATTACCATTGCTTTAGCCCATTATTTTTTCCTTATCCATGAAGTCAGCGCAGGTAGGTAGGACAATCGCCGCCGGCGGACCACCGAAGGAATGTGACATAGTTCCAGTGGCCCGCCAATAAAAGTGGAGAGACGGCACACGGCGGGTTTCTTTAGTGGGTAAAGGCCCCACACTACCCTGTTCGTTGCCCCGAACGACGGGGTGTGCGGTTAGGAAAATTTTACCCGCCTTAACAAAAAAAAAAGGTAGGTAGGACAAATTTAAATACCAATGTGATTTCTAAATAAATAACTTAGTAAATGTCAACGTCGTAAATCAATAGATTACGTCGGGCTCTCTTCCTATTTTAAATGAATATCTTAAAGTCTACATAAAGTTCTAGTATGACATTGTCAGTACAATTATTAAAAATTATTATGACTGTCATTATTTTACCAGCACTGTAGGTGTATAATCGCAAGCAGCCGACAAGTTGTCGCATAAAAGCCGACTCGCAATCCTCAAATATATGATGCTGTAAATACACACGTAATTAGTTTTACATTAATTTAGGGTAACGGCGCGAGTATTCAGCCCTGAACCAGTGGTCAGCTGTTTTTAGCTTTACTTGTGAATAAATAAGATAGGTACACGAATAAGTAGGTACCTACTTTTGGCTCTTACATATATTTATTTGCTGGTAAGGCCAATCGGTCAGTCAATATATACGATCATATTATATTTGCTGATTATTTTTGGTGCGTTTAGATTTTGGAAGGAAATGCTAAATTTACCGAAACATTCAGGTATCTTAATATTCATTTGAAGCCCAGGTAGGCAGACCAGTAGGTTGGTACGTAGGCAAGCAGGCATGCAGAACGACAGAATAATGATAGAACTGCATAACCAATTCTTTGACTGACTAATTTTAACTGATTCACTATTTTTGTGACTGATTGAGATAATAACTAAGATTGACTGGCGGACTAGCTTACTGATTGATTAACTATCAGATTGAAAAACTGATTGATTAACTATCTGATTGAATGAATGATTAATTGACTGACAGACTGATTAATTAAAGGATCTACTGACTGATTGACTTACTGTTACTGAACGATTGACGAACTGAAGGACTTTGAGTGACTGATTGATTGACTGACTAACTGATTGACAGAAGAATTGGCATCTTATTGAAAGTGTGACCAGTTGACTAACTGACTGATTGCCTACGACTATTTACTGACTGACTGATCGATTGACTTTTTAATAGTCTAACTGATTGATTGACTAACTGTGACTGTTTCAATGACTAATTTACTGACTTTTAAAAACTGATTGATTGAATGACTGAAAGACATAGACTGACTTAACAATTGACCCTCAGACTATTGGGCACAGGTACCGAGTAGTGATAATTAGTAGAAAAATCTGGAAAGGTTCTAGGTATAAGCTGTGACCTTGGACTGGGGATTGACCTCGATAACATTGTATTTGCAGTCCTAACTTTTATCATTAGGCTATCACTGTTTGATATAGGTAAGGGTTACTAAATATAGTGTATTCCCAGCGTAAATGGGGTAACTTAATTAGGGAAGTACCACCCTCTTACAGAAGTTCAGCGTGAAACAATTGTAGGTATTCCTAGACTCCTACTGTGGTGTTTCGTATGGTGAGCCCTTCAGTATCCTCTCTTTATTAACCTTCCAATACTTTCTATCCTCTCCTTATTAGTTTTCCTGTCCTATCCTTAGTTGCCTACGTATCTTCATTATGCTTCACATCCTCTCCTATCCCTTTCCTTGGAGTAGGCGACGCGCGAGTGATGTCTTTGGTATTGCTAGGCGTGTATTATAGGATAAGGTAATCGCTGACCGACTGATTGACTGTCTAAAAGATTGATTGACCGGCTGACTGAAGTCTCATTGATGGATTGGCTGATTGACAAAACAGTCATGTTTTGACTAATAAATAACTAGTTTTGAAAAATGCGCATAACCTGTTTCTCATTGCGAATTAGGTGCGTGCGATCGTTACGCAACAATCAAACTCATTTTTATTTTATCTCAGACTCACTATTAATGAGGTAAATGGAACTGTATTCTTTATCACAATGATTATAGTTAGGGTTACTAAATCTATAAAAGGAAGAAACAAAAGCAATCAAATATTACCCTGGACATGTGATGCCCGTACGCGGCAAACATAACTCTCATTCGAAGCGATTGTGGGGCTTTCTTCAGAAAATGAGGAGCCTGCAGTCCTCTGGACTCCCGCCATAAGTGTAACGTATACTTCTTCACAATTTTTACCAGGTTTGAGGAAACGCGGTTGTTTTTCAGATACTCCTGCAAGTAGGTAGTTATTTTAACTAGCCCAAACACTCTCGTGTTTTCAAAAACGCCTTTTTGCCTTTTGGGAAACACAATTTTTTTAGTGCAATTCGGTCTTAATTCTACATTTCCAGTGATTTTCAATGAATTTATTACCACTAGAAATTTATCTACAAAAACATTCTGTTGTTTCTGTTGTTCTCTGTTCAGCGTCAAAGTCTATTATGCTGGGATTGTCAACATAGCGGAATCAAATTTGTAGTAGGTATTTAATATTTTGTTGCTTTTTAGTTGTTAATAATAATAAATCTAATTTTGTTGTTCCAGCTATTTATAACTGATGGATCTGCTAACCGAAGTCATCAAAGTTTGGGATAAGATTAAGGAGATGAGTTAGACAAGTACCTACGAGTACTATATATAAATTGTACACTTAAAATATAACTGCCTCGGTGGTGTAGGGGTAGTGTATGCGACTGCTAATCATGAGGTCTCGGGTTATTGAGCTTTTTCCTAAAAAGAAAAATTCTCAGTAGCAGCCCGGAGTTTGGAAATGTGCCCGGTAGACGTCAATAGGCTCGCCCCCTCTTACATGGGACTTAAACATAGCTGGCGAATCGTGGGTGCGTAATACACCTCTGCCTACCCCTTCGGGGAATACAGGCGTGATGCTATGTTTGTTTTAAAATAAGATTACTCAACAAAAATAAACAATTAGTGCAAACATGGCCATCTTATGATAATATATCTATATAATACATAAGTAAGTAAACTTGTACTTACATACCTACAGATATATTAAATAAGTAAATAATATTAGTGACTTTATAACGATAACTTATCACGCAATAATTACTCGCAATGACGTTAATTTAAACAACTACAAGTTTAATGTCAATTAATGTTGTCAAACGAATATTATAATTTCAGAGTAGATATTAAAAAAAAAAACAATAAAACGACACTAATAAAACGATAATCAAAATTTGGTTGGACGGATAAAATAAAACAAATTAATACATTAAAAAAGTTTGTTCGATCACCGAGTTCTGGTCGGCGCGTTGGTGTAACTTGTCATAAAATACCAGTAGCTTCCAGAGTTACGTTAATATAGAGTGGAACTTATAAATGTACGCGTGGCTTTTAGCCAAACTATTTATATAAGCTTACTAACTAACCTTATTGAAATATAAACGTAGTCAATTAAATTGACCACATGTAATAGCTGTAATAAAAAAAAATATATCAATTAGATGATCTGTATTTCGTGATACTACTGCGATATTTAGCGATTTTAAAATAGTATCCATTATAGAAATAACTTACTTCTTAATACATTTCAAATAAGTTACCCTGTTCTTCATGGGTCAACTATAAGCGCAATAACAATCGCAAGAATTTTTCTCTAACATTCGTAACGACAACGTAAGAGAGCGTGTAGGTATGAAAGAGAGTATTGGTATAAAGATGCAAAAGAGAATGCTCCGATGGTTCGGACACATGGAATGCCGGACGAGCGACTGGTTAAGAAGATATACAATGCGAAAGTGAAGGATGTAAGTACAGGGGGAGACCGAGACTCACCTACCTAGACCAAATCGGTCATGTATTGAAAAAAGGTGGAGTCAGGAGTCTCCGAAACAGGCGAGCGTGTGATAATTATGAATGTTGAGGCAGCGAGAGATGTATGCAAGAATAGAGCTTTTTGGCACTCTGTTCTCTTTACCTACCTCGCAAGGGAGATGGCGTCATCATAAGT
Organism: Leucoma salicis; assembly: GCA_948253155.1. Taxonomy (NCBI): domain Eukaryota; kingdom Metazoa; phylum Arthropoda; class Insecta; order Lepidoptera; family Erebidae; genus Leucoma; species Leucoma salicis. The sequence goes on along the minus strand of OX411806.1, from coordinate 28,837,919 downwards.
AAGTATGAACTTTTTTCTAGGTCGCTTAATTTACTCTCTCTCTCTCTCTCTGACTGTAACCACAAAAAAGAGAAGTTGATGCCATTAATGCTCGGGCCACACCAATGGACAACGTCAATGCCCATCATCGCGATAATTATTGCGTTAATGCGATAAATTCGGTGGCCACACTTGAAACTTCAATTTCTTTGACGTACCACCACTGGAGTTATCGCTTAACGTCAAATGGCAATGTGAATCCATCCATCCATCCAACCATCAGCCTTTTAAAGTTCACTGCTGGACATTAGGCCCCCCAAGAATGGGGGATAGTGCCGTAATCGCCACGCTTGGCAGGCGAGTTGGCGATCGCAGTGGATGTTGTTAATACTCGAAGAAGTGCTACTGCCCACTCCCTCGGTTTTCCCCCAGTCAGTTCTTACGACTCCCATGGGTGGACAGGGGTGGGACAATTCTAAAGCCGGCCCCACACGGCGAGGCAATGTGAATGCCGTTGTCGAATTCTTGATAAGTCGTGGCTACACCAACGTTAAACGTCCATCATCGCAACAATTAACGGCGTTTTCCATTCGTGTACCCCGAGCATTTGATGATGGCCAATCGCCATCTCACTGATAACTGCTATGCTCCTGTATGCTAACATTGACTTTGGACAGTTAGTCTACGAGTACAAAATCATCATCATCATCAGTCACTTGTTGACAACATTTTTTGCGTAAACCATTTGTAAGTAACAAGAATATAGTGTTACCTGCAGTTCCAAGTATTTGCTGTAGAAACTGAACGATCTGAAGGAGTGATACTGTATGATGTTAGAGAACTCTCCGACGTACATCATGAACACCATCGTTGATATTATCATCAAAATCGTTACGAATATCACCTGCACAACAAGCTTATACTAGAAAAAATTACTTAAGTTTTATCAATGTGGTGACGGACTATGAATACAAATGTCGCCCCCCATTCTTTTCCACGGGTGTTGAACGAGGCGACTAAGGTAAGTAAGCAATTATCACTCATTGCATTACTGGTGGTAGGGTTGGATACTAAGTGGACGTATTCACTTGCCATGGGCCCGAGCGGGTTGGTACCACCATCTCCCGTGTGACTGGCCATGAAGCACATCAGTGTGTTTTGGTTATAGCAGGCGTTAGCCGTTTATTCTTACATTTCATATGTGTGAAATGAAATGGTGAGCAGCGGCTTGACAATACTCTTAGTATAGTTGAGTCTATGAGCAACGGTTACCACAAACCATCAGGTGGGCCTTGGCTCGTCTGCCACCATATGTAATAAAAAAAACATAATGTATCTTTATGTATAAACCAAAAAAAAGTTTATTGAAAAAGAAAACTATTTGTTGTTTGTCAAATATATTTTAATGCCTAAAATCTTAAAACAAACAAGCGTCATATGAACTCTAGTCTGTAGTTAGTATTCTTAGTAAACAATTCTAGTGCCAATCCGATAAAAATAAAACAAGGTAAGTGTACCTACGTAACACTTAAGTTTTATTTTTATCGGTGAAAAGTATTTTTAAATTTTGAGTTATTGAGATTTTTCATGAGAGCATTATTTTGGTACATTATTGCGTACATTTTTGAAAACTTAACGACTATTTCAACTTCGCGCGTAACAGTTCGCAAGTAATTGAATACTCAAAGTTAAGATAGGACAACGTGTATTGGGTCAACTAGTATTTAAAAAAATATAAGATGACATTCTGAGTAAGCACTTAAAATTAATGAGGTGGAAAACATTTTAGTTATTGACAAGTCGAAATTGAAAGCGCGCCAAAATACCTTACCTGCATAATTATAATATGTTTGTTTGTTTGTCTGGTGATATGGGAAAATGACTCAAGATCGAGGAGCTGTATTTATTGTAGCTACATATTATAATCATTATCACGATGTGAGAATATCTTAAATGATTAAATTTTTACAAATGTTACGGCTCCCAATTCACTAACAAAAGTTAGAGCTACATATCAATGCTACATCGTAACTCATTCTTTTTCAGTAAACAATCACGTAAGCTTCTAATACCAACGTTCCCAAACACTCTCAGGCCAATATTTTGATTTGATTGTTTAAACAGACTGCTTTGTCGTTTGTAGCGAAACTTCAAATAGAACAGTGCAACAAAACCACGTTCACAAGGTCGTTCAGAGATCGCTCGGACAGGCCTTTGCTGTCCTTACGTCACACTGGAAAATGGAACTGCAGAGTGCAGATTAGGTATCTGCACTCTGCAGATAATTGGCACTTGGAATTTATCCCGTTGAAATGCAACAGCCAGAAAAACAAAAATTATTCTGTTTAATGTTACAGATAGAATCTATACAAAAACAAAAAACACCACAGCACCCTAGAATATTATTATCGTTTTTCCTCCAAAAAATCTACCCGCATATATGATATAGTTATCCCTGTTTTAACACTTATTTTAATGTCATAAGCAAATCAACCAACGTGCGGGTACCAAACTCAACAATTATTTTGGATAACAACATAATGTTTGCATTATGCTTAGTGTGTGCACTGTCGGAACTCTTGCACGAGATAAATAGTCAGCCAGGTTGGTTTACATTTAATAACTAAGCTGTTTAAGTATTTGACATTTACCTCGGATTGCTTTTTTGGCATGATGTCTCCAACTCCACTTTGCGTAAAGGTTGTGATAATAAAGTAAAGAGAACATATATATTCGTTATAGCACCAGCTAATGCCCTCATCTGAAAATATAGGTGATGAGACTTAAACTTTTGGAAGAAGCCAATTAAAGAGTGCCCAATATGAAAAAGGAAAAAATGAACATTAAATTTTTAAAGCTAGTGGTCCAAGGACTGTAAATACTATAGTATCGAATTCGATCCCCAGTCCAAGGCACACACAACAACAAAATATGTATATATTTGTTTACGAATTATCAAATCAAATCATTTATTGCATTCATGTGTACATTTAGGTGGTGTCGTTACAAATTGTTTCCTACATGAACCCTGTTACGGCACAGCAATACTCATTAAGATACATTACATTTTATTCTATGTTCAAATTTTATTATCATTTCAGAGAAAATATTCATTAAATTAAATCAAATCAAATTACAATTATTATACAATTATATATTAATTATTAACATGTCAGATCAAATATATTTAATTAATTAATTAGTTATGAAGAGAAGGTTTTAGTTTTCTATAAGCATGTCCAAGGAATAAATTATTCATTACATATACTTGTCCTCAAAGAATTCTTTCAGATTATAATAGCTCTTTTGGATTAACTATTTAGATAAATTATTTTTAATTACATTATAATTTATATTATCTTTAATTATTTTCGGTAACTTATTATATATTTTTATTGCCATGACATAAGGTCCAGAATGGAATATAGTTAAGGTAGATGTTGGCATAGCTAGTCGGTTTTTATTTCTAAAGTTGCGAGGCTGTTTATGGTGGTCCTTTGTAAGAGGAAAGAGGCTAGGACGCTTTTTCACGAAGAGATATATTTCTAGGATGTACAGAGACGTCAAAGTTAAAATATTAAGTCTAACAAAGTGTGGTCTGCAACTTGCCATTTTATCTATATTTGCTAGTATCCTGATACATTTTTTTTGGAGTATAAATAAATCAGCCGCGTCTGTACTATTACCCCACATCATAATGCCGTACCGAAGCCAAGAGTGTGCATAGGCATAATAAGCATTAGTTGCCGACTGTAAATCCGTCGTCTTTTCCAACTCATTTAAGGCATATGTAAAACTAGATAGTTTCCCACTTATCAATTGTATGTGAGACTTCCAATTTAAATGACTGTCTATGTTTAGTCCAAGTAGTTTAAATGTTTTAACGCATTCTAAACATTTGCTGTTGAATTGATAGGCGATTTTTAGTGGGCGTTTATGGTAGGGATGAAATTGCATTATTTTTGTTTTTTAAAGTTTAATTCGAGGTTATGATTTTACAACCAAACTGTAATGCTAGACAATATTCTATTTAAGTCTTTGTTAAGGCTTTGTTAATTTTCACTTGGGAATATCACCGATATACCGTCGGCAAATAGGATGCTTTCGGCATTTATTATTTTAGGTAAGTCGTTAATATAAATTAGGAACAACATTCATCCAAGCACACTTCCCTGGGGGATAGATCCCCTCACCTCAACTTTTCCTGATCTAACGTGGCTTATATGACCCGTCGCGAAATTGTAATATTCGATTTCGACGCATTGAGTGCGATCTTGTAGGTATGATGTGAACCATTTATGGGCTACACCTCGAACTCCGATACCATAAAGTTTATTTAATAGCACACTATATGATACCCTATCATATGCTTTACTCATGTCAAGAAGGATACCTATGGCATATTTTTTTTTCATTTAATATATGCTGTATGTATCGGTAGACCGCATAAGTGGTTGACTTATTTTCTCGGAATCCGTTTTGACATTCATTGAAAATATGATACTTTTCACAACAAGAATATAGGCGCTTGGACATAGCCGATTCTAGTATCTTACTAAACGTTAGCAAGAGAGCTATGGGACGATAATTTGAGCAATCAGTTTTGTCACCCTTTTTATGTATTGGTTTTATAATAGAACTTTTTAGTAAATTGGGCACTACGCCCTCTGAGAACGATTGATTTATTAGTGCTGTTAACGGTTCTACAAGTTCATTCGCACACTTTTTGATGAGACTTTGTGGTAATTCGTCATGGCCAAAGCTATTACTATTCTTCAACTTTTTTATTATAGTATGGAACTCGTGGCTGTCGATTGGTTGGATGAAAATGGAGTTTTTAATTTGCCCAATGACGGGACGGCCAGGTAGAGATCTCGTTTCTCCTCCGAATGTTAGGAAAAAATTATTAAATTTATTTGCAATTAATTTCGGGTTTTCTTTGACATTATTCTGTATATTTAGTTTAATATTAATCTTATTTTTTTGTGTTCTTATGTGTACGCTCTTTTATAATGTGCCACATAGTTTTAGTTACATCACTACTGTTATGTATACCAAAACTGCCTTTCTTTTGTTGAAATATTTGGCACTTTTATCAATATATCCTTGTGGTCCGAAAGACCATAGTCCTCTATAGTCGTTGAACCTTTAAATTGGAATTTCCTAAATATTAAATCGATACATGTGGCAGATCTGGACGTGATTCTGGTTGGATCTTTTATATGCTGGTAGAAGTTAAAACTTTCATTAAATTTAATGGAGTAGATGAACATTTTGAATTTTCTAAGATATTTACGTTAAAATCCCCCCCCAATTATTATATTTTTTTTTACAGTCTTTTAATGTTAGTTTATGTAATACATTTTTAAGTGATTTAAAAAAAGTTTCCGGTTTTCTATTTTTTTGGGGCCAGTATAGGACTACAATAATAAGATTGCTATTAACAATTTCTATGGCACAAATTTCAAATATAAACTCCACCGCCATTTCTAATATATCCCTGCGTTCAATAAATTCAATATTTTCTCTTAATAAAATACATACGCCTCCTCCTTTATAACTTTTCCTATTGAATGTTGATGCGACGTTATATCCATCTACATGCATTAAGTTTATTTTGTGTTGTGTAATCCACGTTTCAATAATACACAATACTTGTATACTTTTCCGTTCCTGAACGATCGATTGTAGTAAATGAATTTTGTTCCTCATACTGCAGATGTTTTGAAATAAGATTTCACAATTATTAACGAAAAGTATTTTTTGATGATTTAGATTTTAACGTCATCTCAATTATATATTTACTTGTACTCTTAATGTTATTATTTGAATTTAAAGTGACTTTTTGGGTTTCTATTGGTTCTGCGTTAGTATTTTTTTTAATAATATTATTCGAAATAGGACGAAAATAATACGGTATGGTGCCTTTTTTATTTATAATTTTTGATTTTGTTGAACTTTTTGTTGATTTTATTCCATTTTTTAACAATTTTAATGAGAGATATTTGTTAAAATATTCATCATAGTCTATAATATAGTTTATTTTTGTACAAATTTCTTGTAAGTAATAATTTCTTTTTAGAGTCCAATCGTCAGTATAAATAAAATCGCAATTTTGTGAGTTACTACATAATTTTTTTAACCGATTATTTAGTTTTTTCTCATTGAGGTATTTATTGTGTGTTATACTTAAAACTATTTTTTTTTGTATGTTGAAACTTTTTCGCAACAGCTGCAAATTCCATCATTATTTTTGTTGAATTTCGATCATTTTCGCCAAAACATAATACAATATAGTTGCCAGATGAGTCATCCATATGGTAACGCTCCTGTAGTATTTCTTTTGAATTGGCAAAAGGCTTTGTTGAGGATGAGATGTTGTACTTTTGGAATTTCGTGTTCTTTCTTGAATTAATTAAAGCTGAAGCTAAACCAACACACTGCTGTCCACCAACAATAAATAAATGTGAGTTTTGTTTCCTTGTTTTTGATGGATTAGTGTTATTGTTTTGTTTCTTGTATTATATTTATCTATGCAATTTTGGGGGATTTCTTGCGTCTCTAAGGCCTCTTGAAAATCTCTATAAGCATTAACTTCTTCGAGTTGTGAATTGAGATTGGAATCTGTAAAAGCATTGTGAGAATCCGTATCAGATTGTATATTCTGTGTACAGAGTGTCTTTATATTTATTGAATTAATATTATTCAAGCTTAATTTTCTATTTGGAGTCAATGGTTTTATATTTTTATTTTTGTTTGGTGTCCAACAAAAATAATAGTAAATGAAATGGTCATTTACTATTATTTTTGTTGCTTTTTTAACTAATTTGTTCTTGTCGTTTACATTTTCAATTGTTTTTTTCAAATCTATATTTTCTATAGTCAGATTATTTATTTCTTGGTGAGCCGCTTGCAATTGCAAGGTCAATTCCCTTAATTGACGTTTTAATTCTTCGACTTCTTCTTCCTCGTCGTCCGATATATTCGGAACGCTATTGCATGTGTCGCCCTCTATCGTCACACTGTCAGAATTTATTTCGTCTGGTTCCGTCAGAGATTTCGACCGCGGCTTACGAAATGTTATATTTATACTGTCGAAGAAACTCATTGTAATTGTATTTTATGTAATTTTTCGTTTAAGAATCTTCAAAAAGACAAGTCGTGGGTGGGATGCGATCGTGATGCTACAACTATTATGATTATTGTCACTGCTCGATGAAGTTAAACATCCTGAAAGTTTTAAACTCTGGACTGAAAGATTACTGTGGTTGACTTATTATAATAATAATAATCCATTTATTTGCTCGAACATGGTATGATACAGGTGTCAGCTTAAATCTAAGTACATCATATTCTGCCCCTTCTGGCGTGCAAATAGTCCTATATTAATTAATAATTATGTAATAAATATAAAATGTCAATGTAAAAAGCAAATCAATGTTAATTATATTTTAAATAATGTCAATTTATACTTGTTATATTATTCTTTGATTTATTGTATTGTTGAATTCATGTTATTATCTCTCACCACATTATACAATTATTTTACGAGTACATTATTGATGTTATTATCTTCAAAATACTCTTTAGTGCTGTAGTAACGTTTGTTTATTAAAATATTGCGCAATTCTTTTTTTAATTTTAGAAGCTGCAGCACTCTAAATGTTTGTGGAAGGTGGTTAAATATTTTGATAGCCATACAAAATGAGTTTCGACTGAATATTTCTAATTTTATAGCTGGTAATTTTAATTTATATTTGTGTCTAGATGTCTCCTTAAATAATACAAATAGGTTTGCATGTTTTTTTACAAAAATGCATATTTCATAAATATATAAATATGGCACTGGTAACAGATTTTGTTTTAAAAATAGCGGTCTGCAGCTATCAAAGACACCAACTCCACATATAGCGCGAATACACTTTTTTTGTGTCCTAAGTACCCTGTCGACTTCGACCGAATTTTCCCAGACCACTATGCCGTACCTGAGTAGGGAAGCCACATGGGCGTGATATGCAGTTAGTGCAGTGCTTAAATTAACAATTTGCTGAAGTTTTTTTAATACGTATACAAAACGATCTATTTTACTAACAAATTTTTGAATATGTGGCTTCCAGCTATAGTGTTCATCTACCGTGATACCTAAGAATTTGCAATCGCTAACAAAGTTTATATGTGAATCTTTATATATGATATTAGAGGGAGAGGTATTTGCTTTGTACGTATGGAATTCAATGATATTAGTTTTTGATGCATTAATTTTTAGGTTGTTATGTTCCAACCAGCGCCTAGCATTGTTGATAGCTTGTTTATTTCGCAATGTAGTTGAAGTTTATCAGTGTGTTTAATTATTATTGTGGTATCGTCAGCAAAGAGTATTAAGTCTCTTTTAATTGTATCTGGTAGATCATTAATATATAGCAAGAACAAAAGGGGAGCCAAAATGCTTCCTTGAGGCGTACCATAATTATTATACTCGTATTGCACGAGTTTTGGAAATTTCTAAGCCAATAATATTGTAATTCTACTTCTATCATCTGAATTAAATTACAACACAAATAACTTGCATACCATTATATATCCACGAGGACTTAGGTTCCGCTTGCTCTTCCAATCTGCCGATAAAGTACCACAGGCAAGTTGTGGCGTGAACAAACAGTGAGAACCAGATGCTAACAGTTAAGATGGTGCTCATGGTCAGGTTTACTTTGATGCGCTCGTTATGTCGCTTCAAACAGTTGTATATTGTCACCTTGATATTGAAAAACTAGTTGTAATAATAACAGGATTCTCAAGGAGTAAAAAATAAAAAAATAAACTGATAATTTTTGTTAATTCTACATTTTTCTCGAGAAAACTCATAAGTTTTCTGTTCAGTTAGATATTGTTACAAATATATGATGACTTGCTACCAAATTCAGAACTTTATAACACTAAGATAAGGTATCCTTAGGTTTATTAAGATCATAAGTAATTTTGAAAACATAAGAATCTGTATGGGTAGATATGCAATCAAGACGATACTCACAATTCTAAACATTCTATTGAGCCGTAACCAAGAAAACCAGAGCCAGAGATTTTCCTCCGTCCGGAAAGACAGTAGTTCAATCGGTATGCATGAAAGCATATCGAATTTGAACTCTCGCTTGAAATATCTATGGTAACATAAAATCCTGACTTAGTATTATAAATGCCAAAGTAAATTTGTTTGTTTGTTACGCTTCATCCAATCCCACCAATCATCATGAAATTTTGCACCAACATAGGACGTATTCTAGTAATGTTTAGTTACTTACTTTTATTCCAGCCCTATGGACGGTTCCTGTTATGTTTTTAGAGTGACGTATTTATAAGTGGACAAAGTCATGAGCAGAATTTATTGAATGATAATTTAAGAATCAATAAAGCATTTTGGAAGCTATTACGAAGGGCCAGGGAAGCCTTACAACTCCCACTCAATATTGAATCTTTCTACAAATAATACAGCTTCGTTAAAGATGTGCACACCATATTAAAGCATGCCTTTTCTGTTCCTATAGGTTGTACTCTATTTCTATTATACATAAATCACATACAATCACATGTCATATTTTATAGCGGCTTACTGGAGCACCTGCCTGTGATGCCTTAGAAGCAGAAGATCAAAGCGAAAACGACCGTAATTATCCGAGACTATTTTCTTCAAAGTTTAATTTGAAATTTTAAGTAATTAGTTTTCTTATAGACGCTTTGATCTTACAGACAACATTATATAGAAAAAAACGCAACGTTATCACTTACAATCGCCGAGTAGGGAGTAAAAGTGTCTTAAGATTGTCGCTCTTAACAAGCAGCGGCAAAGAGAACTGCATTAATATCTTAAGAAAGAAGCACATGTCCAGAGTATAGAGCGTCAGGATCAACCAAGCCCTATTATCCTGCAATCGCAAGTTTTCCACCATTATTAATAGGGAAGAATGCAATTTTTTTTTTGGCTTATAGTCTGGCTAGATGATCTACCATAATATTACATTCTTTGTTAGTCTATTTTTTTTTTAAACTACCAGTTAGTTCTTTACTACTGCAAAATCCCCAGCTACTATTTTGGAAGATTTCTAAAATCCTAAAAGTATTCTTGATATCCATCTATAAACCAAACTAACAAAAATATCAGAAAAAACATTGTACCTATAGGTTGTTATTGAATCATTGTTATTAACCTGATATCCAGCGTTATACAAGTCTATGAAGATACAGCATAAGCTGATAACTATCAAGTACATGAGAACCAATCCCTCCTGGAAGTAGATAAACTTGATTATATTCTTCTTGGACGTTGGTGCAGTCCTGGGTACGCGATCTCGAACTAGCTTCACCTTATAATCTTCTAAGTCACCCAAGATGTAATACTGAAATCGATATTGATATTAAATTTCTAGGGGAAACAAGTAAATATAACTTTAATAATAGGTTGCAAAAATAAAACTATAAGTTGAATGGCGTTAGAAAAATACATTATTAGGGATGAAATAATTTTGTCTTTTGATCACGATCGGATAGAATTACCTATCTACTGACATACAGCGGATGTATACTTACATCCAAATTTGGAGGTATGTCAGTAAGTAAAGGAGTTAGAATTCATGTGTTATACTATAGAAGTGCATAGCATAGCATCATAGTACACGCCTGTATTCCCCGTAGGGGTAGGCAGAGGTGTATTACACACAATTCCAAACTCCGGGTTGCTACTGAGAATTTTTCTTTTTACGAAAAAGCTCAATAATACTGCGTGACCCTCGGACTGAACCTCAGACCTCGTGATCTGCAGTCGCACACACCGAACCACTGCACCACAGAGGCAGTTATAGTACTATTATATAGTAATATCGTAACTTATAAATTCAAACGCTATTAAACTGATATGTATAATTAAAAATATAGTATACCTACACCCGAATATATAATACTCCTAAAACTACAAACTTCCAAAAACTCAGTGTATAAATTTAAATTTATATGTATACATTACGAACAGATACTGCGCAAGTCTGATTTATAAATTGTTTTCTATCGTACAAATATACGTAAACGTGATTGATAGTTTATTTGAAACATTGCACTGAAGAGAAACTGTAGCGAACTTTGTTATTTTCCGGGTTTAAAAATTGAGTCACTTTAGAAATACCACCTTTCAGATAATTTCAAACTTTAGAGAATCCAATTTTTATTTTGGCTTACATTTTTGCATTCACAATTAACGTTATAGACTAGACAATATATTGAATTAGAAAGTAGAAGGAAATGGTGGAATTAGAACTTAAGATTGTGTGTAAAACCGTTCCAAAACACTCTTCTAAGTCACGAAACCTACCCTAGCTTCGCAGGGGTACAATAAAACCAAAAATCTTTAGAATTTTTAAAGAATTCGAATTTTCTAGTAGGTAGCTTTGATTTCTTATGTTTTTGATCTGTATTTTAGCACTTGACATGCTCAGCTACTTTAAAGGACAAGTTATTTGTAAAATGTGGAAAAAGATAACTTTATTGCGAGCGGGAATCAAACCTGCGTCGCTTTCAATCCGGGGAAGTGCTCTAGCCGCTAGGCCATCGCACTGACCAACGGCCATTCCCAATCTCCACATCACATTTGTATTTACGACATGGACATGGATCATCGTTAGTGAAAGATAGCTCAGCGTTTCATGTATTTATAAATCCAGCGATAAAAAAACGGATCTCTCATACCTACATAAAATTAATTTTTAAGAAATATTTCATGTAACATTTTACCGGATTATCGGCCTTTTTGGATTCAACCATGAGTGCTTTAGTTGCTGGAAACTCATTTATAATGTTCCGGAATATCTTGGAGTTGATCATCAGAAGATGGAGCCGGCTTGTTGCCACAATATTGACGGAAACTCGTTGAGTTGGGGTCTCTTCCAAATTACCGAATAGGCTACAAAGTGCGAAGTTATATGTAAAGTGTTGAAGAACGACAGAGGATATTGCTTCGCATTGGAATCGAATGCCAAAAGGTAACCTCTTTATATGAAAACCAAAACTCTGTCGGCTTAAAAAGTTTCCTGCATCACTAATCCTGTCAGACACGAAAAATTAATCTTTAGATAATGGTGAGCATTGGCTGGTGGGGCCGGCTTTTGAATTTGTCTACCCACGGGAGTCGTAAGAGCTGACTGAGGGAATACCGGGGGAGTGGGCAGCAGCACTCCCTCGAGTATTAACAACATCCACTGCGATCGCCAACCCGCCTGCCAAGCGTGGCGATTACGGCGTTATCCCCGATGACGGGACCGCACGTTGTGGCGTTCTCTTGGGGAGGCCTATGTCCAGCAGTGGACGTTGAAAAGCTGATGGATGGATGGATGGTGAGCATTAACATGTAAAAAAGCGAAACTCTAGAATGTTTAGTCTCAAACTTTAATTGTTTTAATTGTGCAAGTACTTCGATCATTTAGGATTTCGAAATTCATTACTGCGTCACTGTTCACGTGCGTCAGAAGTCTCATCAAAGGATGTTCAATACCTGGAATCTGCCCATCCTGCATTTTGTATTGTATTGTATTGTAAACGCGGGCTATTTTCCGCAACTCGACGTCGTATGTGCGCCTATTTTGCGTGACGGGTTGCTGGCACTACTCCTGCCAACCCAGCATCACCAGAAAGCCTAGCAGACCCTTAACGTTGCCGACGACCTCTGGGAGCGACCTCGGAGAGCCGAGGTATAGTGCCTGGTATTCCGCCACCCCCGGACATTCAAGGATGACGTGGGCGGCCGTTTCGTCTGCCTCCATGCAAGCTCTGCAAAGAGGACTGTCAGTAACACCTAGAGTAAATAAGTGTTTATTCCATAAAGCATGTCCAGTAATGGCTCCCATTAGAAGCCGGAGCTGAGGCCTCTTCAAACGCCGCAGCTTTAGTGACAATCCGGCGTAGATTGTCGGAAGGGCCTCTCTGGCTTGCCTGCATGTACCTAAGTTAGACCAGTATTCTTGGTGTTCTACCTTGGTGTTTCGTCGTAGTGTGTCTCGGAGCCAAGCGAACGGCAGGGGTAGAATGGGCTCAGGTCCTTCCACTATCATCTCCGAACCCCCCCTTGCCAATTCATCGGCAGCGTCATTACCGCGTGAGTTGCTGTGTCCTTTGATCCACTGTAGGGTTATATCGTTGTCGATACATACCTGTGACAGGGCTCGATGGAACTCGTATATAAGACCCGAGGTTATAGTATACCTTTGAAGGGCCTGTAGGACTGATCGGCTATCAGAGAGTATACGGATTTGTTGGTTCTTTACCTTTCTAGAGTCGATTGCATACGCTGCCATTAAGATGCCCACACTTTCTGCCTGGAAGACCGTGTTATGAGCTCCTAATGGTGTAGATATCTGAATGTTCAGGTCCTCGGAGAATACACCCACACCAGTACCTGACCTTGTTTTAGATCCATCTGTGAAGATACTCATCTCTCTTGGGTTAAGACCTTCACCCGGTTGTTCTTGCAATTGTATCTTATACTTCTTGTCAAATACAAACTGCTTGGGTATCCTGTCGGTCACCGCTGCCATGAGCGGCTCCTTACCTATTACCTCACTGAGGATTTCGGTGTGCCCTTTTTTTTTTTCGGTACCCTTGCTAGTCTCCAGAGACTCAGGTTTTTAAGCCTTACCGCTGTAGCTGCTGCCTCTTGTTTTATGAACAGATGCAGTGGCGGCAGGCCAAGAATAGCTTCCAGAGCAGCAGTTGGAGTTGTCCTCATGCATCCCGTGGCCGCCATGCAGGCCAATCTCTGGAGTCGTTGTAGTTTAGCTATGACAGTGGATAATTCGGTCCGTGGCCACCACACCACCGCACCGTAGCTAATCATTGGTCGGATTACTACCTGGTATAGCCATAGAACGATTTTAGGGTCTAGGCCCCATCTTTTACCTATCATTCTGCGGCATTGCCAAAATACGACCGTAGCTTTATCTATTTTAATATTTAAATGATTACTCCAGTTTAACTTACGGTTAAGAATTACCCCTAGGTACTTAACCTGTGTTGATAACTGGAGTTCTGTTTTGAATAATTTGGGCAGTCGGTAGTTGCCCAGGTTACGTTTGTTAGTGAACATCACCATTTCCGTCTTTTTTGGATTGACTGTTAGTTCGTTGATAGTACACCACCGTTCCACGATGACCAGCGCAGAGCGTGTAACGTCGCATACTGTACTTGTACTGTTGCCGCATGTTAGTATCACCAGATCGTCGGCATAACCAACCGTATAATAGTGATTGTTGTTCAGTGTAGCAATTAGATCATTTACCACTAAATTCCACAGTAGCGGTGAAAGCACACCCCCTTGAGGGCATCCTTTGGCCACCAGTGCCTTGTGTGTTCCGCCTGTGCTAAGCTTAACGATCCTTTTGCTTAACATATTATCTATCCATTGGATCATAACTGCATTTGCTCCATGTCTTTCAAGTGCTGCAGTTATGCTAGTAAATTTGGTCTTGTCAAAGGCCCCCTCGATGTCTATGAAGGTGCCTAGACATATAGACTTGCTTGAAATCGCTTCTTCAATTTTGCATACCACTGCATGAAGTGCCGATGGTATGCAAAATTGCATCCTGCATTGAAATCCTGCATTTTACAAACGATTGATAAAATTCTTAGACTAATCGATTTCTCCTTTCTTATTGATTACAAGTGAAACCTCTAAGCACAACACATACAACATGATAAAAAAATACAACTGATTATGAAGCACACAATAATTTGTTTATGAACTCTTAGCAAGTTTCTCAGCTGATGAGTGGACACGTACCTGCCTCTTTGCAGTCGCACTACTTGAGTCATGTCTCCAACAGGAACTCTTGACTCTACGCCACCGTAGTCGACGAAATATACATCCTTCACTACGTCATCGTACTCCACGATCTTCATATCTCGGAGGAAATACACGCTGCGGACGGAACGCCCAATCATACGGAGAAGGGAAACATCGGCTTGGGCGAGAAGAGGACACTGAAGAAGGAGGTATGAAAAGTAATGAAAAAATAGGACGTAGAGTGGATTCCAACTAGGCGGGACGTTATGGGGTCGCGGAAGTCTTCTACTGATTGGCGAATTGATCATTATTGATGGATGAATGAAAGATAAATATATATATATATATAAAATAAAATAAATATAAATTTCTAACTAGATATTAGTTACCGCGTAACTGTTACGGATAGATATCTTGACTTTTGTCAAGTTTTCCCACAGTGTTATAAAAACAGAACAAAATTGATGTCGCAAAATGATTAGATTGATCAAATATGATTGAATGAATATTACTTGGCAAAATAGTAGCTTTTAAGAAAAATATTAGTAGCTTTAATAAGTCATCAAATTAATAATTAAAAAAAAAGGCAATCTTATTTCACACAGTACCTTCTAGTCTCCACAGAATTAGTACATATTTCATGGGGCAATGTATAATATATTATGCTTTTACAATAAAATTCCTGAAAATATCCGAAACATGCCAATAAATAAATTTAAGAAATCTGTAAAACATGTTTGCGGGAATCAGTTTTCTTTTCTTTTATTTTTAATACATAATTTTCTTAATTATTTGAGTACCGTATTCTATTTAGATATTTTTATATATATTTTTAGCATTTGACATGCTTAGCACTATACATTAAACACAAAGTTAAAAATGTGAAATCGAAAATAACAGTCACGAGCAGGATTTGAACCTGCATCTCCTGGATACCGTCCAGATGCTTTGCCAATTCAGCAATCGTGACAATTGCTCCTGACTGCTAATTTCGATAACACATTCATACTTAACGTCTTTTGGGTGACGCCTGCGCCATCTGTCGGAAGTATTTTCATACATTATACCGACCAGGTAAATTTAATTTTACAATTAAGATATTTACCTAATAATGACGCAACCCTATAAATATTTAGATATTTTTATATATATTTTTAGCATTTCACATGCTTAGCACTATACATTAAACACAAAGTGGGTGCGTTTAATGTCCCGTATTCTAGTCACTGATGCCTTTGTTAATTGTGTGGCAGATTGTTGTTGTTGCGGATGCACATGCTTCAGGCGCTCGCGTTAGTTATTAGCGGATTTTTGGCAATTTTAAGTGCTATATAATATTGTCCTATGAAATTAATATGTTTTAGAATTTGAATTTGACTAATACTACGAAGGCAGAACGCCTTGAAATAAGCGCTAAGAGTATTAGTTACATTCTGAACTATATTTTATCTATATTATATTCTTAAATATTTCAGACCATTGAGTACAACTGACAACGTTTGAAAATAGCGAACGATGAATGATTCACAGCAGCATCACAACCAATTTTAGCAGTGTCAGTACCAACCAAAGACTTACTTTAGCAAATGTTGGTCCGTATATATGTAGAATGGCATCGGTACGCAGCGTGATCTGGTCACATAGCTTTAGAACACCGCGATAGTCTATGCCTCCCATCTTCTCCCAATTATATTCATAGTAGCGACGTAACTCACTGAAAAGTTATATTTAAAATTTTCAAAGCCATTAGCAGTGGATATTTACAGTCATAGGCTGTCATGATTCGATGGAGAGGGAAGGGAAGCTAGGTGCCAGTCTTTTCTGGTCGAGTAATATCATAAAATTTAACAGAAACACACAATGTTTAAATTAGTTTATCCAACTAAACCTACTCTCTATTCACCTTTAGGTGGATCATCGGCTCGACCGTGTGTATTAAAACACTGCTGAACGGGCGAGCCATTACGGCATTTAATATAGTTTTCTTTTTTTGTTTCATTTTAACCATACCTCAGTGTACATACCTTTGCAGGTCTTGTGCGATGTCTTCCCTCTTCATGTAGTTGTTTATATCATGCATGTGCTGTTGGTAGCCAGCAAGGGCCTGGTTCACGTTGGCGCGTATACTGATGATACGCACCGAGAAGTATGTGATGATCATAGCACCTGTATATATATGATGATCACAGCTTTATTCACTAGAAAAAACCGCACTTGAGATATCAGAATGAGTTAAATAGATTCTATTCTGATGGCATTAGAGGAAGGCATTTTATGCACAGGGATGGATTCATAATATTATGATTATGAACTATGCAAATCTAAAACTTTCCTGTGATAACACAAAGTGTGGAAATGTGAAATAGACAATAATAACCACAAGCGGGGTATGAACCCACGCCTTCAGAATATCGTTCAGACTCTCTGCTAACTGAGCTATGACATTTACTAAGGGCGGTCAATCGCAATAAAACACATTATTTATTAGTGGCTTGGGTGAATAATGATGCAGCCCTATAAATACGTTATTATCTTTACGTAGGTATTTGACATGCTTGGTCATATAAATTAACATAAAGTGCAAAAATATGAAATAAAATATAATAGCCAGTTTTAACTCGCGCCTTCTGGAACACTTGTCACGATAGCTCAGTTAGCAAAACGGTATAACGTTACACTATGATGAGACATGTAAAACGATTATCGTTGGACAAAACTAACTAACTTGCACCATGTGGAACAATTAATTTTATTAATCTGAATTGTTTACTCCTAGAAGTATGCAAAGTAATTCTAGCATCCTAGTTACAAAATGAGAAAAATAAGATTACTGGTAACTTACTCATTGCCATCCCGATGAAGAGAACCTCCATCAAATCACTATTGCTGGGCTTCAACTTAGCGTACCCTGTTGTCGTTGTCTCATATACCACCCAGAACTGTGTCGCGAGGTGCAAATTCCAAGGGGTCGATGTTATGTTGAAACGAACTATTGTACAAAATATTAACAATACGTAAAATGAGAAGGAAATTGTAGTTAACTTTTAAAACAGTCTTAGGCTTAACGATATTTTTTTTTAATTATTGCATAGGCAAACAAGCCATGGCCCACCTGATGGTAAATTGTACTTAACCATCGCTCATGAACTGAACTATACCAAGAGTATTGTCAACCCGCTGCTCACCATTTCATTTCTCAGATTCTGATATTAAATGAAAGAATTAACGGATTAAATTAAAGAATAACGGCTATCTCCTGTTACAACCAAACCACACCAATGTGCTTCTTGTTCGGTCACACGGGAGATGGTGGTACCAACCTGTTCGGGCCTTATAGCAAGTGAGTACTCCTACTTGGTACCCAGCCCTACCACCAGTAATGCAATAGGTGATAACTGCTTACTTCCCTTACTCGCCTCGTACGACACCCGTGTGAAAGACGTTGTGACACTTGTATACTTAGTCCGTCACCACCGGGTAAATTTAATCAAATGCTTCTTCATAAGTTATGGAAATACTTGACTTCTGCCTAAAGGAAAATATCCTGGATTTACTAGCTCTGCGGCAGTGGAGTTTGAATATCACTCACAATAATATTTTCCTATTTACACAAAAATTTAATGCAGATCTAATATTGTAAGATTCATAGTTATAAACTACTTATATAGATTCTAATCTCACATGTATTATGAAAAATGTCAATCCATGAACCACCATGGTCTTCAAACGGCTCCAGCAGCCAGGCGGTCGGGCCGTCTTCATTCGTGATGTAGTATATCTTTACCGAGTTGAATATCATCATGCATATCAGAATGTTGAACATGCATATGAAGAGTGGAATAGCACAGATACTGAAAACATTTTATAATAAAGATTAGGATATTTGGTATTTTCTACGAGCTTTGGCGATCGCAGCGGATGTTATTAATACTCGAGGGAGTGCTGCTGCCCACTCCCCCGGTATTCCCTCAGTCGGCTCTTATGACTCCCATGGGTGGAGAGGGGTGGGACAATTCTAAAGCCGGCCACACACGGCTACACTGTAGATACATTAGTTAACATTAAAGGGCCTCTATTTTTATATATTTATAGTATTAGGTATACCTACTGGACCTCCATAGCAGGTAAAAAGTATCCTACTTTACACTGCTTAGGTTATCTTAGGAGTTTCTTACTTACTTATCATCACGCCATTTCCCTTGCGGGGTAGGCAGAGAGAACAGAGTGCCAAGAGGCTCTATTCTTGCATAGGTACATCTCTCGTTTCCTCAACATTCATAATTCTCTTCATACACGCTCGCCGGTTTCGGAGACTCTTGACTCCACCTTCCCTCAATACATGACTGATTTGGTCTAGGTAGGTGAGTCTCCGTCTCCCCCTGTACGAATATCCTTCCACTTTCGCATTGTATATCTTCTCAACCAGTCGCTCGTCCGGCATTCTTTTCACATTTCTCTTTGGAGTGTTTTTTCTTTTATCCTGATATCAGCTGATATGTTATGTCTTAAGTTGATTCTTACGATAATTACTTTTTTGATCGTAGTATAATATTCCAAGTAACCCCTCCCTATCTTTACTACTACCTCCTATCCCTTTCCTTGGAGATGGCGACATACGAATGATGCCTCTGGTATTGCTAGCGTCTATAGACTACAACAACCGCTTACTATCAGGTAGGCTTGTTTGACACCCACGTAATGTAAAGAAAAAAAAAGTATAAAATTGATACCTACTGAAATTATAATTATTCTAGTATTTTATTTAATAATCATAGGCTCTCACTATATTAAAATCACAATACGTACACTAGGTGTATATCTCGTCTCTCAATGTAGTTTTGCAGCGACTGCATGATGCTAGGAAAGCGGTACAGCTGTAGAAGTCTGTTCATCATCAGGAACTGCTTCATTGGAGTCACGCGGTATGTGTTCTCTGGTATTGATTATTCAAGCATATTTGGCAAGCTTTCAGTTACAATTAAATACATCCTAAATAACTTTGACTATGCAAGATGACAAAATTATTTAGACACCAACATTTTTTTTAAAAGGCGGGAAAAAATGTTCCTAACCACACACCCCGTCGTTCGGGGCAATGTGGGGCCCTCACCCACTAATGAAACCCGCCGTGTGCCGTCTCCGCCTTTATTGGCGGGCCACCGGAACTATATTACATTTATTCAGTGGTCCGCCGGCGGCTTACCCTTTCGGGTACCCTCAACTGAGCGACGCATCCGCACATGGAGCGTCGCACCTTCGCGAGAGCCCTTGCGGGTGGCGGACGTTCCCCGGTCCATCCACCCGCAGCCTCAGCTAGGGCGGCACTAGGCGCAAATACACGCACCTGCGCCGCTTCATTCGCTGGCGGCGGTTCGGGTCTGAGAAAGGACCAGCCTCCCTGGCCCTCTCCACCGCTTCCTTCCGCGAGATGACCTCCTCGCAGAAGGCAGCGACCGCGGCCCAATTCCTGTCGCTGCCAAGCATCGCACTGACGACGCTCGGCAAAAGGTCCCTCCCTATTGCCGCGACGAGTTCACGGCCCTGCCCAGCCCAAGCCGGGCACGACTCGAGCATGTGCTGCACCGTGTCCTCGTTGCGGCCGCAATGGTGACAGCCTAGAGTCGCTTCCCTCCTTACGACTATGTGCAGATATCTGCCGAAGCAACCGTGCCCCGACAGCACCTGCACATGGCAGCTTGGCGGGCATCACCCTGCCATCTGGCCACCACGCTGGGTGGGGGACGACCATCCCCCTCCCACTCTTGCGACGCCCGCCGATACACCTCGGTGAGCACCTCCACCTGCAAGTCCCATGGAGGGGTTCCGGACAACGCGCAGGCCGCCTCCGTCAACACTCTCTCTGGCCTCTCTGTGGCCTCCATAGAAGAGCCCTGTTCGGTGCGTCCAGGGACTCCGCCCACACGGGTGCGCCGTACAGCGCCATCGATCACACCACCCCCGCGTAAAGCCGTCGTCACGCATTATTGGGTAAGGTATTCGGCAGAGCCGTGCAAGGGTGGACGCCGCACCGACGAGCCTCGGGACAGACAGGAAGTGCTCTCGAAAGCGCCACCACCCGTCTAGCACCAGGCCCAGATACTTAATCCGGGCCTGCACCCCAATTTGGATCCCGTCCACCGTGATCGAGGCGCCAGCAGGTAGCTGACGTCGGGGCCCATGGAAAAGTAGGGCCTCCGACTTGTACAGGGCCACCCTAAGCCCCAGCGCCCCGATCCTCCTGACCACCTCCGAGATTCCTAAGGTGGCTAGAAACGCCGCTTCCTCGAAGTTTCCACCCCGGGCCACGACCAGCGTGTCATCCGTATAGCAGATAACCGCCAGCCCGAGGGGGAGCCAGCGGACACCAATCTACCGTCCCGGCTTTGTGTGCTCCATAAATAATTATTCTGATTCTGGTTGTATTTTGTGAAATTATATGTTTGTAAAGTCTTCTGCGATACAGAGATAATGCTTTAGTGCAGGATGTAAAATAAAAATAAATTAAAACTTTAAACAATTTTTTTTATTTGTTAGTAATATGACTATTATGATCAACAGATTCATATCAATATAACGGTTTTTATTGCCAACGATGGCAAAAGCTCACGTAACAAGTAACTGTCGCTCGTGAACATAACACTAGGTGTATAGTCAAACCGTTATCATTTTTTTTTATAATTATTTATTCATAAACATTTTTACAATCTTTTAACAACAAGAAGCAGCGAAAGAAAACCGTAATGGTTTATGTATAGCTGCATTATCGCTCTAAGTTGCGAAAGTAAATATTTATAAACTACCCATACATACACACCCATGAAGGATACATTCTTTATGAAACTGCTATCAATATAGAAAGACAGAAAAAAAAATGCTGAGGCTTGCATATGTCTACCTTCTCGGTCAGGAATACGTATTTGAGGAGGTGTCTGCAGTTCTCCGTGTTATGTAAAAGTTTGTCTACAGTATCTTTGTTTAGCTTGTTTAACAGAGAAGGCAATGCATATTCCCAAACACGCATTCCATAAGAGTTATTGTAGGATGGTAGCACATACATCGGTAAATATGGTAAGTTACGTAATTGGGCTAATCTTTCCCTTGTTGTTAGACGGTGTATGTTGTGAATTTCATCACAAATTATGTACATTTTCGTTTTATTATAAATTTCCATGATTTTACAATAGTGGAATAACTTGTGTTTTTGATTTATATATTTATATTTAGATTATTTAGTATTTGGTGGTACGATTGAATTTAGTAATTTTAAAATTAATATAAGATATATTAAAACAAATTTACAAATAAAGATGTAGTTCTTATTCCATTTTACCGTAATGCTCCAAGTGAGGCGAATCCAAATTCTCGAGCGCCAGGCATCCAATAAAGTCTACAATAAATGCGCCTTTCAAGTAATAGGCAGCGGTGCTTGAAGGGTGATACACGAGGATGCCATCCATGTTGTAGTAAGCCACTAGCATGCGCTGGAAACTGTACATGTAAATACCTCTAACGTTTTTTTATTGATTATGGTTGCAGACGAGCTACGGCCCACCTGATCGGAAGTGACAACTGCCGCTCATGCACTCCATCATACTAAAGATGGGAACTCTAAAGTTATTCTAAGTCTGTAAAACCAGCCAGTCAGGATTGTTAAAATTTATGAAAAAATAATAAGAAAATGAATAAATTAACACACACAGTTTATGCATTGGAAAAAACAAAGATTCAACGCAGTCGTATGACGCTTAGGCTAGGTTATTTTCTCGGACTGTGTGTTAGTAATGATGTAGTTTGTATACATGATCAGCTAAAATCGACCATCGGAAGGCAACTCGAACAAAGTTTAGGATAAGTTCCATCCATCCATCCATCAGCCTTTCGAAGTCCACTGCTGGACATAGACCTCCCCAAGAGAACGCCACAACATGTGTTTCGCTCATATGGGGGATAGTGCCGTAATCGCCACGCTTGGCAGGCGGGTTGGCGATCGCAGTGGATGTTGTTATTACTCGAGGGAGTGCTGCTGCCCACTCCCTCGGTATTACCTCAGTCGGCTCTTACGACTCCCATGGGTCGAGAGGGGTGGGACAATTCTAAAGCCGGCCCCACACGGCAGGATAAGTTCACAAAGATGAAAAACATATATATTTTTTCCTAATCTGCCTCCGCATACATGTATTCTAGAGAAGAACAAAAATTATACTAACATATCAAATACAGCAGAAAGGTCAAGAAACCAGGTGACATAGTAAAGCCAGGGCCACTGCAGCACTAGATAGGTATAACTTGGAAACACCATAGCCGATATGAGGGCACAGGATACGCGGAAACATTCATAGCGAATCAAATAATTACCATCTGGACGGATTGTGAATCGAGGAAAAATGTACCTGGTAGAAAAAGTACTAGTTTTAAATGCCAAACTAATAACTACCTAATCTCCTAAAGGGCTTGTAAGTAGCCCTCAAAAAAGGTAGCTTAAGAAAAAAGTGATAATCTAATATATAAAATTTCCATGTCACAGTGTTAGTTACCGTACTCCTCCGAAACGACTTAACCGATTCTCATGAAATTTTGTGTGCATATTGAGTAGGTCTGAGAATCGGACAACATCTATTTTTCATCCCTCTAAATGTTAAGGGTAGTCCACCCCTATTTTTTTTTTTAATTTTTAGATAATTTATTTTATTATGATTCGGCATTAAAAAATACATACAACCCCAAAATTTTCAACCTTCTACTGCCGATGTAGAAAAAATTTATATGGCAAAACAACGTTTGCTGGGTCAGCTAGTTATTATGTAAATCTCTTTACTGTCATCCTTTTAGCCATGAGGCTCTCAGAAGGAGGCCACGCATCGTCTTTTCTTTCGCTTAGTTTTCTCTTAATTTTGGTCTCTTTGCGTGCCTTATTCACCCAGCGCTACGATTTTTCTTTAAACAAGGCTTAGAAAGGCTGGCTGTGCTAAAGTCCATGACCGTTACCATCTAACATCAGGACCCACCTGAAAGCTAAAAGACTTAAAAGCCGTGACTCTATAGGTAATATTTTTATCTTACCACAGGATGACTGCGTCTAATTCTGAATATATTACAGTACCTTCCACATAAGGACGAGGACTATAATCAATTTTGACATTGACGTCCTTAGACGCAAAACTACGAAATTATTTTGTATGCTTTTGTTTGAAGTTCTTCTAGTAAATTATATATCTACTTACCTCAATATAGACAGAAACCCAAGTCTCATAAAGGGGTGCAAGTAAGCGCGGTCAGGCTCATGTTTTCTTGGTAAAGGGAAGTATTCTCTATTCGGTGTCGGTGGCAATGGAATATATTTTAAGAAAGGTGGTTGTGGAACATGTAAGCGAGCGTATACCTGCAAACATGATCACAACAAAAAGGGATAGTAAGCAACTATAATTAATTAGTTATTCGATTACTGGGAATGTTATAAGTATTCACATGCTGTTAACAAATGTCTACGTCGATTTAATAAAAACATATCTTGACTACATATAGTGGAGCCATATAAATAACGATAACGTGTTGGAACCACAAAGTCATGAAGATGATACCAGGGCAACCAACTGTTTTCCGTGAAGACCCATCCATCAAAAGATGTGAAGCCAATGTATAAACGATTCAGGTACAGTGATACCGAGTATATCTTATGTACTGTACCGAAAATATAGTTAGTGACCCTAATGCATCCATAATATTAAACACATGATGCTCGCAAAAAACTACTCAACCTTATAATGAGTATATTTGAAGAGATGGTAATACTCAAATGGATCGGGTACACAGTCTTCTGACTTTAGCTGTAAAGCATCTCGGTGTGTTTAGATCTATAGGGGAAGACAGTAATAGATGAACATTCACGGTGAACAGTGGTTTAATTTTGTCTCTTGTAATGCTAAGTTTAGTTTGCCGTGTGGGACCGGCTTCAGAATTATCCCACCCCTTTCTACCCACGGGAGTCGTAAGAGCCGACTGAGGGAATACCGGGAGAGTGGGCAGCAGCACTCCCTCGAGTATTAACAACACCTACTGCGATCGCCAACCCGCCTGCCAAGCGTGGCGATTACGGCACTATCCCCCATTTCTTGGGGAGGCCTATGTCCAGCAGTGGACGTTGATAGGCTGATGGATGGATGGATGGAATGCTAAGTTTACGAACGGTCGATACTGGGTATTCTTGATCAGGTGGGACAAAGTTGTCTACAGAAATTATCAAGTGCAAATATAGGTACAGAGGCAACATTGATTCTATCCATACATCCATCAGCCTTTAAACGTCCACTGCTGGGCATAGGCCTCCCCAAGAATGGGGGATAATGCCGTAATCGCCACGCTTGGCGGGCGGGTTGACGATCGCAGTGGATGTTGTAAATACTCGAGGGAGTGCTGCTGCCCACTCCCCCGGTAACCCCTCAGTCGGCTCTTACAACTCCCGTAGGTAGAGAGGGGTGGGACAATTCTAAAGCAGGCCCCACACGGCCACATTGATTAACAGTATATTATTATCTCACTGGTTTTGCTTTGACGTATTCAATAGCCTCTTTGATCTGTGGGTTTTCGAAAACCGGTGTCAAGTGCCGCTTTGAAATACAAAGCACCTGTACATGCGTCACGGCGCGAATAGTGTTATACGCTGGTATACCTGCAATTTTAAACGAACAAAGACTTACATTTAATTAATGTTAGTTCTGTTAATAATAATTACAGTTTTTAACAACTTTCACTGTTAGTACGACCTCATCAATAAGCTCATCTAACCTTGTGCGTTTTAATTTAACAAATACAGCTAATATTTTATCCATGATTATTCCGCGAAATTGCATTATTTTTAAGAATTTATTCTAAATACTTTGGTTTTCCAAAGCCCAAAAATACACGCCTTATAATCTTCATTTGTCACAATAAAATTGATTATTTGATAAGTAACTAATAATGTATCGGTCTTACTAAGTAGTTTTCAATAAATCACATAGATAGCACTAACTTCAAAAAATACTAATGTGGCTCTCATGTCTTATACGCCATCTAGCGCTAATTTTAAGAGGTACTTCTATATTGGTCTATAGAAATAGTTCTCACGAAATAAGGATAGCACTGGTTTTAGTGTCGCGTCGAGCGTAAATATTCACTATTTTTTGTTTATTTAATAACAATTAAGCCACATCGAATCAGACCGTGAAAAGTGATAGGGCTCTATTCGTCCATCCATCCATCCATCAGCCTTTTAACGTCCACTGCTGGACATAGGCCTCCCCAAGAGAACGCCACAACGAGCGGTCCTGTGCTGACCGCTTCCAACGGCTCCCCGCAGCTTTGACCAGATCATCGGTCCATCTGGTGGGGGGCCGTCCTACGCTGCGCCGTCCGATACGTGGTCGCCACTCGAGAACCTTTCGTCCCCAACGGTTATCGGTTCGTCGAGCGATGTGGCCTGCCCATTGCCACTTCAGCATGGCAACCCGGCGGGCTATGTCGGTCACTCTCGTTCTCCTACGGATCTCCGTATTACGGATTCGATCACGTAGGGAAATACCAAGCATAGCCCGCTCCATGGCCCGCTGAGTGACTTTGAGCCTTGATATGAGGCCAACATTCAGAGACCACGTCTCTGTTCCGTATGTCATCACTGGTAACACACACTGGTCGTAGACCTTCGTTTTCAGACACTGCGGAATATTGCTCTATTCGTAATCATACTAATTCGTATAAGAAAAAAAAAGACTCGATTAGTAAAGTTTGGCCGTTATCGTGTTAACATACATTACCTACAACCGGACATCCAAGACAGAACTTTTTCAAACAGTTTTTTAACTAGTTTAAATAACAAAAATAGCATCAAAAATATCATGAGTGTTAAAAATAGTGTTTTTTGTTGATATATGTGTGTATATATATTTTTGCAAGCGCAATACATGATAAATAGAGACATTTTAAGTTAGAAAAATCAGTTTTTCTGCGAGAAGCGAGTATAGTACACACCTCAACGCTTCGCTTATGAGGCGTGCAATAATAAAAAGAAGGATTAAGCCATAACACATATTATTGTTCCAGTAAGAAAATATCAAAGAGACAGAATTAAAAGTCACTAACGTAGTAAACATTCGATCGCACCGAAGGACGTTTTTGCCGAGAGATCTTCAATCGCTTGATGAGTGTTAGGACAAACTATCTAAACAGAAAAATATATATATTTAGGTGGACATCATCTATATTTAAACTGGACTTGCAAAATAACACAAGAATTTCCGAATTAGGCAACTACATTTTTTATATTTGTAACAGCAAAGCTAACCTCACAGATGCCCTTGACTAGGACGTACATCTCGTTGACTAGATCGCCAGTGTTTAGAAGGATCTCATTAGGTGACGTATAGAACAAATGTGCCTTTGCTGCCAATTGCTTCAGTTCTTCTTTCTTTAGCATCTGTGAGAATATAAAATCATCTAAAGTATAATGTTTGCTTAGCGAGTATAAGAATAGTTGGACTCGGTTGGCTATCTCCCTCAAATGTAAGCTTAACTATTAAACGCATTATTAACAACACATATAAGGCTTGATAGAGAATGAGGCATGCAGAATGCAGTCAGGCCTTTGTTGTTACTTTTTCACGCCGTAGTTAACCAAAAAATGTGAGAAAATTAAATATATCATCTATATTATATAGTCCAGAATATAGAGCATGCAATGCATAGGTTTTATATAATATAACTTGCCATTGCCCATGGCTCCACTGCAGCCAAAAGCTAGTTTTTATGTTATTTCTCAGGTTTCTGATATACTTAGTAGCGGGATAAAATGTATACCAGCGCAACAAATGTGTAACCTACAACGTCTACGAGCTGCAAAAACTAAATTTGTTGTGTATGTTTGTAAAGTTCCTATGACTTGTGATGAAGTGTTTTAAAACACTATTTCCTTTTTTTATCTAGAAGTTCAGGAATTTCTAGATTAAAATACTTCAGATTATGAAGGAGATGTTTATATAATATAGGATGGAATATGAGATTAAAAAACGTATTTACCTTCATAAAAGGTATGCTCAGTATGTACTTGATACGGTTCCTGCCCACAATATCCTCATACACGTGACGTGGTAGGTCGTGGAATATAGAAGAGTTCTTTTTATGGGTCATTCTATATGCCTACAACAATCCTTTGTTATCAATCTTCACTGAATTTAAAAAGCGTTTTTTTAATATGATTCATTTTGTTTATTTTGCATATGTGAGAAGTAATTATCAATATAATAATCTGCTTGTATGCAAATTTTAACCAGAAATGCTTTAAAGAACTACTTATTTATAAAGTGGAAAAATAGAGGTTTATATCCTACCTTGTCAGTGTACCAGCAGAGCTGCAAGTATGTAATGAAACGTTGCCTTAACTCAGGATCTACATCGTTTCTAATTAGAAAGCATTTCACTGTGGTAATTCGAGCATCGTAGGCCTCCCTAAAAAATAAACGTACCTACTGCTAGTATCTTGAATTTCAGACAGGGTAAAATCTGTCAAAAAAAATTATTACTAAAACCAAGAGTTTTAACGTAATCAAAATTCTAAGTAAGTTAACGATGCTAGGTATGCAAAATTACCACAAGCGGGCGGATTCCATACTAAGGCTTTTCATGACATTTTTCACCTGGAAAGAAACTCAACTTATTAGAAACCAAACCTCATAGCTGTAGTAACCATGATGGTAGCCGAGTAGACAGCTTCCATGAAAGTCCTCAGCACGATGCAGAACTCCAAGATGACCATGGTATACATCACATTGCTCATATTCTCTTTGCCCCAAGTTTCCATGTGCGCTGAACAGATAAAAGTGTCTGGTTGGATAGATTTTAATACACGGTCATAGAAAGCGATCTTTGATTTTTGGCATACGAGTACGTTCCAAAAAAGTCTATTAATTAAACACAAAATGAAAAATGTGAAGTCGAAAATAACAGTCACGAGCAGGATTTGAACCTGCATCTCTTGGATACCGTCCAGATGTTTTGCCAATTCAGCCATCGTGACAATTGCTCCTGACTGCTAATTTCGATAACACATTCATACTTAACATCTTTGGGTGACGCCTGCGCCATCTGTCGGAAGTATTTTCATACATTATACCGACCAGGTAAACTTAATTTTACAATTAAGATTTTACCTAATAATCACGCAAACCCTATAAATATTTAGATATTTTTATATATATTTTTAGCATTTTACATGCATTTTTCATTTTTCACTTTGTGTTTAATGTATAGTGCTAAGCATGTAAAATGCTAAAAATATATATAAAAATATCTAAATAAAAGTATATTAAATTAATATTCAATATCCTGTTCGTGTATTCTCCAGTTTTGAAGACATTTAATTTTGCTCATAACCTTTGAAACATAACAGATAGTATGTGAATATATACCTAACAGAGTAAATAAATATGATCAAGATGGATTTGCACTTCCTCACTACATATAGTTTTATTATTGTTGATGAAGAAAGCAGGACGTCACAACCGTCATGCATCAGCTTCACATATAGGTTACCACGCGTTGGACTTCTACGAAACTTCTGCATCCTGAATACTCATCTCTCGTCATATTAAAGCCCGTGGGAAAATGGAGATTTTTAGTAACAACCATCAGAATTGCCACAACGTGGTTCGCCGCTCTTCACGTCTTGTTGCTACGAGGGCGAAAAGTGTTCAGTGGAAGGCCGCTTTGTGACAAGTGGCAATCCGTTGCCTCTGCCTACGCCAAAATTTAGTTATAGAGATTTATGATTTGGAGGGGTTTCAAGTTAGGCGGATTTTTTAAGGAAATACATGACTTATAATACTTCTGCATTTTTAACACTAGACTTTGCCCGTGGCTCCGCCGCAGTCATAAGCTAGTTTTTGAATTATATCTCAAGTTCCCGATATAGTAGCGGAATATAATGTATACCATTTTTTAAGTCTAATCCATTGATGTATCCTATATCAATGGTCTAATCGAGAGCTATCAAACAAAAAAGTTGCATCATCATCCGTTCTCAGCAGTTTTTGCGTGATGCGCGAACGAACAAACAGACGAATTAAACAGACAAACAGACAAAAATTAAAAAAATATTGTTTTGTGTTTAGACACACCTATATAGCTTATTACAGTCATTTTTTCTCAAATATCTTAAATGTATAGACACAGCTATGTTACAGCTTTATAATAGTAATAACATGTAACCCGGTTATAAAGAGATGAACTGATGTAATTTGGAAATTCTTTCTTTAGAGATCACTTACTTGTAAACATGATCATGGATATGGCCCAGTAGAGTCCGAAGGTGATTCTGTCTGAGACGGTCTCTTCGTCCAAGTCTTTTTCTTCCCAATACGGACTATGGGTGAAGTTTGTCACGAGGCAGTAACCAGTTCTGTGCAAAATATATGTTCCCGTATATATTTGCGGGCAACGAACAGGGTAGTGTGGGGCCTTCACCTACTAAAGAAACCCACCGTGTGCCTTTATTGGCGGGCCACTGGAACTATGTTACATTCCTTCAGTGGTTCTGATATAGATACCTAACTAAGCCACATAGCAACGTAGCAATAGGTAATAAACATTATTTTGGGCTCAATATTGATTTTATTTTTATTGCCAACGGTGGCAGACGAGCAAGCGGCCCACCTGATGGTAAGTGGTAACCGCCGCTCACGGGCTTTAGCAACACCAAGGGCACAGCCAAGCCACCGTCTGCCGCAAATACAATGATATTGGAAATATATGGAACTGAACATCCTTGTCATTCATTCTGGGAGAACATGAATGGGCTGGCTCGACGGGATAGCCCTACCCTTTAACAGAAGATCGGCGTGAAATAACGATAGGTATTGCTACTGTTGTGTTACTATGGCGACGTAGTGGTTATATTCTCTTTGCCTATGGCGTGTAACAGCGCTGAAGGCCTAAACTCCTTCCTCTTCCTTTCCTATTGCACGCCTCATAAGCGAAGCGTTGAGGTGGGTACTATTCTCGTTTTACACAGAACAACTGATTTTTTAAACTTAAAATGTCTCTATTTATATTATATTGCACTTGTAAAACAATATATACACACATATCAAGAAAAAACACTATTTTTGACACTCATGATATTTTTTATGCCATTTTTGTTATATAAACTAGTTAAAAACTGTTTAAAAACGTTGTCTTGGACGTCCGTTTGTTGTAGGTAATGTATGTTAACACGATAACAACAGAAATACTTTACTAATCGAGTCTTCTTTTTTTTCTTTTTAACTAGAGTATGTCTACGAATAGAGCCCTATTATATTTCACGGTCTGATTCGATGTGGTTTAATTGTTATTAAATAAACAAAAAAATACTGAATATTTACGCTATCGACAATAAAACCAGCGCTTACAGCGCTAGACCTTTCATGACAACTATTTCTATAGACCAATATAGAAGTACTTCTTAAAATTAGCGCTAGATGGCGTATAAGACATGAAACCCACGTTAGTACTTTTTGAAATTAGCGCTATCTATGTGATTTATTGAAAACTACTTAGTAAGACCAATAAATTTTTAGTTACTTAACAAATAATCAATTTTATTGTGAAAAATGAAGATTATGAGGCGTAAAGTTTTGGATTTTCCAAAGTATTCTTCCTCTGCAGCTTCTATGCCTTTCATCGGAGTTGGCGTCGTGCAAATAATGGCTCTGGTGTTGCTAGCGTCTATAGGCTATGATAACCGCTTACCATCCTCATAGTATAAATAAGTCATACAAAAAGACATAGGTATATAAAGCATACCTATAGCTTATTCAATAGTAACTATGTAATTAAAATGTTGAATTCAATAAAGAACCTTTTTTTTTGTTTAGGCGGGAAAAAATGTACCTAACCGCGCACCCAATGAACAGGGTAGTGTGGGGTCTTTACCCACTAAATAAACCCGCAGTGTGCCGTCTCTCCGCCGTTATTGGCAGGCCACCGGAACCATATTACATTTCTTCAGTGGTTCAATATAGAACCCTAACGAAAAACTTAATAAATTATCAAAACAATGAAATGTGATAAAAATATTTCAAAAAATTCTTCAGATTTTTATAATAGTTTTAATTACCGGTAACACATAAACGCTTGCTGCAAAGTTGCTATAAGGTAACACGCTATCAGCAAAAGGAGCGTGTATGAACAGAAACGTAAAACGTTGCTGTGGTACACATATTTGTCTTCAATTACCTTCAAAACTCGAAATACCTATAAAAAGAGAAAAACTATATGGTTGTCTGTAAAGTCGGTTTACAGACGATAATTTTACGTGATAACGTCATAATTATATGTTTTCTGCCAGCGCGGTCGGCCGCCTCCCTCCCGCAGACATTCTTCAGCCCGCGGCTCTCTTATGGGCGCGAACAGCAAACAATGCATCGGTCGCCATACATTTTTTGGAACGTGAGTATTTATAAATCGATGAACGCCGGCAGCTCGCCGGCGTTCATAAATACTTTACTTACGATAGGCAGCGGCCTGGCTGTGCCTGTTACCAAGTCCATGAGTGACGGTTACCACTTTGGGCAGTTTGATATCTGCCGACATTGGCAATAAAAAAGGATAAATAATTGTTTCCGTGCATATTAAAGAAATAAACACGCAAGTATAATACAATGGGGTAATTTATGCATTTATAGAATAAAGGACTTCTTCAGAGAGACTTTTAGAGATCTAAAATAATTATAAAGCCGAGGAGTTAGCTACAATCGTGACATTTGTAATCAACGCGTAGTTCTTCTATGATCCAGTATTTTAAAATGGCAGTTAAAATTCGTGTTAATATATTCTGAAGATCTAAAAAAACTGTTGCAGTTTTTTAACATATATACATACCTTCGGCAGTCGTAATATTTTATTGATTCCAGCGAAATGTCCATTGCCAATAAACTCAAAGATTGGTAGCGTACCGACCACATCGAGCACAAACCATTTGCTTCTCATCTGTTGTGAAGATGTCTGTGTAAATGTTATAGGGAAACCTAAAATAAAAAAAAAGAATGCTTATTGTAATATCGGCTCATATTAATTTAAAGTTAAATAAAGAATGGCCATCTATAAGATCTTCGGCAAACGCAACAAAATTGCGGAACTTGAAAATGTGTTCTCAGCTACAGAATATTATGATCTTTTTAGCAGAAGCTGTACTACCAAGTTAATTTGTGTCAATATTTGCAGGATCTGTCTAATTCATGACAGGTTTTTTGTTAGATGTTGAGAGTTTTTTATAAATATGTCATGACGAATTACATTATGGTTACTTTATTTATTTATTATTCCTTTATTTCAGGCAACTACGGCCCATAAAAATAAATATACATAAATATTAACTAATTATAAACTAATAAATATAAAATTAAACTTAAAACTACTGCACACGAAGTGTCGGCGTCATGTTGCTTGTTGTACTTTAATCTGCTATGCAGCTTTTGGGCAAATTTTATAGTAGTAAGGCAATTTAATGTCTCCATTCCTTGTTTTGAACCTGTCGTTGAGATCTATCACTAAGATAGATCTTAAAAATGATCTATGGCGCATATAAGCGCTAAGTCCAATGAAAAAGACCAGAATCTACCCACTTGGAGAACATTCACTTATCATGTTGAAGCAAATTTTAATATATTAAGAACTTACCTTCCTCAACATGTGCTCCAGTTGATAAATGCACGATATGATCCACGGCGAATATAGCGGTTACGACATAATCAAAAAATCTGAACGAGATGGGTACGATCTTCCGGAAAATCAGGAAATATGGATGTGTCTGCGTTGGAAAAGTCCTTAATTTAATTGTAAATAAGCCCATGAACATATTGCCAGTAAACTTTCCGGAGGAATTATTGAAGATTTTTTTTTGTCTAAATTGTTGCCTGTAACGGCCTATTAAATTTGATTCCAATTCGCAACTTTAGTAATCTACTATGAAAAGAAAAAGCACAAAGTAGTATTGTGGAATAAATAAAATCTGAAAAAAAAGAAATTTACCTATACCAAATTTTCCTTATATTATCTACAATGTTTCAGAAGCCTCTTCCGAGATTTTCGTGCCTGGTAGTAGTCATATTCAAATACCTTTGCTAAGTAAGAAAGAATACTCACAATACATATGACGAGGATGAGACAAGCAACCAACGAGTGCCAGGTCAACAATAAGGAAGAACTCGGCTGTAAGATGCATGGAAACGTAGGCCGCAAACATATCGCATCTGATTCATCCGTAAGCGTAGAGTCCAAACGCTGGATGATAAAAATAAATAATAAGAAATCCTTAATAATATGCTATAATAATTTCGCAGAAGTAAGCAAAGAAATCCTTTGGAATGACAATTTAGATAAATCAATATTACTATTTTTAAGTTTTACTTTTTTTATATGATATTTAGAATGTTTTTTTTTTTTTTTTCTGAGTATATCAGAAGAACATGACTGTATCAATAATATCATAAGGTCAATACATGGATATTATGAAATGGTGATGGTAATATACCTAACATTCATATTAATAATGGATTGATTCATTTGGCGTTTATTTAAATCACCTTAACTTTTTTCAATGATCACTATCAACATGCTGATCAAACTCACATTTCTCATGATGTAACATCCAGCTATCTCCAAGAATATATCGGTGCCCGCCAGCAATGAATTTCCATTTGCATCCTTGAGCTCTTTTAACGCCATCAGGTTACGGTTGAAGTGAAGAATACTGCTTTTGTATCTAAGGGATGATATGACAAGAAAGGTGTCGTTCTTATAAAATAACAAGATTCTGCCCGCGATTTTGTCCACGTGAACTTTAAAATTTAAATATGTCACTCTGAGGCACATTAATGATGTCTCTACAAAAATTTCCATCCCACGCAAAATTTTCCGGGATAAATAGTAGGCTGTATCTTTTTCTAGGCTCTGAACTATATGTAAGTTAAATTTCATGATGATTGTTTGAGTAATTATCACATGAAAGCGTAGCAAACAAAAGCGCTTGCCATATTTAGTTGCATATTAGTAAGGATGTCACCAAATATTTTTTGGAAGGTGTTGTAGGATAAATGTCGTGTCCAGCAGACCTACCATGAACTCTTAGCTAGCGATTCAATTCCGACGCAATTCAAAATAAGTGTGTTGTTGTATTTCGCACCATGATGTCTAATCTTGTTTAGTTTTTTTTTCAAATAAGTTCATGGTACGAATTTCAATACAAAGATGTCATGTTTGCGATTCAGATTATGTGCTGATTCAGAAAAAACAAAAGATTGCGTCTTTGACAAGTCATGGTACGAAATTGCGATTCAGTTCAGTTTGGGTCCTAAACTGGATCGCAATAAGAGTTTGTGGTGAGCCTGCAGATCATAGAATTGATCACTTCATGATGTGGTAACGTCATAAATATAAATGTCAAGAGGGCACGAGGCATTTGACACATATCAATTGGTACTCGTTTAATAAATAACTAAATATAAACATTTTAGAACGTGGGCTGCAAACATTTTGTAAGCATTATCACATTTGAATTGATTATAAGTAGTTTTTCAAACACATTGCAGTAAAATATAAAATCACACAGACTATAGTTGGAAAATTGCTTATACGAAACAGAGCCACATAATTCAGTTATTCTTTTTAATTTGCATTATGTGACTCCACTTAAAATAACTTACACAGCTGAAACAGGAATCTTCATATAATAGTGCCGTTTGACTCTTTCTATATGGTCCTGAAACAGGTTCTCAATGAGGTATTTTTATTTTCTACATAGATATTTTATATGGCGAACACTTCCCATCTAAAGAAAATTATGATGGAAAGTGTATATCAGGGAGTCTTAAAATATTCCTTTTTACGATGATGATTACTAGAGAAATAAAACTAGGACGCAGAGGCAATAATCATGAATTAAAACCATTTTCAAAAAAAATTCGCTGTGGCTGTTTGTAATTCTCCCCGAACAAATTGATTGTTTTTCAAAGTGAACTAATTACATTGATGTGTTTCAACCTTGATGATTTATTATTTATTAAAATAAAATTGAAATTGAAATTATGATATAACTTTGAAAGACTTAACAAGTATTTCTTAGAACAATTTTTGTAAAATAGAAAATCTAAATCTTTTGGGAATGCAGGTCAAAATTAAAGTTATTTGACTTTATGCATTTTATTTTACATTGGATTTAATTCTAAAACAAATTAAAAACGATCAGACCGTGTGGTGACGGACTAAGAATACAAGTATCACCACCCCATTCTTTCCCATGGGTCGTATGAGGCGACTAAGGGAAGTAAGCAATTATCATCCATTGCATGACTGGTGGTAAGGCTGCGTACCAAGTGGGAGTACTCAGGGAAGTAAGCAATTATCATCCATTGCATGACTGGTGGTAAGGCTGCGTACCAAGTGGGAGTACTCACTTGGTATCAGGCCCGAGCGGGTTGTTGCCACCATCTCCCGTGTGAAATCCACCGGCTATGAAGCAAATCGTTGCGTTTTGGCTGTAGCAGGAGATAGCCGTTTATTCTTTCATTTCATATCGGTGAAATGAAATGGTGAGCAGCGGCTTGACAATACTCTCGGTATTGTTGAGTCCATGAGCGACGGTTAATATTTACCATTAGATGAGCCGTGGCACGTCTGTCACTACATGCAATAAAAAGCAATCAATCCATCCACCAGCATTTCGTCGGCCAAGAAAGCGCCATATCTATCTAATAAGTAGTCTATGCAGCCGCCATTTAACAAAGCCCAGGTTTGACTAGGTCATCCACTACCCGAAGTCTCCAGCGTATAATTTCCATTTAAAAGGGTACAGTACTTACAGTAAAAGCAGTCAATATAGCAGCACCATAATTCTGGTTTACGGAATGTTTGCTGACAATGCGCCAGAGATCAGCTATGTGTAGCACATGTGCCGTGCAGAATGAGGCAGCTCTGACTGTGACATGGGATCTACTGATCGCAGCAGCTGGCGCCCCTCCACAGGGAGAAAGGATGGTGCCGCGGGTGAAGCGCAGTATCGCCGTGGTATCATCTTCAGCTGTGAGCATCTAGCACAATCATCATATTTTTCCTTTGTTAATTAAAATGAAACCGAAAGTGTTTTCCGTTGAATAAAGATTTTCTCCCTTTCTTATCAATAAACTAATTTATATGAGTATAAGCACCACTTTACCTACATATGAACAGAATCAGAAAGCACCTTTTCTTTCTAATATATTGTGCATCCACTATCTACAATTGGACATGGGGTTATGACTCTTAACGTTGTCCTAGGTGAGCGACGGTACGCGACTTACTGCGTCTATTAATCGCTTTTCGTCGCATTCATATTAGGCGACAACGTAGGCCATAAGTACATACAATCTCTATTTAGATATTGTTATATATATTTTTAGCATTTTACATGGTTAGCACTATACATTAAACACAAAGTGAAAAATGTGAAATCGAAAATAACAGTCACAAGCAGGATTTGAACCTGCATCTCCTGGATACCGTCCAGATGCTTTGCCAATTCAGCCATCATGACCCTTGCTCCTGACTGCTAATTTCGATAACACATTCATACTTAACGTCTTTGGGTGACGCCTGCACCATCTGTCGGAAGTATTTTCATACATTATACCGACCAGGTAAACTTAATTTTACAATTAAGATTTTACCTAATTATGACGCAAACCCTATAAATATTTAGATATTTTTATATATATTTTTAGCATTTGACATGCTTATCACAATACATTAAACACAAAGTGAAAAATGTGAAATCGAAAATAACAGTCACGAGCAGGATTTGAACCTGCCTCTCCTGGATACCGTCCAGATGCTTTGCCAATTCAGCCATCGTGACAATTGCTCCCGACTGCTAATTTCAATAACACATTGATAAAAAACGTCTTTGGGTGACGCCTGCGCCATCTGTTGGAAGTATTTTCATACATTATACCGACCAGGTAAACTTAATTTTACAATTAAGATTTTACCTAATAATGACGCATACCCTATAAATATTTAGATATTTTTATCCTTCCTAATATTCTAAATTCCCTACTAATATTAACAATGTAAAAGTGAGTTTGTTTATTTGTTTGCTTTGCTGTAATTACTGAACCGATCATTATGAAAATATATATATTACATGCTGCATACATTTAGGCTACAACCCAGAAAAGGTTCTCGTGGGGTAGCTATTTTTATAATCACTGTGTAAATGTACTCTGTGCTTATATTCTAAGTGGTGGGGAGAATAGATCTACTTAGTGATAAATATCAACATTTATTTCAGAAACTCAAATGATGAGTTCCCAGTATTTGAAGTTTCAAAACATCTTCAATTTAACAGCAAGTCTCAAATTCAAATTCAAAAATAACTTTATTTCATAGGCTTATTATAGTAGCACTTAAAATCGTCAAAGTTAATTACTAATAACTAACACGAGCGCTTGAGGCAAGTGCTAGTCTAGCTAAGTCTACCCCTAGATGTCTTACATTGTGTCTTGGTATGAAAATGCATTTTAAATAACTCTGCAAATCGAACGATGAATCATCTTCAACCTTACGTATATAATTACTGCGTTTTACCCCCGACTTGAATGCGTCAATGCCTGAATGCCTACGTCTAAAGAAATTGTAATTACCTCCAAATCACCATAAGTGATGAATATGATTGCGGATTTCCGCGAGCCTCGTGCACTGATCACGTCTCCAGGTATATAGTGAATAGTTTCCATTTTCTTCGATAGCTCTGATAGAAATTGATATGGGAGGTCTCTGAGGATCCGGGACTGGAATTTTTTATGAACAATTAATGAATGTAATTAATTAATTCACAACTTTTGCTGCATGAGCTAGCAAAAGTTGTTCTAATTAGAACTTGAAACAGTATTAGATTTATTATAATACCGACAGTAACTCACGTTTAGGATCGATTACGTCGACCCGGGTTTCGAGCATATCCGATGGTCATCATCAGGACGAGTGCGCAGCGGCGTCTGCGAGCTCCCGGCGTGCACTGCGGAGCGCATGGCGCGCGGCTCGACGCGACTGCACCGCTGTCGGGCTGATGAGCATCGGATATGCTCGAAACCCGGGTCGACGTAATCGATCCTAAACGTGTGTTACTGTCGGTATTATAATAAATCTAATATGTATCAATCTCACGATAATTTCAATACTAAAATTGAAACAGTATGTCGATTTATTTAGATTTATTTAGAGATTTTTATATATATTTTTAGCATTTGACATGCTTAGCACTATACATTAAACACGAAGTGAAAAATGTGAAATCGAAAAGAACTCCTGCTCGTAGATAACTGTTCTTTACGATTTCACATTTTTTTCACTTTGTGTTTAAAGTATGTCGATTTCTCAAATCTTCAATTACTGTGACATCCAAAACTGTAACAAAACTATTATTTTATTACGCACCCACGCTTTTAATTTGTTACTTTATTATTTAATACTACTTTTTATAAGCCAGCTAAATCAAAATTAAAGTCCTAATTTTCGAAGTGTAAACTCTAGGTTTAGGAGTAGTTGCACTTGATGGAGCATATCAATCTATTACTCTACATACAAAAAATAAAATATGAAATAGAAAATGGGGACTACCAGCTGGGATTAGACCTGCTTTCTGCATTTTCCTAGATCAACATACTTAAAAAGTCGTGTCATCATTAGGAATGATTCTTAATTTTGATCTGTATATTTAGCACTTGACATGAGCATGCATCAAAGTAGCTGAGCAGCTACTTTAAAGTACAAATTACAAATTAATATTTGTGAATGAGGAAAAAGAGAACCCCAGTGCGAGCGGTCGTTAAGACAAATGTGATGAGCAGATTGGGTATGACCAAAAGGTAGTGCGGTAGCTGAGTGGATTAGAGCACTTCCCCGGGTTGGAAGGGAGGCTGGTTAGTTTCCCGCTCGCACGGAGGTTCTCTTTTTCCTCATTCACAAATAATAATTTGTACTTTAATGATTCTTAATTGTTATAATTAGATTTGCCTTGTCGGAACATTGTACGTAAATTATTAACGTCCAACAGATGGCACAGGCGCTACTCAAGACCATAAGGAAAGTTATTTGAATTGATAAGTTTGCTATTAATAAAAAAGGGGAGGGTTCTACATGTCCGATGGTTCGGACATGTACAACGAATACCAGACTGGCTATTGGTTAAGAAGATATAGGTACAACGTGAAAGTGGAAGGATATAGACATAAGGAGAGACCGAGATTGGCCTATCTAGATCAAATCGGACGTGTATTGAAGGAAGGTAGAGACAGGTGTCTCCGAAACCGGCGAACGTGTATGAAGAGAATTATGAATGTTGAGGAAACGAGAGATGCAGAGGAGATGGCGTGATGATAAGTAACTAAGTATAAAAAAATACAAAGCAGAAAAATCACCTTTTGTGTAGCCTCAAAGTATATATCAGTGTAAACAGTGGCAGGCAACGTGGGAGGGAATAGCGGGAGCAGCCGCGTGTGTGATACAGCGTGTTGCTTGTGCCAATACATACGGTAGAACTTTTCTACCTTCTTACGTAAGCTCGGAGGCACGTGTGAATCTTTCTAGAATAAAGAAACAAAAATGAACCTTAAAACTTACCTTAAAAATAAGTTTAAATTCGGTAAATCTTGTATCTCAATTAAAAAAAAAACAACAGAATTAGCACTACATACATAAAGATAGAGAGATCCCTCTTTCCTAATTGTATTTATAGTAGCAGTAGTGGATAACGTCAGTAGACAGCGGTTTCTCTACAATCATGATGTTGGCCCGGTCCTAACTTTCAAAGATAAAAAGAACCTCGAAAATTAAAATCTCAAAATACACAAAATGCGTTTATGCAATTACCATTTCCTTAATAATGAGCCTGTATTTCGACCAAAATGTGACTTCGTCGCTCATGTAGATGCTGATGACCAGTGATAGGGTAGCTACAGCAGCGCCTGTCACTGCCAAGCATCCGCAGATAATCACGAAGAGGCAAGTCACACGCTCCAGATCGCAATCAGGAGCTATCGGCATTCTGGATAATTGTTACATATTTTTATAAGCCTATTAAATATCGCGCTTTCTTATTCATCAAAAATAATCTTATCTTTTTGTGTCAAATATTATATCAACTGTGGTCTCACGAATTACTGTGGCAAGTTAGTAGAGGTCGACCTAGGCGAACGTATTATGACCAGATCGGAGACGTTCTTAAGGAAGGCCAGGTCAAGAGTATTCGTAACCGACGAGCATGCATGTAAACACTGATGAAAGTAGATGAAGCGAAATATGTACTTATGTCAGGATCGTAGCAAGTTTTTTTTGTTTAGGCGGGAAATCTCTGCCTAGCCCTACGGATAAAAGGCATGATAATATGTATATCCAAGACATTTTTCTGCTATTTCGTTACGCACCAATATGCGCTGTAACATATTCTTCTTTAAATGAGGTTTAAAAAGAGCACACACGGTGGGCAGTGCATCTATCTATCCCTGGTGTTGCTAAAGTTAATGAGGTTACTTCTTACAATCAGCCAAGAAAACACGGACAATAGTAAAGTGTTTTCCAAATAAAATTTATGATTTTTGATTATTTAATAGTGATCAGTCGATTAGACAATTCGACGGCGGTGAAGTTTACAAAGGTTATCGTTAAAAATACAAATACGTCATCTTATAATGATTGTGTTATGAGCAGAAAGAAGATGTCAGTACAACGGATTAATTACCCAATAGGTATGAACATCTTGTTGACGATATACAGAGCAGTAACGAATTTGTTGGCGTCGCTGGCATTAGAATCAATATCCGTCAGTCGTACTGCTGGCTGTGGAGGCTCGGTTTTCGGTAATTGAATAAAATCTTGTTTTAGCTAAAATTTTAATTCATATGGGATTAGCAATAATGGTATTTGTCTCAAAAACGGTATTTTCAATATAAAATATGTTGTTATTTGGATTTACACTATTTATTTTTATCTAAAATCTAAATGATACTAAAATCTAGATGGAAATGAATTATATCATGCTAAAGTATAAATTATTTGAGAAAAAGGAAAAAGAGATTTTTTGTACTAGCGGGAATCGAACCCGCGTCCTTTCCAATCCGGGGAAGTGCTCTAAGCCACTGAGCTATAGTACAGGTACTTCGACCATCCCAATCTCCTTATTACATTTGTCTTTACGACCAGCGCCATCTATCGGAAGCATTTACATGCATTAAACCGATATAGTACAGGCTCAGTGGCTTAGAGCACTTCCCCGGATTGGAAAGGACGCGGGTTCGATTCCCGCTAGTACAAAAAATCTCTTTTTCCTTATTCTCAAATAATTTATACTTTAAAAGTGGCGGAGCATGTCAAATGCTAAAAAATATAGATCAAAAATGTTTAAAAAATCGCGCCATCAAATAGTATGAATTTTAATTGCAAAATTAAACTTACTATATCGGTTTAATGCATGTAAATGCTTCCGATAGATGGCGCTGGTCGTAAAGACAAATGTAATAAGGAGATTGGGATGGTCGAAGTACCTGTACTATAGCTCAGTGGCTTAGAGCACTTCCCCGGATTGGAAAGGACGCGGGTTCGATTCCCGCTAGTACAAAAAATCTCTTTTTCCTTATTCTCAAATAATTTATACTTTAAAAGTGGCGGAGCATGTCAAATGCTAAAAAATATAGATCAAAAATATATCATGCTAATCAAATATTGTGATTATGAATGAAGCATGTGATCCAGTTAAACTATAGTAATATTTAATTACTTTTAAGTTGTCACGTAATATTGATATATTAATAAATAGCTTTAAATGTGCTGTTTTTTTTATACCGATTGAATCGCGTTAGACACCTGGGAGTCTTATGCGTGTCAAGCGATACAGTGCCAAGGCCACGCGAGGCCGCGCGAGGCCACGAGCCGTAACGCAGGGTGAACACTTTTTATGAAAAAAATTATAAAAAAAAAACTACTTACCCATTGTTGAAAAATCCATGTTTATTGTCAAGTATAATAACTATTTTAGGCAATAAAACACTTAAAAACACTATCCATTAATTATTATAATAACACTGACGTTATAAAACGAAAACTTTCCACAAATTTTAATTTTATTTCACTTTCCCGATGAAAACTCGACTTTATTACCGCACATTTTGAGTCCATTAGCGCAACTGGATGACGTTTACGTTTGGGAATTATTTCTCGTTGATACAGTATATATAGGCGTAGGCAAAAATCATACACTGATTATAGAATGAACAGTCAACAGACTGTGTCGGGCAAAAAATCAAGAGTAGATAGCATTGAAAGCGAAGGAATAGGAAATAAATTTTTAGCGCCAAAATCTTTTTTTTTTTGCGATTGCGCCGCTTTCGCCTACGCTATGTTGACCCCTATTGCAAACCTGGGAGATTCTATCAGTATGTTGAGGGGTTGTCCACTGCTTTGTTTCTTTTTTTTATTGCGTATGGTGGCAGACGAGCCACGGCCGACCAATGGATGATAAATGGTAACCGTCACTATTGGACTCTACTATACCGTGAGCATTTCAAGCCGCTGCTCACCGTTTCATTTCACAGAAATGAAATGAAAGAATTAACGGCTATCTTCTGCTACAACCAAAACACACCGATGACCGGTCACACGGAAGATGGTGGTACCAACCCGTTCGGGCCCGATAGTAAGTGAGTACTCCCACTTGGTAACCATTCCTACCACTAGTAAAGCAATGGGTGATAATTGCTTACTTCCTTTAGTTACCTCGTACGACACCCGTGGGAAAGAGTGGAGTGGTGACACTTGTATTCTTTTAGGCCATCATCACACGAACATTATTTTTTTATACTACCTGGGTGGCAAAAACAAGCATACGGATCCATCTGATGGTAATAGCAATTACCGTAGCTTACAGACACTAGCAATACCAGAGGCATCGCTCGCGCATTGCCATCTCCAAGGAAAGGGGGTTTCGTGGAGGAATGATAAGGAGAGGAACCTACTGTTGTTTCATGCTGGCATATGCAAGACTCTACCACTACTACGCTACTACTTCTTTAATACTTTTTTAGTGCCAATCTTTTTCTCTCTCACAATTATGTTATATAATGTCCATGAGAAAATGTTAATGGCTTCGGTTCTAAAAATGTACATTGCTACCAATCAGATTATTAAACACTAAGGAAAATAATTGAAAAATACAAACCTGAATAGTACGTAGCCAGATCCAGGCCCAAGTTATTCTTAAAACGATAAAAATGTAGCAATACTTCAACGTCGTACCGAGAATACTGCCGTTAAGATTGTAATCATTGAAAGCACCTAAGAATATTAGAAGGTTGTGTTACTGCGAACAAAATTCGAACTTGCGTCCCATCCAATCTGGGAAAATGCTCTGAACCAGTCACCTAATTGTGACACCCATTCCCCACTACACCCTTGTTTTAGATGTCTTTAAGACCCACAAGATTTGCATACATTGCATACATTTTATAACAGTGTTGACAAGATCGTAGAAAAATATATAAGTAATGAAATACATAATTTCTGGAGTAAGTATGACATTCTAAAGAAAATCCAATATGGTTTTCAACCTAATAAAAGTACTACACAATTACTATCAAACTTTACTGATTATATCAACAGCTGTCTTAATGTCAAGAAAATATAAATATAATCTTTATTGATTATAGTAAAGCCTTTGACACTTTACAACACAGTACATTACTAACGAAGCTAGAGGCATGTAGAATAAGGGGCAACAGGGGTTGGCATGGTACACGCAATATCTAAAAAATAGGTCTTACCATGTTAATATAGCCTCTGAAAGTGATAAAGTCGC
The DNA here is from genome assembly GCA_948253155.1 of Leucoma salicis. Taxonomy (NCBI): domain Eukaryota; kingdom Metazoa; phylum Arthropoda; class Insecta; order Lepidoptera; family Erebidae; genus Leucoma; species Leucoma salicis. The sequence goes on along the minus strand of OX411806.1, from coordinate 28,793,244 downwards.
AGTCACAGAAGGTACCACTCAAGGCTCAGTTCTCGGCCCGTTATATTATCTAGCATACGTTAATGACATGGTAAATACATTAAATAGCTCATAGCTCAAGCAAAATAATTAAATAGCTCATAGCCATTTATCGAAATAAACATCTATTTCTTGACCTTTATAGCTATACTTAATAGTGATGTTCAGATCAAACTGGCATTTTTTTATAATAAAGTAAGACCTTTGTAACATCCGTTCGGTAATTGCATGTTAAACATTAAGGTCCTCCCGTGACCATAAATGCTGTAAGCGAAGGTTAGGGTAATGTATTCAGACCACTGAAGGAATGTAACATGGTTTCAGTGGTCCGCCAATATAGGCGGAGTGATGGCACACGGCGGGTTTATTTAGTGGGTGAAGGCCTCAACAAAAGAAAAAGGGTAATGTGTTCAACCACTGAAGTAATGTAGTTCCAGTGGCCTGCCAATGCAGGCGGAGAGATGCCACAGGGCGGGTTTATTAGTGGGTGAGGGCCCCACACTACCCTGTTCGTTTCCCCGAACGACAGAGTGTGCGGTTAGGTACATTTTTTCCTGCCTTAACAAAATAAAAAAAGGGTAATATATTCAACGGTATACACTTTATAAAAGTGTTTTTATTTCATTATAACTACTTACAAAGATATTGTAGAGCTCTGTGAAGACGCACGTAGTAGCATCCCAGCTTAAAATAGTGTTTTCTGGTTATATAGTGTACATAGGATCCCAAGTCTATTAGGTAACTAACTGAAATTAAATAATTCTCATTGAAGTAAACCGGACTTGTGACTGTCAGTCGTGACAGCTTATAATGCTCAGCATTTGATTTCGAAATAATTTTAAATTGTATAGCCGTTTATATACAGTAAGGCCAGTCTAATATCATACTACAGACAACAGCCGCAAGTATTCAATAAATTAATTTCATAATTTTCATATCCATCATCTATCATCCTTTCAACGTCCATTGCTGGACATAGGCCTCCCCAAGAGAACGCCACAACGAGCGGTCCCGTCATGGGGGATAATGCCGTAATCGCCACGCTTGGCAGGCGGGTTGGCGACCGCAGTGGATGTTGTTAATACTCGAGGGAGTGCTGCTGTCCACTCCCCTGGTATTCCCTCAGTCGGCTCTTACGACTCCCGTGGGTAGAGAGGGGTAGGACATTTCTAAAGCCGGCCCCACACGGCCAAGTTTCATATATTATCGGCAAATAGAGTTATGTTGTTTTTTTTAGTTTTCTATTAGTCATAGAAAACTAAAAAAACAACATTAAGCCTCATAGAATTTCTCAACTACTGTAATGAAGTTCATCAAAGTTTACTATGGCAAATATTTTCTTGATTGGATTTATATTTTGATCTATATTTTTTAGCATTTGACATGCTCCGCTACTTTTTAAAGCACAAATTATTTGTGAATAAGGAAAAAGAGATTATTTGTACGAGCGGGAATCGAACCCGCGTCTTTTCTAATCCGAGGAAGTGCTCTAAGCCACTGAGCTATCGTACAGACCTATTCGGTCATCCCAATTTCCTCATCACATTTGTCTTTACGACCAACGCCATCTATCGGAACGCATTTACATGCATCAATCCAATATATTAAGTTTAATTTTTCAATTAAAATTCATACTAATTGATGGCGCGATTTTTTAAACATTTTTGGTTCAGACCTATTCGGTCATCCCAATTTCCTCATCACATTTCATTGCAGTTTAAAGGAGAAAAATTATGATACGGACACGTTTTGGTCTAGCAATAAATCCTAATAGTATTGTTAGGAGTTCAATTCTGTCTTGCAGCAATAACATGTGCTTATTTTCCTTGGCATCTTTATACGATATCCAAAGGATTATTCAGAACTATCTCATCAATCGTAAATAAATTAGTAAATAGGTTACTAACGAGCAATTCGAAAGGTAATATCATTGTTTTCCAGTTCTGTAATCGTTCTGTATCCTAACGCAAAGATATGAACAGCATAAGAGATGTTGTACAAAGTGTCAACGGTTTCTAAATAGACGTTCTGAAAGTCAGCGGCCACCCAGATGATGGCGGAAAGCACAGCAGCGCATATGTAGCTGTTCCATAAAGTATTATCGGGGAGATCACGGAACCATTGCATAAAACCCTCTCGAGTCCACCATGACGGGTACAATGTCTGTCAACAGAAATACTTTTTAATTCTTGCAACATTTAGATTCTTTTGCTCTTTATTTTACCAAACTACTAATGCCAGGTTTCAGAGAAGCAAAAGAACTCATTTATGGTGCCAAATATTTAGGGAGCAACACTTACTGGACGAGAGAATATGGATTTTTTGCTTCGAGAGATATTCATCAATCAATTAGTTTATTGCAATGTTGTGCTGTTTGACATAGCAGTTTTATAATGGGGATCCACGGGCAAAGCCGAGCGCAAATGGCGCTATTGGTGAGATGGCCACTGTCAAATTGTAGTTGCATTATTTACCTGAGAATTGTTAGCTATTTTTTGTGTTTAGTCCGGTTGATCAGCGATACTGTTTAAATGTATAGTACCTGGAACTGACAGTTTTCAATGGCCATGTCGGCAATACGCCTTCTGCCATGAAATAATTGCAGTACACATCCTAGTTACAACTTCGCGGGTTCTACACATTTAGTCTTTCCTACATGTAGCCTTCTTTAAGTGACTAGACTGTCAAGTAGACATAAGCATCTAGAGCCCTGTTTTTAGATACCTGTTGTAACGTAATTTGAATGTAAAAGTCTAACACCCATATTCTAAGACGGTTCCTCAATCTTTCCTCGACTCAAACTCAACTGAGGATACCTCAAGGAATATCTCAAGGAATCCTCGAAATTGGTATTCTTAGTTGAAAACTCGAGGAACCTCGAATGAGGTTGAGTCGAGGTAATACATTAAACACAAAGTGAAAAATGTGAAATCGAAAATAACAGTCAGGAGCAGGATTTGAACCTGCATCTTCTGGATACCGTCCAGATGCTTTACCAATTCAGTTTAATGTATAGTGCTAAGCATGTCAAATGCTAAAAAAATATATAAAAATATCTAAATATTTAAAGGGTCATTATTAGGTAAAATCTTAATTGTAAAATTAAGTTTACCTGGTCGGTATAATGTATGAAAATACTTCCGACAGATGGCGCAGGCGTCACCCAAAGACGTTAAGTATGATTTGTTATCAAAATTAGCAGTCAGGAGCAATTGTCAGGATGGCTGAATTGGTAAAGCATCTGGACGGTATTCAGAAGATGCAGGTTCAAATCCTGCTCCTGACTGTTATTTTCGATTTCACATTTTTCACTTTGTGTTTAATGTATAGTGCTAAGCATGTCAAATGCTAAATATATATATAAAAATATCTAAATATCGACGTAATACGTTATTAATTACGTCATTGTATTGTAGATAGAACATTGTTTTGGGCAAAAATGCTTTAATTTTACATCTGTGCTCACTCAAAAGTTAACAGATGTTTGTCATTTGACATATAAATGTTTAGATAGGACGATAGGTATTATACAAGGATCGCCACAAGGAGTAAAACTCAGGTAGGTACCTACATAGCAAAAAGTAATACTTACGTATATCGTATACCAGAAAGTACCTACATAGCGTCGTCGCGTCAACATTGTTTTTTTGCTGGGTGTGTTTTTATAGCTAGTATAAATTGTTTAGATATCATTTATTTTGTAATATGTCTGGAAGATATTCTTACTGAATATCAGTCGGCAAAGTTATGCCTACAGGAACTCATAATTAAATATAAAATAAATTCGACGGCTACTTTAGGTGCCGGTAATCCAGATGGAAAAAAAAAATAGCTTACCTACGTCTTTGGAATTTTACGGTATCGTAAAAGTTGGGTTTGCAGCATCTCGCAAGTAACATCTTATGAGATAATCATACTTAATAATACTAATTCAAAAACCGCTGGAAATACATTATAAACACTAGAAAACAATATTCACATGAAATAATAAACTTCAGTAAATTGTTTATAGAACAAAAACTTCCTTGAGTATTCCTTAAAGTTGGTCCCGACGTACCTTGAGATTGACAGTTGTTTCCTCACCTCGAGTGAGGAAAGGCGTCGAGTGGAGGAGATTTTTTGCAACTAAGAATACCAAACTCCTTGAGTGCGCTTGAGTGGAGTCGAGAAATTTTCGAGTAACCGTCTCTAGAATATGGGTGTAATTGTCTCAACTCAAATATATACGAGTATTTAGCAGGTCTAACCATGCATAAATCACAGGTAAGTGCAACAAAATACCAGTCAACCTACTTGTATACTTAAATGCTATTCGAATCCATCTCAACGACAAATAAAAACCTTCAAAATAACATTCTAGTTCTCTCGTATGCATTTTAGACTTTTAAGTAGTTTTACGTGGAACTATTCGCTACGGTACCAATGCCTTGGTTCATCCGTTGCACCACTCACCAAAGCAGTTAAAGTTAATCTAAATAATTTTTAAGGAAACCATTATTTCTCTGATATTAAGGCGGCTGGCTGGTATACCTGGTATAATATTTCAGTCTAGTAGTCTGTACGTTACCTCTTAACATGGCATATGACATGCTATTGCCTCGTTGAAGTAGAAGCAATAAAAATAAAGAAAGAATATATAAATTACGAACCTCAGCTTGTATATAAGATACCTCAACACTCGTATATTGAGTTTGCTTTGGACTCCCAGGGATGTTACGACTAACAACTGGGTTGTTTTCCGCCATGCCCCATATAAAGTTCCGCATTATAATGGAACTACTCTAGTTTATTTTACTGTTGTTTTTTGTTAAATATCACAACATAAAAAATAGTGTCGTTTTTTTTGCTAATATATTGGAACGATATAATTATGAAATACACTCCAGCTGTAGCATTGTTATGACAGATGAATGTCAATTTGTTTTTTTTTTTCTTTTAGTTTGCTAGAATGTATTTTAGGCCATGCTCAGACTATGAACGGGCCATGGCTAGAATTACACTTCTGCGGCATGTAGTTTCTTTTTTGTGTAACTTTATTTTTATACGACGTGGGAGGCATACAAGCATACGGCCTTCCTGATGGTAAGCGGACTGTAGCCTATAGACGCTGGTAATACCAGAGGCATCAATTGCGCGTCGCCATTTCCAAGGAAAGAGATAGGGAAAGGAAGAATAGATATCCTACTAAGAAGAGGGTAGCCAGAAATAATTAATTTTAATAATATACTAACGTTTGGCTGCGAATCCACCGCAGCTAAAAGCTTGATCTTGGGTTTTATAGCAGTCCGATATAGCAGGGAGATAGAACACGTACTTACCAGTTTTTTATTCTAATCAAAAGCTGTCAACAAAGGTTTTATGAAAATCCGTTTAGCAGTTTTTGTGTGATACGCGAGCAAACAAACATATTGTTTTTTTTTCTCACATGTGTTATTTTTCTCAAATATCTTGAACTATACTGCCGGCATATTCATCCGCACGGACTTCAGAATTAAATACGTTACTCTACGACACATTATTTCTATACAAAAAGCTATCCTACAGGTAAATTCCATTTTACCGGAACACAAAATAGCCTTTGTCCTTTTCTGGGCTCGCAGACTATTTACGCAACATTTCATAGTAATCGGTTCAGTAGTTACTGTGTGAAAGCATTACAAACAAACTAGCTTTTGCATTAATCCTATTAGTAAGGATGTAAAAATATAGCTCCGTTTTATAATAGTACACATTCTGTTCATGTTTCTCTCTCGCTGATTCTAATATTACTTACAATCAACCACTTACTGTACCTTTATTTTAAGGCGAGAAAAAATGTTCCTAACCGCACATCCCGTTGTTCGGGGCAACGAACAGGGTAGTTTAGGGCCCTCACCCACTAAAGAAACCAGCCGTGTGCCATCTCTCCGTCTGTGTTGGCGGGCCACTGGTACTAGATGCATTGCTTAAGTAGTACTGGAACCCAAAATGTGGCCTTTGCTCGAAAGAGATAAGTAAATAATTAACTGGAACATTCTACAATCTGCTGCAATCTGAATTATATTATTATTATTACATCACACAGTTCCAGTGGTCTGCCAATACATACAGCGGGTTTATTTAGTGGGTCCCGCACTACCCGGCTCGTTGCCCCGACCGACGGGATGTGTTTAGGTACATTTTTTCCCGCCTTATGAATAAAAAAAGTGCTAGAATTTGTCCCTAGGTTCCCTGTTAAAATGATATTGTCATTTTAATTTAGCCCGTAGTCCATCAGTTCACGACTAACTCCACCCTCTGTCATAGATGTTTTTATGACATTTGCTATGACAGGCAGTACCAACAGTTGCTGGTTATAAGCATTTCTCCTTGTTGAATATTTTCCAAAATTTTCGTGATTACTTACCTGTTTTTTTTTAATTTTAAGAATCTGTAGGTAGTGTGAGATATATTAAAATAAAACAGTTATATTGTAATTAAAAATCATTTTATTTACCTTTTCTTAAACTTACACTAATCTTAATCAAGATCATAATAAAATATATCACAAAAATTAACCTTCACAAAATAATTAGGTAGTTTCAATAGAGCGCCTAGATAAATGGAAATAACAACAGAATAGAACGCAGAATTGGGAATTATATAGAGAAGACTTTCACTAAAATACTAGAAAATCAAAACGTGACACTTATAATCAAAGAACATGCCTATAAAAAAGTATTTCTGGACCGTAATGTGTTCTAAACTACACTTGCTCAGAAAATACTAAACGGCATAACCATATCCATTACTAAGGTTTTTGTACATATATTTTGTCAGCGATAGTTTAATAAAAGCTTAAAACAATGCCATAAACCTACTCAAAACACCTGAAATATTTAAAATACTAATTAAATGAGATAATGCCAAAAGATAAAAAGTTTTAACTTTAAATTTCGCTAAATGGTACGTGCCATTCGCGTTTTCTATAAATGATTACATGAAAGAAGAAAAAATAGAACTGTTATAGGGCTGAACGCGGAGGATACTTTAACCTCCTTGGTCAGAACTGTTACTATTGTAAAAAAAACAAAGGTACTCTGTGAGGAAAACGAAGAGTTTTAAAAACCTAGAGGCCTAGAGTTGGTCATTTTCCTACATAATAAACCAGGAACAACTATTGAAAAAAATTACCTAATAATACTCAGTAAACATAAATATCAAAACACATAGAGATTCTGAATTTCTAGGCGTAGGTAGCACAAATATATATAAATCTAGCACTATATCAATATATCGTACTACTAGGCATCGCTCGCCAGTTCGTCTGCGTGGGTCTAATGAGCAATAACTTTTCTCTTACCTCTGATTTAAATGAAATAAGACTATATTGTGCTCTACGCTAATTTAAAACCACATCAAAATACGTTTAGTTATTTAAGAGATGTGCTCTAATAAACAGACAGGTTTTTTTGTGGTCTATTACTTTTCTTATCATAGGTACCTACCTATTCTTTCATTTCATATCTGAGAAATGAAATGGTGCGCAGCGGCTTGACAATACTTTTGGTATAGTTGAGTCCATAAGCGACGGTTACCACTTACCATCAGGCGAGCCGTGGCTCGACTGGCACCATTAGCAATAAAAAATAAATAAAAAAACCCTCGCTATCTTTGACTTTCAATGTGCAGACGCACCTGGCTCTACGATTTTATTACACATATAATATATGTAATAAAATGTGTAGATAAGTACTTTAGTCAGATCAGATTCTATAAATTACATTATTTATAAAACTGTCCCCGCGACGTTGACTGTGTGGATACATAAATTAAAACCTTTTTCCCTAACATCACTTTTGAATTAAATAAAGCGTATATTTTTCTCCAAAAGTTAATCTCTACCTACCCATTAAAATACATAAAAATCTTACAGTGATTTCAGACATGTGCTAAAAAACAGACAGATAGACGAAAAAAAATAAAGTCGTTATTTGTTTTTTATTACCTTTCTCCTATCGTTCGCTCTCCATTGCAGACACCCCAAGGTCTATATGGTTATATAATATGTATTATATAGTTATAGATATAGATCACAGAAATATATGTATAATCCTTGTATCGCGGGGGACTTTACAAACATATAATTCAACGGACACAAGATACACCAAGACTCAGAACAGTCATTTGTCGACTATACGATGAACTATCCTGTGAGGGAATCAAACTCAAAACTCGTGGCACGAAGGTCAGTAACTAAAGTATTCCACATATTTAATTATGGAAAAGACTTGGGCCCAGAAGAACTACATGTAAAGAAGAAGAAGAGGAAGAAAGACATCACATCAAGTACTTCAGTGCAATCAGTTGGCTTTAATCTTGGTGGTGTGCAAGTACTCCTGGTAGAAAATCTTGTTTAAGCGCATGCCGAGCTTCGTCCGGAGCCACACGGGTGATAATTTCATGATACCGTACTGAAAGTAAAATGAAATGTTGGTCACAACGCTTAACTTATAGGATTTATAACAAACCTGACAGAAATGAAAAGAAAAATAACTGAGTTGATAGACTCTAGCGGTGATATCCCAGCGGTAAATCCTTCGATCAATAATGCAATAGATATCGCGTCGGCCCAAAAAATCCGTCTCGGCAAATAAGAGCGCACTTGAGAAGTAAGCCCTTATATTGTTTAGTTCAAAAAGTACTTCATTTGTTTTAAACAAAGTGAAAAATGTGAAATCGAAAATAACAGTCAGGAGCAGGATTTGAACCTGCATCTTCTGGATACCGTCCAGATGCTTTACCAATTCAGCCATCCTGACAATTGCTCCTGACTGCTAATTTCGATAACACATCATACTTAACGTCTTTGGGTGACGCCTGCGCCATTTGTCGGAAGTATTTTCATACATTATACCGACCAGGTAAGCTTAATTTTACAATTAAGATTTTTACCTAATAATGACGCAAACCCTTCAAATATTTTAGATATTTTTATATATATTTTTAGCATTCTACATGCTTAGCACTATACATTAAACACAAAGTGAAAAATGTGAAATCGAAAATAACATGTCGGTATAATGTATGAAAATACTTCCGACAAATGGCGCAGGCGTCACCCAAAGACGTTAAGTATGATGTGTTATCGAAATTAGCAGTCAGGAGCAATTGTCAGGATGGCTGAATTGGTAAAGCATCTGGACGGTATCCAGAAGATGCAGGTTCAAATCCTGCTCCTGACTGTTATTTTCGATTTCACATTTTTCACTTTGTGTTTAATGTATAGTGCTAAGCATGTAGAATGCTAAAAATATATATAAAAATATCTAAAATACTTCATTTGTTGCTATTTAAGCTTGATTTCACAGTAAATGTTATTTTTCTTTTCACTTTTAAGTGGCAGTCATAAATTATTGCTTTGCTCATTTTTTGTTTGTTTGTACGGACAGTTTTTAGCTTGATTTTGTTCGTGACACTGTATCTTGGTATTTATGATCGAAGGCTAAAGCCAAGGACTGCAAAGACAGTGGTATAGAGTTAGAGTCCAAAGTTCAGACCTCGTACGAAAGGTCAGAGGTGGATACTACGACTGACATTTCGAGATTTTACGAAATGATGTGTGTATTAGTTTACAATTCATCACTGCTCGGTGAAGGAAAACATCGTAAGAAAACCTGCATGTCTGAGAGATTTTCTCAGTGGCTTGTGAAGTTAACTGCCAAAACCCGCATTGGGCCAGGGTAGTGGACTAAGGCCTTATCCCTATTATCGCGAGAGGAGACCCGTGCCCAATAATAGGACAGAAAAAGGGTTGAACAACTCTACTTTTAGATGGGGCGCTATCTTATTTGCCCATTATAGAATCCAAAAAAAGTATCAATACCTAATATCAAACCTGAGCTTTATGAGGGCACGCGATTTTTTCTACTTAATTTATAATTTTCGACAGATGTCGTTAAGAATACAATAAAATTATAATTAATAAAAATTGTTATATTTTTTATGTGTATAAAATACTATGTGTTATGATAGATAACACATCTAGAAATAAATTGAAATTATTTACTATGTCCAAGCCCAAATCTGAAAGTGTGATAGATTGTGATTCCGCAATCCACTATTCAGTACTAGTAATTATTTTCGATCTCATTCAGTGGAGATTCCCGAGTGGAGATGGATGAGATCGAGATGATAAAATAGCTAAAAATCTATAGCTCAGCCCAACCTTAACAGTTTAGCTTACTAGTAAAATTGCAGTTAAAACCATCATATATTAATGTAGTAATTTTATTTTAAAAAAGAGATAGCGAATGTAATAACTACGTCATCAGAGTACCTGTATTTATTTGTTGCTCTCGAACTGTTTGAGAGCAGTTTGGAATAAAACAAAACAAACATAGCATCACGCCTGTATTCCCCGAAGGGGTAGGCAGAGGTGTATTACACACCCACGACTCGCCAACGATGTATAAGTAATAGGGGGCGAGCCTAAAAAAAACAAAATTGACTTCTAAACGGTATTTTTTGAAATTATTTTACATTTTAGAAAGAAGTGGAATGATGTAAGAATGAAATGCGACGTTCAAAGTTTTACTTTAGTTTTTCAAAATATTTTTTGCATTTTAGCACATGAAGCCATGTTTTTAACAGAAGTTTGGTCTTTGTGTAGACCAGGGGTCTCCAACCTACGGCCCGCGGGCTAAATCCGACCCGCCAATGCCATCAATCCGGCCCGCGACAACCAATATCCTATTGTTGTTACTATTGCTGTGATAAGTTGAAGAAGAAAACACAGAATGATAATTACTCGGTATTTACTTGCAAGGTAAATCTTAACTAAGCTTAGCATATTATTAACAAATAATTGAAATAAATCCCACTAATCACAGTAAAACAAAAAAAACCCTAATGAGATTTATGTAAATATGTTTTGGCCCTTGGAACATACTGACAAAATCATTATGGCCCTAAGGCTTCAAAGTTTAGAGACCCCTGGTGTAGACTAATAAACGCGTGTCGCAAATCGTCCCGCAAGACCGACTAAAGCCAATTGTGAGCCGGCACACATTATAAGGGTCTTCAAAAATGTGTCCTATGAGCCCGTCCATTGAATATGTTTTGGTAGAAGTATTGTTTTTGTTTTTACTGCTCAGCAGTAAAATGTAAAAGGTAGGCAATATGATTAGAGGTTTAATTCTAACTATAATTTACTCAGAATTAGGTATTAGTGTTAAATTTGTGGCTTATACTCCTTTAATACTACATTAAAATTAATGTCTTAATTATCAAATGAGATAATTCTGTTACAACTAACACATTGATAATAAATTGTGGCAGAAATACGAATAATACTATTGCAAGGTTAGTCATTACTGTTCAACGTTTGATTTTTGCAAAACTTGTTTTGTAATTATATTAACGAATAACTACTTACCGGACGTAACTTTGATACTATGTATTTGATACGCAAATACTAAGTACTAACTGGAGTTGATTAATAACATATTGCCTTGCTGGTCCCAGCATGAATGGGACATCTCAGTCAGGGAAGTATCATCCTCTCACAGATCAGCGTGAATCAACGGTAGGTACCCCTACCGTTTCATACGGCTAGTGAGAGCGCCGGATACCCAAACCACTTGCCTATTTTCTCCTTATTATCCTTCCTATCCTTTCTTTACTATCTTCCCTCTCCATCTCCTATGCCTTTCCTGGAAAATGGTGACATGCGAGTAATCTGGTGTTGCTAGCGTCTATTGGCTACCGTTTACCACCAGGTGGGCCGGCCGTATGCTCGTTTGCCACCTATTTCATAAAAAAAAACTATTTCTCTAGAAAAACTAAATTTAAATATGTATTCTAACAATTTTACCAACCTGAATGCCATGAGTCCAATAACCTGTCGTGTCTTGTACCCTTCCCAAGGTTGAAACAGCATACTTTGCATATGTAGCCGCATCAGGAACCAAAAGGTTCCCATCAAGCAGCGTTTGTGAGTAAGAGTTCATCTTCGTTGATACGAACAGAGGAGCAAGGTGCTGAATGAAGATACCTTTGGAGGAGTACTCTTCACGAATAGCATGTGTAAAACTATTTATGTAAGCCTAGAAAAAAAAATATAATTCGATACCTTTCTAATGGTATTTTATAGTTAAATTCTGGGAATTCCATTAAATAGAATCTATATAGTGCATTTTAATCATTTATCAAAATCCTAGCTAGTTTTTAGGTTTAATCTCAGGTTCCCGATATAGTGCCGGGATAAATGTAATCAAGAGCTATCAAATAAAAAAGTTTCATCAAAAACCGTTGTTGAGGCGCCTACAGTAATACTAACCGCAACGAGTCCGAATTGGTCAACTTCGACTGCTACGGTATATATACGGTGTATATAGTATTTTAAGTCATAGGTTTCGCACTTTTCTTGTCGGTTACATTCTGTACAGTTGCAATACACGCAATTAAACTTAATAATCCTTTTATTTTAATATAGGTATTGCTTTAAAGACCTCATCAACCGTTCAGTAGTTTTTTCGGAATGAACGAACAAACAAACAAAGTTCTAAAAAATGGTTTGACACGCCTAAATAGCGTAATACATTAATTTTTTCTCAAATATCTTATACAGATATAGCTTTGTTACAGTTTTATAATATGTACTATTATTAGATAGATTGGAGTTCATAAAATTGGATTGAAATATTTTAAGTTATAAAGATAAATATCCTATTTATGTATAAGTACTCACAACAGGAATTATTAGATCGCATAATATATTTGTACTCTATGGGAATCTAATCATTCATAGTTAAATGGATATAAACACTTCAGTTAAGTTTTGCAGAAGATGATGCACGAAAAGGATTTTTTTAAAGACAATATCCTGCACTATGGGAAATACTTGTATCGCGGGGGTGCATGCAGTTAAAGAAATTACCTTTGTAGCTGCATACACGGTCATCAAAGGCAACGGCTGCAGCTCAGATCCAGATGATACGTTGACTATAGCTCCGGTTCCCCTCCGCACCATGCTTGGTAGAACCAACTTAGTCATCGCGGTGACTGCCCCCACGTTGACGTTGATTATCTCCCAGGATTTAGAGTAAGGGACATCGCATAATGGCATTGGATAATCGTATTGGGCACCTACGTTGTTCACTAGAAATAAAACGCAGAGGAATATAGAAACAGCACGAAGAAGCATAAAAAGCGTAGAAAATCAGAAAACGCTATAGACTGATCATAGAACAGGACAAGAAGAAGCCATTACCTCCGATATTATTTTACAACTCTTTAAATAACCAAATAAATAGTAGTTTTATGCAAATAATTTAAAAAGATTGGGAGTTATAAAATAATAAAATAGAATTACTATAGATACTTAAACGAATATTATACCAAGTGGACTAAAGGCAATGTGCCGAAAATACTGGCAGATTACTTTGCTGGATGTCCAGGGTTTTTTCTTTGGCCGAGATAGGTATATGTCAGCATTTCGATCACTTATCGACTCCACAAGACGCCTCGCCAAATCCTCATAAATTTGGACTGCGTCAGGCCCTCTATAAACTTTAGATTCATGGGCACGCCAACATTTGCACAGGCTACTTTCCAGGAATTTTAAATGCCTGGAATGTAGTCTGAGTTAAAAAGAAATTTCAACATTCCTTGAACTAAGTGATAATATTCAATTTATTAAAGTTTGTATGCTGTTATAAGAGGACAAGGCTATACCCGAAATTATTCGAAAAATAAACCCCGCATAGCTGACAGGTTTTTCGACAACGACGTATGAAACATAGGTATTCTGTATTTTACATGATGATCCGCTCTAAATTCTTCTGCCACGAAAAATATTGCCGATTGTGTGCCCCATATCATCTTAAATAATGTTTTCTGACACTCACTCTCAGACATGTGCATTAAGTTGAATTGTACCAATTCAACGCTATTAAAAATGTAAGTAATCTGTGTTCATTGGTTTTTTACTTTGTCTGTGAACATTGCGTTCTTTAAAGCCACGAATTACTTCTTACTTACCTAAGATGCCAATAGGTATGTCTTTTAGTTCCTCTTCAATGCGCGGATACAAAGCTGCTCCCTCACCGAAGTCGGCTGTAATTGTCTTGGTCTTCACGTTATACTCTTTCTCTGAAATGAATATATTTGCATTTTATTCAGCCTATATTAATCTTTGTTCTGCCAGTCCTTTTACACGTGCAGTCTGGCGGTTAACTATACGCTGAGGTCATACCGCGCCCTGCGCGTTTAATACAATAATGCGTTTAGGTTGTAAATGGGGTTGCCACGATACTGTAGCGCCTAAGGCATGATTACCGAAGCTGCAATAGATGCTTTTCATGCCATTATTAGAATAAGATGCGCTTCCATCATGTACAGGGTGCGGGTCATTGGATGCGCCTACACAGACCCGTGGCGTAGTATTTAGGATTTAATTTAATTGTAATTTGTTTATTTCAAGTTTTGTAATGTTAATGTACAAGTACTAACAAAAAATGGGCAAGAAACCTGAAATAAATTATTATTATAAGAAACGGTTATTATTATTATTAATCCACGATGCCCTCAAGCTCTCTTGTGCCCATAGCAGTCCTGTGCCAATACGTCGAGTTTAATAAAACGGAATGCACGCAATGATTGCAAACGTGATGAGTGTACCTAGACATTTGTTCTATAATATGTCCTTGTTAAGTAGTACGAGTATATCAAAGTTTGATAGTGTCATTAGAAATCCTTGGTTTAAAATTCACACACAGCGCAAGCTTGCCTAGGCATTTGACATTTGTTACTCCTGGTTCCAACCTTAGATGCCCTTACAGTGAACGTTTGACCCTTTGTTCGTAGAAAAGTAGAAACAAAGAAAACTCTTTTATTTGGTCCCATATCAGGAAATATCAACATTAACAAACAGTATAAAAATAACAATTTTTTTTTTTGATAAATAAAGAATGTCATAGAAATATGTCACGTTAAGATTTTCAGCGCTCAAGGTCTTACTGTTAATTATTAAACTGGATTACTTATGTATGACTGTCTACTGCGAAAATAAATGAAAAGAAAAATACAATATCCAATTTAGACCTAAACGGCTCCGTCTCAGCGTAAGTTGACACTAGAGTGATGCAGCGCTGGTTTTCAGATGCAACCATTAGGTTTATGTTTAAGTGAGGTCACGGACAGCCACGATAAACAGTAAAATACGTGTATATGCCTAACTATATGACTGTGGCCATCTAATTAATGACTAAAATATTAAAAAAGAAAAAAGTAAAAGTTCCTCACAGGGACAGTGACTGCTCCTATTGAAATATGCGTGCTCAGATCAAACGCTAGAATCCTTATTAATATTATAAATGCAAGAGTAAGTTTGTTTGTTGGAAGCGCTCTTATAAGTTAAGTTTGTTTTTTTGCATACATACTCGTATAGTCTGGAGCCCAGAAACGGACATAGGCTACTTTTATTCCGCAAAACTTCCAGACAAAATAAATCGCATACAGAAAAGAAAAAATCTACTAAGGATTAATTTTCCAATTCTTTAAAGTACCGACACCGAACCAAATTGGGTGTACAAGCTCCTATTGCTGGAACATTTATTTTTGTCACTGTGAAAATGCCTTTGTGCATCCCTCCCGCCAGGGACAGATAGGAGGGTATGTGGGACTCGCCGGGCGCTTAGAGGTTAATCGCGCCCAGAATACCCACTAAAACCACAGCGGCCCCTTCCTCGCCTGTTAGAAGGGCACCGGAGGGTCGTCTACTGACATTCTACTCCGATGCCCCAGGCGAATGGCTGGCTGGCCACGCCCTATTACCATCAAGGCGGAGGCAGGAGGTGGGCGTAGTAACGTCTCCTCCCGCCCGGCCGTTGCCGCTGCGGGCTGAAGCCTCACGCTCACGCTCCGCGGCCTCCTTCAGCGAAATCACGGCTTCGCAGAAGGAGGCTATGGACGACCAGCACCTGTCGCTGCCCAGCATTTGCGAGATTACAGCTGGCAGCGACAGGTCTCTGCCAATAACCGCCGATAGGGCTCGGCGCTGGGGTCCCCAGGCGGGGCATTCCATCAGAGTGTGGCGGGCGTTGTCCAGGGATCCAGGGGCTCCCTCTCTATCAATTTGATGCAGGTACTTACCGAAGCACTGTACCCCCTTATGGCCCTTACCACTATGGGTCCTCTACAGATGTCGCAAGAGGGCCTTATTTGCAGTGGTAAGGGCGTCCGTCCAGATTTACCTATTGCTAGACCAACTGCAATTTATAGGTAATCACTGATGTTGATTTCGATATATTTCCGACCTCTTCTAGAGTTTTAATTAACAACATCATTCATCAATACATTTATCAGCCTTTTCCCGTCCACTGCTGGGCATAGGCCTCCCCAAGAGAGCTCCACAAGGAGCGATCCCGTGATGATTGCCTCCAATTTATTAATTATGGATTAATAAATATGTTTTTCTTCTTATTCATATTCTAATTATTTTATGACAAGCCGACGATATTGGTAAATGTTAAAATGTGAACAGTCTTCATAATTAAAATAAATAATATGACAAATAGTAATATTATAATTAATTCCGAAAATTACAACTGCACAGCTTTATGAATGCACTAGCTGACCCGGCAAACGTTGTTTTGCCATATAAATTATTATTTCTAGGTAATTTCTAGTGTAGACTAAAATAACAGACCCATTGTAAGTGTGTAAGGATGTGGTATATGCGTGAAATTGGCATGGAGCGCTAAGAGAATTTAAAAATAACAAACGCCAAACATTATTATTTTTAAGTTATTGTAGATTATTTCTTAAAATTACATATCACTAATTAATTACGACAGTAACACTAACAAACAATATCAGTCTCTTAATGCTATAGCGTGAACAATATTTTTTGTTAGCCCATCTTTAGCTAACATAGCGGTCGCCCGCGGCTTCTCCCGCGTGTATGTCGGTTACCGCTGTAAAAAGCCTTCCCAGGAAAGATACGGTCAGCAAAATGATTCCCAGGTCAATTCAAAGACACCGACACTAACATCGACGACGCAGTCATTATCCGCAGGCTGCATAGATTGTCTTTATGAGGATGTTAAAGTTGTTAATGATGAAAATATTTAAATGTAATTAATACTAAGTTTTCACTTCTGCCGGCAGTCCTGGAGTGAAAGCCGTTGTTTTAGGATAGATAACTAAAGCGATTATTGTAAAGCTTCTCTATAAACGACATTTGACGTTAAATTATTTTCAGGTAACAAAACATACTGATGGTCGGGAGCCCCGACCCGTGATAGGGCAACGTAAAGTTGCCCATGCGTAAAACATTCTTTTCGTAAATCAATTCCTACTAATTTGAATGTTTGGCCCTGGGATTTGTTTATCGTTAGTGCGAAAGAAATTTTTACTGGAAATTGGAGCCTTTTGAAGGGTATAGGCAAATCAGTAGGAATCATGGGTATTCTTGGTATATGAGCTAATTCACCAGCTGCAGGGCCGGTGATAATCTTCGCTACTATTAATTTATCTTTTAGCTCCTTTATAAGAAGTCTCGTGCCATTACACATGTTGGAGAGGCTTAAATTTCTGAGAAGCATTATCGGCGTGCCAACTTTTAACGACAGTTCATGAGGTGGTAGCCCAGCGGGGTTCAGAGAATTTAAAAATTCCTGGGGGTAGTGCACTGCGTCCACGATGTTAGTGACGGTGTCTATGGATATATAGCACTTTACTTCACCCGGTACTTTCTGCACAATTAAATTGTTTATTTCGTTGACTGTTTCATTCCTGGGAGAAATTATTGCTCTACAACATAGCCAACGAAAATCATTTTGATGTAAGTTTTCCATGGCAGGATATATAGCATCTATCAGACTATCTAAATTATGGACTATTTGGCCTAGAGACTCATCCAAAGTAACTGCATAATCGGTGCCCAAATTTAAAGATGGAAAAATTCCTTGTCCAAGTTTCAGCAGCTGTTGTGGAAAATTGCTATGCCTATTTCTATGTAGATGAGCTCTCATATTGGTGCGCAAATTCAAATGTTGAACAGATGTCCAAAGTTGAGACGATTTTAAACATGCCTTCATAATATCTGCTCTTGATCTGCTGTTGACGACTGGAAGCGTTTGTCGGAAATCTCCAGCAAATACAAAAGTGATACCACCCATGACATTAGCAGAGCTTCGGAGGTCTTTTAAAGTACGGTCTACGGCCTCCACATGAGCTCTATGACTCATGGTGCATTCATCCCATATTACCAACGACGCGTCTTGCAGTAACTTACCAAGAGGCCCATTTTTCCGAATAGAGCACGTAGACCGTTGATCTAAAGATACGGATAGGGGGAGTTTAAACGTAGAGTGAGCAGTTTTTCCTTCGTTCATGAGAGTTGCAGCAATTCCTGACGAAGCAACTGCAATCGCTATCTTCCCTGATTGCCGTATCTTAGCAAGTATAAATTTGCGAGAAAAGTCTTTCCGGTGCCTCCTGGTGCGTCCAAAAAAAATAATCTCCCCATGTTATTGTTCACGCTATCCACAATAGTCTCATAAGCATGTCTTTGATCTGGTACTAATTTTGGCACGCTGTTAAATAATTTCTGTTATACTGTTGTACCATTGTGTCAATAGTATTATTCTGGGTACGAACGGGAGAAGGTAATCCAAAATCACTTAAATTTTTGTCGTTTAATTCTAGTAGTTTGTTTTCTATTTCAAATAATCCTTCATTATAAATGACTTCAGTGAAGGGTAAAGTGTTATCCTGATTTTGTTGTCTGATACGATGTCTAATATCTTCACAGAACTGATCTTTGAAAGTATCCCATAACTTCAATGGTTCCGATGGTTGACAAAATAAAAGTATGACTACGAACAACTCGGGGTTACATGTAAAAGTGACAAATAAGTCAGGTCTACCATAATTTCGGACGTACGTCATCGCGTCCTGCGTTTTCTCGTGCATGAAACGCGGAGAACCCGTAAATGACGATGGCAATATGACATGTTGACCGATATTTGGTAGATCAACATTTGCGTCATGATTTAAGGCATCTCTGAGATGAATGTAGTCATCAACCCTCAGTCTTTGTTGATTCCGAGAAATATAATTTAATCTTTCCGATATCATTTTCGCCATTATGTCAACACAATATTGACTAAATAAGTATCTGTAATAATGTAACGGATTAAAAGAGTTAGTTCTAAACATTAATCTAAATGCATAAAATTGCATACACGAAACAGTTTTATTACGCGCAGAACCCTGCTGAGGGTTAGTCAAATAATAACCGTCTTCTCCTGTCACAAACATTATAGGATACTGTACATATAACATATATACATAGGACCGATGTAGCTCAGAAACTCTTTCGAGCTGTCCGTCTCTACCGTGTAAGACTATATCCCTGGGACCTTTGTCTTCATCAACCAAGAGAACGGCTACCTCGTTTACAGTAGGAGCATTATATCTGCCTCTGTGTGCTGTCTGTGGAGTGCGATCTGAATGAATAATTAACTTTAAATTATCTGAGGAGTTGAGTTCTAAGTTTTGTTTAAAACTTCGTATTTACACGTTATGATTATTCAGAGCGGTCTGTAATTCGCGAATTAAATCCATTTTTAAGGTTGGTGCGATGCTTGATCGCAACGATAACTGGTCTGCATCCGAAATAAAATAGATTTGCAAGAACTGTGGGTTTTGGCCTGATGGTGGTAAAAGGCTACCAATGAGATGATACACCTGTCCTTCAATTTTAAAAGTGGGCATAAAATTACCTTCCCTGATTTCTTTTGCGCCAAAAGAAGTCATTTGAAAAAGACTATTGTATTTACGTATATTTGTTAAAAAATGACCAGATAATGGATGGTTATTAGTTAAAAGATTTTTTATTGGTTGTGGCGGCTCCTGAAGGTTAGGAAGTCAAACTTTACCTGAAGCATAGCACATACCATTAGGTTCGTCCGCCCATTTCTTGGCAGAGCAGTTAGAGCAGATCTTATTCATGACTCCGATTTGGACGGACGCTTGTTGTGCATAATCAATCTGCGGATCATATCTGAAAGCCAGTCTGTTGCTGCTAGCTAAAATTCGATTGCGAACTCTATTTGTGGACAACTGCTGTCTCTCTGCCTGAGCTCTAAGTCGCTGCAAACGCTCGACACTCGACTCTCTTTCGCGCAACTGAGAGGTCCTTATATTTTGTTCATGAAGACGTTGCGGTCTCTCGTGCGCGTACCTGAGAGCTTCTCTGATTTTGTTCAGCAAGGCGTTGTGAACGTTCAGGTGAAGATTCTCCCATACGACGTATTCTTGCTGCCCGTGCTTGAGAACTATGTTTAGAAAGTTGAGACCTGGCTATCTTAGGCATTTTCAAATGTTTAAGAAAATGCTAATAGCGTGTAATATTCTAGCTCTGAAAAGAACTGTTGTTTAGCCCTGAAAAGAACTGTTGTTTAGCACTGAAAAGAACTGTTGGTTAGCCCTGAAAAGAACTGTTGGTTACCCCTGAAAAAACTGTTGGTTAGCCCTGAAAAGAACTGTTGATTAGCTCTGAGAAGAACTGTTTTTTAGCTCTGAGAAGAACTTTTGCGTAGGTATAGTTTTATGAAAGAAATCTAAAAAAATCGCACGAAAATTATTAGACTTCGCGCACGACCGCTGCGCAGGGAGCCGACCTCGCGTCTGAGCCGCGCGGGTACCTTACTCATAGATCTAAACTCCCCTCCCGCATGCGCCTTGGTGACGCTCACTTCGCAACGGGCCGTGCAGCAGAAATAGTAATATTTTAATTTCGCCATAACTTCAAAACCAAATGTCCAATTTTAATCATTCAAATACCAAATATTATCTACATAAACTGTACTTAATGATGAAATAATTTATTTTGATAAGGATAAAATTTATTTTGATAAGGATTAATAGCATGAGTAAAATAAATGCGTTTAAATGTAGTCCAAAAAAAATTCAAGATTTTTAAATAAAAAAATGGTTGTTGGGCCTCACTCGACATAGATAGTGTGCCGCGGACTTTTTGTAGATATTTATAAGATCTACAATTAATTAGAACATTTTATGGTTCTATCTTTTATAGTTTAGGCAGCGTACGCAAAATAAGTAACTTTTCTGGTTGATTTTTTACACCTTGTGTCCGAAAAAAACCCAAATATTTTACGGAACCCTATTTTTTTTCAAAATAAAATTTAGCCTATGTTACTCGTGGATAATGTAACTTTCGAATGGTGAAAGAATTTTTAAAAACGGTCCAGTAGTTTTTGAGCCTATTCATTACAACCAAACAAACAAAGTTTTCCTCTTTATACATAGTGTAGATTGTTACCTTGTAATCTATTATTAGTTTATAGTTCCTATTTCTTCATTAGTTAATTATTAAGTTTTAGGAAGTATATTTTTTTGTTTCTTTTGGCGTGGGCTACCAATATTATTCATATAAATTTTGTAATTGGTGAAAGACACAAACCTTGTGTGTGTACTAAATAAATATTTGTGTCTACTCTTTAAATATAATACTTCCTACTTAATATTATAATGTTTGTGAAGATGTTTGTCCGTCAATCACGTCTAAATTACCTTAAACCTCGAAAAAACCCGTAGGATAGCTATTTTAGGCACATACGAGTATAACCTATCTTAATATCAGAAACAACTCAAAGTCGTCTGTGTACTAATAGGTTATAAAGAAAAAAATGTATTTTATGTACTGATTAAATAACCTATTTATACCTTAACACTCAAAGTTATGTGTGCTTAATACTATAGGTTTTGAAGAACATTTTTGTATTTTATGAACTGGTTAAATAAATACAATACGTTTTATTTCGACCAGGAGATCTTGTAAGATGCGCTTAAACGAACAATCACACATTGTTTATTTATTTCTTTGACTCAGACCACCCATTTTTCATTTTAGACCTTGATAGAGGCAAGCGAATAAAACACAATTATATCTATAGCGTTTAGGTATTCTGAATGCAGATCACGAATAATGCGCACCGAATTACCACATATTGAAAGATAATGTGCAGTACGTGGATCAGCATTTAAGAAGCGCACTTGCACATGAACAACATAACAGTATCGATAAACAATGCGTACTTACTCATATCATTCAATATTGTCACAATTAACCTTTAGTCATCATAACAAACTGATTACCAAACGCTGCAGCAGCATTTTATTTGCATTTTGAAAATGCTGATTAAATGACTTTTTAAATATTTTTGCTCCGATCCTCCGATGGTTCGACATGTGGAAAGAATGCCGGATTGGTTAAGAAGATATACAATGGGAAAGTGGAAGGATGTAGGTATAAAGGGAGACCGAGACTCACCTAGACCAAATCAGTTACCTATATATTGAACAAAGCTGGAGTCAGGAGTCTCAGAAACCGGCGAGCGTGTATGCAGATAATTATGAATGTTGAGGAAGCGAGAGATGTATGTAAGAATAGAGTCTTTTGGCACTCTGTTTCTCTGCCTACCCCGCAAAGGAGATGGCGTGATGATAAGTAAGTCAATATTTATTATTATATTAATATTTTTTTGATATGAATTACATTGTTCAAAGCAGCAGTTATACAGGTTGGGCCATGAATTTGTTTAAATTTAAATTTAATTTCCTGCGCAAACTCTAGCGGTGCGAGGTGCGGAGGAACGCCTAGTCGCTAGCTCGTTTTTCGGAAATTTAGTCACAATGGATCAGTTCACGGGACCGCAGCGCGCCTTTTGCGTAAAGAATTTTTACAAGAACATTGATTTGCCCATTATTGTAAGGCGCATGTTTCGTGTCGAGTATAATTTACACGACTTAAATCAGTGTCCGAGTGCAGTTTTAATAAAGAAATGGGTGAAGAAGTTTGAGGAGACAGGATCGATATTAAATGTGAAGCAAACTGGCGGCCCATGGATTTCTCGGTGTGAAGAGAATGTGCAGAGAGTTTCAGCTTCAGTTCGACACGAACCAGCTTTATCGACACGCAAACGTTCGGCTGAATTAGGACTATCACGGACATCGTTACGCCGTATTATGAAATTAGATTTAAAATTAGACCCGTACAAGCTCCAGTTAGTGCAGGAATTACAGTTTTTGTGATTTAAATTAAAATAAAAAATGATTTAAATTTACGCAAGTCCTATGCCGAAACAATGTTGAGGAGCTTCAAAAACTTCAATAACATTTTGTTTTCCGACGAAGCACATTTTCACCGTAACGACCACGTTAATAAACAGAACTGTAGATATTGGAGCAGCGAAAATCCTAAAGCTAAACAAGAAAGGCCCCTTCATTCACCAAAGTTAACTGTATGGGCAGCAATTTCAGCTACAGGGATCATTGGACCCTATTTTTTTTGAATATTTTCGCGGGAGTACCATCACCGTTAACTCTACTGAATATGTAAAAATGTTACGTGAGTTTTTAGCACCACAGCTACAGGAATTCGCTGGCTACAATCGAAACACGTGGTTGCAGCAAGACGGACTCACTTGCAACACCTCAAACGAGTCCCTGCCGGTAGTTAAACAAATGTTCCCGGAAAAACTGATTTCGAGGAGAGGCGACATCATGGGGCCCCCCCAGGAGTCCCGATTTGACGCCAGCAGATTTCTTTTTATGGGGATATTTGAAAAATCGTGTATAGCGTCATACACGATTTTTCACAATCCAAAAACACTGCTTCAATTAAAACTTAATATTAGAGAAGAGATATCTTCCATTTCACACTCTCTTTGCCGAAGAGTTTTTGAAAATTTCCGTGTTTGTTTAGAAGAATGCCAAAGATGAGATAGCGGTCATTTAGATGATAATATTTTCAATAAGTAATTTCCCGCCTATTAGCTATATTTTAAATAAACAATTTTAACAATAACTCCTATGATTTAATTTTGACTTATTTTTAAAATGTTAACAAATACATGGCCCATCCTGTATAATAAACTATTCTCCTTCAAACCTTAAATTCAACTAATATTATGTGATTTTCATTGAATACTAGTCTTTGCCCAAATCTAAGAATAATTGCTTTGTATTCATTCGCCTATATAGACTAATACAGTCATTTTATTTTCAAATATCTTCAATGTACAGACACAGTATACATCGTAATACCTGTAACAGAGTTACAGGTATTACGATGGTGGCAGATGAGCCACGGCCTAATTGATAGTCAATGGTAAACGCAGCTCAAGGTGGAGCAATGCTAAGAATAATACCAGAAGCTGCTGCCCTGTCACCAGTAACGCAATAGGTGATAATTTTTTCGTTCCCTTAGCATGACACTCGCGCAAAAGATTGAGGTGGTGAAATATGTGCTCGTAGTCCATCACCACATCCTAACTATTATAAAGCTATATTTTATATATTTTTTTAGCATTTGACATGCTTAGCCATATAAATTAACACAAAGTGTGAAAATGTCACCCAAGACGTTAAGAATGAATGTGTTATCGAAATTCGCAGTGCCGAGAAATTGTCACGATGGCTGATTAGCAAAAGGATCTGGGACGGTAGTTATTCCAGGAGATGCAGGTTCAAATCCTGCTTGGGACTGTTATTTTCGATTTCACATTTTCACACTTTTTGTTAATAGGTATATTATCAAGCTGTAAGTAACAGAGCTGTGTCTGTACATATCATGTACGTTTAAAATAGAGAAGATATTAGAGCGTACTCCGATAGCTGTAACGAGTTAGTCCTCACAAATTTCTCTACCAAATTCCACCAGTGTCCCATCTTACTGATACCACCACTCCTCCTGGATGGCTCTATACTAGCAAGTGCGTTATCATCAATCGTCGTTTGGAGAATACGCTTGCAAGATTATCCTATCCTTTTCTTTTTTGTTAAGGCGGGTAACAATGTTCCTAACCGCACAACCCGTCGTTCGGGGTAACAGGGTAGTGTGGGGCCCTCACCCACTAAAGAAACCCGCCGTGTGCCATCTCTCCGCCTTTATTTGCGGGCCACTGGAACCATTTTACATTCCGTCAGTGGTCCGCCGGCGGCTTACCCTTCGGATACCCTTAACTGAGCGATGCATCCGCACACGGAGCGTCGCACCTTCGCGGGAGGCTTTGCGGGTGACGGACGATCCCCGGTCCATCCACCCGCAGCCTCAGCTAGGGCGGCATTAGTAGCAAATACTCACGCCTGCGCCGCCCTAGTCGCTGGCGGCGGTTCGGGTCTGCGGAAGGATCAGCCTCCATGGGCCTCTCCGCCGCTTTCTTCTGCGAGATAACCTCCTCGCAGAAGGCAGCAACCGCGGCCCAATTCCTGTCGCTGCCAAGCATCGCTCTGACGACGCTCGGCAGCGAGAGGTAAAATCGCCACGACGAGTTCACGGCACTGCTCGGCCCAAGCCGGGCACGACTCGAGTGTGTGCCATGCCGTGTCCTAGTCGCAGCCGCAGTGGTGACAGCCCGGAGTCGCTTCCCTCCTTGCGACTATGTGCAGATATCTGCCGAAGCAACAGTGTCCCGACAGCACTTGCACCAGTCGGAAGGTAAGGACTCCGTGCCTTCGCCCCGTCCACTCCTCCAGCAACGGCTGGAGCGCCCCTACGGTCTAAAGACCGGCCCAGGGCGCCTCCAGCCATGCCCTCCATCTGGCCATGGCAGCTCGGCGGGCGTCGCCCTGCCATCTGAGCACCTCCCTGGGTGGGGTGCGACCATCCACCTGCCGCTCTTGCGCGTTGCGCCGATATACCTCGACGAGCACCTCCGCTTCCAAATCCCATAGTGGGGTTCCGGCCAACGCGTAGGCTGCCTCCGGTATCCACGTATGACCCTGGACATGACGACTCTCTGTGGTCTCCACAGAAGAGCCCTATTTGGTGCGTCCAGGGCCTCCCCCCACACGGGTGCGCCGTACAGCGCCATCGACCGGACCACCCCCGCGTAAAGTAGTCGGCACGCATTGTTGGGTCCGCCCATATTCAGCATGAGCCACGCAAGGACGGACGCTGCACTGACGAGCCTTGGGGACAGTTGACGGAAGTGCTCGCGAAAGCGCCACCGCCCGTCCAGCACCAGGCCCAGATACTTAATCTGGGTCTGCACCCCAGTTTGGACCCCGTCCACCGAAGATTATCCTATCCTACCGTCGTGTTTATTAGCGCTGGAGGCCCAAACCCCCTGCCTATCCTCTCCTTAGTATCCTTTAGGTATATTTTATTCTTGTTATCCTTACTCTCCATTTGCTACCCGTTTATAATTGAGAAGGCGACGCGCGAGCGATACTTCTGGTGTTGCTAGTGTCTATAGGCTAAGCCCCAAGGTAACCACTTACCACTACAAGGGCCGTATGCCTGTTTAACACCCACGTAGTATAAAAAAAAAGGATGATTGTTGCCAAGGCGGCACTATAGTTGGAAGTCAGTTTTTTCCTGGGTAATGACCTCGGTAAGGTGAGTCGCGAATGTATTTCCTAGCGTCAAAGTAGGTACTTATTCATAATAATAATATTGAATAACGTCTTCCGTAAGCAAAAGCCTTAATTATTAGTTTCTTATTTTTTAATGAACATGAAATTAATGCAATAATATTTTTCAGTATTTTACTAAACACTGGCGTTGACCTTGTTGCATAGTGTTACTAATTTATTATTACATGTCACGATATTTGAATTCTAGATTTACGGAATCTATCGCGTTTAGTTACATGATTTTTTCAGTTATAGAGATCATGAATGCTGTAAAATATTCAAAACTTCGTGATAGTAGATAATCAAGAAAATGCTATTAGATTGCGTAAACGTAGTTTTATTTCATGATGTGAAATGTTCAATCGCGAGTTGTGTATAGAAACGGTTTGAGAAGAAACTACCTATATTTTTATTACTATTTTCGTAATACACTACTCGCCTACGAATTCTACAATAATTATATATTTCTAAAGCGTGGGATTGGATCTACGACCCGCCGGCGGACCAATGAACCAATGTAACATAGTTCCAGTGGCCCGCCAATAAAGGCGGAAAGACGGCACACGGCGGGTTTATTTAATGGGTGAGAGCCCCACACTACCCTGTTCGGTGCCCCGAATAACGGGGTGTGCGGTTAGGTACATTTTTACCGCCTTAACAAAAAAAAAAGGAGGATTGGAGCTACGATAACAAAAGCATTTTAATACGATTATGACAATGTCTCAAAACCACAGACAAGCGATTACGGAACGTTAAAGCAAAGAGTAATACGTATAACCAGAAACATTAAGGGAACCAGTTGATTGAAACCTCAGATCAAATAAAAAAGTTAAGATGGAACTTTGCGAACAACGAAGTGAGGCCGGTTTTATAAAGGTGTAGTGCGTGGGCCGGTGTTGCAATCATAATTCAAATTACCCCAATATTACAAAAATAATGTTACTAATTGTTAAATGTTAAAACACGATAGAACAAGTGTTCTATTGGCCATTCGGACGCGAAGTGTATATAAAAATAGTGGCGGTAGTGAAAATGATATTTTAAAAATACTGGAAAATACGGAAGAAGAATATATAAAAAATAAAATTACTGAGTATTTAATTTGGTGCATTATTATTTATTTAAAAACCTTTGTGCTGAATTAATTTCTTATAAGATTGCCTCTTACTTTCAATTGATTTGGAAATTGTTTCTAACTTAGCAATATGGTGAAAACTAATGATTAGGTATTTCTCAGTAACGCACCGTATTAAATTAATTTTATGTTCGTGCCCAGCATATTCGTGTATATCTCTAAATTAATAAAAACCTGGTTGTTGCCCTGTTGTTTCACACAAATGATGGTTTGCTTTGCAAGACAGTCAAGTGCACCGCCCGTTCCCCTTTAATTTAATGCAATATGAAGAAGCGGTGCAACAACACACACCGATTACACATTTATACCGTTACTTCCGTTGTGGTACTTGCCGTGTGGGGCCGGCATTAAGAATAGCTCCGCCCCGTCTCTTCCTATGGGAGTCGTAAAAGCCTACTAAGGGATTACCGGGGGACCGGGCAGCAGCGTTCCCCTGTGTACTAAAAACATCCACTGCGATCGCCAACCCGCCTGCCAAGCGTGGCGATTATGGCAATATTCCCCCCCCTAGGGGAGGCCTATATCCAGCAGTGGACGATCAAAGGCTGATGGATGGATGGATGGATACCGTTACTTCTCTCTACACGTGTTTTACCGCTCCACAAGGCATCCTCGGGGCAACTATTACGACAAGCGATTGTCACCCAGCCAGCCCACGGGTGTCGTATGAGGCGACTAGGGAAAGTAAGTAATGATCATCCATTGCATGACTGATGGTAGGGCTGGGTACCGATTGGGAGTACCCATAATTGCTATCGGGCCCGCGCGAACGAGTAGGTAAAAAGCACATCAGTGTGTTTTGGTTGTAGCAGAAGATGCCGCTTATTCTTTCATTTCATATCTGTGACATGAATGAAATGGTGAGCAGCGGCTTCACAATACTCCAGGTATCCTCCATGAGCGAGGGTTACCATTTACCATACGCAATAAAAAAAATACATTAATTGAAGTAATAATACAAATCAAAATTTTGAGTCACCACCGACGTTTTTTCTATATGAAGACCAATCGCTCGAATCAATCACGTCAGCTTTTAAACAAAAAAGAACTGCATCAAAATCGGTCCATTCGTTTAGAAGTCAAGATGCCACAAACAGACACTCACGCACACAGACACTAAACAGACAGGTCAAACTTATAACATAACACCCCCTTTTTGTGTGGGGGTAAAAAAAACGAGTCACATTGCCCACAAATAGGGTAAACTGTAACAGTTTATAATGGCAACACTTGTATGATTCAAGCAATAAACTCCAATTTTATTTTGATTTATTGAAAATATTTTCCAAGTTTACCTAAGTGTGAAATGTGATTCCATCCTGTTTTTTATCTCTTGTAGTTTGGTTTTTACACCCTTTCACAACACAATTCGACTTTTTTATTTGATCTGAGATAAAACAAGCGGAAACTTAACTATTTCTTTATACTTGGGAAATATTCGAGCATTTCTTATCGGTAATTAGGCAAATGATTAACTTATTGTTCAGATTTTAAATGGTTCTAATTAAGAGTAATAAAGACGTGATTGAATTGCAGGTAATTTAAAAGGTTATTTAAGCAATCTTTTTTTATATACTACTAGCTTCAGCCTGCGACTTTATCGATCTTGATTATACACAAAATTGAATAGTTTTACTAGTAAACATAGCACGCCTGTATTCCCCGAAGGGGTAGGCAGAGGTGTATGTATTACACACCCACGGTTCGCCAGCTATGTTTAAGTCCCACTTAATAGGGGGCGAGCCTATTGCCATCTACCGGGCACATTTGCAAACTCAGGCTGCTACTGAGAATTTTTATTTTTACGATAAAACTCACTAACACTGTCCGACCCGTGGATCGAACCCGAGAACGATCAGCAGTCGCTCACACTACCGCTGCACAACAGAGGCAGTCGGCAGTTTCTAGTACTTAGCTAATAGAAACAAGTGCGTCATTTATGCTAATTCTCATTGCCGACCATCCGTGTATAGTTATTATAAATCGTATTAACATATTTATACTAAAACTATTATATAGTGAGCGAGTGTAACTTTATGTGAGTTTGTACATGGAGGGTAATATTAGGAACTATTACACTTAGGTATTTAAAAATTTAATTTGCTATTCGAAAGATATATTATTTTGGATTGCTATAGGTATATCTGTATTATTATAAAGCTGTAAAAGAGCCGTGTCTTTACATTGATGATATTAAAAAAAATATAATGTCTCTGTCTGTTTATCGGTTCTATGAATTACAATAAATTAATTGTTCTTCAAATTCAAACAACACAAGTTGCTCTCAGTACGGATTGATTTGTACCCAGTAATTTTTCTTTTTTATTGCTATCTGGATATTATTCAGTCCAAGAAGACGAAATCGCGGGCAGAAGCTAGTTTTTTTTTATTGCGTTTTGTGGCCTACCTGATGGTAAATGTTAGCCGTCGCTCATAGATTCAACTATACCGGAAGTATTGTCAAGCCGCTGCTCACTTCTTTTATGTCACAAATATGAAATGAAAGAATAAACGGCTATCTCCTGTTACAACCAAAACACACCGATGTGCTGATGGCCGGTCACACGAGAGGTAGTACCAACCCGCTCAGGCGCGATAGCAAGTGAGTACTCCCACTTGTTGCCCAGCCCTACCACCAGTAATACAATGGGTGATAACTGCTTACTTCCCTTAGTCGCCTCGTACGACACCCGTGGGGAAGAATGGGGTGGTGACACTTGTATCCTTAGTCCGTCACCACACGAAGTTTAAAATACATAATTATTTAACTTATCCCCAAGCGTAATATATAATAAAGTTCCTAATACACAGATTATCAAAGAATCAAAATACATCCTACACGTACGCGGATAATATTTTTATTTGCAATACTATTATTACCGAACAAATTTACTTAGTTAAATAATTACGTAAGTAAAGCAACACAGGTTGTCAGGCACTGTTTTTATAAGAAAACTAGTTATGTGAGATGTTCATAAATCATACCATAGTCTGTATTCCATGATGCTAATATAACTATAAATATACAAACCGATCTCATTGGCGACTTGTTTCAACTTGTCCGGATTTCTGCTGATAATGACGATGTTGATACCACGTCGAGCCAGCTGCATAGCGTACTGCTTACCAATACCATCTGTGCCTCCCGTCACCACTGGAAAGAAAACAATCTATTTAATAAAAGAGCATCATCTATATCTGAACTTAGAATTCTGCAAGCCTCCAACCTCATACTTTCCGTAATTATGTTCATTTTACTTACTAATTACAGGAAGGGAAAGCGTCTTATGTCTGGTAACTTAAGTTTAAAGAAGTTCACTATAGCCTAAATCCTTCTAACTCCGTGTTTATCTCCGAAATAAAACGCTGAGGTAAGAAGCCCACTGTCGTTCTTCGTTATTTATAAACGTTGTGGTTATAGGTATTCTCTTTGGTTATTTGCATAACTTTAATATCTTCGAGATACATTGACATTTGACATGGATCACATAATGAAGAACAGCACATGGCCCTACAGTATATCCTTCAACCAAAATTAAATGAAATTAAAACTCATCACTGTAAAAATGGTTCAATTTAAACACAGTGCAAAAATAATTGATAGAAAATGATGGAGCAGGTTTTACTTTTGCGTCTCCTGTACAAGCGTTCCTAACGCGCTACCATCTATCTAAAAGCTATCGTGGCGTTTGCTCGGAACAATCAATTTTTATAAAACATTCTTACTCAATGTATTGCGTGACGCCCGCGCCGCGTCATTTGTCAGATGTATTTACATATAAGAACTATGCCAAATGGTAACGCTGCTCTATACCTAACTATTAATATTTATACATACTTATACTCTATAACTTATTTTTATGAAAAATATTGTTAATATTCGTTCGGCCTTTATTGATGATAGAGTTATGGCATAAAATTATTTTGATTTGTGTCGCGAGGGATCACGGGAAGAAAATAGCGTATAGTGTGCAAGTTGATAAAGTTCAATCCGTTATAATAAAACAATTTCGAACAAGGATTTTTCTAATGAAACAGACTACACATGAGCAAACTTGCTATTTTAACCAGTCAACTATAAATTGCGTTAGCTAAAGTTCAAGAACATTGGTTGAACTCAACATCTCCTAAGAAAGTTTGCAACCTTGATCCAAGCGGCTGATTGCAGATTCTACAATTATAGTTACCTAACAGCGGTGCCGTCCACCCATTGGGGCCAGAGACTGGCGTCGATATAGAAGGTTAAGTGCCGGAGATCGAAAAGTCCCAAAAAAGTATAGTGTGGTGACAGACTAAAGAGGACTAATATATACCGCGGGTATCGTATGAGGCCGCTAAAGGAAGTAGGTAAACATTTTTTTTTATACTATATGGGTGGGAAACAAGCATACGGCCCACCTGATGGTAAGCGGTTACCGTAGCCTATAGACGTTAGCAACACCAGAGGCATCCCTCACGCGTCGTCATCTCCAGGGAAAGGAATAGGAGGTGGATAGGAAGAATACTAAGGAGATGATGGGAAGGATAATAAGGAATGTATAGGAAGGATAATAAAGAGAGGATGGGAAGGATAATGAGGACAGGATATGGAGGTAGTTTGGGCAACACAACGGTAGGGGTACCTACCATTGTTTCACCAATTCAGCCATCGTGATAAATGCTCCTGACTGCTAATTTCGATAATACATTCATACTTAACGTCTTTGGGTGACGTGAAATGGCAAAGCATCTGGACGGTATCCAGGAGATGCAGGTTCAAATCCTGCTCCTGACTTTTATTTTCGATTTCACATTTTTTCACTTTGTGTTTAATGTATAGTGCTAAGCATGTAAAATGCTAAAAATATATATAAAAATATCTAAAAAGGTAATAATTTGTTAGGCTGAGTGGGGTACCACTATCTTTTGTACGACGAACCTTGAAACACCTGAGGAATGTATTTGGTTGCAACGGATGATAACCTTTTATTAATTCGTTACACATATGTGAAATGAAATTGTGAGCTGCGGCTTAACAGCATTATTAGTGTTGTTAAGGCTTGTAAGGGCACTCACTATGAGATGGCCCGTAGCTATAATATAATTTTATTGACGGCCGCTTACAGGTGACCTACCGCACGGCACACTGATTTTATAATATTTCGAAATTTTGTGTATTTGTTTACAAATGATAGTAGATAAAGGAAGACATTGTTATAAAACACGAATGTCTGAAAGATTTTTGTTTTTTTTTTAAGATGTCCTACCAAACAAGCAGTCATAAATATTTAAAAAAAAAGGTGTTTCGTGTACAGTAGACTGTTTGCAGTATGTAGCTTAATATGTTAATTTTTTCTCAATATCTTTTTCAAGTGTACAGACACAGCTCAGTTACAGCTTTATCTAGCTTTGACATCCGAATAAATTGAATAAAAAATCCTGAAACCATATTGGATACCGGATCCAATTGTGAATCTAAACCATCCTTGAATCCTATTCAACACACACAAAATAATTCATCGAAATGGGTCTAACTAGAATGGGTTTAGGAAGAGTTCAGTGCCTGTGCACCGACAGAAGATTTATATAAAGACTAACTTTTTCCCGCGCCTTCGTCGCAGCCAAAAGCAAGATTTAGGTATATCTCAAGTTTATATAGTGGCGGGATAAGTTCAGTCCGGTTTTTAAGTCTTATCAAGAGCTATCAAATGAAAAAGTTGCATCAAAATCCGTTGAGTAATTTTGCATGATGCGCGAATAAACAAACAGACAAAAAATTGTATTCAGACACGCCTATATACCTAATACAGTCATTATTTCTCAAATATCTTAAATGTACAGACACAGATCTGTTACAGCTTACCTGACTTCCTGGCTTAGTTATGAATATTTAATTACTTGTGAACTGACAAAAGCTCGCAGTTAAAAATAATAGTCATGAAGTTTTAGTATATAGAAAATAATGAATTTAAAATAAATCTTTATCTACTTATCACAATCTCAAGTTTTCAAATACAATGGCGTTACAATCTCTATTTACATATGCATGCAAAATTCCAGCTCAATCGGCAACCGGCAAGCGAATTAAATTTAATGTTGATAATAGAGAGATTGACAAACACCGAAAATAAAACAAAAGACTTGTAACAACATAGTTTTGCTTATAAAAACATCAAGATAGCCTTGAAAGGCGCATTACATGAAATTATAGGCACCAAAACTGCATGAAACCTACAATTTGAAACATTCATAACAGACCATAGACTGCCTGATATACCATTTCAAAATAAAGGTTTGTTGTATTGGTTAAGAAATACTATGGGCCAACTGAAACCAGTTTTTGTGAAGGTTATTAACTATTGAAACGTATTTAGAAACTTCTGCTTAATTAATTGATATGCACCGGTTGTAAAAATGACTTCTTGCACTTGAGAGAATATGGTCACAGCTTTTAAAGCTCAAATTAAAAATTATGTTTGTAATTTTATTGTGATTTTTTAGTATTTGACATAATAAGCTATTTTACTACAACTGTTTCTAGTTCTACTCTTTTTTGAAAGTGGAAGGAAGACATAAGTACCAAACCAGCTCGTAAATTTTTTTTTTTTTTAATTCATTAAAATTAGTTACTAATGACGTTTTTAATTGATAAAGGAGGCATACTTACTTAATTTTCTGCACGCTATCTCTCTTGCGGGGTAGGCAGAGAGAACATAGTGCCAAAAGGCTCTATTCTTGCATACATCTCTCGCTTCCTCAACACTCATGATTCTCTTCCCACACGTTCGCCGGTTTCGGAGACTCCTGACTCCACCTTCCTTCAATACATGACCGATTTGGTCTAGGTAGGTGAGTCTCGGTCTTTCCCTGTACCTATATCCTTCCACATTCACATTGTATATCTTCATAACCAGTTCTTCTTAATTGTTATTTAAAAGAAATAAAACCTACTTATGCCGTGATAATTTGCCTTTAAACTTCATCGGAGGGACATGGCTAAACTATAAGGGTTCTTTATTGGCTACGGAACCCTAAAAACCGACAAACTTGATAACTCAAATTATTTCATAGTCATCGGTCCTTGATAAGTGTGCAAAGTTTCAAATCAATCCGACGTTTTGAAGTGGTTGAAAATCACGTTCGAAGATTCCGTTATAATTAATCCTGACGATCCTAATTAGGATAATGAGATAATCTCATCAAATTGTTAATTTGCCATCGGCCCTCGATAAGTCTACAAAGTTTGAACGAAATCTAATCGTTGAAAATGAGTCAAAGTCATAGAAGCGGTTACAAACAAACAAACATACGAGTGAAACTAATAAAAAAAATATCAAATTAGTGTACTGTCATCGGTCCTCGATAAATCTACAACGTTTGAATAAAATCTGACCGAAAGTGGGTCAAAATCGCGCCCAAAGCAGTCGGTTACAAAAATACAGGTGAAGCTAATAAAAAGCGTGTAAAAAAAGCATGTAAAAATGACTGTAATAGGATAGGCGTGTCTAAACACAACTTTTTTTTTTAATTTTTGTCTGTTTGTCTGATTATCTGTTTGTTTGTTCGCGCATCACGCAAAAACTATTGAACGGATTTTGATGCACCTTTTTTTATTTTTTACTTGTATGGTGTTCTTGATTAGACTTAAAAACTGGTATACATTTTATCCCGCTACTAAATCGGGAACCGGAGATATAACCTAAAAACTAGCTTTTGGCTGCGGCGAAGCCGCGCGCAAAAGTTGGTATTATATAAGTACGTAACTCTACGGAACAATAGAACCATGGACTGTAAAGACAGTGTTATCAAATACTATCTCTAGTCCGAGGTCGAGACCTCGCAAGGCTCAGACCTCAGATTTCGCGAAATTTTTGAAAATATATGTGTATTCGTTGGCTAATTATCACTTTACGGTGAAAGGGACGATTTCTAATAGTGAGGAAACCTGCATGGTTTGAATTGCAGAGATTTTCTATGGCTAGTCTAGTCTGCCAACCCGCACTAGACCAGCGTGTTGGATTACGCCATAAATCCTTTTGATGTTGAGAGAACACCCGTGCTACGTGTGGATTAGTTATATAATAAATATGTTATGTTCTATAATAAATAAAAAAGCAGTCATGAGGACTGCTGACAGAAGTGAAACTTTAAATCTATAAACAAACTGCTGTTATTTTTAGATATCCAAAATAATTGTTATATAGTGTTATCGTTAACACGCCAGGTGACCATGTCGACGACGACTTACATGACTTTACTCCCATTTTTTTGTTAAAGCGGGAAAAAATGTTCCTAACCGCACACCCCGTCGTTCGGGGCAACGAACAGGGTAGTGTGGGGCCCTTACCCACTAAATAAACCCGCCGTGTGCCGTCTCTCTGCCTTTTTTGGCGGGCCACCGGAACGATATTAAATTCCCTCAGTGGTCCGCCGGCGGCTTACTATTTCGGGTACCCTCAACACATGAATTTACTCCCTATCCAAACCTACCTATACAATTAAACACAAAGTGAAAAGTTTAGTGCTAAGCATGTCAAATGCTAAAAATATATATAAAAATATCTAAACTACCTATACAAGTTTTCACTTCAAAAATGTTATCCGGTAGAAACTGACCGTTTTCCGGGATAAGTCCTTTTCTAGGCTCCGAATTCTATATGTGCAAATTTCGTGCTAACTGATCAGTAGTTACGAAGTGAAAGCGTAAGAAAGAAAGTCAGATTTATATTTATATACATATATACTATCAGCAAGAAATTAATTAAATTAAATACCAGGTGTTAATGACATCATACCGATAACTGCGGGCAAAGATAATAAATAAATATTCATGGACATTTCACACAACGTCCTCTGGTCCTAAACTAAGCTTAACGCTTGTGCTATGGGTACTAGATTACGGATATAATACATGTATTACTTTTTGTTTTGTAAATGCATACATATAAAGATAGAAAACAACCCAGACGCAGTACAAATATCTGTGTTCATCACACAAATAATTGTCCTGAGTGGGAATCGACCCCACGAACTCATGCACGAAAGTCGGTTACATTACCGACTACGCTACACGTCACCAAATAACTGTAATGATATGTCCCATACCATTTTTGTCGACTACGATGGGTTACAAAGTTAGCATTTTTTAGCCACCATCGTCGAGTCATTAACAACGCGACTATAATACATGACGAAGGGCTTAATCCATTCTAGTTTTTGGAGTAAATCGGTGATTAATAGGTTTATTTAGATAGTACAATATAACGATTTATCTAACATTCAATTTAAAAAAATTAAAATAAATTGCAATTTTCATGAAAAGACCCATGCAAATTTCCACCACCTGCGTGTACCGAATCCAGTAAGTACTGAACTTATGGTATTAATACTCGGTGCGACGGCATTTACACTGTGTATACATAACCCTACATTTCTAACTAAGAGTTAGTTCTAAAAATAAAAAAATATCGTTTTGTAGTTGAGGGACAGAGAGTGCACTTGTGTAAGTGCACACACTCGTGCACTATAATATTGCCTGCGTAGTTGGCTAGTGTCAGAAATTGGTCTGGAGATCATTATTATTTATTATTATAATTTATAAAAAAATCGCGGATGAAGTGACTTGACTTTTTTTTGATATTTATAATGATGATTATCTATACCCTTGGTGTAGCTAACATGAAAAAGTCTATGAGCAAAGATTACCACTTACCATCACATGGGCCGCTTGCTCGGCTACTACCGTTGGCATTAAAAAAATGTCTGAGTAATCTGTTCGCGATTTGAAATTCACAAAACAATCTTCTGTGGCGAGATTAGTAAAGGTTACGCAAATTGCAACATCAAAAATTGCACACGTACCCACGATTCCCACGTTATGTTGTAATCTTAGATTAATCATATTTCTAGATGGAGCCTCGGCGTTGTAAACGCGTCAAAAAAAATTGGGGTAAACTTTTCATCCCAATGGTGTTCTATGGCTGTTAGTGTCAATCGTGACGTCACTTGACAAGGTCGTATCCAGAAGCATTAGTGTGTCATTTAAAATGTCAACGTGTGTAATTAAAGTGTGCCGAAACTACAAAAATCGGAAAATAAGCACTAAAGATATCTCTTATCATCGGTTAGTAACATTATTTCATACAATAACTGGCTAAATAAGTCATTTAAATATTCCGAAAATAAATTAATTTTAGTTCGATTTTTTTTATGTGATACTAGTTACTGTTTATGAACTTAAATTTCCCCGCGTAATCTTGCAAAGTTGATGATATTTTAACGATAGAGGGTAATAGAAACATAACCTAACATAATTATTAGCGTTTTTAATGGATCCATAAAGCTGCACAGTCGTCATTTTCGGAATCAATTACAATATTACTATTTGTAATATTTGTATTTATTTTAATGATGAAGATTGTTTACATTTTTAAATTTATAATTATCGTGGGTTATGGTAGTATTGTCATTAAAGAAGAGGTTATAATATAGTATATATTTTTTTATAATATATTAAGATTGTGAGAGTAAATAGAAAGAGATAATTGACTATATACCTACGAAATATTTTGTAGTATAAGAATGTCTTGAATCTATGATAATATAATTTTCCCATAATTTAATACTACTACTGAAACTGGTATCATTACACAAGCACACAAACACAAATTGCACTAGCGTAATGACAGCTGTCACGCACACTAGAATAATAATTTCCGCCCGATTTTTATGACGTTTAGAAGAGTGACAGTCCATCTAGATATATTAATTTAATCTAAGGTTGTAATGATTTTCTAAATTGCTGTGTTTCGTACGATTTATATGCACCAATCTATAAAATTACGTTGCGTATAAAATTATTAGGTATTAGAAGACACATGTCCGTGTGGTGACGGACTAAGAATACAAGTGTCACCACCCCATTCTTTCCCACGGGTGTCGTATGAGGCGAATAAGGGAAATTAGCAATTATCATCCATTGCATGACTGGTGGTAGGACTGGGTACGAAGTGGGAGTATTCACTTGCTATCGTGCCCGAGCGGGTTGGTACCACCCTCTCCCGTGTGACCGGCCATGAAGCACATCATTGCGTTTTGGCTGTAGTAGGAGATAGCCGTTTATTCTTTCATTTCATATCGGTGAAATAAAATGGTGAGCAGCGGCTTGACAATACTCTCAGTATACTTGAGTAAAAAAAAAGCATTTCTGAATAAGACCTAGAAAATTAGTCGATTGTAAAAGTCCCCTGTTCAGAATCAAACAAGTAACACACGAACCTCAATCACTAGTATAACCAATAATCCATATTGTCGAAATATGAACAAACTGCTTGCACAATCGACAGCTCCATAGACACAACACACAACGTATTGAGGTTAGAATGAGTTGAATAGTTTAAAGTTACGACACAACAACGTGTTAAACAGATGTTATATTATGTAACTAATAAATATTACCTTTATATTTGGCAGTTTATTATCTATTACTTATTTTAGATATTGCGCTCTATTCACGCCTGTTTCCCAAAGGTGTAGATAGAAACAAAGGAGTACCACTTGTTCTAAAACGGCCTTTCACTGCCCACTTTTCACCCCCGTAGGAACGAGACGTGGCGGGTAGTGAATCTTAGCACTGCCATTCGGATGTTGATAATAGAAAACTATTTACAAAAAAAAACAGTTATTAAATAATTTCATTATCGAGTCGTATCTTGACGTATCTTTCAAATTTATATTTTTTACCTTACATTATGATTCGAATTCTTGCTGATAAAACCTCGACGCTGGCCAGCCAGGTGTTACTTGAATATAAAAAAATATACTAGATAATTCTGTATAAATTAAGACGAAACAATAATAATGTTGCAACATTATATTATTATAATAATTGCTATAATGATCATTTTAAATATAGTAGGTATAATTCTTGACAGCTTCATTATGCGGGCTGGTTAGGTAACGAAAATACACTTTTGAGTGGTATAGGTAGTATGCCGTGTGGGGCCGGCTTTAGAATTTTCCCACCCCTCTCCACCCATGGGAGTTGTAAGAGCCGACTGAGGGAATACCGGAGGAGTGGGCAGCAGCATTCCTTCGAGTATTAACAACATCCACAGCGATCGCCAACCCGCCTGCCAAGCGTGGCGATTATGGCACTATCCCCCATTCTTGGGGAGGCCTATGTCCAGCAGTGGACGTTAAAAGGCTGATGGATGGATGGGAGGAAGGCTGATACTCAGTGTCATACCGAATGATGTTTTTGAAACTCGCTGGTAATGCCTTATTAGGGGGTTGCTAACTCTCAGCCAAATCCCCTCTTTATTTACATTGTCGCAATACTTCTATTTATGCTCAACGGAGAGTGAAGAATTTCAATACCTAAACTGTTAATCTATAATATTATAAAGTTGTAACAGAGCTGTGTCTGTACATTTAAGATATTTGAAAAAAAAAATGATTGTAATAGGCTATGTAGGCGTGTTTAATCACAAAACATTTTTTTTAATTATTGTCTGTTTGTTTGTTCGCGCATCACGCAAAAACTACTGAATGGACTTTGATGCAACATTTTTATTTGATAGCTCTTGATTAGACTTAAAAGCTGGTATACATTTTATCCCGCTAGATACTATATCGGGAACTTGAGATATAACCTAAAAACTATCTTTTGGCTGCGGTGGAGCCGCAACAGACAGACAGACAAAAAATCTAAAAAAAACGTTTTGTGTTCAGACACGCCTATATAGCCTAATAAAGATATTATATAACCTGTTAAGTTTATATTAATAACTTAGAGCTTAAAGTCTACGTTCGCTGACACGCACATATACCTACTTTGATAAATAAACACGCATTACATACACAAATATAGGTACGCCATACCCATACATACATAATGCTGCGTGTTACACACTTACACTGCATGTTAATTTGGGCTCATTTAAATTATATTTTGCCTTGTAAATCACCGAATCATATAAATAATAAATTAATTATTCTTATTCTGTTTATTTACATATCTTATACTGCACATATTTTTAAATACTTATATATGTATATATATATCCCTTTCAGAACTGAGTAATACGAGCGTGAGTTGAAATTTTAAAAAAATGTAATATTGTGCGCAATCCGTTTCAACGCGTGAAACCGCGTCCGCATCACCGTGAGTTCCTCAACCAACCAATAAGGAATCAATTTAGTGGCTAGGTAGTTTAGTCGCCACGCATGCCGGCAAGATGGCTACGCTACGCGATCCCAAAACAGGACTCCGTAAGTTTTATTGAACTTTTTGACTATTATATGTTATTTCTTTGATATTATTATGTTATTATTTACTTGATAGGCTAGACTAAGTAAAAAATATAATTTTAATACCAAATTGCTACTAATTATAGATATATTTCATTGTAAAGTTGTGATAACACGACCGTGAGCTCCGGGTCGTTATTGTACTTACGCACGATGATGAGTTTGTTTAATTTTACGTATTACTTTAATATTTTGTTTTGTTTTAGGATTACCATTAGATGAAAATCTCTTGCTAAGTTGGCTGGAGGATGGAAACTGTTCAGATTTAGAGATTGACGAGGCCGATGAAGAATTTGGGCCGCTCCAGGTAGAAAACGAAATCAGCGTACCCGATGAAGAACTTCGCGTTCCTGAACCGACACCACCATGTATACCAGACGCAAAAAAGAGTGCTACTAGGAACAAGAAAGCAGCCCAATCAAAAAAATGCAAGAATCAGGTAAAAATAAAATTTCCTCATCGTAAAAGAATTTGGAAAAAAACTTATTTTATTGATAAAAGCCACGATTACTCTGGCCACCCAGAACCTATTGCAGTACGATCGCCTATTGAATATTTCAGTGAATATTATAATGATGATTTTTTTGAACAAATGTCAGTCTGTACAAATATGTACTACATGAGGAAAACTGGCAGGGTATTAAATTGTACGAAACCAGAATTAAAAAAAAATGTACGGTATTCATCTTATGATGGGAATATTATCTTATCCTAGAATAGCTATGTATTGGAGACAAAAAATTTACATTGAAGCAATTGTAGCTACAATGACAAGAGACCGATTTATGACGCTGCGGAATAATCTACATGTGGTGCAATCCGATACTCCACCTGCTAGTGGTAGGGTGAATCCTCTCTGGAAGGTGCAACCAGTGATTAACGCAGTAAAACAAGGTTGCAACAAAATTTTAAGAACTCCAGGTAGGTTTTCCGTTGACGAACAAATGATTCCCTTCACGGGGAAATGTCACCTCAGGCAACTAGTGAAAAATAAGCCACGCCCTGTGGGTCTTAAAAACTTTGTCGTCACTACAAGTGAAGGGCTAATGGTAGATTTTGAAATATACTATGGGAACAACCCTGCACTCTCACATCCTTTTGGGCTCGGACCTGCTGTAGTTCTCCATCTCATCAAGAGTGTACCTCCTGGAAGCTGTATCTTTTTTGACAGATACTTTACAACCATTCCTTTGTTAGACGAACTAAAGAGACTTGGATACCATGGGACAGGGACAATCATGGCCAATCGTATTCCGGAACGCCAGCAGCTATCCTTAAAAGACGATAAAAAGATGCAAAGAGGAGACATTGACCAAAGGGTATCTAATGAGATAGTGTTGGTCAAATGGAAGGAACAGTAAAGCAGTGCTTACTGCGTCAAACTGTACTGGTGGAACAGGGATAGAAATCGTAAAACGATACGATAAAAACGCAAAATGCTACATCGATGTTGATGCTCCAAAGATTATAATGTCCTATAACGCATTTATGGGTGGAGTCGATGTCCTAGACCAAAGTATGGAGTACTATAGGACATACATGAAGACCCGTAAGTGGACGTTAAAAGTAATACTCCACTTTATGGACTTGGTCGTAGTAAATGCTTGGCGCCTTTACAGATGTGATTCCTTAGCCAAAGGTATTCCAAGAAACCGTATTCAGGATTTACTTGCATTCAGGTTTGATATCGCCGAAACTCTTATGAACACTCCTGATAGAGACCGTCTCCAAACGTCACCTTTAATCGAACTTCAGGAAAATCTGTCAGGCAAATATAAACCTGCAAACGATCCTTCGATCGGAAAGAGATACGATGGCTACGACCACTTGCCTATATTTGACGACATAAAGGCTCCACGTAAATGTCGTTTGGAGAGTTGTTCTTCTCGATCTAAAATAAGATGCCGCAAATGCAATATCTACGTGTGCCTTAGTCGTGACAAAGACTGTTTTTACCTTTACCACAGTAAATAATATCAAAATACCTCCATTATTATAAAAAATCCTCTTAGAAGTTCCTGATATTAAGACTGAAAAAATACTTATGTCTTTTTTGTTCATGTTTTAAGTAGAATTAGAATAAGAATAAGTAAAAATTGTTTATGTTTTT
The DNA here is from genome assembly GCA_948253155.1 of Leucoma salicis. Classification (NCBI taxonomy): domain Eukaryota; kingdom Metazoa; phylum Arthropoda; class Insecta; order Lepidoptera; family Erebidae; genus Leucoma; species Leucoma salicis. The sequence goes on along the minus strand of OX411806.1, from coordinate 28,750,279 downwards.
GTTTTCATTAAATATTTCGTTACAAATTAAAGTATATCATATATTATATGATTAACATGAAGATTTATTTCTATCGGTTTATAATTAAAAGAAACAATGTTTGTGGAAATATTTTTACATCAACATCCAGCACAGTATTTAAAATTAAGTATATACATGAATTATACTAATATAACCCACTAATGATTACGCACACTTTCTATAACTCTGAAGTCACGATCGTACGTAGGTACAAGTGAGACCTAGAACGCACGATCGTAACATGTATGTATCGTAACTATGGCTATGGATAGATTTTTTTGACAATTTTATTCGTAAAACATGGCACCTATTTCACACTAAATCATAGAAATGTAACTAATCTGAGAGAAAAATAATCTCAGGTCTGAAAGGGATATATTATAAATAATAAAATATTTAAAAATTGTGTAGACCCACCGGCAGCGGGCTCAAGGGCCGAACTGCCAGTGGTTCCAAACAGGAACTTCCTCATGATGTGTGCCGCGTCAAGAAATACCGCTTTCTGTATCACACCCTTCATCTAACCAATTTTCCCCCCATAAAAATAAAATCTATGTTTTCGAAGATAGTTTCTCCTTGCTATGTAATAGCCTGATGTTAATTACTTAAAGCCTTCCTCAAGAATTAAACTATCAAATACAAAAATTTTCCTTAATAACCAATCGCTAACTAGCGCGAGATTAGCACGTTTAGACAAAAAGTGTTGAGTTCAGTATATGATGGATGGACGAAATATTCCCACTGTAGTGTGTGGATATTTCGTCCAACCATCACACTGTCGACATAGCACAAAAGAGAGCGCTGCAACAAGCGGTCCTATGCCACCTGTATCCAACAGCTCCCACGGCTTTGACCAGATCCTCCGACCACCTAGTGGGAAGCCGTCACAAGCTGCACCGTCCACGTTTTTCTTTTTTATTATTATGTAGATACGTAGTGGTTTAATATTTGACTGCACAGCTGGCGGAGGGCTTTAGATATCGACCTCCCGCCCGAAGAAAGAACCCACAAGGTTCCATTCTCACACAGAACAACTCTTTATGTGATCCACAAATGATTGTTCTGAGTCTGGGTGTAATTTGTGTCCGTGAAATTTTATGTTTGTAAAGTCCCCCGCGATACAAGGATTATTCAACAATGCAGTGTTGTCTTTTAAAAAAAAATAAGTATCTGCCGTAGCGGATTTGATTACAAAAGCACCTGGCTTTTATATATAGAAATCCAAGTAAGAGGTGATCCATTTCGAGGTTCCCTACTTTTTTAAAGAAAAAAACAAAAAATTAAAATTTAATGGAGAAAGTTTTTTATCATTTGAAAGAACATTCTTTGGCATTTATTTTTTGAAGATTATGTCTATCAAATGTTGGCCGTTGCTACGTCGCAGATGGTCCATCCGTTGAGTCCAATTTTCCTCCAAGGCCTGAATCGAAGCGGGTTTGTCCGCATAAACTTTGGACTTTACATATCCCCACAGGAAAAAGTCTAACGGTGTGATATCACACGATCTTGGTGGCCAATCTACCGGCCCAAAACGTGAAATTATGTGCTCACCGAAATGTTCCGTAATCGCCACGCTTGGCAGGCGGGTTGGCGATCGCAGTGGATGTTGTTAATACTCGAGGGAGTGCTTCTGCCCACTCCCACGGTATCTCTCAGTCGGCTCTTACGACTCCCAAGGGTGGAGAGGGGTATCAAAATTCTAAAGCCGGCCCCACACGGCCCATTTGAAGATTAATTAATTAAAATTAAACATGAAATACAATTAAAAGAACATAAAACCAATGTCAATATATATTAAGTAATAAAAAAGTATCGTAATAATTTATCACAAAAGTATTCATTCAGTAAGTAATAACATTTATTTATTAGCTGTATTACTTTTTTATATTACATAATTGATCAGCGTATTAGGTGCGTTATTCTTACATCTGTCACCTTTTGAAACAATTTTGGATTCATCTTAACGAAAAGCGCAGTTCCCATTAAATACATTCCGGGAAGAGAGAATATTTTTTAAGTTTTAACATACATACATACATAGCATCACGCCTGTATTCCCCGAAGGGGTAGGCAGAGGTGTATTACATACCCACGACTCGCCAGCTATGTTTAAGTCCCACGTAATAGGGGGCGAGCCTATTGACGTCTACCGGGCACATTTCCAAACTCCGGGCTGTTACTGAGAATTTTTCTTTTTAGGAAAAGCTCAATAACATTGCCCGACCCGGGGATCGAACCCGAGACCTCACGATTAGCAGTCGCATACACTACCGAGGCAGTTAAATATTATTATAATTCTCAAGTAATTACGTTAAGTTTTAAAATAAGATAAACAGCGAGCCCAAGCTGTAAAAGTCGATAACTTAATATGCTACTAATTAATATAAGTAAATATAAACTCATAACACGGACATTAAGAGAGATTTCCTGTATTTAAAATAATTATTTTCTGTTGTATATACGAGTAAAAAACGTGACGAAGGTCTATGACAGTGGTGAGGAACGAATTATGATCGGTACTATCCATGTATGGGTTGGATGGTAACCTGATTCAGGGTCTGAAATCCCTTTACAGGGATTCCAAAGCTTGTGTAAGGATAAAGGACATACACTGAATGGTTTAACACCGGAAAGGGTGTTAGATAGGGATGTGCATTGTGCAGCGTCTCCGTGGCTGTTTAATCTATTTGTTGCTTATTTTGGCGTATATAACGCCACAATAATATTTTTAGCCATAAAATGGAAATTCGACCTTATTTTTATGATTCAATAATACCGTTTTAATAGAAAGCCTCATTTGTTCACCAATATCATATCATGCATCATACTAATATTATAAATGTGAATGTAAGTTTGTTTTACACTTTCATGCGAAAACTACTTAACGATCATCATGAAAATTTGTACACATATTCTTGGAGGTATAAGAAGTAACATAGGATACTGATTATTAAAATAAAAATTATCAAAGCATTTTTTGTTTGTCATTTAAAAATTTCAATTTGAAAATTGTTTGTCATTTCAAGGGATGCTTTATTTATTTTTATGAAATTCCTCGCGGACGAAGTCACGGGTAACAGCTAGTTTTAAATAAATGGCAAATTCTAGAAGATCTTACTGGTAGACGGAATAACCCCGGAATGTAGAGAAAATACGTATACAATAAAATACTTAATCGTATTCAGTCGCTAGATTTTATTATAAGGTACCTACTTAAGAACATCAGATATCCAACCATCTATCAGCCTTTTATCGTCCACTGCTGGACATAGGCCTCCCCAAGAATGGGGTTTAGTGCCGTAATCGCCACGTTTGGCAGGCGGGTTGGCGATCGCAGTGGATGTTGCTAATACTAAAGGAGTGCTGCTGCCCACTCCCCGGGAATAACGGGGGAGTACCCTCAGATATAGTAAATCAAAATCCTCTATCAAAAAAATACGACGGTAATGGCGCCCTCATCGACCTTACCTGTAATTTTAAATGTATTTGTTTTTAAATTGAATAGTTTTTGTGGTACCGTAAAACGGGGTGAATAGAATTCAAGGGGTAAATAGAAATATTCTTGGGAAAAAGTCTAAAAGCCTGTGATTCGAAAACTACTTTAAAAATCGCAATTGTGATTTTTTTTACAATGGTAACTTTTTTTCTTTGGTCTGACAACATTTGAATAGTTTGATGTTCCTTAGCAATTTATGAGAAAAAAGTGAGATCAAAGTACAACGGTTGTGTGTATATCTTTTCCGTTCTTATTAACTATTTTCTAGTTATTATTTAAATTGTATTTTTGATAGTAAAATTAGTTAATTCTACGGCGAGGTGTATCCAGAATAAATTGGAAGGCTAAGTTTTTCTTATTAGTTTGATTTTTATTGTTAGATAAATAAAAATTTAGCACCCTTAAATACTTCGCGATTTTGAGGTGAATACAACTGAAGGGTAAATAGAAACGCCATATGAGGTGAATAGAAACAGGAAAGGGGTAAATAAGAATGAGAAAGGGTTTAATAGAAACGTTAAAGGGGTTTTTAGAAACGCTTTTGATAGGGTTGGTACATAAAGTGCAGGTTGCTGAGTTCTTACTTTATTATCTACATTTTTAAAAAGTCGAGTTGTTTTATGCATTAAATTAAATAGGTACCTACCTATTCATTTTGTTAGTGACGAAATATTTTTTTTTTTTTTTTTTTAATTAATTTTGTATACGCAGGTATAGTAGCAATATACCACGCATCTACAAACCAGACCCCCGAGGTAAGAAGTATTTAAAATATGACGTCAACTTAATACAATAATATAATGTTACTTAATACAATAATATAATGATTTTTGTGATCTTAATTCTGAGGTTAACATTATTAATGAACTGATTATTTTATAAGCATTGTTATTGGTTGCGATTATATTCTTTTTAATTTTAATAAAAAGGTTTTCTAATAGAAAGAAGAAAGAAAGAAACAAATTTATTATCTATGTACACTCTTTCATTTCATTATCTGTGTACCTACTTACTTTTATTAAAACAAGAACAATGAAATAACGACATAGGTACCTACCTACCTAACATAAAGTATTTTGACAACTCTATCACTTTTCTCCATTATCCCCATACGTCGTATCTACTGACCCCGTATTCCGGGCAAATAGAAATTGATCAGTTTTTTTGTGTTTTTCTCCTAAGAAGATAATAATTTGGTATTACAATTGTAATTAGGTTGTAAAATAACATAAGACTCCCACAATAAAAGCCCGAAACTTAGAATTTATATTGTTAAAGTTGGTTTGAAAGTCCAGATTGTTTCTATTAACCCCGTTTTACGGTACGTAATTACTGATTTATAATAAAGGATTTGTATTTTATACAACTACTGTTGAAAACTTCTCTTTGAAGAGAAGAGATTTTAAGTTAATGTGCTACGCTGGGTACCCTTAGTTTTCCCTGGATTTTACATAATCTTGCCATAAATATTGTTACAAGGAAAATATCTTTTTGTTTCTATTGCATAAAATATGCAGTTCCAACGATCTGCAAGGTTAAGCAACTTTCGGGTGACCAAAAAGTGACCCCTTATTTGTGGACACCCAACCTCCTACGCGCTTCGAAAGGTACGTTAAGCAGTGGGTCCCATATCGAATAACTCGCAGTCGATACAGGGTGACAGAGACCTTTTTTTTGTTAAGGCGGGAGAAAATGTACCTAACCACACACCCCGTCGATCGGGGCACCGAACAGGGAAGTGTGGGGCCATCACTCATTAAATAAAGAAGAGAAGAAGAGCATCGGGGACAGTTGGCGGAAGTGCTCGCGAAAACGCCACCGTCCATCTAGCACCAGATCCGGGTAGGTACCTACTTAATCCGGGCCTGCATCCTAACTTGGACCCCGTCCACCGTGATCGGAGCCAGCAGGTGGCCGACGGCGGGGCCCATGGAAAAGTAGGGCCGCTGGCTTATCCAGGGCCACCCTAAGCTATAGCGCCCCACCTCTGAGGTCCTTAAGGTCCCTAGAACCGAACCCTGTGGGACACCCCACGAAAAAGCTTGATCGTGTGCTAAATAAAAAAATTTACTCCCGACTACTTTTATTCAAAGGTGATCAGTTGTCCCCTAACTGGGGTCGTGCGTAGTCACTCCGTGTAAATACTGTTGGATCAGTTAAAACCTATGATGTTATAAGGAGTAAAAATGTCTACTTACTTACTTTTATATTATTATATATCATCCATGCCCTCATTATTATTGTTCCTCTCCATCTTCTATCGCTTTCCTTCGCGTTGGAGCTCGAGTGATGCCTATAGTGTTGCTAGCATCTATAGGGCGTAACCAGTAACTGCTTATAACCAGATGTTGATACCCGCGTAGGGTAAAAAATATACTAGACCTATACGACATTTTCCCTTAGGGGTAAATGATAATTTTTAACTTCATAATTTTTAAGACAGAAGTTTCTATTGTCTTTTGTCTTACAAGGAGTACGCCTTATACTGAGGATCAAACTCGGTAACTGTTTGAGACACTGACAACAATTATTTTGCACTAATTTATCTTTTATTGTCCAATGGAGGCAATAATTGACATGTGCATAAAATTGGACTTTATTTCTATTACTCTTATTTCAATTACGAAAAATTAGCAGTCCCATCAGCCTCGTTGTCGACCTCATATAAATTCATCGTTATCCAGCGAAACTTTATTACCTAATCCTATTTGTATTGGAATACATTTTGTAGAAATATGTTATAATATCAAATTTTTTTCGGAGCACTCTGGCCCCTGGAACCCATAGTATTACGATATTATAAATAGAGTCAAGATCGTTAGATGAAGTGCCGAAACATAATCTAAATTGCCTACAGATAACTATCGCAAATTAAATTTAAATTAATAACAAAATTAATAACCATAAATACTAGTTTCGATCAACTGAGGACACTAGTAAATCTTAGTAAGTTGATCGATTAAATAGTACAGAAAAGTTGCAAATAGAAATAAAATGTGTGTGTTACTTATGTACACGCGTTACAGGTTATACTTCTTTGTAGAAAAAACGACACTAACAATAGAAAAAAGGTATTTAATACATTGAAAGTTTTATTATAACGCATTATCTAGTTAAATAAAGTTTATTTAAATATCACAAAAAAACTAAAATGTTGACTATAAGCTAACTTCAGGACCGACACGGTTTTTCGTGACGGTGTGCGCGCGCGCATCTTAAAAATTTACTCTTATCATTTTTCCCTAACGCGCCAAAAGAAGTATAACTTCAAAAATATTAGGAGCATAATCAAAATATTATAAAAATGAATCTCTATTTCCCTTGGTGATCGCATCACGCGTGAACGGATGGAACAATTTCGCTAATTCTTTTTTTGTTGTGTTTATTATTGTAAGGAGAAGGTTCTTATGAAAGAAAAAATAATAAAAATGCGCAGAAAATTTAAAAATTTCAATAAATAACAATCTTATCTTAGCGGGTTTGACAGTTCACAAGTAATTGAATATTCATAGCTAAGACAGAACAACGTCTATCGGATCAGCTAGTTGATAATAAAATCTCAACAAATAACGTCTAGTTATAAAACTGAATAAAGCAGGAAGTGCTGCCTTGTCTCCATGGAAATATTTGCCTTTCTTATAATAAAATAAAATCTTAGGACTTACCTGCCCATTTCCCGAATCTTTTTGATAAATTTTTCACCTCCGCTGGCAGAAAGTACGGCATTAAATACGAAGAAATCAGCTCCAAGACGCTCCAAAAAGAATCTAATAATAGTAGACACAGAGCAAGGGCCCCCACTAGCGTTAAAACTAAAATAATAAACATGTTGAAATATAAATTAAAATTCAAACAGCACAATGGCACGGGTAAGGTTTCGCGCGTTATTTATTTATTTTTATGACACACGTCAATCGTCCGTAACGGAGTAAAGCGCACTGGCTGGCTGACTGCTGTGATAAAACCAAAAGACAATGATTACAAGGCAAGTATTGTAACTATGTACTGTTAACGACGAAGTTACATTATACAATTTAATTGACCTATTAGATCTGTGTCAGCATGTAAGTATTTCAACCTCATTTGTGATTATCTTATCAATTTATTTATTAATGGCGATGTTAGATTTACAGAGACAACTTTGCCAATGTCCCGTGAATAATTCCAATGGAAATAGACCATCAAGGAAAGCAGATTGTTCGGTGAAAAATAAAACAGCCAGTGAATATGAGTGTAACTACCGTAATAAGTGGTTACACTGAACCAAAGTATTTAGTTTTAATTCTAGTCAAGAGCCATCAAACAACAAAAGTTGCATTATAATCCGTTCAGTAGTTTTGCTTGATGTGCGGACAAAGAAATAGTCAAAATTTATAGGAAAACGTATTTTGTATTCAGACACTCCTAAATAAGCCTAATACAGTATTTTTTGTTAAATATACAGACTGTGTTTCAGCTATTAATAATTAATTGGAAAATTAAATTAATTGAAGTGAATACAAGTGTTGGATTGATTGAGGATTTACAAGATATAGTACGGAGAAATTCGATGAGATTAGTAATTTGATATTTAAATTGTTCTTTTTTTATGAAGACAAATAAAATTGCTTTGTCAATGTCATGTTAAAAAAATATAATTAGAAAAACAGTTTTCCTACAATTTGTAAATATTTTTAATGGATATAAACATGGCCTGTACTTCTTTGGCAGGCGCTCAGTACAAGGATTCAATGTAATAGAAGTGTCTGTTTGTCATGTGTAAATAACAACCTTTTACTAAATGCAATCTAACTCATCGATCAGCCTTTCAACGTCCACTGCTGGACATAGGCCTCCCCAAGAGAACGCCACAACGAGCGGTCCCGTCATAGGGGATAATGCCGTAATCGCCACGCTTGGCAGGCGGGTTGGCGATCGCAGTTGATGTTGTTAATACTCGAAACGTACTGGGAGTGCTGCTGCCCACTCCCCCGGTTTTTCCTCAGTCGGCTCTTACGACTCCCGTGGGTAGAGAGGGGTGGGACAATTCTAAAGCCGGCCCCACACGGCCTGACGGACTGAAAATCAGCGTCGATCAGTAATGGATATATCCCTTTTGCCACAGCATAAAGCTATAATAGGCTTGTGTACTTCCCACTGTTTTTTTTTTTTTTGTAAAATACAGGTTGTATGTGGCAATAAAAGACAATTATTATTATATCAGTGTGGTGACGGACTAAGAATACAAGTGGCACCACCCCATTCTTTCCCACGGGTGTCGTATGAGGCGACTAAGGGAAGTAAGCAATTATCCACCACCAATCATCCATTGCATGACTGGTGGTAGGGCTGGGTACTGAGTGGGAGTACTCACTTGATATCGGCCCGAGCGGGTTGGTACCACCACAGAATAAATACTAGTCCTACGGACAGAAACCTCACTTCCATTAAAACTTGTCCAAAATATCTCTATAATAGCCTACAGAATCTTAATAATAATACTAATTGTTCCTAGCGAGAAGAAATGTACCTTATGTAAACAGAAATACAGTTGAGATTGTTTTGCCCGCCGCATGATCCTCGGGCAACCGCGTCATTCAACGAATGCGCTAGGGTTACCTATGATGATTTTACTTACTTACTTATCATCACGCTATCTCCCTTGGGTTAGGCAGAGAGTGACAAAAGGCTCTATTCTTGCATACATCTCTCGCTTCCTCAACATTCATAATTCTCTTCGTACACTCTCCGGTTTCCGCTCGCCGGTTTCGGAGACCACTGACTCCACCGACAGCAACAAAGCTGTCGTTTATAAAACTTAAAAATTAATTTTTCTAGTAGTTTCTCTTGATTACTTTTTATATCATTTTAAATGTTATTTTCAAGTCGGATAATTTTTTTATAAATTGTTTTTATTTTGTTGATCATATACGTTTAGAGTTTTAGCTCTGAATTTTCGGTTATTAAATTTAATATAAGCGCAATATTACAAGCGCGAGTGCTTGGGCGCGCGTGTGACAGTCTTCTATCGGTTGTACCGTGGTCGGTACGCGAAGCGGTAGCCATATAACTCGGGACCTTGAGCGAGTGATGTACGCCTGGTACCACCATCTCCAGTGTGACAGGCCATGAAGCACATTGTTAATAAAAAAAAATTATATTATAAGGAGAGGATGGAGGATGAGGAGGGGCTTTGGGCCTCCGGCGCTCTCACTCAATATATCAATAGGAATATCACAGTTGTCTCACTTAATAAGGGATGATCTGCCGTACAAATTCTGGAACAATAAGACTTATTCTTCGTTACGAATAAAGACAAGCCACTGACCCTGTATCTACACTTTTCCCCAACTCAGGGAGATAGAAAAGAACCATAGTTGAGTGTACTAGCTTTTGCCCGCGACTCCTCCGCAGTCAAAAGCTAGTTTTTAAGGTCCATCTCAGATTTCCGATTTTAAAGTCTAATCAAGAGCTATCAAATAAAAAAAAGTGCATTAAAATCCATTTAGTAGTTTTTGTGTGATGCGCGAACGAACAGAACCAAAAGCAGACATAAAATCTAAAAAAAATATTTTTGTGTTTAGACACCTATTTAGCTTAAGATACTTATTTTTTCTCAAATATCTTAAATGTACAGACACAGTTGTGTTACAGCTTTATAATACGAGTAGTTAGGAATAGCCAATCTTTTTCGCCTTTGTTGAAACGTAAAAGATTCGTACAATAATAATCAACGCAGCTTCAACCTCCATTTTAAAAAATGATTTTTTTACCGCCTAGTTCATTGTCTAGGTAAACCTTTTTTTTTTGTTTAGGCGGGAAAAAACTATCCTATCCGTACACCCTATCGTTCGGGGCAACGACCAGGGTAGTGTGGGGCACCCACAAGAAACCCGCCGTGTGCCATCTCTCCGCCGCTATTGGCGGGCCACTGGAACTATGTTACATTCCTTCGGTGGTACATCTAGGTAAACCCTAGTGTAGCCGCACCACTTCACGCGGTAATTTAAGTGGTAAGACAATGCCATAATTATTGCGATAAGAGGCGGTAGACGGTAAAGGTAGTGTAGCCGCACCATAACACGATTAAAAAGAAAGACATTAGGTATCATGTCTCTTCCCTTAGATTAGCAACGCGCCAGTGAAGCGTCTAGTGTTGCTAACGTCTAAAGGCTACGGAAACCGCTTACCATCAGATGGGCCGTATGCTTGTTTGCCACACACGTCCTATAAAGCAATGTAATTAAATAAAAGCACCGAAGAAGCACGTAGATTAACTTTTATTCAATTTATCTAAACAGATGCCGACGCCGTTTATTTTGTATTTTCAGACGACGGGGTAAAAATCAAGAGATAATAAGGAGGATAGGGACTGACAAGGACAAGAGGACTGGTCTGGTGGTTTTAGATCTTTCATGGGGCAATGTATATGCTTCTACAATAAAATTCCTGAAAATGTCCGAAACATGCCACTAAATAAGTTTAAGAAAGCCATAAAAATTAGACTTTGTAATCAAGGTTATTACACTGTTTCGGATTATCTTGAGGATAAAACTAAATGGGCTTGAGCTGCTCCTCATTCATTAATTTTCAAAATTGTTTTATAAGAAATAATGTAATGTTATAAAGATTATATTAAATTGTAATAAATTTGCAATTTAAAAAAGTGGCCCATGAGTTTCTTGCCGGGTTCTTCTCATGAAAGGCTTTACTACGGAATCCGGTCGCTGGTGGCGATTGCAATCGCCACTTTGTTATTGCGGTTGCACTCGCCTCAGGCGCTCGTGTTAATTATTTTAATTATTGGTGTATTATTGACGATTTTAAGTGCTACTTAATAGGCCTATGAAATAAAGATATTTTTGAATTTGAATTTGAATTTGGTCACACTATCAATATTTAGACCATACACCTTTTTTTGTTGAGGCGGTATAAAATGTACCTAACCGCACACCCCGTTGTTTGGGACAACGAACAGGGTAGTGTGAGGCCCTCACACACTAAATAAACCCGCCGTGTGCCATCCTCGTAGAGTAAAAATGTTCTGTGGTGCCGTCTCTCTGGTACGTATGGTACTTACCCTTTTATTTTTGTTTAGGCGGGTAAAAATGTTCCTAACCGCACACCCCGTCGCTCGGGGCAACGAACAGGTTCGTGTGGGGTCCTCACCCACTAAAGAAACCCGCCGCGTGCCGTCTCTCCGCCTTTATTGGCGGGCCACTGGAACCATATTACATTCCTTCAGTGGTCCTAAGTCCCGGCGCCCCGATCCTACTGACCACCTCCGAGGTCCCTAAGGTGGCCAGGAACGCCGCTTTCTCGAAGTCTCCACCCCGGGCCATGACCAGCGTGTCATCCGCATAGCAGACAACCGCCAGCCCGGGGAGAGCCGACAGCGTAGCACCCAGTCGTAACCGATGTCCCACAAGAGCGGCTCTAGAACCGAACCCTGTGGGACACCGCACGACATGGGTCTCCTCATAACGTCCCCTATGCGGCTCTCATAGAGAACGCTGCGGCCCTCAAGATAGTCTGCCACTAGCCGACTCAGGTATGCAGGCACCCCGTGATACCGGAGCACCTCCCTGATGCAGTTGAATGGCAGACTATTGAATGCATTGGCGATGGCAAGCGACACTGCCAACAGCACTCCACCGCCGGCGACGATCGCCGTGGCCGCGGGCCTTAGGCGCATAATAGCGCCGACCGTCGAACGACCAGCGCGAAAACCGAACTGGGCGTCCGACAAGTCGGGTCCGACGTCGCGCATGTACTGGACGATGCGGGCAGCGAGGATTTTCTCCAGCAGCTTACCCGCCTCGCCCAGCAGCACGATGGGCCTGAAGGCCCCAACCGAATCCCGGCTTCGGTAGGAGTACCAGCTTCCCCTCCTTCCAGCAGTCAGGGAACCGTCCGCACGCCAGGCACGCGTCAAACAGTCCCCTGAGGCGGGGCTCCAGGTGGTCCAGAGCTAATGCCAGCACCCGGGCGGGTATCCCATCCGGGCTGGGGGCGGTGTTCTTTTAACGGATCCGCGAAGCAGCCGCCCCCATTTCCGACGCGGTAACGGGCGGTCCGCTGAGGTCGGCCTCCCGGTGGCTACCTGGCTGTGCCATGACTGGGGGCGTGTGCTCCGCCCGTCGTGAGAATAGGCCCTCGACCACCTCGGTGAGGAGGCTGGGCTGAAGGGTCTCTGTGAGGGGGGAGGGGCCTGAGTGCGGAGCTTGACGTATGGCACTTACCCTGCGGTGACAATAATGTAGAGTAAATTATAACGCGCAATTCTATATTAATAGTTTGGTCAAGGGGTACGGTAGACTCGATTTAAACCTTACCTGAATAATAAAACATAAAAAGATAATGATTTCGAGTCGACAACATCCGCAAAATTCGGATTGTCGAGTATTTTGTTAAATTCTAACGGTGCAAATGGCGGTAGCCATATCGGATGCCATCTTGAGTTCGTTAAGGCCGATTCACACGTATCAGTTTTGTAAAAGATTGTGTATTATGAGTCACATTTCACCCGAGCGAAGTTGAGTTTTCATCTAGTATAATTAAATGTAGGCTATTCTTGACTAATCCAGAGACATATATCAGCTGCAAGATAAAAAAATATGTTCTGCCCCCGACTCCGTTGGCGTGGACTTCAAAATTATAAATACATTACTATACGGTGCATTAATTATTATCGATATTGTAGAAATAGCTATCCCACGGAAACTCTTTCTCTTTTTCCCTTTTCTGATCTCCAGACTATGTGTAATTCCCCGATCGGGGAAGTACCAACCTCTCACAGAATATCGGCGTGAAAAACGAAGGTCCTCCTGCCGTTGTTTCATATGGTGAGTGACAGCGCCTGAGGCCCGAACCTCCATCTCTACCCTCTCCTAATTATCCTTCTTATCCTCTCTGGAAGATCGTCCTAGTAATTATTATGTTTTATTACTTACAGTCGGGTCATTACCAGGAACAGGCTCAAGGTACTGCTCAATATGAAGGTAAACCATTAAAAAAAACGCTTAAAAAGAGTGGGAAGAGGATGCGCTATCGGTTTTAACAAACAGCGGTGGCTCCGTGTAGTGACGGCATAAAAATACAAGTGTCACTGCCCCATTCTTTGTGTCGTACTAAGCGACGAAATGAGGGGAGGTGGAAACGAATTGGCACCACTGTCTCCAGTGTGATCAGTCATAAAGTACATAGCATCACGCTTGTATTGCCCGAAGGGGTAGGCAGAGGTGTATTACACATCCACGATTCGCCAGCTATGTTTAAGTCCCACGTAATAGGGGGCGAGCCTATTGACGTCTACCGGGCACATTTCCAAACTCCGGGCTGCTACTGACAATTTTTTTTTTTAGGAAAAAGCTCAATAACAAGTAAAAAAATAATAAAGTACATTGGTGTCTTTTGCTTGTAAGAGGAGATAGCCGTTCATACTTTTGTTTCACATGAGAAATTAAATAGTGAGCAGCGGCTTGGCGGTGTTCTTAGTACTGCTGAGTCCATAAACCTCGGTTGAGTTTTTGGCGGGACGTCGTAGCACGCCATTAAAATCCTGTCAAGTATACGCACTCCAGTAAATTTATTGATTTACTAAATATTACAAAAATGTATAAGGTTAAATAAGTTTTTTGATGACGAAAAGATCTAGACCAGATACAACCAGTGATACAACAACCCTATGTAGTGTTTATATTCTTTATATTATTATGTTCTTCTTTGACTAATTGAGAGGAGTGCTATTCTATTAGTAGCCAGCTGGCCCTTTCTGTCATTAAAAAAAAAACATAGCATCACGCCTGTATTCCCCGAAGAGGTAGGCAGAGGTGTATTACACACCCACGATTCGCCAGCTATGTTTAAGTCCCACGTAATAGGGGGCGGACCTATTGACATCTAACGGGCACATTTCCATCTGTTATTAAAATACATGAAAATCGGTTACCACTTGGTGACAGGCTTGACTATTACCTTTTTTTATAAGATTTTACAGGCCCACTGTCAGATTCTTCTATGAGGGATAATACTTTCTGATAAAACCATTTGTGAAATTGGAAAAAAGAGAAATTTATTACGAGCAGAATTTAGTAGTTCTTAATTGTAATAATGAAGCTTAGGTAATATAACGTATACAGGAACAGAAATTACTACAAATACATCCGGCCGCCAGATGTCGCAGGCCTTAGAAGGCTGTGAGGTGGAATTTCAGAGTTTTTTTGTTTATTTCTATGATAGCTTAGCGGTCTGAAGCAGCCTTGGATAGGGGAAGATGCAAGTTCGAATACTGGTCGTGGAAAATTTTTCATATCACTATTGTTTATAGTAAAATGCTCATCATTTCCATGGTATCACAGTGAACAAATTATGAGTATCTAGACTACATATTATATCAACGGCTTATACGGTGCGAGATTTAAACCTCAGACTAGATCGAACTCGCTATTACCTTTGTATCTTCTATTTTTTTTAATATTTGTATCACTAGGCTGTTACTCCAAAAATACTTTAACATTATAGGTATGAACACTATTAATAGAAAACTAATTTAATGAAAATCATTCTCTAAATGGATAAGTATGTGGAAAGATCCTTGTAGTTTTATATTACAGGTAGGTATATGTTTTTGTCTACGACCAACTTTTTATTTGATAGCTCTTGATTAGACTTAAAAACTGGTATCGATTTTATCCCGCTACTATATCGGGAACCTGAGATATCCTATACCTAAAAACTAGCTTCTGACTGCGGCGGAACCGCGGGCAAAGGCTAGTATGTAATAAAAAAAACAATGTATCAGCTTCATAGCAATAAGTTTAATATATATACTGATATAGGTAGGTACATATGATTATAATTCACTCATAAATATCAGTAGTTTCGCGTATTTTAAAACGAGCCGGAGTTCAGACTGTTTCGGATATGCTGTACGGTTTGGCTTCATGTTTGGCACAATCCGAAGTGTCCTTCTCCTCTTTTAACGTCTTTATGCCTTTCAGTGTATTCTTCATGGCCTCAAAAGGAACTGAAACAGACGATAAAGAGAATTAATATTTAGATTTTTCTTTACGATGGTGACAGCGCTGATGGTAATAGTTTTAATGGACCATCTGATCGTAAGCGGCGGGAACTTCTTATTAGCAAACTTCCACATGATTACTTTTTTATTGCTTATGGTGGCAGACGAGCCACGGCCCACCTGATGGTAAATGGTAATCGTCATTCATGGACTCAACTATACAGAGAGTACTGTCAAGCCGCTGCTCACCATTTCATTTCCCATAATATAATGAACAAATTATAACAAATTATTTTTTTATATATTTTTACCCGATACTAAGGCAGTTCTTTGTGTTTCTGAAGTTGGCTGCAAGACGCTGCGCAGTAGCATTTATGTGTCACGAGGCATGTGCGTCTTCTACAGTTTACATTAATCGAAAAATGTTTGATTATAATTTACAATTGTAATCGATAATGATGTTATTTATCGATCGTACTAAAAAATGTGGACTCTTCTATATCTAAATTAAAGCTTATTCACTCAAATCGCTCGTATACTTTTTATTGAATATAAAAATAATAAATAGAACCTAAACAATTAGATAAGAAGCACTAATCGTATGATTCTGTCACAATTGCCATTTCTTGCTCTGTGCCTAACTTTAGAGACACAAAGATTCGTTGTGACTACTATACGGATTTTAATGAAACTTTTTGTGTTTAATAGCTCTTGATTAGACTTAAAAACTGGTACATTTTATCCCACTACTGTGTCGGGATCCTGATATATAAGCCGCAGAATCCGTCAGAAGCTAATTTTAATATTATTAAGAAAGTTCGTCGCGGTTCAATGGTCGCGGCCATACTCTTTCAGATGAAAAAATACTCTGTGTCGTTCTCCAAATAATACAATAACTTATTCAAAACAATAATCTTTAAACTTATATACAATAGAGACGACTGCTTTATATGTCATTAATAGCGTTCTCTCATCTCTCACTCTTCACTCTAAGCATCTAATAACGCATGATAGGTAATAGTCGCGTGATTAGTACACGTGCCAAAACTTCTTCAAAGTCAAAGCCAATTTTTTTTTCAACAGACGTGATACGAGTATTATGTGCAGTAAGATTGCCTATTTATGATGAATGTAACGATACTTATGAATAAGAATATTTCTTGGCGTACATAATAAATCTACTTATATATACCTATATATTATTATTTTTAGTTCCCGATATAGTAGCGGGATAAAATGTACACCAGTATTTAAGTATAATCAAGACTAGAGCTATCAAATAAAAAAGAGCATCAAAATCCGTTCCGTAGTATTTGCGTGATACGTGAATGAACAAAAAGATAAAACATCTAAAAAAAAAATGTTTTGTGCTTACACAAGCCTTTTTTTGTTAAGGTGGGAAAAAATGTCCCTAACCGCACACCCCGTCGCAACCCGGGGCAACGAACTACTTTTTTTTTTTAAGATTTCTAAGACACTATAGAAGATTACGGATAGAAAAATTAAGAAAATTAGAAAATGTTAGAAAACTTGTCCATTATTTTAACTTCGCAAGTTGGACAGTTCGCAAGTAATTAAATATTCATAGCTAAGACAGGACAACGTCTGTCGAGCCAGCTAGTCATATTATATAAATTGTGGTACAACATATTGAATGTTTATGTCTTTGACTTTCTGTCTAAAGAACACTCTCTGGCCTAGACATAATTCTAAGTTTTCTCAAGTTTTCTCATTTAAAGCTAGCTAACTGTATTGTTCATATATTTATGACAACCTCAATATCTGTCTTCTTATTTTAAATAATAACATGTCAACAATATATTATTTTTATTATTCCCTCATAATACTTAATTAAGAATGTAATGGCCTCAAAATACACCCTTGTAGCACACCTATTGTCATGACAGATTCAAGTGATAGACCAGTCTCCATTACTGATTCCGTAGAGGTTAACTTTTTTGATGAAAATTTCATGATATTGTACACAATCGAATGCCTAATACAAATCGCAAAATACACCTAACGCATTGTGCGAAATTCCTACGCTTTAAAGACCGTTTTTCTATCTATGTATCACTAGTATTATAAAGCTGTAACAGAACAATATCTCTACATTTAAAGTACAAATTATTTATGAATGTGGAAAAAGAGAACTTTAGTGTGAGCGGGCATCGAACCTGCGTCCCTTCCAATCCGGGGAAGTGCTCTAAGCCGCTGAGCTATCGCACTGACCTTCGGTCATACCCAATCTCGACATAACCTTTCACCACTTCCCCGGCTTGCACTAAAGTTCTCTTTTTCCACATACATAAATAATTTGTGTTTTTACAGTAGCTGAGCATGTCAAGTGCTAAAATACAGAGAAAATATCTCTACATTTAAGATATTTGAGAAAAAAATTGTATTAGGCTCCTTTTTTCTGTTTTTTGTTCGAGAGATTCGGCATGAAAAAATACATACAACCCTAAATTTTCACCCTATGTAGAAATAATTTATATGGCAATACAACGTTTGCTGGGTCAGCTAGTATATTTGTATATTTATATTCCTAAAGATACTCCACAAGGAATAAAGTCAAAGGTAATTCTTGTGTTAATGTCTATCTTAGAAAAAATAATGCAACAAGATAAACAATTTGATTATATAGTATAAGGGGACAATTTGGAAAAGTTATTTTTTTAGCCTGATATCGATACTCAAGAGGAAACGCATTCAATGTGCGTTTCCTCTTGAGTATCGATATCAGGCTAAAAAAACCACAGTCGCTGCAGAAGACATAATAAACAATCCGCACTCCTCGAGCCCAGAAAGGAAAGTTGGAATGGTAAAATTCACATTCGACACCTTCCTTCATTTTCACCTTTTACTTTCGTTCTAAATATTGTCCGTCATAAGTTACAAAAATTACATACCTATGTTTAAGAGACTTATTTGACTATTATAACATAGGAATGTTTTTTTTTTCCTTTAAGTCATTTTGTTCTTTTTTATTGCTAATGATGGCAGACAAGCCACAGCCCACCTGATAGTAAGCGGTGACCGTCGCTCATGGACTCAACTATACCGAGAGTATGGTCAAGCCGCTGCGCACCATTTCATATCTCAGATTTGAAATGAAAGAATAAACGTCTATATTCTGCTACAGCCAAAACACACGGACATGCTTCATGACTGGAGACGGTGGTATCGACCCGTATGGGCCCGATAACAAGTGAGTACCCTCACTTGGTACCCAGCCCTACCACCAGTAGTGCAATGGGTGATAATTGCTTACTTCCCTTAGTCGCCTTGTACGACATACGCGGGAAAGGATGATGTGGTGACACTTGTATTCTTAGCCGGTCACCACACGAACTATGTGTTTTTGAAGTTATATTTCTACACGTACAAACGATTTTAATTCTTTTGTCAAAACACTCGACAACCACGACGATTGTAATCGGGTGTAGAAAATCTCTAAAATAAAAAAATAAACAATTTGATATTGACAGCAAGAGCAAGTTTCTATGCCTGCATTGTGTCCTTGTCACCGACGACACTTAAATATTCACGGCCATTGTTATGAGTTATGACTCGTCTGGACAATTATTATCTATTCTCATATATTTCTTCTATATGTTGCTAAGCATGTCAAATGCTAAAAATATATATAAAAATATCTAAATATTTATAGGGTTTGCGTCATTATTAGGTAAAATCTTAATTGTAAAATTAAGTTTACCTGGTCGGTATAATGTATGAAAATACTTCCGACAGATGGCGTCTGCGTCACCCAAAGACGTTAAGTATGAATGTGTTATCGAGATTAGCAGTCGGGAGCAAGGGTCACGATGGCTGAATTGGCAAAGCATCTGGACGGTATCCAGGAGATGCAGGTTCGAATCCTGCTCGTGACTGTTATTTTCGATTTCACATTTTTCACTTTGTGTTTAATGAGTGTACCATGTTTTTATAACGGACTAAAAAGTATAAAATAATTAAAATACTTGTTATGATTGGAAAGGAAAGAAGTGTGCCTATCTCATATATAGCTAACCGTATTTAGCTCGTCATATCTAGCTCATCGGGAAGTTACGAGTATTTTAAAATCAAATACAAAATTTCACCCGGACAGACATACAAGAAACTGAGTTAAAAAAACTTAGGAAAATAAGTTATCCTGTGTAATATGAAATTTAGCCGTTTTTATGTATAAAACGGCTTTGTTGTGCCTGCTCGGTGGTGTAGCGGTAGTGTATGCGACTGCTAATCATGACGTCTTGGGTCCGATCCCCGGGTCGGGCAAAGTTATTGAGCTTTTTCCTAAAAATAAAAATTGTCAGTAGCAGCCCGGAGTTGGGAAATGTGCCCGGTAGACGTCAATAGGCTCGCCCCCTATTACGTGGGACTTAAACATAGCTGGCGAGTCGTGGGTGTGTAATACACCTCTTCCTACCCCTTCGGGGAATACAGGCGTGATGCTATGTTGTGTCTAAAGATATATTATAATTATCGATAAGCCTTCTGTACCTATCTAATTGCATCACATCGGATGTCCTCGAGTTCTGCAGTTATAAAACTTTATGTGTTTGCTCGATACCTACCTATCGAGAAACCAATAAGAACATGGTATTCATTTAATAGGTTTTTTATATTCTTTTTTTTTGAGAAGTATTGCTATAATAGCTCAATGACAAACAATATAGTATTGGGCGGATTTATAGCCATAGGATTATCTGAAAAATATAGAGTTCCTGCGAATCCTGTAGAGATTATATGCCAGATCTATATTATATCATCCATATTTAGATTTAATGTAGGCTGTGCTACATTGTACCTAGCAATGCATAAGTTAGTTAGATATGATTCTAGCGTCCCCCTCGTCATCCCCTCGTGGCGTAGTCGGTAGTGTAACCGACTTCCGTGCACGAGGTCGTGGGATCGATTCCCATCTCAGGACAATTATTTGTGTGATGAACACAGTTATTTGTACTTCTTCTGGGTGTTTTCTATCTATATATGTATGCATTTACAAAACAAAAAATAATATATGTATTATATCCGTAATCTGGTATCCATAGCACAAGCGTTAAGCTTAGTTTGGGACCAGAGGACGTTGTGTGAAATGTCCAGAACATTTGAAAAAAAAAATTATATATATTTTTAGCATTTGACATGCTTAGTACTATACATTAAACACAAAGTGAAAAATGTGAAATCGAAAATACCCTATATCACTTTGTGTTTAATAAAAAAAATGTTATAAATTCAGCTTATGTCATTTATATAGGTACCTACATATAAAAATACAAATCATTCTTCTTTATAATATTAGTAATAAATATACCTAGCCTATGTTACTTAGGGATAATGTAGCATTCTAATGATGAAAGAATTTTTGAAATCGGTCCAGTAGCTTTTGAGTTCATTCATTACAAACAAACAAAAAAATAAATCTTTCCTCTCTATAATATTACTATAGATTAGTACCTTGAGGGACAATATCCTTAAACTAAGCTGAGATTTGAATTAGATACCTTAGAAGTTTTGACCACAATTTTCAACACCTTATAAGTGCGTGGGCTGCTCAATTATTTGGCATCGTTCATGACATAGTTCAATGGGAACTTATAAAAATATTTCTTTGTAAACGTTAGTAGTTGATATTGTGTTCAGGTGAAAATACAATGGAGACAATATACTCGCAGCAACCCGACTTCCATTTAAACATTTGTTACATCAATCAAAAATATTACAATGCCACTATCGCACATAAAATTATTAATTAAGTAGTCTGTGAAAATCATATTTATACCTATAACATAAAAAAACATAGCATCACGCCTCACGTGAATACCCTCGATTTGCCAGCTCCTAGGGGGCGAGTCCATTGCCGGCTACCGGGCACATTTCTAAGCTCCGGGCTGCTACTGAAAATTTATCTTTTTACGGAAAAGCTCAATAACATTGCCTGACTCGGGCATCGAACCCGAGACCTTAGATCAACAGTCGCACATACTACTGCTACACCCACCGAGGCTGTTTTATACTTTTAAAAGGTATTAATCCATACCTTCCCAATTAAGTCCATAGCTTCCCATTTTCTTAAGAAATAATACGTGCTCATTATTTGTTGTACCGATTATGCGATGCAATTTAGGTTATAGACAACCACGTAACAGATTGGCAGACTTTACAAGCCGTTGCAAAAATCTTAGCAGGCATACAGGTCCCCCCCTATGTTTGCGTTCATCGGAGTCGGTAAAAAAAATCAAGATATTTTAAAATGTATAAAATATCAATTTTAAACTGGGATACGAACTCCATACCTTTGTCTTGACAGTCCTTGGCCTTACAACTACGCTATCACTGCATTTTCCGAGATTATTTCGACTCAATATTTTGGGTTTCTACTGGAGCTAATTAAAATTCCGTGTAATCTTAGTCAGTAATCAGTTAATTGCTCCTGACCACTTTCTATCCCTTTACTTAAAATTGGCGACGTGATGCCTCTGGTGTTGCTAGCGCCTATAGGCTACGGTAACCGCTATTTTTAATTAAGAGCCATTAACTCGAGAACATCGGAAGTCCTATCACATATACGAATAGCAATTAGTCATTCTTCTGGTTATCATAACATCAATAGAGTATAAAAACAAAACACACCGTACATTTATGTAAATACACAATGTTGACATAATGTAAATGACAAAATGTTGGAATGTGTCGTTAAAATAATAAAGTCGTCATCGAATCATACAATTACAATGTACTCACTTCTAAGATTAACGAAAATATACAAAACTGCATACCTGACCACATCCTAAGCCGCCTCTTAGATGTTTCATTATTAATCGTACATAATCTTACTAAATCAAAGATAGCTAGAAGTGTTAAAAATATAAGCAAACAGTACACGATTAGTTGTAACATGTCTTTTTGGCAAATACTCCGACACGACTCTCTAAGACAACGGCAGGTATGTTACTAACTAACAACTACATAACTAGCTAACTATAATTACACCTGTGCATGGCAATGCTAAGCACATTTTTTTTTCTATATAGTTATAGTTGCTTACTTGAAATTATTTTTTACTCTGTTCTAATTTTGTTTAAGTCAGTACTCCGTGAGGCGAAACGAGCTTTTTCAAGGTTACCAATACAATCTGCAGACCCCTAAACATACACTCAAAATTTCACACAAATTTCATAAGAATCGGTCAAGCCGTTTCGGAAGAGAATGGTGCCAAGCACTATGACAAGAGAATTATATATATATATATATATACATATATATTGCATGTGGCGGCAGACGAGCCACGGCCCATCTGATGGTAAATGGTAACCGTCGCTCATGGACTCAACTATACCGAGAGTATTGTTAAGCCGCTGCTCACCATTTCATTTCACAGATATGAAATGAAAGAATAAACGGCTATCTCCTGCTACAACCAAAACGCAACGATGTGCTTCATGGCCGGTCAAAGGGGAGATGGTGGTACCAACCCGCTCGGGCCCGACAGCAAGTGAGTACTCCCACTTGGTACCCAACCCTAACACCAGTACCTAATGCAAAGGGTGATCATTGCTTACTTCCCTTAGTCGCCTCATACGACCCCCGTGGGAAAGAATGGGGTGGTGACACTTGTATTCTTAGTCCGTCACTACACGTACAAAAATTAGATGAAGCTGTAACAGAGCTATGAATGTCTGTAGGTACATTTAAGATATTTGAGAAAAAAAATATATATTAGGCTATTTAGCTGGCCCACAGAACATTTTATTTTAGAATTTTTGTCTCTGTTTGTTTGGGCATCATCAGTAGGTAGTACTGAACTGATTTTGGTGATTTTTTTTTTTGCTTTATAGCTCTTGATTACACTTAAATACTGATATACATTTTATCTCGCTACTTTATTCGGGGAGACATAACCTAAGACTACCCTAAGGCTGTGGTGCAGCCGCTGGCCAAGGCTACCATTTTGTTTTAAACAGATGTAAGCCCACGCACTCACGGTCAGTTATGGCGTAATGCAAACAAACTGAAGCCAGCGGATTACGGTGCGTCTGGAAAATCCATGAGTTGCTGTCAGCTAAAAATTTGAACTCGTCATTCACAGTCAGTTCTGATCAGTTGTTCTCCTCGAGTGTGAAATCCTAAGTTTAAATTTCGTTAAATTTTCGTTAAATTGTTGTTTGCCGTCAGTTGGAGCTTCCCCGCAATGGTGTTTGGACCTGCAGTAACTGTAGAATTACTTACAATAAGTAAGTAATTCACGCCATCTCTCTTGCGGCGCAGGCAGAAAGAACAGAGTGCAAAAAGGCTCTATTCTTGCATACCTCTCGCTTCCTCAACATTTATAATTCTGGTTTCGGAGGCTCCAGACTCCACGTTTCTTCAATACATGATCGATTTGGTCTAGGTAGGCGAGTCTCGGTCTCCCCTTGTAGGTACCTACATCCTTCCACTTTCGCATTGTATATCTTTTTAACCAGTTGCTCTTCCGGCATTCTTTCCACATGTCCGAACCATCGGAGCATTCCCTATCGCATCTTTACATCAATAAATTGCATACCTACTCGCTCTCTTACGTCGTCGTTAAGAATGCGGTCAGTCAGCCTGACTCCACAGATTCTCCACAGAAATCGCATTTCGACCACATTGATTTTACTCTCATGCTTCTTTTTGCATACCCAATTCTCGCTTCCTTATACTAAGGTTGGGACAAGCACTGCGTTGTGTATTGCGACACGTGCCTTTGGGTTGGGTGGTGGTTGCCGAGAAGTTGTTAACCAACCCGCTTGGGCCCGATAGGAAGTAAGTACTCTCACTTAGTACCCAGCCCTACCACCAGTCATGCAATGGATGATAATTGCTTACTTTCCTTAGTCGCCTCATACGACACCCGCGGGAAAGAATGGGGTAGTGACACTTGTATTCTTACTCCATTTTCTTCCATTCTTCTGTCATTACGTCGACTAGGGCTTACAAGTCAGTCGCAAACTGCGCTAATAAGACCGCGTCGTCTGCATACAGCAGAGAGTTAACCATAACCACTAGGTCGCCCAACTGAACTCTCACATCAATTTTATTCAACCTTAGTAGACATTAATTCAGATATATGCTAAGCAGTCTAGCCGATAGAATGCAGCCTTGTCTAACGCTGATATTTACACTAAACCAGGGCGACATTCCATCATCCAGCCGAACACAAGCTCTGTAGCTCATGTCGCTAGACTGCACCGCTTGCAGCAGTCTATCGTTATTACCATACTTTGGCAAAATATCCTAAAGTACTACTGTAGAATTTATTGATAAATTCCTACCGCGAGTGCAAATGTTTCTGGAAAACCAATTGCTCCTGACTGCTAATTTCGATAACACATTCATACTTAACGTCTTTGGGTGACGCAATTGTCACGATGGCTGAATTGGCAAAGCATCTGGACGGTATCCAGGAGATGCAGGTTCAAATCCTGCTCGTGACTGTTATTTTCAATTTCACATTTTTCACTTTGTGTTTAAGAAATTTTATAAAAATAAAGCAGCATTGGGGCTATATCTTGCCTCATATTTGTATGTTGTTTCACAATAAATAGTCTCAAGTTCAAGTAGCTTGTAATAATTATATAGATTCGTCCATTCTCAAATAGTTACGTCAGTCACTCGGTTCCAATGTTAATTTAGCTAGTTAATATAGATAATTGATATTATCTCTTTTTCAACCATTCTATCGTCCATTTTTTTATTAGGTTTTCTTGTAATTATTCTGTAACAAACAGTAGCCACAGTGAGAAGTATAAATTTTCAGAATCCGAACCCATTTTTTAACTGACTTGGTGAGATATTTTTGGCTTGCGGACCGCGGATACGTTGATCGAGAAATTACGGTCGGTTTTAGGCCAGTGAGTGGGAAAATCGTGTTGGCTTAAATCCGTTTTCATTTTAAACGTGAATCCGCTTCGCTTTTTTTGAAGCACTCATAATTATAATGCATACATCCTAGTACCTAATCCATAAGTCCATATCCCTATTCAAATTCCAAAAGATGTCTTAATTACTGTGGTAGCTACTTTCCAAATTTTTTGAATATGGCAAATATATACGTTTAAAGCCAAAAATAAAAAAAATGTGAATGACATTGACATTAATGGCATATTTTCTGTATCTATCTGACTTAATTTTTCCATTAAACAAGAAGACTTAATTTTCTTTTCTTGTTTTTCTGCACCTTTTATTTATCACCTTTTATCCTTCACAGCTTAGAATAAGCGTTATTATACTAAGCTTCACAGTGCATTCATTTAAGATTTTTGCTTTACGGCTTACTAATTAAGTGCGCTGCGTGCAGGTTGTCGTAGGTGGATAAATAAGTGCTAATTCATTAAAACGTTTGAGACTCCTCCGTAAAATGGAGAAAGAATTAGACAAAGTAGTCGAAGAGATAATGTCGGCTCCTAACGTAAATGGTTGCCTCGTAGCAGACCACCAGGGTCTATGTTTAACAGCAAAAGGAACTGCCCATGTCGATTCAGCGGGGATAATCGTTGCAATATCTGAGCAGGCGTGCAAGATTCAGCCCAATCTAAAGCCACCCACTGTTTGTTTGGAGACTGATAAGAAACAATGTTTGATTCAGCGACATGGTACGATTACTGGGGCCATATTTAAACAGAAAGTATAAAATGTAAGAGTTGTTTTTTTATATAATATAAATTCTAAGCACTATATGATTGGCCATTGACCAGAACACAAAGAGCAAACATTCTAAAAATTCTATTCTACATTTTCGCATTTGAAGTGATAGTGAGAATTAACCATTTCTGCAAATCTCTTCTGTTGTAAAAAAAAAACTTGCACAAAATTGGCTTATTATTTCACAGGAAGAATAATTGTAGTATTGAGAATCATTCATGTTAGTTACACCATCTACAATATAAATAATTATGTCAAGATTTGTTATATTTTTTTGCTGCAACAAATCCATTTACTGGTTTTGGTTTTGTTCATACAGATCTGGGTTTAATGAGTTTATCCTATATTAGATTTATTATAATACCGACCGTAACTCACGTTTAGGATCGATTACGTAGAATTTTCAACTCGTCCTGATGATGAGCATCGAATATGCTCGAAAACCATGTCGACGTAATCGATCCTAAACGTGAGTTACTGTCAGTATTATAATAAATCAAATATGTATCAATCTCACGATAATTTCAATAGATGAATATTGTTTATAACATTACTGAAATCTGCCACATATATTTAGAGATTACTAACTAGAGTTATTTCACAGAATACACTGCACAAGAGAATTGATTTTGTGTAGAATACCTATTTTCTTATATTGTTGATTGATGGGTAATTTAATATATATGCAGCACTGAGAGAGGACAATACCCCTATTATTTATAGCATAATATGGTACACCCGTATCCAACTGCTGTGTGCAATACTCTATACAAAAACGTAGTTTTTAGATGATAGATTTATTTTTAAAATCCATTAAATTTTATTGCCAGAACCAAGAAAGATTAGAACATTTTTAAGGGTGCAGTTATAGAAGCTCGCACAGGGCGCATAAAAGGCTAGTTACAGCACTGATATGCAGACAGTTACCACTACTACAGGTTGAACTATGTTCTAAGATATTCAAAACATGTCTCCAAATATTCATGCTTTTACTTACCTAAACATACTTTTATGTTCTTGTATATTTACAGATTGTCAACTGATATTAAGCATTCTACTTTGTTGAAAAGGATCCCAGTATCAATAATTAATGTGACTGAAATTTTATTTTTATATCTTAGTCCTTGGCTTATGTGATATGTTAAAAAAATTAAGGATTTATAATAAGCTTAAGAATGTAAACACATTTTAGAATATATTGTATTGTTATTTAATAAATCTATATCAGAATAAATTTGTGATTTGTATTTTAGCACTTGACATGATTACTAATCTAATCTAACTAGTGTAAAATGTATAAAAAATATTAGCAGTTACCTATATTATTTTTCATGTAAAAGCAAATGTAGGGTGGTACTTTAAAAAATATTAGTTTTATTTTCTGTATGTGTTTGAGTGTTGTGATTATGCCGTGTGGGGCCGGTTTTAGAATTGTCCCTCCCCTCTCCACCCACGGGAGTCGTAAGAGCCGACTGAGGGAATACCGGGGGAGTGGGCAGCAGCACTCCTTCGAGTGTTAACAACATCCACTGCAATCGCCAACCCGCCTGCCAAGCGTGGCGATTACGGCATTATCCTCCATTCTTGGGGAGGCCTATGTCCATCAGTGGGCGTTGAAGGGCTGATGGATGGATTGTATTCTCACACAGGACAACTCTTGTGTAATCCACAAATACTTGTTCTAAGTCTGTTTGTCAAGTTCCCTGTGATACAAGCATTATTCCTTAGTGCAGGGTGTTGTCTTAAACCACTGAAGTAATGTAGCACTGTTCCAGTGATCTGCCAGTACAGTTTATATAGTGGGTGAGGCCACTACCCTGTTCGCTGCCATGAACAACGGGGTGCCCATGGATAGCTTCAACTTCAACAGCTTTATAAGATGCAGAGATATAGTTGAATATAGTAACTTTTAAAGATTCGCGAATTGTACACATTTAAAGTAGCATAAACGGGTCTTTTTTCGCGTATAAAATAGGTGAAATTCTCAACTCAACAGTTGTCCCGTGACCACGGCTGCTGCAACGCAGTTGAAACGTCGGGTAAAACGTAGTTAATAATTTCACCTATTTTATACGCGATAAAAGACCCGTTTATGCTACTTTAAATATAGTTGAATATGTTATACAAGACCACATGTGGGTTAGTAAATATTCACCTCTCATGCTCTTCATTTAAATCCCAAAAGGTAAAACTTTTGTTTGATAACCATACCTACAGTATAAATTACAGAAAAAATTAATTACATATGCATACAAAGTAGCGTGGGTCTTTTAAATTTTTTTATAAATACCTGAAAAAACCGTCATACCTAGATATTAATCTACCACCAGGAAAAAAATGTGGAAAAAGCTTGTGAACCTAATTTTTTTAAATGTCACATCAGTCTAAGACCGTTCTCCTTTCAGAGAGAGACTGGTCTAAGGCCGTAATCCACCACGTTATTGGGTATTGGCTGACTTCACTAGCTGTCGAGAAAATCTCAAGGCATTTCCCGTGGCCAGGTCAGGGCCCGCCAAGCTGCCATGGCCAGTTGGAGGGCGCGGCTGGAGACGCCCCAGGCCAGTCTCTGAACCGTAGGGACGCTCAAGCCTGTGCAGGAGGAGTGGGCGGGCTGCACATAGTTGCAAGGAGGGAAGCGACTCCAAGCTGTCACTATTGCAGCTGCGTGGAGGACACGGCGCGGCACACGGTCTAATCGTGCCCGGCTTGGGCCGCGAACTCGTCGCGGCAATAGGGGGGGACCTCTCGCTGCCGAACGTCGTCAGAGTGATCGAGCATCACTCTGACGACAGGAGTCGGGAATACTGTGTAATTTAATGGGGATTTTTACTGCCATCATTACACGGCAGATTGCATATTATCGACATCGCCATTGGAAACTGTAATTTCCATACAATTTGTAGCCTGTAATTAGTTGAATTCAAATTTTCTCGTAATATCCCTCTGTGTGCTGAACCAAAATATAATAACCCCAATGTACATTTATCTCCTAAAGAAGCAACATTAAAAAAAGGGGGCAAACATTTTGTGGCTACACAGGATAGCGTTTTTAGATTCTTTAATCTCCCAGGTACTATATATTTCAACAATATCGCTAATCAACCGGATTATACACCAAAAATAGCAAACAATTCTCAGGCACACAAAGCAACTACTATTTGAGTGGCTATCTCGCCGATAGCGCCATCTGCGCTCAGCTTTGCCCGTGGATCGCCATTAACGCAAGAAATAATACTCAGACTTCAGTATACACACATTTATTACAGATATGCCTTTCTAAATAAATCAACTTGACGACAAACTACTATAACTGATTACAACTATCTTGACTCTTACGTGGTATAATTACTATAACTTGACCTCAGTACAGGGATAAATCGCCCGCCACAACCTAAACTATTAAAACTGCAAAATATGAACTATATATTCCCTTGGCAGAAGAATAAAAACAAAAGTAAAATTTTAAATAAAATCAATATTTAAAAGAGACGCACTGTCAAGTCATAAGAATTGATAATATGCTATTTCAAAAGTGTAGGTGCTGCGGCAGGCGAAATATTGAACTTGACTATTATGCGTCCTATATCGGGACCCGTTATGCTACCCACATTCTTATTAACCCATAGGGCCAATCACAATATTGTCTGAGCCATTGATTTAAATAAGGTTAGGGATCCTATAATCAGAGCCAATCTGTCTAAAGCAAAACAAATCAATACACTTAAGTGTTTCTTTCTTTTTGCTGCATTATAAACAGATGTACGTAAATAATACAGTATAGAACCTTGCAATAAACCTCTTACTCATGTGGCGCCATCTAGAAATAGTAGTTCAACAACGTGTATATTCCTATATATTTATATCTCATGCTTCAATTAAACTAGGCCTTACACTATACTATTTATAACTATGAACATCGATTAGCATACAAGTGACAACATTCTAATATGAAAGTTCATTTTTTAAACAATTGGCTGTAATATATTAACCAGTTCCTAAATAACTTTTTCTCGGCACTAGTCCTAAGTATATAGGTACAAGCAACGAATCTGTATGATAACTTTCTGTCTTAAAAACAAGTCAAGTCGTAAATGTTTAAGGCTAAATAATAACGTATAAATTTTTAATTTAAATTATAACATAATATACACAATACTAAAATAAATTCTTATATCATAATTTCCATAATACACGTAAAACAATGTATGAAATTAAAAAGCATGCTGCCATTAGAAATGATTATTAGATATGGCCAAAAAAATGGTATACCAGGAAGCGCAATATGCACTGTTTGACGGCGTTGTGATTTAATAAAAATAATTTACGAATTAAAACTCCCAACACCCATGAATCAAATATTGCACTAAAATATTGCCTGTGTGTGTGAGCAAAATTGTTAAAAACTAGCAAAATATTATCTAAGACTAGGGTCTTTCTTAAACACAATAATAATACTTATGCAGTCTAGTCAATAATAAATGAAAAAATACCTGGAATTGTATAAAAGTGAGGATAATGGTTTTCGTTTTGAATAATATTTTTAGTGTTACGAATTAAATAATTAATTAAATTATGTATACCGCCATTATTTTCCGGCCATTGACCTCTTAATTCGGCTTTATAGAGAGCCGAGGTGTAAGAAGAAAGGAATGTATACGAGAAGATATAAAATTTTGCGTAGTCCATACAAAATCGACTTTCGTACACTAGTTGACTAGCTCTATATGTGGACTTTTTTGTTTAGTGGAATATTGTATTCTGCTAGTTAAAAAAAGGCGGGAAAAATTATGCATCATTTGTAAGTATTTTAACTCTCAATTTAAGCAAAAATATATACACAAATATTATATACTGGTCGGGTATAATAAAATACATAAAATAAGTATTATACGTTTATGTTAATTATTGATCTTCTTTACAAATGGACTGCAGTAATGGCATATTTTTTTTTAAATCTCCATAGACTTAGGAATTTCTCTCTTTTCACCTCAATATACGGTAAGGTTTAACAATTAATGTTCAACAAGATAAGAGTACATATTAAACGCATTTTCTGCTAGTATGTATAAAATCGAAAAGACCCATTTAACACAATTTTGGAATGCATAACCATTTAGGCGTTTTAGGTCTCAGTAATAGTAACAGATGGAATATAAAGATTTGGCCATAACTGTTTAAATGGCCGCGGCGTAATATGGAATAGATATATGCTATTTAAAAGTTAGAGCTTAAAAACGGGTCGACGATTGTGATGCTCTACGTCCAATGGACGACGAAAGATTATATAACTAAATCGGTGGACGTACACTGGTACCTAAAATTTACTTTGTGGCTTATATTAGTTCACATTATATCCATAACTTACTATTACCAGACGAAAGGAAGCCTTACTCAATTTATAACTAAACACAGCTAAGATTAAATAATATAAGGGACGATAATCCTCTCTAGGGAGAGCACAGCCCCATTATTTTTTATTAATTATAAAATAAATCTTATGTATAATTAAAATTAAATCACTATCATGCGATAAAACCCTCTTATTTGTATACTGAGAGGTGACCTGTGCCACAGTTTAGTACAAATATTGGGCTGATGATATATATTCAACTAAAATATTTTATTAGATAATAAAAAATAAATGTAAATACTCTTCAATTAAAGTAAAATGAGCAATAATATAAATAATTACAATTAATTTGTAAAATCAAAAATCTTTTTTCTATAATGTTTCATTGTATTTATTTATTATGATGTGGAATTTCATTTATTTGTTTAGAAATTTTATGATGATATGATATTATTTATTTAACACTTTATGATAAATGTTGCCATAATGCATAGATATGTATTAATAGTGAGAACTTGATTTCTGTTACAAAAAATGTGGCAGGATATTTCTTAATGATAACAACCTTTGCGATAGAAAACAGCTTGGCAGTTTTTCTTATTAACTGGAGCTCCCACGCAATAAAAACTGCGACAAATATGGCATCTTTGAAACGTCAAGAATTCTTACACATTGAAACCAGCAATAAATCCACCTTTACCTGTACACAAACTTAATATTAAATCATAAGTAACCATAGACTATGTTAATTCAAACTTCTACCTTAACAAACAGATAAATATAGAATTAGAGTTCATAAATTAATGTTGTCTATGAAAAATGCAGTTTTGTCTATGTTGTAAAGGCAACATGATGATATAAACATCCTTTGTTTCGTAGCTCATTATCACCGGTTGTTTTATTTTCCACGGAACAATCGTTTTGTTTGATGGTCTATTTGAATTACCCACTTGACATTGGCAAAGTTGTGTCTATAAATCTAACATGGCCATTAATTAAGAATTAAATACCGACAAAATAGAAAAAGATTACTACGGGTGGAAATTTGTACACGCTTGAGCATGTTATGTGTTAAAAATAATTGTGTTTCATTATCTTGCCCGTTCTGAAATGAGCTACTGATATTTTTCTTTTCTTTAACTACTCTGATATTCTTGCCAGTTAATCTGTTTCCATGTTTTAAGACATTGTGAAAATATTTTATACTTAGAACGACGTTTTTAGGTCACTATGCAACGAGGATGTATTAATGCATTATACATACAATTAAAGATATAATATTATACTAATAACTTATATACAGCCATGACTTAAACCACCGATTCCTGCACAATATCAGCTACGGTTTCCATTCTATTTTGCCCAATACCAAACACATCACCAACATGTTGCTTAACTTATCCCAGCCATGACATAACAATTTATTAATTTAATTAAACAAAGCAGACATTTTCTTACTTAGAAATATTTGTGTCAGTTTCTTTTGTTCAATAAACTTGGTTGGTCCTCTATTTTCAATGTTTTTTACTAAAGAAAACAACCCTATAATTATTTATCATTTTCACCTCACATGCATTAAGCAGTATTGTACAACACTAGCATATGTTATATCAGATAAACTTTTATAGTTATAACATATATTATCATAGAATATTAACTATCTACAAGCAGTTATAAATAAAATAAGTTGGCAATGCTTTTGTTTGTGGAGGACAATGTATTGTTTTCGTTGGCAACACCACAGTGTAAGATATATTGGGAGACAGTAATTTTACTTAGTCACACGCGCTCCTTAGTACCGAATAATGCAAAATTATTATATTTATTCACAAAGAAAACAGACATATTTTGGATACGAAATTATAAATTATTATGTCGTATTTATCTTAATGTTTATATGTCAAATAGATAAATTCATTTTGTTTAATTGTTGTGAATATTAACAGTTAAATATTTATGTTAATTATTATATTTATTTGAGCATGATAATACATTTCTCAACTAGTAGGATATTACATACCTGTCCAGTCATTACAAAAATACGAAGATTAGCAATGTTAATTGTGAGCACAAAGTTCTAAAGACGTACTCATCAACACAAGATATAATTGTGATCAATACAATAATAAATATCAATTACCTAATAATTACTCAATTTAAATATTCGTTATTTCCTTTACACAATTTAATTGCAGGCTAGAGGGAGCCACTTTGATATAAAGTAAATACAATTAGCATGCTCCCGTGGATCCCCATAATATTTTATAACAAAGAATACTTTTAATAATAAATTGTTGATCCATTATTTTAATAATAGTATCTCGAATTATTTACTTTAGGTCTCGGTGGCGCCTCTAGCGGAAAAATGGCAGATTCCTGGAAATTGCATTTTTAAACTGCTTACTCGCAATAATTTGTATCTCAAAAAAACTATAACTATTAATTTTACAATGCTAATCTTTACAATGCATGTATTTTGAAACTACAAGAGGTGTCAGGTACCAGGAGCGCAGAACGTAGCAAGAGACTCACGGCGAGTATTGTCAGGATCAGTTGCGCGGGACACCGGTGAAGCTGATGGGCTGCTCATTCGTGACAAGGTTGGCGCGAGGGGCAGTCGTCGGCTGGCCCGTGCCCGCTTCAAGATTAGCCGCCGACGTCATCATGTCCTCAATGGATCCTCTGCAAATATTTAGATTTTGTTTATTATTTTAAATTTAGAAATTGAATTTTATGAAAACTGTTAGATAGGTAAGATTAGCTCGTTTATTTTAAATTGCATGCTAATATTTTTAGAATAGTTTTGCTAAAGCAAAAAGTAGAAAAATTGCTTTCAGTACATATTAGGAGAAAAAAGTACATAGTATTTAATTTATATAGCTATCACCAACTGTATGTTTTACAAATTATAGTTGTCACGATAAGGAAAAATTGTGTACTATACACATATCACAATGACATCTAGCCGAGGTCTTATCAGCCATCAAAATAAAATAAAAATATAAGATAGAAATTTAAAGCACTGCATCGCAAATGTAAGCACGAATATTATAAAAAAAACTCGAGTTCTTGTCTCAATAAAATAAGGAAAATAAAATCGTCCATCGCAGATTAAGACATCATATTTTCAAAAAAGTAATATATGTATGTATTATATCCGTAATCTGGTATCCATAGCACAAGCATTAAGCATAGTTTGGAACCAGAGGTTTTAAAAAAATATACAAGATGCAGTTTTATGTGAGATAAAAAAAAAGAGTTATATGTGAGATTATTTCACTTAATAAATCAAAATTTAATTTTAAAATAGTTTTCTTTATTCTTGAGCCAAAATAAAAAAAAAATTAAATCTTAAAAATAGTATCTAGCATACATTTTTATTTAAAACTAAATTATTTATGAAAATAAATCAGGTGCAACTGGCTGAAAAGAAGCGCTGTTGATTTAAAATTAGAATTCATATAAAATCATGCAAAATCTGGCAACTGTTTCCCATGAAACTAGCTTGGAACAAAATTGCAAAATTGGCAATGTTACATAGCGTGTTCAGTATTTGAGCGAGTGAACTGTTTTGGTGAAAGCCGCTAATATGGTTGTTCCATTTAAGTTTACAAGGTAATTTTGAAATACTATATTTCCTTATAGCTGTAGAATTGTGTGCAGTCTTCTGATGATGGCAAACGCTAATAATAGATTAATACTAAGGCTTGCATTCGAATATTAAACATATTCGGATATTCGAATAATAAAATATTGTATTCGAATAATCTGGTCTAGTAATATTATCTTTTTATTACACCAGTAACCAATATTGTGTTCTGTATGAAGTAAGTAACAAGTAATGTGCCGCTAATTTATCAGACCAAGGTGAATTGGAGACATCGATCCGCATGAAATGGCGCTGTATGACATAGGAGGTCCTAGAGAGATCTGGTTAAATCGAGCATACAAGTTTCTGCTAAGTATACCTCCTACAAGCGTAGAGTGTGGAAGGGTATTATCATTTACTGAATATATTTGCAATAATCTCAATCTCTATATGATGAATTCCTTCTTCTGGAACTTGGAAGCAGCCCCAGCAAAAATGGACCTGGATCAGCCCCGATGGTAATTGAATTTCGAATCTTGAATATCATTACGAAAGTCGAGAATTGCTTCCAATGTCTAGATGAGTGCGAATCAGCGAGCGATATGAACAACAGGTTCGTGCAAACTGTTCACGCGGTCGAGTCGACCTACTCCAAGGCCAGTCGGGTCAATAGAACTCATAAGCTCTCGGACCATACTCTCCAACTCATCGAAATGAGAAATAAAATGACCGATTGGTCAATGCCTTCAGTCGATTGGTCCTGTCTAAGGCGGTTAAACAGACAGATCTCCAAGGCTGTGGCGACACGATATTCGCCAATTTAATACAACCCTTATTATATAGGCGATAGAGATACTTCAGAAAAGGGCTGTTCGTGCAATCTATAATCTGGGTCCGAGAGTTTCCCTTAGACAGAAATTCAAAGAAATGAATATTCTAACTGTTGTGTCTCAATTTATATACGAAAATCTCTTGTATGTCAAGAAAAACATCGGATGTTTTGATAAGTATAGCGATGTTCATCACATTAATACTAGGAACAAAGGCAATCTTATTGCACACAGTACTCGTCTCCACAGAATTAGTAGATCTTTTATGGGGCAATGTATATGCTTTTACAATAAGATTCCTGAAAATGACCGAAACATGCCACTAAATAAGTTTAAGAAAGCCATAAAAATTAGACTTTGTAATCAAGGTTATTACACTGTTTCGGATTATCTTGAGGACAAAACAAAATGGGCTTGAGCTGCTCCTCATTCATTATTTTTCAAAATTGTTTTGTATGATATAATGTCATTTTAGTTATAAAGATTATATTAAATTGTAATTGTAATTGGCAATTTAAAAAAGTGGCCATGAGTTTCTTGCCGGGTTCTTCTCATGAAAGGCTTTACTTCGGAATCCGGCCGCTTGTGGCGATTGCAATCGCCACTTTGTTATTGCGGATGCACTCGCCTCAGGCGCTCGTGTTGATTATTATTGTGTATTCTTGACGATTTTAAGTGCTATTTAATAGGCCTATGAAATAAAGATATTTTTGAATTTGAATTTGAGCGGAACCATAGGTTGAAGTGTTCCCAAGAGATCTGTCTGTCAGCCAAAGCGATTTGATTAAGCTGAAGACAAACGACGGCGCTGTCATTTCATCCCGAGCTGAGATCTTAAGAGAGGTCCACCGGTTCTATGGACCGTTGTACAGATCCCAGAGTCCTGTTGTCGGCTTGGTCCAAGATCCCAGATCCAAGCTAACTCGGCACTTTATTGAAGATATCCCGGACATCAGCCTGTACGATATCAGAATGGATCTCAAACAACTAAATAACGGAAAGGCACTGGGAGACGACGGAATTACCACAGAACTTTTGAGACCAGTCGGAAAGCCGGTCCTAAAAGCTCTTCAGAAGTTGTTAAAGTTCGTCTTTCTCGGGGAAACGTTCCAGAGTCGTGGATCAGGTGGTGATGCCAGTCTTCAAGAAAGGTGACAGAACCCTCTTGAAGAATTTTTAACCTACCCCGCTCTTTAGCCACGTTTATAAGTTGTTTTTAAGGGCCCATTACAAATCGAATCACGCGCAGGTTTTAGTGACTTCCGAACAAGCCGGTTTCCGAAAAGGCTATACCATATAAGATATATGTACCAGAATGCACCTCCATACGCTACGACAGCTTACACAGAAAACCGAGGAATATAATCGGTCTCTGAATCAAGCGTTAATGGACTACTTTTATTCGATCGAAATTTGAGCGGGGCTGCAGTTCCTTCAGCGGTACCAAATTGACTATCGGTATATCGAAGTGCTGAAGTGCTTGTATAGAAACGCCAACAAAACCCATGTCAGTCCAAGTTCAGGACAAGAGTACGAAACGGATCCAACTGCAGAGAGGTGTTAGACAGGAAGACGTTATGTCACCGAAACTCTTCATCACTGCACTGGAAGATGTTATCAAGGTCTTGGACTGGACCGGATTCGGCATCAACATCAAAGGCGAATACACCACTCACCTTCGATATGCTAACGATATCGTAGTCATGGCAGAATCGCTGAAGGACCTTGGACCTCAATGTTCTCAGCAGGGTTTCCCGACTAGTAGGTCTCAAAATAAACATAGACAAGGCGAAAGAAATGTCAAATGCCCATATCTTTGCGCATCGGTCCTAATCGGGAGTGAGCTTCTTGAAGTTGTTGACTATACCACTATGTTTAGCTGCGACAAACAGTCCAGTTAAGTAGTGGCATGACTTCGAGAAAGAGATCAATCGACGTATCTAACTCGGCATGGCAGCGTTCGGGAAGCTAAGGAAGGTCTTTTCGTACAATATTCAGCAGTGCCTACTGACCGATGTGATCTGATCCGACGTGGTATCTGAATGTTGCCCTTGTAGCAAAGGCTCAAAGTTGCTCAGAGCTCAACGTGCCATGGAGCGGGCTATGCCCGGTATTTGCCTACGTGATCGAATTCGTAATACGTAGATCCGTAGGAGAACAGGAGTGACCGACATATCCCGCCGGGTTGTCGTGCTTAAGTGGCAATGGGCAGGCCACATCGCTCGACGAACCGACAACCATTGGGGAAGAAAGGTTCTCGAGTGGCGACCAAGTATCGGACGTGACGCGGCCCACCAGATGGACCAACGATTTGGTCAAAGCTGTAGGGAGTTGTTGGATGCGGTCGCCGCAGGACCACAGCACACACAGTTACAGTCAACTGTAATAAGAACCTGATGCAATGATGATGCGCTATATGCAACAATTAAAATTGACAACAATCAAAAAGCTATTTTCATGGACCATAATTAATCTCATTTAACTTTCACAACATTTGTCACACTATTGCCTACCAGTAGCCTACCACGCAGGCCCAGTTCAGGATGACAGAATGTACAAGTTGTTGAGAAAATCTTCCAGGCATGCAGATTTCCTCATGTAAACAGGATTTCCTGGTGATAATTTGTAAACAAAGCGAAAACAAGTAAAATCTCGAATGTCAGAGGTATGTGCCATGCGAGGAACTCTGCCTGGGGATAGAATTCGATACCTATTGCATTGCAGTCCGTTATTTTACTACTAGGATAGGAACAAAATGTCTATTTTAGCATAAATCAGCGCATTGCTACATGATAAATATATATATAAATAAAGAAATTATGACCTCAAAATTATCTTAGTGAACTGAAATATAAGCCAAGCAACTAAAATTCTCGCTCAAACACGCTTATAAACTCATGCCTTTAGTTAGGACGCCAAACGTCGGGGTCCTCCATGAGGGTCACATTGTGGTCGTGCGAGTCCGGGGCGCCTCCGGGGGGCGTGGTCCCGCCGGCTGCCATGGCAGCCATGTCGTCCCGTGACCCCCTGTCACCCCATACGTCACACCAGCACCGTTAGTGTCACACATAAGCAGTTAATCACACCCTAACCTTGTTAGTATTCAAGTTACCTCAGTATTGCTATTGAGGGTAGATAACTAACGCCTTATTCCAATATTGTATATATAATAATTCTACGGAATTTTTTCTTTGATTTTCTAATATCGCATAAATATTAATTCACAAATAATTTGTTCTTTAAAACGATTAACGATTTAAATATAATCGATTTTGTCGTTATTAGTTTCGACTACCTATAATAGTAGTCGAAACTGGACCATAAGAATTATTTTTGAAAATTTGAGGGAGACAGTATAGTTACAGTCTAGTTGTTTCTTGAACTACCTGCTTAAGAAAAAAAATACCAAGCAGATATACCTACTGAAAAGAGGTTTAAATATTATATCGGTCCGCCTAAAAGCCTCCTTTCTTCTAATCCTTACTACTATTATAAATTCGAAAATGAGTTCGTTTGTTTCCTTGTTATGCTTTCACGTCGTAACTACTGAACCAATCATCACGAAATTTTGCATACCTAGACTGGAGCCGAGAAAAGCACATAGGCCACTTTCACCCGGCAAAATGGGTGGTTCCGGTAGTATAGCTGTTTTTTAACATAGAGATAATTAGTGTGCCAGTATGTATTTACATTCTGAAGTCCCCACGGACAAAGTCGCGGGCAGAAACTAGCTTCACTTAAAATCTATATCTCTTTAAACGACAAATTAAAGGTATTCAATATCTCGAATGTCAACTACGCCACCTGTTCTCTCTGCTTACCACGCAAGGGAAATAGCGTGATGATAAGTTAGTTAGTTACGCAATGAATAATGCAATATTAAACGCCTCCCACCAGTGTGGACTGGAATCCACAGAGAGCCGTTGGATGCAGAGGGCACAGGACTGCTCGTACGGCTTACAATGACGTCACTTGCTAGCAGCGGACGAATAAAGGCTAATAGGGGATAGGTAGATGGGTATACATATATTTTAATCACAACACGTGTTTTCCCTCGGTATTCAAATTAGTGGCAACTATAATGTTTTTTGATATCGTTAATTGTTAGTTGAAGTTGCAGTAGGATAAAATGTACTGACTTTTTTCCGAGCGCCATCATGCCGTAGATGATGCCCGTGGCGAAGATGAGCCCGCTGCCGAACCACGTACTCATGCTTATGAAGCACAAGAAGAACGGAGGCACCGCCAATCTGGAAATTAAGAATAGGTGTTTAACAACATTTTTATGCCATGGGAATACTATTTTATCGTCCACGGTGACTAAGAATAAAAAAAAAATGTCACCACACCACCAACGTCTTTCCCACGAAGTGTCCTACGAGGCGACTAAAGTTTTTTTAAGTAAGCAATTATCACCCATTGCGTTACTGGTGGTAGGGCTGGGTACTAAGTCGGCAATCTCAATTGCCATCAGGCCAGGCCAGGTTGGTACCACCATCTCCCGTGTAACCGGCCATGAAGCACATCGGTGTTTTGGTTGTAGCGAGAGATAGCCGTTAATTCTTTCATTTCATATATGTGAAATGAAATGGTGAGCAGCGGCTTGACAAGCCTCCCGCTATATTTGAGGCCATTAGCGACGGTTACCATTTACCATCAGGTGAAAGATACCAAGTGAAAGTACTCACTTGTCTCAGGCCTGAGCCAGCTGATACCACCGTCTTCCATGTGATCAGCCATGAAGCACCTCTATGTATTTTGGTTGTAGTGGAAGATAGCAGTTCATTCTTATGCGCGCAATAAAATAGCAAGTACTTCTTCTTTACACCAAATGGTCTATTTTGGGAGCTATGACGTAACAAAACGACGTAAAATTATCCTATTTTTATTTATTTAACTCGCATCAATAATACTTAAAAACAGCGATAGCTTAGTGATAAAACCCAGGACTGCAAAGACACAATTGTAAAAAGTTCGATCCTCAGTCCAAAGGCACGACACGTTGTCATACCTGAATTTTCAAGATTTTTTTTTTATTGCATATAGTGGCAGACGAGCCACGGCCCATCTGATGGTAAATGGTAACCGTCGCTCAAGGACTCAACTATACCAAGAGTATTGTCAAGCCGCTGCTCACCATTTCATTTCACAGATATGAAATGAAATAATAAACGGCTATCTCCTGCTACAGCCAAAACGCAATAATGTGCTTCATGGCCGATCACACGGGAGATGGTGGTACCAACCCGCTCGGGTCTGATACCAAATGAGTGCTCCCACTGGGTGCCAACCCAGCCCTACCACCAGTCATGCAATGAATAGAGATTTTACGATGTGTTTGTGTGTTTGTTTAGAAATTATCTCTATTCAATATAGGATAACATTGTGAGGAAACCTGCAATCAAGAGAATTACTTAACGGCTTGTGAAGTCTGCCAACTCGTACTCAGCGCGATGGACTACGGCCTCGATCCTCCTCAATCTGTCTCTCTCAATAATGTCTATTTGCAACAAAAGAGTTTACATATAAACTCACCCAACATAAAGCGCCGCCTTGTTCCAATACGGCCTCGTCTCGATCCTATCGCTCAGGGTCTGGACGTAATCTATAAAGAAGCAGCAGCAGGGTGCTTCGCATACTACCACTATAAACCCAGCCAGCATTTGCCAGATGCCAGCTATCAGGCATCCCACGTCCAATAGAACGATGCTCATGCAGTTTAGAAGACCAAGGATTATTGCAACTGGAACAAAAATGAGGTCCGTTTAAATGAAAAACAAAAAAAATAAACTTACTATATTGGAATAAGGTATGTAAATGCATGTGATAGGTGGCGTGGGTCGTAAAGACTTTTAAAACAAAAATGTGAGGTGCAGATTGGGAGTCGCCGTCGTAACTGCGACGGCTTAGCAGTCTAGAACACTTCCCAGGATTGGAAAGGACGCAGGTACGAATCCAGCTCGCAGTAAAGCTCTTTTTCAAATTTCTTTCAATTTTCACAAATAATTTGTTCTGAAAAACAAAACCTTTTGCAGTAAAATATGTGTGAGTGAATAGTAACATTATGTTATACATATCACATCGCACACATCATTAAGTGGCCAATTTTATGATCTGGCTAGCCTATAAACGCTAATAACACCAGAGGCATCACTCGCGCTTCGTAATTTCCTAGGAAAGGAATAGGAAGTGGAGCGGAACGATAATATAAAAAGGAGAGGACACCGAGAGGGTCTGTGCCTCCGGCACTCTCACTCGCAATACGAAACACAACGACAGGAGTACCTACCGTTGTTCCGAGCTGATTTTCTGCGAGAGCATGGCATTTTCCCGTTCGTGCTGCGATAAGCAACGCTTTACTACTAGAAACCAAGGCTCTGAATATTTTTTCCTCTTATTTTAATGACAGCAATGGTGGATCAGTCATCAGCCAACATGATAAGAGCAGTCATGCACATCTCAACGCTTACCACATTCATTAGAATTTCATCGTTCACTGTTCGACCGGGGAAGTAAAAAGGACCCAAGCATAGCTCGCTATATGGCTGCGCGACTGTGTCATACCATGTTTATAAAGTACACAGTAATTATCTCAAGTCATACGCTTCATTGTTTAAATACGGGTATTATGGCGCTGCGATATTATCTAAATATAAACGCGTCCGAGACCTTTCTACACGCGTAACAATTGGACATCATACACGTTTAATTTTACCATTTAGACAGCCTATAAATGTTGAATTAATTCCCGTAATTGGGGAACTGTTTGGTGTTTCGTATCATCGTGCTGTTCATACATAATGTTTTGTCAAGCCACTTATACT
This sequence comes from Leucoma salicis, assembly GCA_948253155.1. NCBI lineage: Eukaryota > Metazoa > Arthropoda > Insecta > Lepidoptera > Erebidae > Leucoma > Leucoma salicis. The sequence continues at coordinate 28,707,491 of OX411806.1, read as the reverse complement.
TTAAGAGTATTCATAATTAACATATTAATAGACAACACCATTGCACAAAGGAATAATTCTGGTGTTGCGGGGGACTTTACAAACATACAGCTCCAAGAACACAAAGTACACCCAGACTCGGAACAAGAATATGTGCATCACACAAAGAGTTGTGTTCTGTGTGGGAATCGCACCCACAACTCTCGGGGAGGAATCTAACCACTCGGCCAATTTTTAAGTATTTGAAACTGCAGGCAGGAACTCTGGACCCTGTGCACTCGCCCAGACTGCCTAATGCCTTGTGGAAAAAAGGGTCCTACTTACAACGAAAGCACAGCGAGATGACTGGTCGAAACAGACATTATTGACGGTAACTCACTGGTGCCGTACCCTCCAGTTTCGTATAGTTTAGTTTTTATTCTTTTACACTTAGAGCATAAATATAAACATCTGCTTTTATCGTATTCAATCCTTGCTTTATAGGATTGTTAGACGGATAGCCATAACTTTCAGAAACTCAAATTATATTGTGGCGATTGCAATCACCACTTTGTTATTTCGGAAGCACTCGCCTCAGGCGCTCGTGTTAATTATTAGTGTATTCTTGACGATTATAAGTGCTATATTATAGGCCTATAAAAAATAAAATAAAGATAATTATTACTGCCCGCGATTCGTCTGTATAACTATAAAATATAGATCTACCTATAACTAAATGAGACCCACTACTTAATTCATTTATTCGAGATAAAAATTCTGCATCACCTATCCGCCTACCAAATTCTAAGTTGTATACTTCCTTAGTGTCACCATCCTAATCCACGGGTGTCAAGGCGAAGTAAGCAACTGGTAATAAATCACTTGTTACCGGGCTTCGAGCGTGTCAGTACCACCGTCGCTCGTGTCACACATCAGGTGTGTGTGTTTTTTTTTTATTGCATGTAGTGGCAGACGAGCCATGGTCCATCTGATGGTAAATGGTAACCGTCGCCCATGGACTCGACTATACCGAGAGTATTGTCAAGCCGCTGCTCACCAATTCATTTCACAGATATGAAATGAAATATAAACAGCTATCTCCTGCTACAGCCAAAACGCAACGATGTTCTTCATGGCCGGTCACACGGGAGATGTTAGTACCAACCCGCTCGGGCCCGATACCAAGTGAGTACTCCCATTTGGTACCAAGCCCTACCACCAGTCATGCAATGGATGATAATTGCTTACTTCCCTTAGTCGCCTCATACGACCCCCTGTGACCACACGGACACAATGTTTTGGTTGCAGTGGGAGAAAGTTGTTGTTTCTACGAAATGAAATGGTAACCAGCGGCTTGGTAGTATTCTTAGTGTTGCCGAGTCCATGAGCGCCGGCTACTACTTACCATCAGGTGGGCCGTGGCTATTTTGGCACCATAAAATAAACATTAAAAAGATTAGTTCATTGCTCTTTAGGTAAATAATTTAATACTTACTCGATATTGTTTTTAATGAATTAAGTACGCCCGATAAGTACTTTTTATAACAACGCGGTAATGCCGGTGTTTATAGCTCTTATCTTATCTTGAAAACATCATAATGTCCTTTATGTATTTTTATTTTGTCCCAACAGTATTCTTCCTTGTCAAAACGGAGGTATATCGATTTAATAATATTGACGTTTCTGATTTTCGGATGCCTTACAACACCCATGTTCACCGAAGGAATCAATGTTCCAAAAATAAATTAATAAAAATACCGTTTTTTTGCTTAAATAGGGGCAGAGAAGCCACCATAAGCGACTCTAAACGTGTCGACTGGGTGGCACCAGCTGTGATCAATTCCAAAATGACGGTGTGCAAGTCACCTCGCTCGGAGGTATTAAGTTCATGGTGTTCATATTTTTTTCTTGCTTACTTATCACGCCATTTCCTTTGGGGTAGGCAGAGAGAACAGAGTGCCAAGAGGCTCTATTATTGCGTGCATCTCTCGTTTCCTCAACATTCATAACTCTCTTCATACACGCTCGCCGGTTTCGGAGACTCCTGACTCCACCTTTCTTCAATACATGACCGATTTGATCTAGGTAGGTGTCTCGGTATCCCCTGTACCTACACATCCTTACACTTTCGCATTGTACATCCAGCCGCTCGTCCGGCATTCTTTCCACATGTCTGAACCATCGGAGCATTCCCTTACGCATCTTTATACCAATACCCTCTTTCATACCTACTCGCTCTCTGACGTCGTCGTTACGAATGTGGTCAGTCGGCTTCACCCCACAGATTCTCCGCAGAGATCGCATTTCGACAGCATTGATTTTAATCTCATGCTCCTTTTTGCATACCCAACTCTCGCTTCCATATAATAACGTAGGGCCAAGCACAGCATTGTGTATAGCAACAAGTGCCTTCTGGCTGAGGTGATGGCTGCTGAGAGTTTGTCCGTTCACTCATTCACTCATGCTCCGTTCACTCTATTTCCCGCATTTACTCTTCTCTCTATATCAGTGGTTTACCTTCCATCCAGACTGAATCCACATCCAAGATATACAAATTCATCAACTTGTTCTAGCACACTATTGCCTATTGCTACTCTAACATCTGTTCTGGCTTCTTCTCTTTCAAAAACCATTAGTTTGGTTTTGCTCACATTCACATATGGCCCCTTTTCTAACAATCTTCTGCCATTACGTCGACTAGGGTTTGCACATTTTTTCTCTTTGACGTAATCGGACGATGTTTCCCTACACAAGCAGTGATGATTTGTAAATAAATATACACAACATTTCGAAGAGTCAAAGCTGTATGCAATGTGAGTAACTACGGAATGGCGGTCAACTTGATACCCAATATTTGCAGTTCTTAGTTTTTATACGGTATTATTCATCAAAAAGAGAGAATAAGTACTAAGTCTATGCAGGAAAATGAGGAATCTCTTTGGATATATAACTCATAAAATCATCAGTATCAATTTGTTATCGATCACTTGTGTACGAATCACACAATCCACTTAACCAAGGAAGTCAATTTATAATAGATTCATAAATGAAAACTAAGATAGTAGTACATTTTTTTGAACTTCACAGCATCGCGGCTGTATCCCCAAAGGGGGGCAGAGGTGTTTTACACACCGACGGTTCGCCAACTATGTTTAAGTCCAACGTAATAGGGGACACATTTCCAAACTCCAGGCTGCGGCTGCTACTAAGAATTTTTCTTTTTAGGAAAAAGTTCAATAACTTTGCCTGACCCGAGGATCGAACCCGAGACCTCATGATTAGCAGTCGCATACACTACCGCTACACCACCGAGGCAGTTAAACAATCGGTTCCGTTTTTGAACTTCAAATAATTATAATTACAATAAATAGCCTTAGTTATTATTACTTGACCTGGATTATGACGGGCCTCGTGGCGTAGTCGGTAATGCAACCGATTTCCGCGCACGAGGTCGTGAGTTCGATTCCCACTCAGGACAATTATTAGTGTGATATTTATACTGCGTCTGGGTGTTTTATATCTATCATATGTATGTATTTACAAAAAAAAGGAATACATATAAATGTATTATATCCGTAATCTGGTACCCATAGCACAAGCGTTAAGCTTAGTTTGAGACCAGAGGATGTTGTGTGAAAATGTCCATGAATATTTATTTATTATTTTTAAACCACTTCCTTCTCTCTCTGGTTCCTTTATAAGTCTATATATACATTGGTAAGAAAACACAATAACAATTAAAAAAAAAAAAACCCCTTTCCCTCCAAAATGTCAAGTAATATGATGCACGGCCATTATCCGGGTGAGCCATGCGTCAAGACTCATGAATGGGTGGAGACTGGTTAGTCTTGATATCATAGATTTGGTAGTGTTGTTACGAGGATCCATGTCTAGTTTCTTTTTTCAGTAACTTTTTGTTTTTTAATTAATTTAAGTACCATAATTAACGTAACTTTGCTAATTATGTAGCAAATTAAAGTAAATGAAGCCTTTACACATACAATAATGTTAAGTATTCAACTTATATTTCTAATTAAAGTAAGCATATACTGCATTTTGTTTTAATATTATAACTATAGTATGTTATATTGGTTGCAGTAATTGTCATGCCACTTTAGTTATAATAAACCATATAAAACTGCAAAAAGTTGACAATGCAAAAGCAACTCATGTTTTCCAGCTGGGTTCTTGTTATAAAAGGCGTTTTTTTTTTTTTAATTTAAATCCTATTGATGAGAACTTTCCCAACATAACAGTAAACAGAAAAAAAACAGAATAAGCTCAATCCAATAATTCATAATTGAACACATAATACTCAGCATGGGAGTGTATTATTCCAACTACTAAAACAACCTGTGTAGTTTATAATATGTGCTGTGTAATTGTTTATAAAATGTGGGTAACTATTACTTGCATAGTTCAAGTATATGTTACATTAGGTGGCCTAGTTACAATGAACTTAGAACAAGTTACAATTTTATTGAGCAATGCATAACATTTTATTTGTTACGTAAGCTGCTGGTTTTGTTTTATTATTTTACAAAACAATAAACTTTATATTAATGTCTAATTATAAATAAAAGGTTTTACTGATATGTACCATCTAAACCAATTATAATACTAATTATATTATAAAAAAAAGAGCTAGCTTGTCTGTAGCAAAGCCACAATAACATTTCTCTGAATTTTTTTATTTTTTTATTGTAAGGGACAATCCAATATATATTTTTTAAATCTTGTGATCATCAAATACTTAACTAAACAATTGTACAATATTATAATGTAGGTATACACATAATATAGCCCCATAATATTGGACATAAGTATTGTATAAGACAAGCTTTATATTTGTGTTTACAAAAAACACATGCATACTCAATTAAAAATTGAGTAACTTCTATGCTCCAATTATGTTGCAAAACTATTTCAGTGAAAGTGATCCTTTTGTCTGCAGACGCAATAGCATCTAAGTTTCGAGCTATTCAGATGTAGCGGTAGATTTTTGTTATAAAAATAATTTTACAGAATAGATGGAGGGTGGTGCTAGACTTGACGATTGGAATAATTTATGGGAAATATCATTTTTGTTTAACCCTGAGACGTACCTTGATACGTGACGTTACAATAGTAAGTTCTATAGAATTTAGAGTAAAAAAAATACATACTGAAACCACCAACTGTTCCAACTCCCCGACCAGCGTAGCGCATCCACCAAGGCACGTCATCTTTCTGGGCATTGTCGCCACCTGGCCGCGCCATAAGCATTGTAATCTTGTCTGATAAAGACTGGAACAATTGTTAACATTACTAATAACTTTTGAAACTAATTTAAAAGCAAATATTTGAATATTTACGAATAATCCTTACCATTTTCGAAAAATCAATTCACTTCGCTGTGACAAATATTGTTCTGTGCTCTGTGATCTGTCACTTGTCAAGTCGTACTAAAAGACAGTTTGTTTTTGTTGGCAAAAATTACCTGTGTGACTTATTGTAATTCGAAACTAATAAAAGATTAAAATTTTTAATATATTCAACAGTGACTGATTTTTTTATATGCATATACTGCTATATAACTACACTAATTTCATAAATTTAGTTCTTAAAGGTATAAAACTATCAAGTAGAAAGTATTTCCTATATTTTTTTCATACCTATGTACATTGGGTTGATTTATATAACCTATATAATATAAAAATAATCATTCATACTCTGAAATTTATACAGTACTTGCAAATGAAATAAAGAGAAAATATATTATTTTGCCAATAAAAACAAACTTTATTAACTTCATTTACGTTTTATTAATCCTACTTATAAAAACAATAAATGTCTGTTGATGTATACAAAACGCAATTTTTCTACAAAATTTAAATATACAATATAGTTTAGATTATGTATGATTAGTTTAATAATACTATTATCATTTAATCATTTATTTCTATCGTAGTAGTTCATTAAAAACATCAAAAAAATGTAGTGAAAGTTTTATGATAATAAAACGTTCTTTCATGTCGGTCGGCATCGGTGCATCAGCGGTGGGCTGTTGTATTATTTTCATAATCTTTTGCAATTAAGATTCTTTGTGAATTTATGCTATAGTTTCTGAAATTAATGTGGAAAGTGGACAAATAAATTAGTAATGGCACCAACAACAATGCTTCCAAAGCTATCGGAAGCTACCCAAACTATGTAAGTGACATCGAATTAAAACATTTTTACATTGATTAACATCTCGTGTTAAAATACGACCTCTAGATCGTTCAGTATGCATTACCGAACAATATTTACGTATATACTGTAAGTAAATGTCAGTAGTCTGTTAAAAAATAGCTTAACCTATTTACCCATAATTATCTACACGCCTGAATACTGAATACTTTGCATTAGACATTTCCGACAATTCTTTTCCGGAGTTTTTATCATAGTTTGTTTAATACAAATATTCCAGGCAAACTGATGACGAATGGAACGCTATAAAATAGTCCTGTAATGTAGATAACTTAGAAGAAGTCAATTATTAATAATACAAAGTTCCAACTCTAAATTGAATGTTATTTATCCCATTCCTGTTGGATTATTTAAATATTTATGACACTTTAAACTAATGTTTTTTAACAGTAGAAGGATGATATTTTTATTGGATGACCACCATACTCTAAGAAGTAAAGTGACTTCACAACATTGTATTCAATTTACATATTCTGCTTTTTTGACATTAAAAGAAACCAAACCCACCACAAAAGAAAAATAGCAAGTTTCTACATTTTGATATAAAGAAAAGAACAGAAAAATATATTCATAAATAATAAAGATGTGTAACGTTGTGCAGTTATTTCTGTTCATATTATCACTGCTCTGTAAAGGAAAGTTAAGTCTGCCAGCCTGCATTGGCACACTCTGAAAGGAGACAAATGCACTAGAGTGAAACATTAATGGATTGAGCAAAGTAAAGGCAGAAATGAGAAATACAAATAAAATTTGAGGTGCTCTATTTTAGATCATTCTCTGACGGTGATGGAGTGTGTAGCTCAGAGGTGTACTCCAACAATGTGGTGGTGACAACAAATGCCGGTAATCATGACCATGGCAGCTCCAAGGTGAAGCTCAAGAACTTAGTAGACTACAACTGGGAGCCTAAGTTCTATTCCGGACAGTTGCTGGCCATACACATCAGCGGAAAATACTTGGCATATTCTATTAAAGGTACATCATACTGCACATACTCAGAAAATATTGAGTTACTTTTGTGTGGACTGAAAATTATTTTATAAATCTCATCTGGGCACAGTATAAAGTTGCTTACCATATTGGTGTGTTTCCCTGTTACTTCTTATCTAGAGCATGCAAAGTAGAGGTAAATGTTTTCTCATCAGTGAAGCTGACTAAACCTATAAAATTGTTTGTTTGGAGACACCTAAATAGCCAACTAAATACATTCAATTTGTCTTAAATATATAGACAATAGCTCTGTTACAACTTTATAATAGTATAGACTTTTTTTTTAAAGTTGTTCCATAATTCTTTTTTCAAAATAAATGCATGGATTAGCCAAAACAAATTAAAAAAAAAATTTTGTAACCATATTATACTTTCATATTAATTTAGTAAAAAGCTGTTATTTAAACGTTTGCAAACACACACTCCAATTATATTTATTTGTATAGATTGTAATTTATAAACCAAGAATTTATTAATATATTTTCATTCTTTCTGTATTATTCCAGTTTTTCCCTATCCAATGTATCTTTCCCACATTACCTCAGATAAACAAACTTTTAATATATTTAGAAAATATTAAACATCATGATAAAATTTGTGTGATAGTTTAACTAGACTCATTTATCAGTGTATTTTTTTGTACTACACATCAGCTCCAAACGCCATGAACCCTGGCACGTGGAGTGGGATGGTGCGCGTGGTATACAACCCGGAGCCCAGTACTGACAAACGAGCCCTTATAAAGGGCATGAAGGGGGAGGTAAGACCACTTTTTCTTTTAAATTTGTCTACAAATTTAATATTAGATTTCACTTGTTTATATTTTTTATGCACAACACACTCCCTAATAGAATAGGCAAAATGTTGGCTTCTTTTTTCTACTACATGGGTGGCAAACAAGCATACGGCCGGTAAGCGTACCATAGCCTATAAGCGCTAGCAACACCAGAGGCATCACTCAAGTAACCACCAAAAGGGGTAGGAAGGGGCATGAAGGGATAATAAGGAGAGGATAGATAACAAAGAGATAGGAAGCATAATAAGGGTATTGGACCTCCGATGCTCAATTGAGCCGACCCATTCATGCTGGGATAAGGAATTTTGCATAATGTATTTGAGGTATAAACTACCGCATAAGGTATTTGCTAAGCTTTTTAATTGAATTTTCAGGTGTGAGTTTGTTCCACCCATAGTATTTTATTTAAGAGATTTATTATTAAATTTCTATAACAGATTGATATTAAGATGAAATAGTAATTAAAAATGAAATTTTAGTTTGTAAATGGTAAATTTCCATCCTTGTTCTGTCTAACACTACTCTTTGTGAACAGACTGTATTTGGCAGGGATATGTATTAAATTTTAGTATATACTTCCAAGCTTATCTGTCCATAAATATCTGTAGAGTAATTTCAACATATTTATATGAAAAAGGAACATTTTAAACATCTTTTCCAATATTTCATACCTCCATAAGTCAATAGAAACCTATTGTGCAGCAACACACACCACATCTCTAAAATTTCTAAACTGATAATTAGTTCATAATTTGTTTGTCTCTGCTAGCATAAAAAACTTTTTCTGCCTCTTCCCAGGTTCAAGACTTGGCATTTGCCCATATCGACAATCAGGTAATATTGGCATGTATCGACGAACAAGGCAACTTCTATGTGCACGAGATTGAAGTCACCGACAGCGGCTTGAGGTAATGCATATAGTGGACGAAATTTTGATAAAATCTTATTTATTATTATATGCTTTTGAAACCCAGGTGATTGTAGGTTGTAGCGCGCGCGAGCCCACTTGTAAATGCGAGGCCATGGCATGGCCACGCATTCATCCTAGCTACGCCTGAGTGGAACCATGTACTAGCATAGATATTTCACATCTATCAGGCGTCATATTATTTTTTTTAATTCGTCAGATGCACACTCCTTGCCGAAGTCCGCGAGGAGACAGGCGTGGTGGGCAGCTCTCATCGTGTAGTGTGGTGCCCCTACATTCCCGACGAAGATGATGATGCCACTGACGGCGATGTGGCTAGACTACTACTCACCACCCATGACAATATTGGTAAGTTCATTGGTTAAAAAGAGACAGAAAATAGAAATTATTCTGTTTTTTCTTTACATTTTTTCAATCCTTTTTCCGTGCAACTAATGAGGATGGCTCTCCTCTCATGGTGGGAGGAATTAGGCCATAAATCTAGTACGCTGGTCAAGTGCGGGTTGACAGATTTTACAAGCCGTTGAGAAAATCTTTCAGACATGCATGTTTCCTTAGGATGTTTTCCTTTATCGAACAGTGATAAATTTGTTAACATATGATTTCGAAAACCTTGAAAGTCAGAGGTGTGTGCCGTACAAAGCCTTGACCTTAGTCTCGGGATCAGTCTTGCAGTTCTTTGGTTTTACTACTGCTGCTTTCTTTACTTAGATTATGGTAAATTAAGGGAAGGAATTGGATAATAATTATCTCAAGAGGCTCACGTTGGATGGTTAGGTTAAGGGTCTGATACAGAAGGTGGTATTTATAAACGCGGCATGTAGCGTGAAGAATTTATTGACTCTAGAACACTAACCATTGGCTGTTTGGCCCTTATTATTTGATAAGAGTAAAATTTTAATCTTGTTGCAATATTAAATGAGATTTATAATTTACTTGATATTGTAATCGGGTTGGATAGTGTCAAAGTTTCAGTGATTAAAATATGGTTTACCACAAAAAATATTTATTCAGATATTCTCAGAAAAAATAGAGAATAGAGAAAAGAAAGAATAGAGTTTATAAAACGATTTCTTTAAATATTATTTATCTAAGAATATAGTAGTTAGTGTATTTTATTGTAAATATTGATTTGAAATTGTAGTTTTAATTTAATTATAATTCCATCTTTATTATTACGTTTTTAAATGTTTACAAAAGTATCACATTTAAATGGTTGCTTTGAAGTTCCTTTTAATAAGTCGTTGTATTAATTTAGACTGGTTCGTTATCATAATGTATCTATTCAAATTTCATTTGATTGAATGGTAGATTAATGTTAATGTAGTCGTAAGTTACAATGAAGTCGATAAGCGCATTTGATAGTGAGCGATATATCGTTAGCGGTATGGACGTGTAGTGTAGCGTGTGCCCGCAGCGCGCATGTGGGACACGCGCGCGCTGGGCGCGGGCGGCGCGGGCGCGGGCGGCGCGTGCGCGGCGCTGGCGGCGGGCGAGCCGGGCGGCGCCATCGTGCAGGCCGCCTTCTCGCCCGACGGCAGCGCGCTGGCCACGGCCGCCGCCGACGGATACGTCATGTTCTTCCAGGTGACGCACTCCCGCACTTCACAAGCTGCCAAGGGAACCTTGGCTTGCTTATCTTTGACGATGTTTTTCTTTACCGAACAGTCATAACTTCTAAACAAGTACATTTACCAAAAGTCAATGGTGTGAGTGTCGTGCAGGGCCCGGACCTGCGACTACAGATCTCACACGACAGTCGTATTCTACTCCTTATGCACTACGATCTCAATTTCTATTTCACAATTATCTGAGCATTTCACACACACTTTATTGCATGTTTTTTGCACTTATCCATATATTGCCTTACATATTATACATGCGTGAGCAACAAACAAAAGAGATCACACTATTAATCATTAACAACTAATTTGATACAAACATTACAGTAGCTTTGTCCGTGTGGTGACGAACTAAGAATACAAGTGTCACCACCCCATTCTTTCCCACGGGTGTCGTATGAGGCGACAAAGAGAAGTAAGCAATGATCACCCATTGCATTACTGGTGGTAGAGCTGGATACTAAGTGAGAGTACTCACTTAATATTGGGCTCGAGCGGGTTGGTACCACCATCTCCAGTATGACCAGCCATAAAGCACATCATTGCATTTTGGTTGTAGCAGGAAATAGCCGTTGGATCTTTCATTTCATATCTATGAAATGAAATGATGAGCAGCGGCTTGTCAATACTCTCGGTATAGTTGAGTCCATGAGCGACGATTACCATCAGATGGGCCGTGGCTCGTCTGCCAACACATGCAATAAAAAACAATGGAGTTTCATAAATGAGGAAACCTGAGCAATAAGTTAGTATAGCCTTGCTTATACCAAAAGCCTAAACCCCCTCCTCATCCTCTCTTCATTATCCTTCCTCTCCACCTGCCATACCTTTCCTTACAGTTTAGCCACCCAGGTACCTCAGGTAGGCTAGGGTCTACGGTACCCACTTACCATCAGGTGAACCTTATATTTATTGTCACTCTCGTAGTATAATATTTAAACTTGTCTCCCTACAAATTATCAACATAAGACACGTTAATAATCATATAATAGAAACATATTACGCTATCCCAAAATGTTATTAAATTACCTTAATTAATATTCCAGGTGTACATGCATGCAGACAGTAGCCCTCGCTGCCTGCACAAGTGGCAGCCCCACGGAGGAAAACCTCTCAGTTGCCTATTTTTCCTCGACAACCACAAGAATTACAATAGCGAGTATGTTCTTTTTCCTATTTGTTAGGTACATAATAATATTCTAAAAGAATAACTTTGTATTGGGATAAATAAAATCTCTTTTTCCTTATTCACAAATAATTTATACTTTAAAAAGTAGCGCAGCATGTCAAATGCTAAAATATAGATCTAAAATGTTTAAAAAATCGCGCCAGCAAACAGTATGAATTTTAATTGCAAAATTAAACTTACTATATTGGATTAATGCATGTAAATGCTTACCGATAGATGGCGTTGGTCGTAAGACAAATGTGATGAGGAGATTGGGATGATCGAAAGATCGGTAGTATAGCTCAGTGGCTTAGAGCACTTCCCCGGATTGGAAAAGATGCGGGTTCGATCCCCGCTCCTACTAAAAATCTCTTTTTCCTTATTCACAAATAATTTATACTTTAAAAAATAAAAATTAAATGTTCTAAATAAAATATTAAATTTGCAGAAAAAATTAAAAATTTTTAACGGCCGCTAGAACGCCCGATTACATCGCGATCCCCTGTTCAGTAGTCGTGCATGTGTGGTCTCTATTTTGATTCTGTCAGTTTTATACAAACACGGCCCATGACGTCATACGGCTTTCATGGTTACGTGAGATATTATTTTTATTCGTATTACGATGGAGACGAGCACGGACGTGTGCGTTAACAAATGTATTCTTTTTAACCTCGATATTATAATTAGATAGTATTATGACACGTCCACTCTTTTTATCAGTTTAGTTGAAAATAAATAAAAAATATTGCCAGTAATACAGTTAAACATTTGTAGCGTCCAATTCTGGAAATTCGCCTTAACCGGAGCTGAAAACAACACCACCATCAAAATCTGGTCATGCAAGTCCTGGAGCTGCCTTCAGACAATCACCTTCACCCCAGGACTACAGTCTGAATCAAGCTTGGGACTCAAAGCCATGCTGGACACCAGCGCCAGCTACTTCCTCCTCTCGGACTTCAAGTCTCGCAGTCTGTATGTTCTGAACATGGTAACAGAACAAGGAGACAGTTTGGCTTACTGTAAGAGTATATCGGAGTTTCTGCTGCCATATCCAGTATTGAGTTTCTGTATTATTGACGCTGGTGAGTAGAATTGTACTTCTATACTTGAAACTAGAACTCCTCGCCAACTCTATGGTTAGTGTGATAGTAAACAAATTTTGCCTTTGTCAAATGAACATAGATTGGCTCTTAACTTCGACCATATAACATATTGGCTATTCTTCTATAGTACAACTGTTATCTCCACAAGCTTTTGTATGTAAATTCTAAATGTTTAAAGCATTCAAGAATATATAGTGCATTGATCTGGTCTACCTAGTACTGATGGAGAAGAGATGGCGTACCCTTATCTCCCCAATTGTGTACAGTTTTATGAGTAATTGCTGTGGCATGAAGCAAGCATAATTACATCTAATTATGCCATATGTTCAGAAAGATATAGATATCCGTCTTTTTCAACCGTTATCTGTTATTAAACTTTCTTAAATTCAAAATCCTAAAAAATAACTTTATTTAAATGCGCAAGATAGTAAAAGACGAGTTAGAAAGCTTGACTTCATCAGTAATGAACAGTCAACTGGCAGATCTTGAAAATACCGTCAAGCAGCAAGAAAATACAATTATTCATAGGCCTATAATATAGCACTTAAAATCGTCAAGAATACACTAATAATTAACACGAGCTCCTGAGGCAAGTATATCCGCATAAACGGAATCCGATCGCCACAATAGGCCGGATTCTGTAATAAAGTGTTTCATGATAAAAACCCGGCAAGAAACTATAAATGTTATTATTAAACCGAAACGTTTTTGAGACTGGATATTTATATAATTTATTATTGTTTTACAGAGGAACAGCAAAATAATTGCGAGCAGAATTGTGATGATCTCTTCCATCACAATGGTTCCGGTGGAGATGCTGGAGATTCCCCAGATGATTTTGAACTAAACGACGATGTAAGTGAGCTTTCGCGTTAGTAGACTTTAGATTAGGCGAAATGAGCATTCGTTTATGGAAGTAGAAAGTGTCTCTTAAAACGGGGTTTATTTCGTCATGAATGTTTAGGTTTATTTGGATTGGACGAATCAAAACGTTAAGAAGTCTTCTTGACGTTGAACAGAATGATTTTTTGTAAATATTTTTTATAGGAAATTAGTACATAAAAACAAAGAGTAGAGAAGGGCCCGAAATTGCATTAGAGAAAAAAGATATTTCAGAAGTACTTTCCAAAGAGATATTTTTTATATATTGTTTGTTATAAATTGAATACTTGTAATTACCATAGTAGGTTGAGTAAAGAACTCATTAGTGCTTTGGTGTTCAATTTTGTTTTCACAAAAGGCAGGTATTTGTGCAAACAAAAATACTTTGTTATTTTTTTCTAATCTTTTGATGGTAGTCTTCTGAGAATTAGCAACCAGTTCGACTAGGGAAATATCATCCATCTCATAAAACATGGAAGTATGGTAATATTAGATATATCTATACTATTATAAAGCTGTAACAGAGCTGTGTCTGTACTGTTCAGATATTTGAGAAAAAAATAATGTAATACTATATAGGCGTGTCTAAACACAAAAAAATTTTTTTTTGGAATTTTTGTGTTTATCTGTTTGTTCGTTCGCGCATCATAAAAAACTACTGAACTGATTTTAATGCAACTTTTTTTATTTGATAGCTCTGGATTCGATTTAAAAACTGGTATACATTATATTACATCCGCTAACATATTGGGAACCTGAGATATAACCTAAAAACTATTATGGCCTAATCGCTCTCATCATCAGTGGGGACCCGTGCCCAACAGTGGGGCAGAAAGGGTCGAAAAGAAAAATTACTGAAGGTTCATTTTATATTATTTCGTATCTTATGCTTTTGGTAATATAGGCTACACTAGCCGATAATGTTTTCTCTTGCTTGGTGTATGGTGATGCGCACGTTAACATGTGCGTGTCCCTGTGGTAGTGGATTAAAACGGACGTGATGGATTCAAGAAACCCCATTTACTCCCGCACAGGTGTCGTACGCGGCGACTATTTCAAATTCTAATTCAAAAATAACTTTATTTCAGAGGCTTATTAAAATAGCACTTAAAATCGTCAAAGTTACTTACTAATAACTAACCTGGGGGGTTAGGCAGAATCTCATATCTCACATGTCGATCGTATCGAGATCAGTGATTGGTTGAGAAACCAACGCATGATGTCCCAACAATCCGTTGGCCAATCACGGTGATCTCTCAACCAATCAAAGTAATCACGATACGATCGACATGAGAGATATGAGATTCTGCCTAACCCCCCAGGGGGGTTAGGCAGAATCTGCCGCGTGATGTCACAATAATCCGTTGGCAAATCATGGTGATCTCTCAACCAATCACAGTGATCACGATACGATCGACATGAGAGATATGATTATGGTTAGGCAGAATCTCATGTCTCACATGTCGATCGTATCGTGTTCACTGTGATTGGTTGAGAAACTGCCGCGTGATGTCACAATAATCCGTTGGCAAATCATGGTGATCTCTCAACCAATCACAGTGATCACGATACGATCGACATGAGAGATATGATTATGGTTAGGCAGAATCTCATGTCTCACATGTCGATCGTATCGTGTTCACTGTGATTGGTTGAGAAACTGACGCGTGATGTCACAATAATACGTTGGCCAATCATGGTGATCTCTCAACCAATCACAGTGATCACGATACCATCGACATGAGAGATATGAGATTCTTAGGCAGAATCCACCCCCCAGAGCGCTTGAGGCAAGTGCATCAGCGATGTCGCGATTGCAATCGCCACAAGCGGGTGGATTCCGTAGTAAGGCTTTTCATGAGAAGAACCCGGCAAGAAACTCATGAGCCACTTTTATAAATTTGAAAGTTCTTACAATGTTTACATTTATACTTAACTAGAGTAGGTAGTCACCAGAACACACAATATTGTGGGGAAAAAAGCAATAAAATAGAAGCGGTGTGTTTATTAAAAAAAAAATATTTTAAAATTGCTCCAGTTCAAAGCCATTTCGTTTTATCTTCCAGATAATCCGAAACAATAACTTTTACTAATAAGTCTGAATTTTATTATTTTTTAAACGTATTTAGATTTTCGGGAATTTTATTGAAGAAGTGTATAAATTGTCTCATGAGGGATCTGTTAATTCTGTGGAGAAGAGTATTGTCTGCAATAAGATTGCCTTTGTTCCTAGTATTAATATGATGAATGTTACTGTATTTATCAAAGTTATCGATATTTTTCTTGACATATAGTGAATTTTTATATATACATATATTGTGAGACAACAGTTAGAATAATAATTATTTTCTTGAATTTTTAAGGGAAACTCTTGGGCCTAGATCTGCGAAGCATCTCCATAGTAGTATGCCATATTATGTCGTAATACCATGAAAATAACTGAAATAAACTATTCTAGTCGTTTCAACATCTGTCAATTAATCTATTTTTTCTTGATGCATATGCTGCTGAGTAAAATTTATTGGACAATTTTTCAATATGGGGCCTCCATTGGAGTTTGTCCTATAGTTATGCCCAGGAAAACAGTAGAGTTTACAGGGTGTAGGTCTCCGCCGTTGAAGGTTGGATGATCAGGCAGTAACAGTAAGTTGTGACGTTGCAGGCGGCGGCGCGCGTGGCGGTGCGGCTGTACGTGGTGCACCCCAAGGGGCTGCAGCACGCGCGCCTGGCCTACGCGCCCCCCCCCCGTACGGCACACTAACTAAACACTCGCACACTGATACACACGAAACATTCTCCTTGCTTGGCCCAACGTGAACAGACTGACTCGATCGGAGAAGTACCACTCTCTCATAGAGCACAGCATAAAACAACGGTTGTTACTAATGTTATATTTCGTAAGGTGAATGAGAGTGCTGAAGACGCAGACGTCCCCCTCCTTGTTCTGTCCTTATTATCCTTCCTCTTCAACTCCTATCCCTCTCTCTCGTGACACACATATGATAACACCCCAAAAGGTTAAACAACTTCCTCACAGCCAATGTGAACCTTGATTGTGAACATCGGATTTCTTCCGTGCTCCTAAAGGCACGTTTAGCAGTGAATCCAGAATATCAAATAACATTCTGCCAGTCATTATAACTATCCTCACTAAAAAATCTAACGACTTCCACTCTCCAACGTTTGACGTCGCCAGTTTAATCAAGCCACAAATGTCAGTAACTGCATCACTTCATGTATATACTGGTAATCCGTTAACACCGAATTCATCAGACTGACCCGAATAAAATTTGGGTAAAACTAGACAAATGACCGAGTTGTCTCTAGAGGTGACATGGTAGGAATTTACGAAAAGTTCTAGATACTGAAAGATAGTTCAATATTCATGGTTTTGTATTACATCTTATCATATCGCTTAAATGAAAAACAAGAGCTTTACTGCAGGCAGGGAGCTCTCTTTTTCCATTTTCACAAATAATTTGTTCTTTAAAGTAGCTAAACATGTCAAATGTTAAAATAAAGATTAAAGTAGCTAAACATGTCAAATGTTAAAATAAAGATTAAAGTAGCTAAACATGTCAAATGTTAAAATAAAGATTAAAGTAGCTAAACATGTCAAATGTTAAAATAAAGATTAAAGTAGCTAAACATGTCAAATGTTAAAATAAAGATTAAAGTAGCTAAACATGTCAAATGTTAAAATAAAGATTAAAGTAGCTAAACATGTCAAATGTTAAAATAAAGATTAAAGTAGCTAAACATGTCAAATGTTAAAATAAAGATTAAAGTAGCTAAACATGTCAAATGTTAAAATAAAGATTAAAGTAGCTAAACATGTCAAATGTTAAAATAAAGATTAAAGTAGCTAAACATGTCAAATGTTAAAATAAAGATTACAAGTAGCTAAACATGTCAAATGTTAAAATAAAGATTAAAGTAGCTAAACATGTCAAATGTTAAAATAAAGATTAAAGTAGCTAAACATGTCAAATGTTAAAATAAAGATTAAAGTAGCTAAACATGTCAAATGTTAAAATAAAGATTAAAGTAGCTAAACATGTCAAATGTTAAAATAAAGATTAAAGTAGCTAAACATGTCAAATGTTAAAATAAAGATTAAAGTAGCTAAACATGTCAAATGTTAAAATAAAGATTAAAGTAGCTAAACATGTCAAATGTTAAAATAAAGATTAAAGTAGCTAAACATGTCAAATGTTAAAATAAAGATTAAAGTAGCTAAACATGTCAAATGTTAAAATAAAGATTAAAGTAGCTAAACATGTCAAATGTTAAAATAAAGATTACAAGTAGCTAAACATGTCAAATGTTAAAATAAAGATTAAAGTAGCTAAACATGTCAAATGTTAAAATAAAGATTAAAGTAGCTAAACATGTCAAATGTTAAAATAAAGATTAAAGTAGCTAAACATGTCAAATGTTAAAATAAAGATTACAAGTAGCTAAACATGTCAAATGTTAAAATAAAGATTAAAGTAGCTAAACATGTCAAATGTTAAAATAAAGATTAAAGTAGCTAAACATGTCAAATGTTAAAATAAAGATTAAAGTAGCTAAACATGTCAAATGTTAAAATAAAGATTAAAGTAGCTAAACATGTCAAATGTTAAAATAAAGATTAAAGTAGCTAAACATGTCAAATGTTAAAATAAAGATTAAAGTAGCTAAACATGTCAAATGTTAAAATAAAGATTACAAGTAGCTAAACATGTCAAATGTTAAAATAAAGATTAAAGTAGCTAAACATGTCAAATGTTAAAATAAAGATTAAAGTAGCTAAACATGTCAAATGTTAAAATAAAGATTGAAATATTTAAAAAATCTCTCCGTCAAATAATATGAATTTTAATAGCAAAATTAAACTTACTATATTGGAAGAAAATGTATGTAAATGCATCCTACAGGTGGCGCGTGGATCATAAATTCAGTAGTAGTGGTAACGTCTAAGACAAATTTTAAATAAGGATGGGATGTCACCATTAACTGACTGCGATAGCTTAGCAGTCCAGTGCACTTTCCCAGATTGGATGGGCCGCAAGTTGCCATCCTGCTCGCAGTAAACCTCTTTTTAACTTTTACCAAATAATTTATTGTTTAAAGTAGCTGAGCATTTCAAATGCTAAAATACTGATCAAAATGCTTAAAAAAAAGTTAAAAATTGTCACCATAATTACAAATGCTTCTGTTCCGATTTTCAGGATTGTCTGAGCTGTCTTTGGAAGAGAGCCCAACAGAGTCAACACCAACTGCGATCACATCAAGCATCCTACAACAACAAAGTCAGCAATTGAAAAACTTGCTTATGCGAACACAGGTAACTAAATCATTGATACGTAGACACATGGCCACAGAAATATCTGTGAGCAGGATTTGAAACTGCGTCTTTCCCATCCAGATATTAAACAAGGCATGAAATGTGTTAATGGAAGTTTTTAGGAAGGATCTGCGATAGCTTAGCGTTACCCACAAAGTCAGCTGGTATCCTTTGCTGCGCGAGATATACACTAGTTTCGAACTGATGGTATGTCTACAACAAATGGAAACCCAGTCCATCTGGTAGTCAAATGGTGTACTTATTCACTTACAGCTGCTTAGGATCTGAATGTTACCACTGAAGAAATGTAATATAGTTCCAATAGCCCACCAGTAAAGGCGGCACACGGCGTGTTTCTTTAGTGGGTGAAGGCTCCACATTACCCTGTTCATTGCCCCAAACGGCGGGGTGTGCGATTAGGAAAAATTTTTCCCGCCTTAACAAAAAAATAAGAAAAGGGCCTGAATGGTAGACATGTAAGTTGTAGCTGCCACTCTAAACTAGCAGTATAGTCAAGTTACTAGCTACCATTAATCCACCGCTACAAGACAGGGTCGTCTACCTTCTACACAGGCGATGCTGCATGCCTCTATTTGTGTTACCACAAGTACAGTCAAGCCGCTGCCCATAGTAAAAATCAACCAATATTCCGCTGTATTATCAACTTATATAGTTGACCAATTTTTTTAAACTCGATATTAATAAACATGGATATTGTGGATTTAATCTTCCTCACTCTCATATCCCCCTATCCCTTACCTTTTTATGTATTAAGAAAAAATGTACCTAACTGGACACCCTGTCGTTCGGGGCAACGAACAGGGTAGTGTGGGCCCCTCACCCACAAAATAAACCCGCCTTGTGCCGTCTCCCCGCCTGTACTGGCAGGTCACTGGAACTATGTTACATTGCTTCAGTGGTCCCTGTCCGTTACCTGGCGTTGGCAACAATCTAGCAAAGCCCCTAGTATTACTAGCCTCTATACTCTACGGCTACGGAAACCAATTACCATCAGGTGTGCAGTATACTTGTTTGCATCATGTAATATAAAAAGAATTAATTATCAAGTTCATTTAATTAATTAGTTTATATGTTTATTTTAGCCAGATGTAATGGAAGACTATGATTCCCAGACGCAGCCGGGCAGTCTGATTGGCCAACGCCCTGAGTCACCGTCCATTGCACCACAATTGAATCTCATGACCCCGGATGCCTTCAGGTTCATATCTACTTATATGTACTGGATCTATGCCACTGTGCCTAATCAAAATGAAGACTAAAGTGAGGTATTCTCGGAGGTCCGGCTCGACCGTGAAAGTACTCTATTAGAGAATATCTGTAGTAATAATAGGTATTCCTATTTTAGATATTTTTATATATATTTTTAGCATTTGACATGCTTAGCACTATACATTAAACACAAAGTGAAAAATGTGAAATCGAAAATAACAGTCAGGAGCAGGATTTGAACCTGCATCTTCTGGATACCGTCCAGATGCTTTACCAATTTAGCAGTCAGGAGCAATTGTCAGGATAGCTCCTGCTATCCTGATAGATCCTGCTCCTGACTGTTATTTTCGATTTCACATTTTTCACTTTGTGTTTAAGGTATTCCTATTGTTGAGTTTCGTTCGGTGAGTGAAAGCGTCAGAGACCGACATCTAAGAATTTCTCATTCTTTGTCTGTCATCTTTTCTATGCACCTGTTATCTCTATTCCTGATGTTTGTCACACGTGAATGATGGTATTAATAATAATAATCACTTTATTTCAGGTACCTAATTACAAAACCCATTTATATGGATTTTGTAATTAGAAACCCATTTATATGGGTTTTATAATTAGGTAACCCATTTATATGGGTTTTGTACAAAAATAATTATAATGATTTTAGATACAATATGGGCGCAATAAATAGAGAAAATAATATATCTCTGATGTTGGCTAGTGTCTATGAGCTATAGTAGCTACATACATACCGTATGCTTGTTTGACATATTTGTATTAAAAAAAAGATATTTAACTAGCTGAGAATAATTTTCAAGCATACAGGTTCCTTCATGGATAGTTTTTTCTTTATTGGACAGTGGTAATTTGCACCGGTTTCCAAAAAGGCACGCCATCCAAATATCATTGGAATAGGAATCGATCCTGTGTCTCAGCCTTTCATATCATAGTGTTTAATAAACATTGGAAAATCAGACTTAAATTAACATATGTAGTTTTGCAGTTCTCCAGGCAAGCGTGAAGAAGATGACCCGCCTCTGTCTGCAACTCCTGATGTGGGAGCCAAACCACGCGCGTCTATAGGTCTGACAGTCTTTCTATTATTATAAAGGCATGTAAAAGATAAAATAAGGCAAGCACCACCGAATTAAGTTAAATTATTGTAATATCGGTGGTCTGTTTAATACGAATGGAGAATGCGCACGGCGGTTCGTTTTGTATTACCCACTGGTTTTCTTCTCGTAGTAATATTTCTGAGCATTACATTCATCTAAAAACAGACACACACACACACATTACATTCATCTAAACAATAGAAGTATCATAAAATAAAACCTGTATGATTGTCTTGATAGAGTTACATTCGTTCGCGAATGTTACACATTTTAAAATAAAACTACGTATACGAAATCTATCGTGTTTACTCGATTTTCTACTATCCCGACGTTTAGAACTAAGAGGTTCTGCGCGTACTACTGAACTAACTATTTATTACTTAGTATTAATCTTATATATTACTAGTCTTTGTCCGCGGGTCCGTCGCAGCAAAAAACTAGTATAGTAATTTAATAACTGAGAATTCAGAGATAAAGCTCAATCATATACATGATCAACAAAAACAGCAATTTATAAGAAAAAACCGACTTGAAAATAACATTGTATGTATTCTGTATTCTGGTCGCAATTGACATATTTGATACTATGTGATGTATACACCTCGAGGTCGGCTCATGAAATTGTATTTTTTTATTCATAGGTGGTTGTGCGGAGGAAGCTGGTGTTCCGCCCGGCAAGACAGCCTCGACTGGTTCAAGCCCCAGCCGTGAAGTGCAACAAATCATGGCGCACAATGAGCATACCTTCTATAAGGAGGTAAGTAAGTTAAAGGTTCATATCTAAAACTAGTTGCTGCATGCAACTTTGTCTGAGCGGACCTCGGAATTGAGTCAATAATAAGTGCTTCACTCAACGGCACACGATCTTTATAGGTATCTCTTAGGTCCCTAACATTTTTCGGGATAAAATGTTAGGCCAAGTAATATTTAAGTGTGTGCCAAATTTCATCGAAATCTGTTCATTCGTATTTTGCCTGTTTTAATTACAAAGTTACACGTTTATTATTATTGTTTTTTCATAGCTAAGTGGAGAATGCTTGATTAAAATTTAATCGGCCTACCGAGAAAGCCCTCCCCTACTTGACTATTTTCTTTTATAAACAATACACTTGGTTCTTCATGGTTTTATCAATGTACGAATGCACAGATCTGAGTATTGTGGGTGCGATTTCCACACAGGACAACTCTTTGTGTGATCCACAAATGATTGTTCCGAGTCTGTGTGTAATGTGTGGCTGTGAAATTGTATGTTTGTAAAGTCACCCGCGATACAAGGATTATCCCTTAGTGCAGGGTGTTGCCTTTTAATAAAAAACAAACGTTTTTTTAAGTGGTATGTTTACAATTCTTTTGTGTTGAAAAGACATTACCAAGATAACAAGGGTCAACATAAAAGGTATAAGGATCTAAATAAGCATAACATAAAATTGATCTATTTACTGTCATGTCACTTGCGATGGAGATGTAACGTGTCAGCTGCGCGTGTCGCAGGCGGACGAGCCTCCGGCGGCGGCCGCCGAGCTGTTCCCCGCGCCCGCGCCCGCCTCCGCCTCGGCGCTAACCTCCGCCTCCGCGCTCGCCTCCGCCCCCGCGCTCGCCTCCGCCTCCGCGCTCGTCTCCGCGTCCGCGCTCGCACCGCACCCGCACAAGCTCACGCACGCAAGTCAGTCGCAAGCCCTTCTGTCTTATATTGTCACGTATAGCTCTACCAGAAGCTCATCTGCACCTGGTAACACATGGATTACATGCAGGAATAAACACTCGATAAGTTACTTTTTTTTTTTATTTCTTGTGACATTCCGTACATTGCCATTAAACATAGTATTTCTTATATGCCATGAGATTCTGGTACACCTATACTCACAGATGTTTAGTGGTTATTAATTCTTTCCTTTATGATTCCCTTTATAAACTAAGAAGATATCGATGTAATCATAACTTTAAAAAAAAAAACTTGTTTTACGTTTGGAGCAACTCCACACCAATTTGTGCTCGTAACTGTGCCCCGCGGTATCACTTGCCTATTACAGCAACCAACCAATTGACCTTGAACTTAATATTTCAATCTACACTAAAAATTAGATTGTCAAACTAGTCAGATTGTTTGTAAAATTGTATCGTGTGTAACCTATTTTATTATTTTTGCCGACTTATTTGACTAATAGAAATCGTCCACTACATTTTAGTCCGTGTGGTGACGGACTAACAATATAAGCGTCACCACCCCATTCTTTCTCACGGGTGTCGTATGAGGCGACTTAGAGAAGTAAGCAATTATCATCCATTGTATGACTGGTGGTAGGGCTGGATACCAAGTGAGAGTACTCACTTGGTATCGGGCTGAGCGGGTTGGTACCACTATCTCCCGTGTGACCGGCCATGAAGCACATCATTGCGTTTTGTCTGTAGCAGGAGCCATTTATTCTTTCATTTCATAGCGATGAAATGAAATGGTGAGCAGCGGCTTGACAATGCTCTCGGTGTAGTTGAGTCCATAACTGACGGTTACCATTTACCATCAGATGGGCCGTGGCTCGTCTGCCACCACATGCAATAAAAAAAACATACCGCTGTCCAGTTTTAATAATGTAACATCAGATTATTATTATTAATTATCGGTTATTTTATTTTATTTTTTAGTTTTTTTATTATTGGTTCTTTTCTTATTTGGTTATTTTTTTATTAATATTTGGTCCCTTAGGATCATAGCGTGATATAATAGGATACTTATAGCCTTCCTCAAAAATTGGGCTATCAAATCTTTGATCATCAACACCAATAAGATAAAGTGTCACGAACAAAATCAAGCTAAAAACTGTCCGTGTGAATATATACTTAGATCGTTAGTAAACAGATGTAGCTGTATGAGACAAAGGTTTTAAAGCAGTTTTAAGTTCAACCTAATTACAATCACTTAGTAATAAAGTCACAAATCTTTAAAATATTATCTTACATTTACGATCATTCGTCACAAAAAACGAGCAAAGCAATAATTTACGACTGCCACTTAAATGTAAAAAGACAAATATTGTTGACTGTGAAATCAAGCTTAAAAAGCAACAAATAAAGTACTAAACAAAATAAGAGCTCACTTCTCAAGTGCGCTGTTATTTACTGAGACGGATTTTTTGGGCCGACGCGATATCTATTGCATTATTGATCGAAGTATCAAATGCAAAAAAGGTGTTTTCCAATTGCTTGAATGGAAACTGATCACGTCGAGATTTTTCGAAATTAGTGTGTCTTTGTTATATTACTGCTTGGTGAATAAAAGTTATCGTGAGGAAACCTACAAGCCTCAGATTTTCTCGATGATTTGTCAATTCTGCTAATCCGCACTGGGCTAACCTAGTGGACTAGAGTGTAAATCCCTCTCACTCTTAATAGGAGACCCGGCCCAATACTGTGACAGTAAAAGGGTTTTAGATATATATGTTCTTTACCTTTTACCACTATAAGATTTAGATTTTATTTAATATTCTTACATTAATTTTTCCACAGATAGCGAGACCTTGTGGCCACAGATCTCACTAGCCCAGATCACAGAAGCAAATCAACGCAAAGCGTCAAGCGAAAAATCGAGCAGTCAGTCACTGAACACGTCTCTCAACGTGTCGTGTCCAGAGCGAGCGTGTAGTGAAGAAGTTCGCTGTGCTGGACTGTCGCCCGCCGACAAGTCCAGGCTTGAGGCGCTGGAACAAAAGCTTGATAAGCTCACAGGTGAGTGAATTCTGTCCGTGAGGTGACTGACTAAGAATACAAGTATCACCACACTAATCTTTACCACGGGTATCGTATGAGACGACTAAGAGAAGTAAGCAATTATCAACCATTACATTACTTTTGTAGGGTTAGGCACGAAGTATAATAAGTACTAACCACTTGTTTAGGTTGTAGTGGGAGACCACTAAAGGAATGTAATATGGTTCCGGTGACCCGCCAATATAGGCGGAGAGACGGCACACGGCGGGTTTATTTCGTAGGTGAGGGCCCCACACTTACCCTGTTCGTTGCCCCGAACGACGGGGTGTGCGGTTAGGTACATTTTTTCCCGTCTTAACAAAAAAAAAGGTTGTAGCGGGAGAGAGCCGTGAAAAGAAGTGGTAAGTAGTGGCTAGGAAGTATTCTTAGGATTGTTTGAGTCCATTAAGCTTTGATTACCACTTACCATCAGGTTGGCAGTTACCACTGAAGTAATGTAACATAGTTCCAGTGGCCCGCCAATAAAGGCGCAGAGACGGCACACAGCGGGTTTCTTTAGTGGGTGCGGGCCCAAAGGCAAGGAGGTGTGTGGTTAGGTACAGTTTTTCACTCCTAAACAAATAAAATAGGATTGACCTACAATTGGTTGTTAGTCTGGGTGTAACTTGTGTCTATTGAATTGTAAGTTCTTAAAAACTCCTGCGATACAACGATTATGTTTTAGCACAGAATCTAATGGTTGTCTTTTAAAAACCACATGTTAGTGCAGTGAGATTATGAAGTAGTGAGATAAAGTAAACTACCAGTCATTGAACACTTAAGGAATTTCATTTTAAAAAATAATCTGCTAATTTGTTAGTTACTAGCTGACCCGGCGAACTTCGTACCACCACATATTTTTTAATGAATAAATATTGCAATTATAAATTGAGATATAAAGTATCCTATCTCTTAAGTAGGAACAAAACACACATTTAAAAAAAAGAAAAGTTAAAATCGGTTCAGTTGTTTCGGAGTTCATCCCGGACAAACATAGTGACACTGGAATTTTATATAATAGATTTTCTGCATTGATATTATCGTAATTGAACATATTAACTATGCTATTTATCGTTAAATAATTAGTTTCCTATTGTCACGCCTGTATGCCCGAAGGGGTGTCAGAGGTGTACACACCCACGGTTCACTATATTTAAGTCCCACGTAATGAGAGGTGAGCCTATTCACGTCTATCTACCAGGCAAATTTCCAAACTCCGGGCTGCTACTGAAAATTTTTCTTTTACGAAAAAGCTCAATAACACTGTCCGACCCGGTGATCGAACCCGAGACTTTTTTGATTGCAAAATTAAACTGGAATAATGTGTGTAAATGCATCCGATAAGTGGCGTGGGTCGTAAAGACATCTAAAACAAATGTGAAGTGGAGATTGGATGACATCGTTAGGTGACTGCGATAGCTTAGCGGTCCAAAACACGTTAAGTCACGTGACTTATGGTTAGAGTTTAGAGATGTCAAATTCCCCTTACATTTTAATAGTTTTCTATTAGCGTTAGCGATCATAGAATGCAACTTGACTACACCCCACAGGGCATTTAGATAGATTCAATGATATTGTATATAAAAAAGAGGCAGATATGTTACAAGCGCGCGTTTTGTGAAGATTCGAAAACGTCCTAATTAGGACGTTTTGTCTTTCCGCGTCACCAGGCGACGAGTAAAATCTTGAGCTGTCATGTGCATTGAGTAACAAAAATAACAAATAGGTATCATGATTATGCCATCATGTGTGTTTAGAAAGTGTACAAATTACGATACCAACGTTAATAAAACAGAAGGGATCTCCTCTCCTTATCACATGTATAAGTGTATAGAAATTATATAACTTTATTGGCATATTTCAATAAAGATATTTTTGTAATATTTTTATAAATGGCTGTCAGTGTGAGTGTGCGCGTACTAGTAATGCGGGAACAGATTTTAAACGTCATTTCTATGATGAACGCAACATATCTTGTGTATAACATCATTGGATAGATTACTTACAATGGTTAACACTCCGAGTACACGAAGTTGTCACCATTTCTAAAAATTGAAAATTTTCGCTTTATAACGTTTTCGGGTGTTATTATAATTCAATTTACTTATCCAGCGGGTTAATGTAGATCACTTGCGAAAATATTGATAGCGCCTTCTAAATGTACGCCAACGACATCTATCGCGCGTTGCAGCAATCTTTTTATAAAACATGGCCGGCATTGACAATTTGATGGTCCGTTTTATTTTAACTGCTGCTCGTGGTAACTGGTAACGCAACGATGCATATTATAATACACTATTTGTTACCCGCGCCTTCGTCCGCTAGGAATTTCATAAAAATAAATAAAGCAACCCTTGAAATTAGTCTTTTGAATTGAAAGAAAAAATTCGACGGTATTATGGGAATCGTGGTATAAATACTGTCTCACAATTTCCACATCCGAATATTAAAAGTCCTTTTAGAACGTTTCTTTACAATAATGCTACTCGCAATCTAGTACCATTACAAAGTTGCAGTGGGTTTAAATTACGGATAGTCCATTGAAATGTTAAATTTTTTAGACCTTAGGCGGCCCCTAGCCCTACAATAACATTGTACAATACATTTTATTGTACCATAAGATTGAAAGGCGCTTTGAATTCAAACGATCAATTATATTGCACAATAATACGAACTGCGCAATGTTTTCGTGTTCAGTCGGAGAATAGTAGACTGAAAAATATTCAATACTGACCCTACACGATGCCATGGAAAAATATGGTGCAATAAAAATTAAACTCGCTCAAACTTTCGTTCAATCATTGCGTAATCTTCAATATTTACCATATACGGTCAATAATATGGCACAATTCGTAATATTGCTCAATATAATTGATCGTCTCGTGCGTTTTTCAGAGGACGCAATTTTATTTTTTTGATGTGTAAGGGGTTTTCGTATAAGCTTAAGTTCAAGTTTGTGGGGTCGCCACCCTTGTCCCCGGCCCCCATCTTGGAAAAAGGAGTGCAAAGGGCTTTCGCGCTGTATCTCGTAAACTAGGAAATTTACAGAAAATTTTGTAAGACATTATTTGTAGCAAATTAAATTGTCTACAACTTTACTCTTACTGCTTTTATCGTAAAATGGAAAGTAAAAAGTTAACAAAAATTTTTTCTGAAATGATGAGTAGAGGGAGAAGAAGCTGTACCTCCTAGGACTAATTATAATACGGACAGTAATAGCAGGCAGATGTTCATTTGTCCCCAAGCGGTAACTTGAGCTTTTTCTATCTGCTTAGGATTCTCGTAAATGTACACTCTGATTAGAAATTATTATAAAAAACCGATAATATTCTATGTTTTGTGGTGGGGAAAAGGGTCGATAATAAATAATAACATAGGAATGTTAAGAAAATGATAAATTATACGAATAAAATAATATATATATATATATATATACTTAATAGACAACGTAAGCCATTAGCTAGGGTTCGTTTTCATAGTATTCTTACGAATATTCAAGACCTGGTCAACTTGGGAGCGTTGTAAAACCCAGATAAATTAATGAAACTAAACAAATTCGTAGTGGAAATGATTCGTTGAAAAACCCTTTATAAGATTGATCTGATGTCACTTTATTGTAAAATGATCAGGAAAAAAATTTACAACGCCCAAAAAGAAAACTTTTTCAAAAAATTTCAGTTACTTTTGTTTAAGTATAACTTTTTTATTTTCCATTTTATGATAAAAGTAGTAAGAGTTAAGTTGTAGACAATTTAAGTTCTAGTTTGTGAATGTGAACAGGCACATTTATAGTGTTTAAAACTTCTATTGGATAAATTAACAGCTTCATCCCGATTGCAAACTGAATTGATGGAAAGATATGTTTGTGATTCACCAGGAAGTTTATACACTACTTAAGTTACCTACGTTAAATAATTAATTTAATCAAATAAATAAAAATTAACTGTCTGTTAATAATGTTTAAATAACAACTTTTTACCACACGTATATAAAAATATAATAACAGTGATAGCGTAACGGTAAAACTAAGGACTGCAAAAACTGGTATCGAGTTCAATTCAGAGTCTTAGGTTGAGACCTCGCCGCAACCACCTCTGACTTTTTGTGATATTCCGATATTATGTGTGTGTTTGTTTACAAATTATCACAGCTCGGTGAAGGAAAACATCGTGAGGAAACCTGCATGCCTTAGAGATTTTCATCGACAGCAACAAAGTTGTCGTTTATAAAACTTAAAAATTTATTATTCTAGTAGATTCTATTTGATTACTTTTTATATTATTTTAAATGTCATTTTCAAGTCGGATTATTTTTTTATATTTTTTTCTCTGGATTTTCGGTTATTAAATTTTATTGTCGAAATACCCTACATGGCGAGTGATGTACTTGAGCGAGTGATATACGCCTGGTATTGCTAATACAAAACACAGCCTCACGCTTGTTCCCGAAGGGGTAGGCAGAGGTGTATTAATATACCCACGGTTCGCCATAAGTGTTTAAGTCCCACGTAATAGCGAGTCTATTGTGGCTGTTAATCCAAATTTTCTTTTATGAAAAAGATCGATAACACTGCCCGACCCGACTATCGAACCCGAGAGCTCACGATCAGCAGTAGCTCATACTACTGCTGCACCACCCCGGTAGTTAGTAGATTGTTAATAAACAAAGCTTAAAATGAGTCATTGATATCGGCTCTAGTATTGTTCTCTAAAGTTGTTATTCGGGGCTTGCCACTTCATGCAGAAGAACAACTTCGCAACGAACTCACCACACTTGGCTTTGAATGCCTCAACATTATAAAACTTTCAAAAAACGATGAACATAAGCTTCAGCTTTTTTAATTCAGCTACCCGTCGGAACAAATATCATGCAGTTTCGTAAAATTATATGTACCTTTGTCATTGCGTAGTTGATATTCAAAAGTATAGCCCGAGGGTATTTGCCGGTACACAGTGCTATAGATGCCAAAGATTCGGACATTCTTCTCATAATTGTAATATGCCTCCACGTTGTGTTAAATGTTTAGAAGAACATACAACATCTGACTGTGCTAAAAAAAATGTTACTGAACCTGCATATTGTTGTAATTGTAAAGGCGAACATTCTGCTAACTACAGCAAATGTCCAGTTCGGCGAAAATACTTGGAAAAGGTGCTAACGAAAAAAGAAGTTGTAACACAAAAATCTGTGACTGTTTCCATGCCATCTAACTTACCGCCTAATTCTAGTTCGTGCACATGGGCCTCTGTTGCAAAATCTTCTCTGAAGAACATAACATCGCAGTCTTCAAACACAGATAAAAATACTGACATTAATCTACAGGAATCAACCTTTCCTAAAAGTATCCCTGTACACATGATTTCAAACACAGATAAAAATACTGACATTAATCTACAGGAATCAACCTTTCCTAAAAGTATCCCTGTACACATGATTTCAAACACAGATAAAAATACTGACATTAATCTACAGGAATCAACCTTTCCTAAAAGTATCCCTGTACACATGATAGCTGAAGATAAAACAACTCAGGATATATTAGAAATGTTATACACTATCAAATCATTGAAGAAGAGTTCGATTCCTGTAAAACTTTGGTTAACAAAGTTATTCTTGTATTCACTCACCTTGGTAAATACGTTTAATGTTAAAAAAGCTCTTAATTTTCTGTCATGGAACGCGTGGAATCCATAAAAGATTGTATGAATTGTCAAATTTAGCACTAGATGAATTACCTATTGATAGAATTGCATTATGTGAAACCAGAGCAACAAGTAACACCCGCTTCGATATTCCCGGATTTATTTGCTATCGCCAAGACAAACTCAATAGGGGGCGTGGGCAGGGTGTTGTAATTCTAGTAAGGTCGGATTTGGAGCACTCTCCTATAAAAATACCTACTACCCATTATATGGAAGTTATAGGTATTCAAATGATACTATCCGGTACGCAATACTCAATAATATCAATTTATCAATCGCCCAACCTACCACTAGTCGCCCAGGACTTGGATATATTACTAAATCTTGTTTCGCATGTGCTAACAATGGGTGATTTTAATGCTAAGCATCCATTTTGGTATGGCAGTGTTAATGATATTAATGCCCGCGGTAGAACGCTTTTTCAACACATGATTGATCGTGATTATTTAATACATGCACCTGATACTCCCACTTTAGTTCATTACCGTAGTGAACTCGAGCCATGCACTCCCGATTTAGTTATTTCGTCAAATATTAGCTCAGTTAGTGAAATCTGTACAATTCCAGCTCTATCATCCAATCACTTGCCAATATATTTTAATTTAGGAGGTGATATAAGACGTAAGGTTTTTAAGCAACAACTGTTCCATAAAGCCAATTGGCATGAATAGCAAATGAAAAGCATGATTTAGCAAAGTATTAGTGTTAGTTCTACTGTCTACAAAAATTCAAACGAAATTGATGATGCTCTAGTCGATTTTACCAAAATTTTATTGAAAACGCGTGACATCTGTGTTCCAACAGCGTCAAATAAAATTTCTTACAATAAGCTTCCCCATGATTTAAAAAACCTCATAAAACAAAAAAATAAAATTCGTAAAAAGTCACAATGTGAAACTAGCATACACATTAAAAGAATACTACGTGCTGAGATAAATTACTTACAACGCAAGATAGACCACAGGTTAAGACTACACAATGATTCTATCTGGCAAACTAAACTAGAGGGTATCAAAAATCCGGCCCAAGGATTGTGGCGTATCACCAAACAGTTTAAAAATAAAGCCTCAACTATCCCTCCACTGAAAAAATTAGACAATTCTCACACTAGTAACACTAAAGAACAATGTGAATTATTAGCGGACACCTTTGCTAGCAATATGTCTTTAACTTGTGACTGGACATCTATCGATAACGAGGAACATGTCGAAGCCTCAATGACATTACTTCACGCCCCTAGTGTTGATAGACCTATTGCACCGGCACGTCCCAGTGAAATTCGACAAAAATTACGCAAACTCAAGACACGTAAGTGCCCTGCAGCAGACGAAGTCCATAACTGGCTTCTAAAAAATTTGCCTCAAAAATGTTTAGTACTTTTAACAAAAATATTTAACGCTTGCATACATTTATCTTATTTTCCAAAGTTATTGAAAGAAGCTAAAATGATTGCACAAAAAAAGCCCGGTAAAGATAGCGGCTTACCTGCTAGCTACAGGCCTATTAGCCTCTTGCCTGCCCTCGGCAAATTATTTGAAGCCTTGATATACTTTCGCCTAGAAACTTATTCTAGACATTGTCTTATAAATGAACAGTTAGGTTTCCGACCTTCATTATCTACAACTCAGCAACTCGCTAGAGTCGCTGAGCACGTCACTCATAATTTAAACCTGAAACAGTCCACAGGTATGTTTCTTTTGGACATAGAAAAGTCTTTTGATACAGTTTGGCATAAAGGTCTCATGCATAAACTATTGCATCATTTTAATATACCTAGACCCTTAGTTAAACTTGTATGGTCATATTTATCGGATCGGAGCTTTGTTCTACATCCTGGTGACACCAAATCATCACCCAGGGCCATTCCAGCTGGTGTACCCCAAGGATCTCTTCTTGGGCCATATTTGTACCTGTTGTATATAAATGATATACCCATACAAACAGAACAAATATTGCATGCTTTGCCGATGATACAGCATCTTTTACCTCCGATACGGACATTAACATAATCATTGAACGGCTACAGCTCTCTATCGATCTTTTACAGTCATACTTCACTAAATGAAAACTTAAATTAAATAAGAGTTAAACCGAAGCAATAATATTTACCAGGCAGCGAAAATTACGTCAGAAGTGCTTAGTAATAAATGAACATCGCATACCCTGGTCCAAATGCGTAAAGTACCTTGGTGTATGGATGGACAGTAAACTTAACTGGACCAAACATGTTACCGAACTACGCGTAAAAGGTCTAAAAGCCATGAGTGCTCTAAATCCAAACTTTAACCGTTATAGTAATTTAAGTCCTCACATCAAATTAAGCATATATGCAACACTAGTACGCCCGTGCCTTACTTATGCTGCCCCTGTGTGGAGCAGCACCTGCGATACTAATTATAAAAGATTGCAGGTTATCCAGAATAAAGCCCTAAAAATTTCTTACAATACTTCTTTTAAAACTAATCTTAAAATACTACATAAAAATATTAAATTTCCGTTACTCAAAAACTTCATTTTAAAACAAACTCGTAAATTCTATTTACATAAAACGCCATTAAATTCTAACATTCTGGTTTCATCAATAGGTAGAACACGAATTAATAATTTACCCTATATCGATAGGTATAAAACTTATCGTTTGCCGCATCACTATGTTTTGCTTAGCAGTGTCGTCAAACGACGTTCACCGCGCTAATCGTAGGTAAATTAAATAATCTTTTTCTTCGTCTATCGCTCGTTGTATGGTGATGATCAATAATTATAATAAACTACATTCTTTGTTTCTGTGGCTATCAAGCAAGTAATTTGTACATTTTTCGTGATGTAATATCAAATGTAACTTTAAACGAAAGTACATAGTATGACTTCCATGTTTGTAATTTTTCATTATGTATGTACACGATAATTTAAAAGATCACTTTCCTAAGTTGTTATATAAGTAAGTATTTTTTTATAGGCACTTTGATTTGTAGCCTGGTAAAAAATAATAATTTTAACCTGTTATGTTACTCTTGTTTAACATTCTGTTTTTCTAATGTGTTAACATAATATGAAAATAAATGATATTTTGAAAATAAATAATAAATAATAGCGAGTCTATTGTGGCTGTTACTTTAAATTTTCTTTTATAAAAAAGATCGATAACACTGCCCGACCCGACTATCGAACCCGAGACCTCACGATCAGCAGTCGCTCATACTACTGTTGCACGACCCCGGTAGTTAGATTGTTAATAAACAGAGCTTAAAATGAGTCATTGAAATCGGCTCTAGTATTGTACCAATTTTGCGTAACGAAGTATTCCGTCCAACGAGTAGTAGTGTCCAACAGCTGGTAGTTTACAGTAGAATTAAGCGAGAGTAATGTCGGTCCGCGTCCTTGTGGTGATGCCCGCAGAGCTGGTGGGCGCGCAGGGCCGCGACGTGCGCGCGCTGGGCGCGGCGGGCGCGCGCGCCGGGCTGGACGACGCGCTGCGGGCGCACGCGCACCGCACCGCCGCCGCCGTCGACACGGCGCTCGCCGACGGGTGAGGCCTCCTTCACACACACACATTTCCTCGCTTGACACACACATACATATTTTTACATAATATTGCTCTTTACCTATGAAATTGCCGTTCTGCAGTATTGGTCATTTTAAATCAAAATAATTTTTGTTTGGCTAAGAATTCTAATTTCAAATTAATTTTATTTTAAAAACATGGAATTCTTTTTCCTGAAGTAGGCATTTGTTTATTGATTAGTGTTATGTTTTCATCACACTTTAATCTTTTTCGTCATCATGGATACGTTAAAAATTAGAATAATTATGAAATATGAGTACCGTCGAGGCACCAACGCGACACAAGCGGCACGCAACATTGACGTTTACGGAGCTAACACTAAAAGCCAACGCACCGCCTGTTATTGGTTTGACCGCTTCCGTTCAGTGGAAATTTCGACCTCAAAAATGAACCTCGTGGTCGTCTGAAAACTTTGTTGACAATGAAGAATTAAAGACGATTGTGGAAGCTGATGATACCACAGTATAAAGATACACAGTAATTCGACGCCTTTGATCTCGTCGCAAATGCTGATTACGTCTCGACAGAACCGAAATGGCGTATAACGGCTAAGATTATCACAGACAAACCATATTTTATTAAGTTACATAATTATTTATTTCAACGATAGGTATACATCCGTTTTTACATCTATTATAAACATAAATTATAGGTATTTTGTAATCAAAAAAGAATATATGAATTTTAATTACAAAATTAAACTTACTATATTGGATGCATGTAATGCTTGCCGGTAGATGGCGTTAGTCGTAAGACAAATGTGATTAAGAATTTGGGATGATCGAAAGGTCAGTAGGGTAGCTCAGTGGCTTAGAGCACTTCCCCGGATTGGAAAAGATGCGTGGTTCGATTCCCGCCCCTACTAAAAATCTCTTTTTCTTTATTCACAAAAAATTTGTACTTTAAAAAGTAGCGGAGCATGTCAAAAGCTAAAAGAAATAGATCTAAAATGTTTGAAAAAATCGCGCCATCAAAATAGTATGAATTTTAATTGCAAAATTAAACTTACTATATTGGATGCATGTAATGCTTTCCGGTAGATGGCGTTAGTCGTAAGACAAATGTGATTAAGAACTTGGGATGATCGAAAGGTCAGTAGGGCAGCTCAGTGGCTTAGAGCACTTCCCCGGATTGGAAAAGATGCGTGGTTCGATTCCCGCCCCTACTAAAAATCTCTTTTGCTTTATTCACAAATAATTTGTACTTTAAAAAGTAGCAGAGCATGTCAAAAGCTAAAAGAAATAGATCTAAAATGATCAAAAAAGAACACGATTATTTAATATTATCATGTTATTAAGTGGAGACGTCATGTAAACATGATGTTTAAATACCCACATGATGAGTTTGAGATATATAGTATCGCAAATATGTTATAGTCATGACATGAAATTCCCAAATCTGGACCACTAGACCAACGAGGTAGGCAATTATTGTTGTGGGCGCTTTAAGATGGCAAAAAGGATAAGTAGGATAACTCACCTGACTTCCTTGAGGTTCACCAGAGCTGCCTACACCACTGACGGCGCTGAGTTGATGATAAACGATTACCACCAATTCTCTTGAGCTGAATGGGACGCGTAAGGCTCACAGACACACGCGATGACCGAGGGCTGAGTACAGTATTCAGTATTGCCTTACACAGATGTCTTATGAGCGGATTCACACTTGATGGACATACAACATTTAGGCGATAGATAGATGCACACACTTTATACTTTTAATGGGTTTTGGCGCAGAGAACCTCTCACCGCACACGTTTCAATTTTTTAACTGTAATGTTCAACCGTCTTTGAACAGCGGCGCTGTGCATTCGTTGCTCACTCATTCATTAGTCATGCCTTTGGTGGGAACAATTATACAATAAAAAGATGGCAAGAATTATACAATAATAAGATGGCGAGTAAAAAAGAATAAAATTGAGATATTTTTATATATTTTTTTTTAAGATTTGATATGCTTAGCCATAGCAGTACAAAATGCCTTTGAAGAATTTGTTGCCTCCCGTCCAGCTGATTTGTTCAATAAAGGCATCAATAAACTGCCGTTGCGTTTGCAAAGATGCAGCGATTGCATGGGTGATTATTTTGATTAATTTAAATAAAAACCGATTCAACTGCAGAGAGGTGTTAGTCAGGGAGACGTTATGTCCCCGAAACTCGTCACCACCGCACTGGAAGATGTCTTCAAGCTCTAACTGGATTCGGTATCAACGTCAATGGCGAATACATCACTCACCTTCGATATGCCGACGACATCGCCGTCATGACAGAATCGCTGGAGGACCTTGGCACCATGCTCAATGATCTCAGCAGGGTTTCCCGACTATTGAGTCTCAAAATGAACATGGACGAGACGAAACTCATGACTAATGTCCATGACATTTCGGGAGTCATGACGGGAGTGCGCTTCTCGAAGTTGTCGACCGCTACGTCTACCTGGGAGAAAAAGTTCAGTTAGGTAGGGACAGCTTTGAGAAAGGGGTCCAACAAGGCTGGGCAGCGTTCGGAAAGCTAAGGGAGATCCCGGAGATCTTCTCGTCTAATATTCCGCAGTGTCTGAAAACTAATGTCTACGACCACACTGGTCGTAGACATCAGTTTAGTTACCAGTGATGACATATGGAACAGAGACGTGGTCTCTGAATGTTGGACTTGTTGGCTTAAAGTCGCTCAACGGGCCATGGAGCAGGCTAGGCTTGGTATTTCCCTACGTGATCGAATCCGTAATACGGAGATCCGTAGGAGAACAAGAGTGACTGACATAGCCTGCCGAGTTGGCATGCTGAAGTAAATGGGCCACATCTCTCGATGAACCGGCAACCGTTGGGAAAAAAGGTTCTCTAGTGGCGACCACGTCAATACGTGGCGCAGTGTAGGACAGCCCCCCACCAGACGGACCGACGATCTGGTCAAACGGCTCCCCAGCCGTTGGATGCGATCGGCGCAGGACCGCTCGTTGTGGCGTTCTCTTGGGGAGGCCTATGTCCAGCAGTGGACGTTGAAAGGTTGATGGATGTATGGACGAAATAAAAAATAGTTTGATTTTTTCATGTAAAACGGCAATTTCATAGGTGTAAAGACCTAATAATTTGTCAATTCCCGATTGAGATTTCCGAAAAGCTCTATTGAACACGACGTGAAACCTGTACGGGCACACGTAAATATGAGTTCTCGCTAAGATGAACAGATCACCGTCTTCGAGGACAACAGACATGTACCGAACAAACACGCATAACCCGACTTATGACGAAGAGTTCTCCAGTTCGTAGCCAGCTCTATCTGCGTCATAAAATAAAATACGCACACGAAACAATAGATCATTCTTTAAACTTGGTATCTACTCACTATATACTTATATTAAATTTAGCGTGATATTGGCGAGAATGTAGAGTGATCAGGTAATCTACCTGTCCCTGCGAATGTAATACGTTTGGAGCAGGTGGGAGCGCATCGCGCGCGTGGGTGAGGTGGCTAGCGCGCGTGCGGCCGCGGCGGCGGGCGTGGGCGCGGCCCGCGCCCTGGAGCCGCTGGTGGCCGCGCTGCAGACGGAGCTGGCCGCCAAGGTGGCCGCCACCGACCAGCTGCTGCGCGAGAACATCGAGAAGTTGGCCAACAGCAAGGTACTGCACGCGTTGCTCGCTCTATAAACACTCCTTACCGCGCGCTGGAGCCGCTGGTGGCCGCGCTGCAGACGGAGCTGGCCGCCAAGGTGGCCGCCACCG
The DNA here is from genome assembly GCA_948253155.1 of Leucoma salicis. Classification (NCBI taxonomy): domain Eukaryota; kingdom Metazoa; phylum Arthropoda; class Insecta; order Lepidoptera; family Erebidae; genus Leucoma; species Leucoma salicis. Next base: position 28,669,413 of record OX411806.1, on the reverse strand, counting down.
ACCAGCTGCTGCGCGAGAACATCGAGAAGTTGGCCAACAGCAAGGTACTGCACGCGTTGCTCGCTCTATAAACACTCCTTACCGCGCGCTGGAGCCGCTGGTGGCCGCGCTGCAGACGGAGCTGGCCGCCAAGGTGGCCGCCACCGACCAGCTGCTGCGCGAGAACATCGAGAAGTTGGCCAACAGCAAGGTACTGCACGCGTTGCTCGCTCTATAAACACTCCTTACCGCGCGCTGGAGCCGCTGGTGGCCGCGCTGCAGACGGAGCTGGCCGCCAAGGTGGCCGCCACCGACCAGCTGCTGCGCGAGAACATCGAGAAGTTGGCCAACAGCAAGGTACTGCACGCGTTGCTCGCTCTATAAACACTCCTTACCGCGCGCTGGAGCCGCTGGTGGCCGCGCTGCAGACGGAGCTGGCCGCCAAGGTGGCCGCCACCGACCAGCTGCTGCGCGAGAACATCGAGAAGTTGGCCAACAGCAAGGTACTGCACGCGTTGCTCGCTCTATAAACACTCCTTACCGCGCGCTGGAGCCGCTGGTGGCCGCGCTGCAGACGGAGCTGGCCGCCAAGGTGGCCGCCACCGACCAGCTGCTGCGCGAGAACATCGAGAAGTTGGCCAACAGCAAGGTACTGCACGCGTTGCTCGCTCTATAAACACTCCTTACCGCGCGCTGGAGCCGCTGGTGGCCGCGCTGCAGACGGAGCTGGCCGCCAAGGTGGCCGCCACCGACCAGCTGCTGCGCGAGAACATCGAGAAGTTGGCCAACAGCAAGGTACTGCACGCGTTGCTCGCTCTATAAACACTCCTTACCGCGCGCTGGAGCCGCTGGTGGCCGCGCTGCAGACGGAGCTGGCCGCCAAGGTGGCCGCCACCGACCAGCTGCTGCGCGAGAACATCGAGAAGTTGGCCAACAGCAAGGTACTGCACGCGTTGCTCGCTCTATAAACACTCCTTACCGCGCGCTGGAGCCGCTGGTGGCCGCGCTGCAGACGGAGCTGGCCGCCAAGGTGGCCGCCACCGACCAGCTGCTGCGCGAGAACATCGAGAAGTTGGCCAACAGCAAGGTACTGCACGCGTTGCTCGCTCTATAAACACTCCTTACCGCGCGCTGGAGCCGCTGGTGGCCGCGCTGCAGACGGAGCTGGCCGCCAAGGTGGCCGCCACCGACCAGCTGCTGCGCGAGAACATCGAGAAGTTGGCCAACAGCAAGGTACTGCACGCGTTGCTCGCTCTATAAACACTCCTTACCGCGCGCTGGAGCCGCTGGTGGCCGCGCTGCAGACGGAGCTGGCCGCCAAGGTGGCCGCCACCGACCAGCTGCTGCGCGAGAACATCGAGAAGTTGGCCAACAGCAAGGTACTGCACGCGTTGCTCGCTCTATAAACACTCCTTACCGCGCGCTGGAGCCGCTGGTGGCCGCGCTGCAGACGGAGCTGGCCGCCAAGGTGGCCGCCACCGACCAGCTGCTGCGCGAGAACATCGAGAAGTTGGCCAACAGCAAGGTACTGCACGCGTTGCTCGCTCTATAAACACTCCTTACCGCGCGCTGGAGCCGCTGGTGGCCGCGCTGCAGACGGAGCTGGCCGCCAAGGTGGCCGCCACCGACCAGCTGCTGCGCGAGAACATCGAGAAGTTGGCCAACAGCAAGGTACTGCACGCGTTGCTCGCTCTATAAACACTCCTTACCGCGCGCTGGAGCCGCTGGTGGCCGCGCTGCAGACGGAGCTGGCCGCCAAGGTGGCCGCCACCGACCAGCTGCTGCGCGAGAACATCGAGAAGTTGGCCAACAGCAAGGTACTGCACGCGTTGCTCGCTCTATAAACACTCCTTACCGCGCGCTGGAGCCGCTGGTGGCCGCGCTGCAGACGGAGCTGGCCGCCAAGGTGGCCGCCACCGACCAGCTGCTGCGCGAGAACATCGAGAAGTTGGCCAACAGCAAGGTACTGCACGCGTTGCTCGCTCTATAAACACTCCTTACCGCGCGCTGGAGCCGCTGGTGGCCGCGCTGCAGACGGAGCTGGCCGCCAAGGTGGCCGCCACCGACCAGCTGCTGCGCGAGAACATCGAGAAGTTGGCCAACAGCAAGGTACTGCACGCGTTTCTCGCTCTATAAACACTCCTTACCGCGCGCTGGAGCCGCTGGTGGCCACACAATGAGTGTATTTTTTAAATGCAAACGGAGTTGGTTCATATCAAGAATTGTGTATATATACACTATATAACTAATGTATCTTATTAATGTATATAAAGCGGTTGGTTTTCCATAATAAAAAAAAATATAATAATTCCAAGTGTAGATTGAAACGACGTAATTGCATGTAATAAAACACAATTATCTTACAACCTTTTCAGAATAATAGTTTCACTATTTTATATGATTTATAAATTATTTCATCTAAATAAGTTCTATTGTTGATGAGTCCGTATGTAATACTCGTACAGAGGGCTGTGGGGTCAGTTCTGTTCAAAGTTTAAGTCAGTTGCGTGACTAGTTCAGAGTTTAAAGCACCCACCGACGGCGCGCGACTAGCTTCGATGGCGGCCGCTATGATTTATTAGTACATAAATGTGGTTTTTATGTAGTTTGTGGGTGGTTATAAAAAAACACTAGTGTTCTTTGACAACGCGCTAGTGATGCCACTGGTTTTGCAGCGCCTATAGGCTACGGTGACCGCTTGAGATCAGGTGGGCTGTACGCTTGTTTGCGGGGTGCATAGTATTACAAAATTTTAAATTAAGAAATATTATTAGGAAATATTTATTCTACAGACTGTAATGGAAAACCTGAGTACGTCAATAGCGAAATCCTTATCGGACATGGTACGCGAGTCATTCCGGGATGCTCTATTTGAAAGCGTCGTGCCCGTCATGGAGAAGGCGCACGCGCAGATATTCAGACAGATCAACCAAGCTTTTCAGAACGGCACCAAAGAATGTGAGTATTTATCACCTTCATCTTTCCTATGGACAGTTTTCACTGTCCTATAAATATTTATTTATTAATATGTAGGAAACTCAACAGCTTATTTACAAGAGATACATGGAAGTATTACAATAATATTAAAATCTTTAGCCAATTACAGAGTTCCACGACATTTGTATAAATATAAATCTAGAAGATGCAATGTTACAAATTATAACTTAAAACAATAAGAATAATATTGATAATAAGCATCATAACTTGATGACGAAAACACTTCCGACAGATGGCGCAGGCGTCACCCAAAGACGTTAAGTGTGATGTGTTATCGAAATTAGCAGTCGGGAGCAATTGTCAGGATGGCTGAATTGGCAAAGCATCTGGACGGTATCCAGGAGATACAGGTTCAAATCCTTCTCCTGACTGTTATTTTCGATTTCACATTTTTCACTTTGTGTTTAATGTATAGTGCTAAGCATGTCAAATGCTAAAAATATATATAAAAATATCTAAATATTGATGACGTAAAGAAAAAAGTACCTTATTTACTAATTTATTAATCTTCATATATTAATTTACTAGTGGGTGCATTCACGATTTGTTTTCTACTTAGATTAAATTATATATCTAGATGGACTGTCACTCTAACGTCATAAAAATCGGGCGGGAATTATTATGCTAGTGTGCGTGACAGCTGTCATTACGGTTGTGCAATTTGTGTTTGTGTGCGTGTGTAATGATACCAGTTCCAATAGTAATATCAAATTATGGGAAAATTATATTATCATAGATTCAAGACATTCTTATACTACAAAATATTTCGTAGGTATATAGTCAATTATCTCTTTCTATTTACTCTCACAATCTTAATATATTATAAAAAATATATACTATATTATAACCTCTTCTTTAATGAGAATACTACTATAACCCACGATAATTATAAATTAAAAAATGTAAACAATCTTCATCATTAAAATAAATAATAATATTACAAATAGTAATGTTGTAATTAATTCCGAAAATTATGACTGTGCAGCTTTATGGATCCATTAAAAACGCTAATAATTATGTTAGGTAATGTTTCTATTACTCTCTATCGTTAAAATATCAACTTTGCAAGATTACGCGGGAAATTTAAGTTCATAAACTGGTATCACATAAAAAAATACGAACTAAAATTTATTTATTTTCGGAATATTTAAATGACTTATGTAGCCAGTTATTGTATGAAATAATGATACTAAGCGATGATAAGAGAAATCTTTAGTGTTCATTTTCCGATTTTTGTAGTTTCGGCTTTAATTACACACGTTGACATTTTATATGACACACTAATGCTCCTGGATACGATCTTGTCAAGTGACGTCACGATTGACACTAACAGCCATAGATCAGCATTGGGATGAAAAGTTCACCCCAATTTTTTTTTGACGCGTTTACAACGCCGACTGTCATCTAGAAATATAATTAATCTAAGGTTTTCTATATGATTCCTTAGATTATTGAAATATATCTATATTTCCCAAGTTGTCTGTATAAATGCGAGGTAGCCGTGTCATGATATCATTAATTCCATAATTGGTGCGGCGATGAGATATACTAAACAAAATGAGTATGTCTAGTTCGGTATTTTGGGGTACTGAAATGTATACTCGATAGAAGATCACTACCATCTAGGCCACCTCGTAATATGTATATCAAACAGTAAAAGCATATCTAACAACTTACGTCTGTCATCAAGAGGAAGTAGGTAATAGTGTTTACAATCTACAGAATACGAACTATGACGTTTTGCACGCCACATAAGCGAAACGTTGAGGTGGGTATTACTCTCGCTTCACGTAGAACAACTGATTTTTCAAACTTAAAATGTCTCTTTATCATATAGTCATATATTGCACCTGTAAAATAATATATATACACACACATATCACGAAAAAAATACACTATTTTTAACACTCATGATATTTTTGATGCCATTTTTGTTATTTAAACCTGTTTAAAAAAGTTCTGTCTTGGACGTCCGTGTGTTGGTAGGTATGTTCGGTTAATGTATGTTAACACGATAATGACCGAAATTCTTTACTAATCGAGTATTTTTTTTCTTTTACGATTCAGTATAATTACGAATAGAGTGCTATCACTTTTCACGGTCTGATTCGATTTGGTTTAATTTTTAGTAAATAAACAAAAAAATAGTAATTATTTATGCTCGACTCGACACTAAAACCAGCGCTACGCTATATCTTATTTCGTGAGAACTACATGAACTATTTCTATATACCAATATAGAATTACTTCTTAAAATTAGCGCTAGATTGCGTATAAGACATGAAAACCACAGTACTTTTTGAAATTAGCGCTATCTATGTGATTTATTGAAAACTACTTAGTAAGACCAATACATTTATTAGTTACTTATCTAATAATCAATTATATTGTGAAAAATGAAGATTATGAGGCGTGCACTTTTGGATTATCCAAAGTATTTTAGATTTATGGTTTAGATACTTTACAAATCTCTTTTGTAAACTTTCTAGTCTCGTGATATATACATTGTATTGAGGTGACCAAATTAGGCTACGGTACTCCAAAACGCTACGCACATAGGCATAATAAACAATTTTGAGGCTATGACGATTTCTAAATGCAAATACGCATCACGAAACCAAGGTTACAAGAGGTTTTATTTATTACAGTATCTAGGTGTTGAGAGAGCAGTAATTTCGTGTCTAGCGTAACAATTAAATAATTAAAATATTTAGGACTTAACGGTCAAGAGATCTGATCATTGAGATACAAGACTCATACTTAAACTTTTTCGTGCATCTGTTATTCAAACGCAACATAGCATTGCATCACGCCTGTATTACCCGAAGGGGTAGGCAGAGGTGTATTACACACCCACGATTCGCCAGCTATGTTTCAAGTCCCACGTAATAGGTGGCGAGCCTATTGACGTCTACCGGGCACATTTCCAAACTCCGGGCTGCTACTTAGAATTTTTCTTTTTTACGAAAAATCTCAATAACACTGCCCGACCCGGGAATCGAACCCGAGACCTCATGATCAGCAGTCGCTTACACTACCGCTGCACCACAGAGGCAGTCACAACGTATATACTTAATATATACCGGCCGTGTGGGGCCGGCATCAAGAATAGCTCCACCCCGTCTCTTCCTATGGGAGTCGTAAAAGCCTACTAAGGGATTACCGGGGGACCGGGCAGCAGCGGTTCCCTGTGTACTAAAAACATCCACTGCGATCGCCAACCCGCCTGCCAAGCGTGGCGATTATGGTAAAAACCCCCAAATGAGTGCACACAGACACAAATCGGCTCCCAGTAGAGGATAGCTCCGCTATCTCGTGGCGGCGGGTCCGGTAACGGCGGAGCAGGGGGTGCTAAGAATCCCCGGTCGCGATTCGGCTACCGTAAACGATTTCTGGCCCTGGTAACACACAACGTCAGGACACTGAGGACTGACGAGAAGATCACCGCGCTGGAAGAGGAAATGAGCAAGATCTGATGGGACATTGTAGGATTATCAAAAGTGTGAAGACAGGGTGAGGGCACGATAATCCTCCAGTCCGGAAACATGCTCTTCCACCGGGAGGGCGACCACCAGTCCCAGGGTGGTGTTGGGTTTATCGTTCGCAAGTCTCTTATAGGTAACGTGGACAGAATTGAGTGTGTTGAGTAGGGTAGCGTACCTTATACTCAGAATAACCAAACGGTATTCGCTGAAGGTCATACAAGTTTACGCACCAAACTCGACACATTCCGACGACGAAGTGGAGGCACTCTATGAGGACATCTCGGAAGCCATTCACGCGTCTAAATGTCTCTTTACGGTGGTTATGGGAGACTTCAACGCAAAACTAGGCATAAGGAGATACGATGAGCTGAAGGTGGGGCAATATGGATTTGGGCAGAGGAACCACAGGGACCAGATGCTGTCTGAATTTCTGGAGAAGAAAGGCCTCATGATGAATTGCTTCTTCAGGAAGCAGCCTCAGCGGAAATGGACCTGGATTAGCCCCGATGGTTCAGTGAAAAATGAGATTGACTTCGTCTTAACGGAAAACGGCACATATTCAATGATGTCTCAGTGATCAGCAGCATTAAAACTGAGAGTGATCACCGCTTAGTTAGAGGCATATTGAATGTAAATATGAAAGTTGAGAGGTCATGCTTGACGAAGTCTACGCTCCGACCAACACCTGCTCAATACCAGAACTCCGAAAACTTTCAGCTCGAAATACAAAATCGCTTTTGTGGTATACCGGATCCATAGATTCGTGTCGCCTCGCCCTCTCGGTTCTTTTTAGTCTGTGGTGTTGGATCAAGGTACTGTGCATATGTTTAATAAAACTAGTATTAATTAATTCACGGGGTTTTATTGAAGATATAACAGTTGGCGACGATTATATGGACCCACATAACGTGGTGAACAATAAATTTTACCATTGAAAAAACAAATAGCCGGCGTGCTGCAAACGGAACGCCAAACTGCATTCTCGGCGCCGCCATTACACATTCAGTAGCAGTAGAGCATTACTATTCAATTTTAAGTTATCAAGTAAGTGTCACTCGGAATTAGTAAAAGAAGTTAAATTGGGAAAACGTAGCTATATTTACAAGTGCAGTAAACAGGAGCTTCAACAGATATGTAAAGACGAAAACTTGCCGGTTTTCGAAAATAGTAACGTGGACGAATTGAGAAAAAATCTAAGCTAATTTTACAAAAATAAGTAATCTAAACAACAAGAAACAAACAAGAAAATGACTACTTATGGAGAATTGAAACTATTTGATGGTGAGAAGTGGGAAGTTTTTCAACAACAGTTAGAATGTTTCATACTTCTCAATGACATTGAAGACAGTAAAAAGGTACACCTTTTAGTGACAAAATTAACACCAAAGGTATTCGAAACACTCACACATCTATGCTCGCCAGTAAAACCTAATAAACTAACTTATGAAGAAATATGTAACAAATTAAAACAAAAATATACACAAAGACTATCAACTGTATTGGAAAAAGCAAAATTTAGACAAAGGAATCAACAGTCAAAAGAAAAGATAGAAGACTTATGTATTGGAGTTGAGGAAGTTGGCTGCAAAGTGCCATTTTAAAGATACCAACGAGAGCAACGAATGGGGCGGCTGAACGATTCGTACAAACGTTTAAATCCACGGTAACTAAGATTCAAGAAAGTGGTAATTCCTTGCAATTTGCAATTAATTTATTCTTAATGGACTATAGGAACGCCCCTCAACGAACAACTGGCATCACACCAGCTAGATTAATGTTCGGGAGGGAACTGCGAAATAGGTTTAGTTTATTGAGACCACCACCAGTGAGGGAAGAAGTAGAGTGTAAATTACAAAATAGGAACCAAGGAAATAGGGAGATTAAATTTGAAATGGGTCAAAAAGTAATGGTTAAAGATTACCGGAAGGGATATAGACCATGGATTCAGGGTTTAATAGTTGGAGAATCTGTACACGGGGTCACATACATAATTGACGTAGATGGGTGCCAATGGAAACGCCATGTAAACCAAATTCTCTCGTGTTCGGAGAGTTTAGGTGAATAGATATTTTATCTATCTAAGTAGTGTAGATTATAGTTTAATATTAATAAGGATGTAAGTCGATTAAGGCGTGGGAGAGTGTGGTATACCGGATCCATAGATTCGTGTCGCCTCGCCGTCTCGGCCCTTTTTAGTCTGTGGTGTTGGATGAAGGTACTGTGCATATATTTAATAAAACTAGTATTAATTAATTCACGGGGTTTTATTGAAGATATAATATTTGGCAATGCATAGAAAAAAAATATTAATATATAAATTTCGACAATGCATAGACGGGTGCGAATCAGCGAGCGATTTGAACAACAGTTTTGTGGAAACTGTCCATGCGGTTGGGTCTTCTTTAAGACCAGTCACGTCATTAGGACTCTAAAATCTTTCGGACCAAACTCTTAAGCTCATGGCAAGACGGACAGAAATGTCGGTGCAGTCTTCGGCTGATTGGTCTAACCAGAGGCGACTAAACAGGCAGATCTCCAAATCTATGCGACAAGAAATTCGCTAATTTAATACCCTGCGTATTAAAGAGGCGATAGAGCGGAACCAAGGTTCCAAAGTGTTCGCGAGAGATCTGTCTATTGGGCAAAGCCAGAAGATGATGACAAAGCTGAAGACCAATGATGGCACTGTTGTTTGATCCAAAGATGAGATATTAAGATAGGTCCATGAGTTCTATGGACAGTTATACAGATCCCAGAACCCTGTTTTCAGCTTGGTCCATGAGCCCAGATCCAAGTTAACTCGGCACTTTACCGAAGATATTCCGGACGTCAGCTTGTACGAGATGGCTATCAAACAACTAAAGAACGGAAAGGCACCGGGAGACGACGGAATTACTATAGAGCTTCTGATGGCAGGCGGAAAGCCGGTCCTCAAAGCCCTCCAGAGGCTATTCAATTCCGTCGTTCTCGGGGGCGACGTTCCAGAGTCGTGGACCAGGAGTGTGATGGTGCTTTTCTTCAAGAAAGGTGACAGAACCCTCTTGAAGGATTATAGACCCATCTCGCTCTTGAGCCACGTCTATAAGTTGTTCTCGAGAGTCAGTATAAATTGACTCACGCGCAGGCTCGACGACTTCCAGCCTCCCGAACAAGCCGGTTTCCAAAAAGGCTGTAGTACCATAGACCTAATACATACGCTGCGCCAGATTATACAGAAGACCGAGGAGTATAATCGGCCTCTGTGTCTAGCGTTTGTGGACTATGAGAAAGCCTCTGATCGATCGAAACTTGGGCGGTGCTGCAGTCCCTTTAGCGGTGCCAAATTGACTACCGGTACATCGAAGTGTTGAAGTGCTTGTATAGAAACGCCACTATGACTTCCGAGTTCAGGACAAGAGCACAAAATCTATCCAACTGCAGAAAGGTGTAAGACAGGGAGACGTCATGTCCCCGAATCTCTTCACCACTGCATTGGAAGATGTTTTCAAGCTCTTGGACTGGACCGGATTCGGCATCAGCATAAATGGCGAATACATCACTCACCTTCAATTTACAGATGATATCGTGGTCATGGCAGAATCGCTGGAGGACCTTGGTAATATGCTCAATGACCTCAACAGTCCCGACTAGTAGGTCTAAAAATGAACATGGACAAGACGAAAGTCATGCACAATAACCATGTCACTTCAGCACTGGTCCTAGTCGGGAATGCGGATCTCGAAGTTGTCGATCACTATGTATACCTGGGATAAACAGTCCAGTTAGGCAGGCACAACTTCGAGAAAGAGGCCAATTGACGAATCCAGCTCGGCTGGGCAGCGTTCGGGAAGCTGAGGAAGATCTTCTCGTCCAATATTCCACAGTGTCTGAAGACAAAGGTCTACGACTAGTGTGTGTTACCGGTGATGACTTACGGAACAGAGGCATGGTCTCTAAATGTTGGCCTTATATCAAGGCTCAAACTCGCTCAGCGTGCCGTGGAGCGGGTTATGCTTGGGATCTCTCGTTCAGTCCCTTTCTTTCGCGGTAAGACTGACGGAAGTGACTGACTGTTCAAGTGTGCATGTGACTGTGATGTTTTGTTAGTGTAGTGTGTCGTCGACGTCGTGGCATAGCGGTTGTGGTAGCGCTTATGTAATAAAAATAAAAAAAAAAACGCTTGCCTGGTGTAATAAATGACGGGGCTATCGATTATTTATAAATAGCAAGTGATTTTATTAGTTATTTAATATAACGAATACTCCTATCTATTGGCAATGATTGCCTCTATTTTTATAGTCGAATCGCTAATCCGACGGAGTAAAGTGACGTAACGTTGTCAAATCACAGTCGCGAACGCACTGTGGTACGACTTCGTAATCTTTTTTGTGTTTAGTGTGTGCAACAAATAGTGCTTAGGGTCCTCGTAGATTTTCATAATAACAACGGTATTGCAATGGCAAGCCCCGTGTGATTTTTAGCTTCGTGGAAAAGTCAAACGATTAGTCTACACCAAGTAGTGCTATTGAGGCAAAATATTGTGTCATAGAAGGGTATTATTGTCATCAGTCGCGACGAACACCGAGGCAGCAGCGCGAGCGGCGGCCGAGCGAGGCGGTGCGGCCGCGGCGGCGGCACTGCGGGCCGCGCTCGAGCGACACACCGAGGCGCTCGCCGCCGCGCAGCCGCCGCACCTGCACCTCGCCAGCGTGCTGCGCGACACCGCGCACAGGTACACACACTTCGATATGGGCCCCATTGTGCGCTGGGGCCGCGCTCGAGCGACACACCGAGGCGCTCGCCGCCGCGCAGCCGCCGCACCTGCACCTCGCCAGCGTGCTGCGCGACACCGCGCACAGGTACACACACTTCGATATGGGCCCCATTGTGCGCTGGGGCCGCGCTCGAGCGACACACCGAGGCGCTCGCCGCCGCGCAGCCGCCGCACCTGCACCTCGCCAGCGTGCTGCGCGACACCGCGCACAGGTACACACACTTCGATATGGGCCCCATTGTGCGCTGGGGCCGCGCTCGAGCGACACACCGAGGCGCTCGCCGCCGCGCAGCCGCCGCACCTGCACCTCGCCAGCGTGCTGCGCGACACCGCGCACAGGTACACACACTTCGATATGGGCCCCATTGTGCGCTGGGGCCGCGCTCGAGCGACACACCGAGGCGCTCGCCGCCGCGCAGCCGCCGCACCTGCACCTCGCCAGCGTGCTGCGCGACACCGCGCACAGGTACACACACTTCGATATGGGCCCCATTGTGCGCTGGGGCCGCGCTCGAGCGACACACCGAGGCGCTCGCCGCCGCGCAGCCGCCGCACCTGCACCTCGCCAGCGTGCTGCGCGACACCGCGCACAGGTACACACACTTCGATATGGGCCCCATTGTGCGCTGGGGCCGCGCTCGAGCGACACACCGAGGCGCTCGCCGCCGCGCAGCCGCCGCACCTGCACCTCGCCAGCGTGCTGCGCGACACCGCGCACAGGTACACACACTTCGATATGGGCCCCATTGTGCGCTGGGGCCGCGCTCGAGCGACACACCGAGGCGCTCGCCGCCGCGCAGCCGCCGCACCTGCACCTCGCCAGCGTGCTGCGCGACACCGCGCACAGGTACACACACTTCGATATGGGCCCCATTGTGCGCTGGGGCCGCGCTCGAGCGACACACCGAGGCGCTCGCCGCCGCGCAGCCGCCGCACCTGCACCTCGCCAGCGTGCTGCGCGACACCGCGCACAGGTACACACACTTCGATATGGGCCCCATTGTGCGCTGGGGCCGCGCTCGAGCGACACACCGAGGCGCTCGCCGCCGCGCAGCCGCCGCACCTGCACCTCGCCAGCGTGCTGCGCGACACCGCGCACAGGTACACACACTTCGATATGGGCCCCATTGTGCGCTGGGGCCGCGCTCGAGCGACACACCGAGGCGCTCGCCGCCGCGCAGCCGCCGCACCTGCACCTCGCCAGCGTGCTGCGCGACACCGCGCACAGGTACACACACTTCGATATGGGCCCCATTGTGCGCTGGGGCCGCGCTCGAGCGACACACCGAGGCGCTCGCCGCCGCGCAGCCGCCGCACCTGCACCTCGCCAGCGTGCTGCGCGACACCGCGCACAGGTACACACACTTCGATATGGGCCCCATTGTGCGCTGGGGCCGCGCTCGAGCGACACACCGAGGCGCTCGCCGCCGCGCAGCCGCCGCACCTGCACCTCGCCAGCGTGCTGCGCGACACCGCGCACAGGTACACACACTTCGATATGGGCCCCATCGTGCGCTGGGGCCGCGCTCGAGCTATATACTTGTACTTTGAGAAGGAACTCAGTAGTTAATCGTTTTGTATTTTTTAAATATTTAAGACGCCAAAAAAAACAAATAATTAAAACAATAGACTCATAAAAATACTTTATTTATTACCCGCCAGTGTGCTGGAGAAGGAGCTATGCTGGTGGCGCGAGCAGGCACGCACGGTGGCGCTGACCACGTCCCGCGCGCACTCGCCCTCCACCCCGCACGCGCTCCACGCGCACGACCGACAGGTGAGCCGCCGGGCCCCTACTGTAACATGAGCAGGCGGTGCTGGGCCCCTACTGTAACGTTAGCAGGTGTTGCCGCCCACGTCCTGCGTGCACTCAACCTCTCCACCCCGCACGCGCTCCACGCGCACGACCGACAGGTGAGCCGCCGGGCCCCTACTGTAACATGAGCAGGCGGTGCTGGGCCCCTACTGTAACGTTAGCAGGTGTTGCCGCCCACGTCCTGCGTGCACTCAACCTCTCCACCCCGCACGCGCTCCACGCGCACGACCGATAGGTGAGCCGCCAGGCCCCTACTATTACATGAACAGGCGGTGTCGGGCCCCTACTGTAACGTTAGCATGCGCTGCCGGGCCCCTATTGTAACATGATCGTGCGGTGCTGGGCCCCTACTGTAACGTTAGCAGGTGTTGCCGCCCACGTCCTGCGTGCACTCACCCTCTCCACCCTGCACGCGCACGACCGACAGGTGAGCCGCCGGGCCACTACTGTAACATGAGCAGGTGGTGCCGGGCCCCTCCTGTAACATGAGCAGGTGGTGCCGGGCCCCTACTGTAACATGAGCAGGCGGTGCCGGGCCACTACTGTAACGTTAGCAGGTGTTGCCGCCCACGTCCCGCGTGCACTCACCCTCCACCCCGCACGCTCTCCACGCGCACGACCGACATGTGAGCCGCTGGACCCCTACTGTAACGTGAGTAGGCGGTTCCGGGTCCCTACTGTAACGTTAGCAGGTGTTGCCGCCCACGTCCCGCGTGCACTCACCCTCTCCACCCCGCACGCGCTCCACGCGCACGACCGACAGGTGAGCCGCCGGGCCCCTACTGTAACATGAGCAGGCGGTGCTGGGCCCCTACTGTAACGTTAGCAGGTGTTGCCGCCCACGTCCCGCGTGCACTCACCCTCTCCACCCCGCACGCGCTCCACGCGCACGACCGACATGTGAGCCGCCGGGCCCCTACTGTAACGTGAGCAAGCGGTGCCGGGCCCCTACTGTAACGTTAGCAGGTGTTGCCGCCCACGTCCCACGTGCACTCACCCTCTCCATCCCGCACGCGCTCCACGCGCACGACCGACATGTGAGCCGCCGGACCCGTACTGTAACATGAGCATGCGGTGCCGGGCCCCTACTGTAACGTTAGCAGGTGTAGCCGCCCACGTCCTGCGTGCACTCACCGTCTCCACCCCGCACGCGCTCCACGCGCACGACCGACAGGTGAGCCGCCGGGCCCGTACTGTAACATGAGCATGCGGTGCCGGGCCCCTACTGTAACGTTAGCAGGTGTAGCCGCCCACGTCCTGCGTGCACTCACCGTCTCCACCCCGCACGCGCTCCACGCGCACGACCGACAGGTGAGCCGCCGGGCCCCTACTGTAACATGAGCAGGTGGTGCCGGGCCCCTACTGTAACGTTAGCAGACGGTGCCGGGCCCCTACTGTAACATGAGCAGGCGGTGCCGGGCCCCTACTGTATCGTTAGCAGGTGTTGCCGCCCACGTCCCGTGTGCACACACCCTCTCCACCCCGCACGTGCTCCACGCGCACTACCGACAGGTGAGCCGCCGGGCCCCTACTGTAACGTGAGCAGGCGGCGCCGGCCCCTACTGTAACGTTAGCAGGTGTTGCCGCCCAAGTCCCGCATGCACTCACCCTCTCCACCCCGCACGCGCTCCACGCGGTCGGCGCACGACCGGCATGTGAGCCGCTGGGCCCTACTGTAACGTGAGCAGGCGGTACCGGGCCACTACTGTAACGTTAGCAGATGTTGCCGCCCACGTCCCGCGTGCACTCACCCTCCACCCCGCACGCTCTCCTCGCGCACGACCGACTTGTGAGCCGCCGGACCCCTACTGTAACGTTAGTAGGCGGTTCCGGGCCCCTACTGTAACGTTAGCAGGTGTTGCCGCCCACGTCCCGCGTGCACTCACCCTCTCCACCCCGCACGCGCTCCACGCGCACGACCGACTTGTGAGCCGCCGGCCCCCTACTGTAACGTGAGCAAGCGGTGCCGGGCCCCTACTGTAACGTTAGCAGGTGTTGCCGCCCACGTCCCGCGTGCACTCACCCTCTCCACCCTGCACGCGCTCCACGCGCACGACTGAAATGTGAGCCGCTTGGCCCTACTGTAACGTGAACAGGCGGTGCCGGGCCCCTACTGTAACGTTAGCAGGTGTTGCCGCCCATGTCCCGCGTGCAAGCACGCGCTCCACGCGCACGACCGGCATGTGAGCCGCCGGACCCCTACTGTAACGTGAGTAGGCGGTTCCGGGCCCCTACTGTAACGTTAGCAGGTGTTGCCGCCCACGTCCCGCGTGCACTTTTCCTCTCCACCCCGCATGCGCTCCACGCGCAAGACCGGCATGTGAGCCGCCGGACTCCTACTGTAACGTGAGTAGGCGGTGCCGGGCCCCTACTGTAACGTTAGCAGGTGTTGCCGCCCACGTCCCGTGTGCACTCACCCTCCACCCCGCACGTGCTCCACGCCCAGACCGACATGTGAGCCCCTGGGCCCTACTGTAACGTGAGCAGGTGGTGCCGGGCCCCTACTGTAACGTTAGCAGGTGTTGCCGCCCACGTCCCGTGTGCGCTCACCCTCTCCACCCCGCACGCGCTCCACGCGCACGACTGACATGTGAGCCGCCGGGCCCCTACTGTAACGTGAGCAAGCGGTGCCCAGCACCGCTTGCTCACGTTACACACACGTGAAACAGATGCACATCTCTTGTGCTCTTACCTACTGATGAATGGGAAGTTGACAAACTGGTCACATCGCTTAAGAGTAATGCTGTGGGGTGTGATGGCATAAGTGCAAACGTAATTAAATTGCACAAAGATACTATTGTGCCTCCTCTAACACATATATGCAATTTGGCGCTGAGCACAGCACAGTTCCCTATTGCCTTTAAGGAAGCTTTAATAACACCCATACACAAGGTAGGATCCAGAGATTTAGCAAATAATTATAGACCTATATCTATCCTTCCTTGTATGTCCAAAATCTTAGAGAGGATAATTAATAAGCAACTAATGGTATATTTGGAGGCTAATAAAATATTATATCCACATCAGTACGGTTTTCGCTCTGAAACATCCGCAAGTGATTCAGTACATGCTCTGACGGATTATGTATTTAACCAACTGGATGAAAATATGAAGTGCGTAGCAATATTTCTAGATCTAGCTAAGGCTTTTGACACGGTGTCTATTCCGGTGTTAATAAAAAGCCTGGAAAGGATTGGTGTGAGAAGGAAGCAGCTGAATCTCTTTAGTGACTACTTGACTCAACGAACTCAAAGGACTAAAATTAGTAGCTGTGTAAGCGATGAATTGCCAGTTGAATACGGTGTACCGCAGGGACGTGTTCTAGGACCTACTCTCTTTCTAATATATATCAATGAGCTCTGCAATCTTCGTCTGACAAATGGTCTGGTTGTTGCTTTCGCGGATGATACTGTTCTTATATTTAATGCTTCCACGTGGGAAGATGCTTTCATCCATGCACAAACGGGCTTTGATACTGTCATCAAATATTTAAATAGCAATATTTTGACGCTGAATGCTGATAAAAGCAAGTACATTACCTTCACAAAACGTGGTCTACCGCCAAATCATCTTAACATTGTGGCTCATCACTGCACACAGTCTGACTCAGTCCTATGTGCTTGTCCTAAGTTGGAAAGAGTTGATAGTGTTAAATACCTAGGAGTTATTATTGATTACAACCTATCTTTCCATAGTCACATAGAGTTGCTCACTACACGTTTGCGCAAACTCATGTACGTATTCAAGAGTATAAGAGGAATTGGTGACAGTGCTACCACTAAAATGGTCTATACTGCATTGGCCCAATCGTTGTTAATATATTGTATCATTGTATGGGGAGGAACTTATAAAACGTCATTTCTAAAATTAGAAAGAGCACAAAGGGCTGTGCTGATAACATCACTATCTCTTCCTTTTCGCTACCCAACCATACAACTCTATAAGTGCAGCTCCCTCCTTACAGTTCGTCAGCTATATGTATTGTATGCAGTGTTAAAGCAGCATTCATTACTTTTCTATGATCCCAGTTTCCTAATAAAAATATGTAAACAAAATTCATGCAACATAATGTGTGTGCAACTGTACGGTGTTCATATTTTTCCCGTAGGTCTTTTTGTTTCTTAAGTTCACTTATGTACAATCGAATAAATAAAATTTTAAACATATATCCTAAAACTAAAAATTGTATTAAATCAGCTGTATCAAAGTTCTTACTTACACTGGATTATGATAAAACTGAAAACCTATTAAAGGAAATGATATAAAATAAATAATTTAGTTATTGGTAGACGCTCAAACATACACCTACACACACCCACACATATACAAACACGCACCACACACACACACACACACACACACACACACACACACACACACACACACACACACACACACACACACACACACTCACTCACTCACGTTTAATCTTACTATTAATATTATTATTTTTTATTATAGATATATCTTTGTTATTTTTTGTCACAATTGTAATTTTTTCTTTATAGGATTCATGCAAAATTTAAATTAGAATAATTGTAATTGTCCGTGCAATGGGGGCCTGGTTATCCATAACACAGGTTTTGCCTAGCTTGGAAACCAGTCTCCCAACGTATGTATTATTATTATTGTATATGTGTATTATTATTGTGTATTGTCTTTCTCTTTATCATTGTATTTTGTATTTGGGAGAACTACGTACCGTGTTTCAAATTTATTATTAGAATAAAATACCTAAAGTAGGCTCAAGTTTGTACGTATGATAGAAATGTTTAAATACGGAATCAATTCAATACACTAGTCCCTCAGCACATAATAATCAACTCAAAAAGAAAAAAAACACATAGCATCACGCCTGTGTCCCCAAAACGGTAGGCAGAGGTGTATTACACACCCACGGTTTCAATCAACTTTTACATACCTTATAACAGTTTGTTTACACTTCTCTGTATCGAAGCAACTGTTCGAAATGGAGTCCGCCGCGTTCAATACACAAACGTTCACGTTTTACACTGTTGTCTTTGAGTTTTCTCAATGTGTCTCTATCACTTTTAACTTTATCAAATGCGTCCACTATCGCTCTGCGTAACTCATCACGGGTTTCGTGTTCACGTGTGTAAACTAGTCTCTTTATTTCCGACCACAAGAAAAAATCCAGGGGCGTTAAGTCCGGGCTTCTCGGTGGCCAAGCCACAGGCCCACCTCGGCCTATCCACCGATCACTAAACTGATTATTTAGGTATGTACGCACTGCACCCACGTAATGGGCTGGACAGCCGTCGTGTTGATAGTACATACCTCTCGTGTACGCTAGCGGCACATCCTCTAGTAACTCAGATATGATTGCTTGTAACATCTCTAAGTACGAGTTGCCGGTTAGATAACCTTCGATAAAAATAGGCCCTATTAATTGATCGTTAATAATGCCGGCCCAAACATTCACGCTGAAACGAACCTGATGGTGGTGTTCTCGGATCAAAAGGCGGTTAATAAGAGCCCAGTAACGTTAATTGTGCACATTGTACAGTGCGGGTGGGCCGCGTAAACATTGGTTCATCCGTCCACAGTATGTTGGCGTTTGTATTATTTAACAACCACTGACATAAGGTGATTCTTGCTGGTGCATCACTGTTGTTAATCACATGAGCTTTACGGAAATGGTACGGGTGTAGTCCATGAGTATTTAATGTTTTCTGTACAAAATATTGGCTACCATACTCCCGCCGCCATTCTCGTGCTTTCGCGCTCAAAGTACTCCAGATCTCCGGCGAATGATTTAAGCAACCTCGGCCTCGCGCATCAGTCGGCGCACGGAATTGTCCGTGGTCGAGAAGGCGCTGGGTTGCATATAAGATGGTGGGCGTGGAAGGAACTTGAGGACTTTCAATTCCTCGCAGCTGTAGCGCATCCATGTGCTCCGGCTGGGAATACAAACGCTGGGCCTCTTCTAGGTTGTATATTGTTGTGTTGTGTATTGCCAAGTACTCCACGTTTGAGTATTCGTACTGACGACTCATTTTCGCGCGGAACGTAAACGATGCAACCGTTTCGTCACAGAATTGTCGCGGTACTAAAGACAAGCAAGTAAGGACGCAAGTGCCGAAGTGCGGGGGTGCACAAGAGCGGCGGTGATGGCGTGGCGATGCCGACAAAGCGGTGTCGGTGTCTTTATTGGCGAATTTGATTTTGTGTAAAAACATTGAATGACCGATAGTAAAATGAATAGTATTTGTAATACGTGAGATTCGAGTAGTTACTATCGCTTCTCACTTTTTCTCTGTAAGCGATATGAATCTCGAAGTTTATAAAAAATAAATATTTTTATTTTATGAAATTAACGTTATATATAGCTTCTCTTATTGATATATAATTCAATCGCTTCCAGAACGACCATACGATAACGGTGTATAACTATTTAATAAATTAAACGTTATTTTTTGCAGAGATCTCATCGCAATGTTGCGAGAAATTGTGTACAAGAATCCTTGCCCTTTCTCTTACAAGTATACAGTCTATTTCTATACGTACTTAGTTTCATTTGTAGTATTCTGCTAGTTAATTTCAGGTACCTTCATAAATTCCATGTCATAATAATATATATCGTCATCGTGTTTCATTTAATTCGTAATATTTGTAATAATAAGTAAGTTACAGTAAAATAAAATAAAATTCACGTAAACACAAGAAAGTATAAATTGTAGTCAAGAATACAATAATTAGACATTAAAAATGACCTAAAGATGACATCGGGAAACAAACAATTGACAGATGCAAGTGGCGCAGATCCAGTCGCAGATCGCGTCGGGAGACGTTAACGGCGCGTTCCAGCAGGCGCTGTCGGCGTCCGACCTGGCGCTGGTCATGTGTGCGTGCCGCGCGGCCGACCCCGCCGCCGTGTTCGGGCCGCCCTGCCAGCTCAAGCAGCACGTGCTGCTGTCGCTCGTGCAGCAGCTGGCCGCCGACATGGCGCGCGACACGCATCTCAAGCACAGGTAGCACCTCGCATAGTTCACTATTCCATCAAACACACCCCACTGTTGTCATAAACACAGGTCATTGTTGTCTTAAACATAACTCACCGTTGTCTTAAACACATCTCACTGTTGCCTTAAACACAGATCATTTTTGTCTTAAAGGTCACTGTTGCTACACAGGACATTTTTGTTTTAAACACAGGTCATTATTATCTTAAACACTGTTGTCTTAAACACATCTCACTGTTGTCTTAAACACAGATAATTTTTGTCTTAAAGACAGGTTACTGTTGTTTACACAGGACATATTAGTCTTAAACACAGGTCATTGTTGTCTTAAACATAACTCACTGTTGTCTTAAACACATCTCACTGTTGCCTTAAACACAAATAATTTTTGTCTTAAAGACAGGTTACTGTTGTCTTAAACATAACTCACTGTTGTCTTAAACACATCTCACTGTTGCCTTAAACACAGATCATTGTTGTCTTAAAGGTTACTGTTGCTACACAGGACATTTTTGTTTAAAACACAGGTCATTATTGTCTTAAACACATCTCACTGTTGCCTTAAACACAGATATTTTTTGTCTTAAAGACAGGTTACTGTTGTTTACACAGGACATTTTAGTCTTAAACACAGGTCATTGTTGTCTTAAACATAACTCACTGTTGTCTTAAACACATCTCACTGTTGCCTTAAACACAGATCATTTTTGTCTTAAACACGGGTCACTATTGTTTACACAGGCCATTTTTTTCTTAAACATAGGGCACTGTTGTCTACATACGGCATTTTAGTCTTAAACACAGGTCACTGTCGTCTACACATGGCATTTTTGTCTGAAACAAGGGTCACTGTTGTCTATACACGGCATTATTGTCTTATAGACAGGTCATTGTTGTCTATACAGGGCATTTTTGTCTTGAACACAAGTCACTGTTGTCTACACAGGGCATTTTTTTTAAACACAGCTCAGTGTTGCTTTGAACACAGATCATTTTTGTCTTAAACACTGGTCACACAGGTAAACACCCATTTTTTTAAAGCACTTGACATGCTTGGCCAGTTCTACAACAAGTTTTGTAAAACAAAGAAGGTACATTCAATAGATGGCATAACTTCATCTAATACGATAAGAAAAAAAGTTTATATATGTATTGCTATCTTCAAATGACTGCTGCGATAGCTTAGTGGCAGAGCATTTGGACAGACATATCGAAAGATGTAGGTTCATAGCGCACTCGCGGATATATTTTACTATTTAACAAAAAATGATTGGATACCATAACTTGGAAGCCGCACTCCTGCATGCCACTAATGTCCATTACTTACTCCATAAAGAACTAAAAACATTTCTGGGCATCAGGACAGCAGTGTAAACAATATGTCCGGCACAAAATAAAGCACACAAATACCTCACTATTGTTTAAAATGGAAATACAAGTGATATTTACCTATTCGGTCCAAAAGATCATTTAATACAGGTTTTCAGAGTCCTGAATAAAAATCTAAGCCCGGTCTTGTTCTGAAGCCGCTAATTGTCGCTTTGGGTGGCGGACTTGGCTAGTCCTACTGACCTGATAGTAATAAAGGCAGCTTTATTGAAATGTATTAATAAAATTATCAATTCTTTATAGATACCTAGAAGAGGCAGTGATGAATTTGGACACCGGAAATCCAGTAACGCGCGAACACCTTCCCGCCGTGGTCCGAGAGTTACAGAAGCAGCTCATGTCTTTCCTCGCGTCGTCACCCAACCATGCGCTTGCGAGGCAACTGCGCATGCTCCTTATGGCCACTGAGGCATTGGTGAAGGGAGGGGTTTGACCTCCACATTCCAAGCAGAATGAGTGCTGGGCCTACCAGAGGTGGCCTTAATCAAAAACATTGTGTTTAAAACTGAGTGAAAAGTGTTATGGTGATATTTTTGCTATTTTTCTAATTTATCACGATCTGTGAATGTGCAGAGATTATGTTGAACTTCTGACTCTAGTCGGTTAAGACGTTAAATATTTAAGTGTTTAAGGTGCGAATTGATTATAATACATATTTTGCTCTCAATCTCGAAACGGGTGAATATATTTTGTGGAGATAGGAGATGGAAAGTGGTCACCGTGCATGTGGTGATTCTCTTGCAGTTGCCAATGTTTGTAAATTCTGCTTGTAGTGATCATTTTTTAATTCACAATTTATCTAATAAAGAATGCTAATATTTTTCTTTGTGTGGAGGACTGATCAAGAGCCCACACCGCTCCTTAAGTGTTCGCTGCTTACTCACCTTCACTGTGTCCACATAAACAAACTCCAGAAAAAGTGAGTGAACACGTTGACACTGTTTGGTGAATCATTACCCAGCTTTGTTTTGATCTGAACATGTCTTAACTCTATTTTACAACAATTTTAAGTTAAATTCTGCAACTATATTATGATTATATACCCAAAAATGTTTTCATGCATGCTGTTACGTTTACGAAAGTGAGATAGGCCATATTTTCTATGTATAATTGATAAAAACAATTAATCAAAAAAATATTTGATAAGTTGATTTGTTAATTATATTTGGTCATTGTATATTGAAGTCAATTTACTTATTGGAGACAAATTCGATTGTAATGAATAAAAAAAATTACTACTTTATGCCTGAGGTTCAAGGCAATTTACTTTTTAAAACTTTTGTTCTTTAAATATAAAATGAAGATGTCATAAAAAAAGCCGCTGCAACTGATCAATACCTTTAAAGCTCAGACTTAGATTGAAGTTAAATATTGCGTACTAGTTTTAAGTAACGACCTCGCATGATGTTGTGAGTTCGATTGTAAAACTTAAATAATATTTGTTTGTTGCACAAATAGTACTATTGTAGACTTTAATTGGCGATGCCTTGATCTCGAATCCTGGGTCGGTCAAACAGCATGTAAAGTTGTCCATCCTACCGATTAGTAA
This sequence comes from Leucoma salicis, assembly GCA_948253155.1. Lineage (NCBI taxonomy): Eukaryota > Metazoa > Arthropoda > Insecta > Lepidoptera > Erebidae > Leucoma > Leucoma salicis. Next base: position 28,646,462 of record OX411806.1, on the reverse strand, counting down.
GAGTTAGGCGCTTTACACACGTAGCAACTTTGAGCTCTTTGTTATAGCAACTAGCACCAAGCTGTTTTTACTATTTTCATATGATTGTGAGAAACTGCCCAGATTTAGCAACTGTATTCGACGAATCTTTGTGTCTCTGAAGTTAGGCACAGAGCGCGAAGTGGGAATTTTGACAGAATGATACGATAAGTGCTGACCAATTAAAATGTTATTACTTGATTAACAAAACAATCGAAAGAGATCATAATGTTTTCATATCTAAGTATTTTGGTTCTATTTTTTTTTTATATTCAATAAATGTATGCGAGCGATTTGAGTGAATAAGCTTTAATAGATTTAGAAGAGTCCACATCTTTTAGTATGATCGTTAAATTATATAATTATCAATTACAATTGTTAAATTATAATCGAAGATTTTTCGATTATAGTAAACTGTAGAAGACGCACATGCCTTGCGTCACGAAAATGGCTACTGCGCAGCATCTTGCAGCTAACTTCAGAGACACAAAGATCCGTTGTGACTACTGTAAATAAGAGTTTCGTTGACTACAACTGTTTTCGGTTTCTGCAATTGGTGAGAAAACATGTTCCAAATTGCACTAACAATTGACAAATTTGTACCAGTTATGATGAAATGCTGGTTTTCGCAAACGCCAACCGCAATGCGTTACCGTTTAAATAATAGACAACCATATTAGTCCCTTTTAGTGGTAGACCCTTGCTTATCCCAGCATGAATGGGTTCGCCCGAGATCGTTGAAGTATCACCCTCTCATAGAAGATCAGCGTTAAACTATGGTAGGTATTCCTGTTGTTATGGCAGCAACTAGCCACGGCAAGCATTCCTATTGGTGTTTTTTATGGTGAGTGAGAGTGCCGGAGGTTCGCCTCCTCATCCTCTTATAAGCGGTCCTATTGGTGTGTTTTTTATGGTGAGTGCTCCAAACTCGGCACCTCATCCTCTTTTTATAATCCTTCCTGTCCACCTCCTATTTCTTTCCTTGCAGATGGTGACACGCGAGGGATGCTTCTGGTGTTGGTAGCGTCTATAGGCTACGGTAACCACTTACCATTAGGTGTTCTAGTTTGCCAGCCGCGTAGGTTAAAAAACAATTAATTAACTGAAGTAAATAAAAAAAAACAGTGTTACTTAATTGATTAGTAACAGTTTTTTGTCGGCGAAGGCGATGTAATAGAAATGCAAGAAGTCCTTGAATCCATTTATAATTTTAGCTACCATGGCATTCCCTGGGAAACTGCCATAACTAGCAACTGACAGTTGCGTCAATCGAAATTGCTCCGTGTGTAAAGTGCCTTAGGAATATTCCTTTCTTTAGCAACATGAGTATTGCTTCGAGTGTCGCTAGCATAACATATATACCTATGTTCTAGAATCTAATCTTTCCCACCCTTTAATTAAAAAATAAGTATTTGGATATTACCATAACAGTAGTACTATTTGTAAGGAATGTGACTTTACTATTTCAATACATGTAATGTAACTAATTAATGTTATTTAAAAAGACTGTATAATAGTAAAATGTTGACTTGTCGATTTGTGTTTATTTTTGTTATAAAATCCTTTGTAAAAAGAACAGATTTTGGGCACGTGACTTCAGAATATTATTACAGAACATTAATTATCTCTATGCACAAATAGCTTTGCCGTGTAGGGCCGGCTCTAGAATTGTCCCACCCCTCTCTACCCACGGGAGTCGTAAGAGCCGACTGACGGAATACCGAGGGAGTGGGCAGCAGCACTCCCGAAGACTCGAGTATTAATAACATCCACTGCGATCGCAAACCCGCCTGCCAAGCTTGGCGATTACGGCACTATCCCCCATTTCTTGGGGAGGCCTATGTCCAGCAGTGGACGTTGAAAGGCTGATGGATGGTTGGACAAATAGCTATCCCAGAGGAACCATCCATTATTCTGGGATAAAAAAACACCAGGTTCTTGAAATTAGTTCAGTGGTAACGGCGTGAAAGCGTAAAATATAAACATACTTTCGCATACAAAATATATATGCTACTACCTACGCGGCTTGATACGATAATATACGTTACTGTACGTCACCTTGTCTCTATCGCATACAAAATATATATGCGACTACCTACGCGGCTTGATACGATAATATACGTTACTGTACGTCACCTTGTCTCTATGGCATACAAAATATATATGCGACTACCTACGAGGCTTGATACGATAATATACGTTACTGTACGTCACCTTGTCTCTATCGCATACAAAATATATATGCGACTACCTACGCGGCTTGATACGATAATATACGTTACTGTACGTCACCTTGTCTCTATCGCATACAAAATGTATATGCGACTACCTACGCGGCTTGATACGATAATATACGTTACTGTACGTCACCTTGTCTCTATTGCATACAAAATATATATGCGATTACCTACGCGGCTTGATACGATAATATACATTACTGTACGTCACCTTGTCTCTATCGCATACAAAATATATATGCGACTACCTACGAGGCTTGATACGATAATATACGTTACTGTACGTCACCTTGTCTCTATCGCATACAACATGTATATGCGACTACCTACGCGGCTTGATACGATAATATACGTTTACTGTACGTCACCTTGTCTCTATCGCATACAAAATATATATGCGACTACCTACGCGGCTTGATACAATAATATACGTTACTGTACGTCACCTTGCCTCTATCGCATACAAAATATATATGCGACTACCTACGCGGCTTGATACGATAATATACAAATTATAATTTGTGAATAAGGAAAAAGAGTATTTTAGTACGAGCGGGAATTGAACCTGCGTCTCTTCCTTTCCGGGGAAGTGCTCTAATCCACTGAGCTATCGTACTATTTCTAGAAATACTGAATTTCCTCATCACATTGGTCTTAACGACCAACGCCATCTATCGGCAATGCATTTACATGCATTCATCCAATGTAGTAAGTTTAATTTTGCAATTAAAATTCATACTATTTGATGGCGTGATTTTTAAACATTTTGATCTATACTTTAGCACGACATGCTCAGCTACTCTTAAAGTACAAATTATAATTTGTGAATAAGGAAAAAGAGTATTTTAGTACGAGCGGGAATCGAACCTGCGTCCCTTCCTTTCCGGGGAAGTGCTCTAATCCACTGAGCTGTCGTACTATTTCTAGAAATACTGAATTTCCTCATCACATTTGTCTTAACGACCAACACCATCTATCGGCAATGCATTTACATGCATTCACCCAATGTAGTAAGTTTAATTTTGCAATTAAAATTCATACTATTTGATGGCGTATTTTTTAAACATTTTGATCTATATTTTAGCACTTGACATGCTCAGCTTAAAAAATCACGCTATCAAATAGTATGAATTTTAATTGCAAAATTAAACTTACTACATTGGATGAATGCATGTAAATGCATTGCCGATAGATGGCGTTGGTCGTTAAGACAAATGTGATGAGGAAATTCAGTATTTCTAGAAATAGTACGATAGCTCAGTGGATTAGAGCACTTCCCCGGAAAGGAAGGGAACGCAGGTTCGATTCCCGCTCGTACTAAAATACTCTTTTTCCTTATTCACAAATTATAATTTGTACTTTAAGAGTAGCTGAGCATGTCAAGTGCTAAAATACAGATCAAAACGATAATATACGTTACTGTACGTCACCTTGTCTCTATCGCATACAAAATATATATGCGACTACCTACGCGGCTTGACACGATAATATACGTTATTGTACGTCACCATGTCTCTATCGCATACAAAATATATATGCGATTACCTACGCGGCTTGATACGATAATATACGTTACTGTACGTCACCTTGTCTCTATCGCATACAAAATATATATGCGACTACCTACGCGGCTTGATACGATAATATACGTTACTGTACGTCACCTTGTCTCTATCGCATACAAAATATATATGCGACTACCTACGCGGCTTGATACGATAATATACGTTACTGTACTTCACCTTGTCTCTATCGCATACAAAATATATATGCGACTACCTACGCGGCTTGATACGATAATATACGTTACTGTACTTCACCTTGTCTCTATCGCATACAAAATATATATGCGACTACCTACGCGGCTTGATACGATAATATACGTTACTGTACGTCACCTTGTCTCTATCCAAAATAATAACTCACGTTTGGGTAAAGTTGTATAACACTAAAACTCATAATTCTAAGTTAAAGAAAACATTTATGCTTAATCCTTAATCTGAATTTTTCTATCCCTAAAAGCTTCATACAAACTTATCGCTTAGTTAATCGTCTCCAGGTTTGTAAAGATTTTTTTTCCCCTGCCCAGCGAGGTGGTAGGGTGACGCCCGCTGAGCTGCCATGGCCAGTTAAAGGGCGCGGCTGGAGAGGCCCCGGGCTGGTCTTTGGACCGTAGGAGCGCTCCAGCCTGTGCTGGAGGAGTGGGCAGGGCGACAGCAGCAGCACGGAGTCCTTACCTTCCGATTGGTGCAGGTGCTGTCGGGGCACGGTTGCTTCGGCAGATATCTGCACATAGTCGCAAGGTGGGAAGCGACTCCGGGCTGTCACCATTGCGGCTGCGACGAGGACACGGCGCGGCACACGCTCGAGTCGTGTCTGGCTTGGGCCGAGCAGCGCCGTGAACTCGTCGTGGCAATAGGGGGAGACCTCTCGCTGCCGAGCGTCGTCAGAGCGATGCTCGGCATCGACAGAAATTGGGCCACTGTTGCTGCCTTCTGCGAGGAGGTTATCTCGTGGAAGGAAGCGGCGGTGAGGGCCAGGGAGGAGGATTCTTCCGCTGACTAAACCGCTGCCAGTGACTACTTTAGGCACGAGTACTTGGGCCTGATGCCGCCCCAGCTGAGGCTGCGGGTGGATGGACCGGGGAACGTCCGCCACTCGCAAGGCTTCCCGCGAAGTTGCGACACTCTGTGTGCAGACGCGTCGCTCAGTAGTGGCTACCCGAAATTTACTTACTTCAGTGGTCTGCCAGTGGAAATAACCAGTGGCCAGTGGAACATAGTACCAGTAGCCCGTCAACACAGGCGGAGAGACGGCACACGGCGGGTTTATTTAGTTGGTTAGGACCCCACACTACCTTTGATGCCCCGAACGTCGGGGTGTGCGGTTAGGTATATTTTTCTCAGTAGCAGCCCGGTAGACGGCATTAGGCTCGCCCCCTACTATTACGTGGGAATTCAACATAGCTGGCGAATCGTGGGTATGTAATACACTTTTGCCTTACCCCTTCGGGGAATACAGGCGTGATGCTATATTATAATGTAATTTTAGTATGTATTTTGAACGTACATCATTACATCCCTCAAATCAAATTTAATTGACGATTAAGTTTAAACGTATGCGTAATAGCAACCAGATTAATCATAGGAAGATAGGAACCAAATATCCCCTAGCCAGGCTTCTACCACTGATAGTTACGAAAATTACAAAAATAGTTTCCTTAGTACATAGGAACATACACAAATTAAAAGTAGGTATCATATAACCGTTGCAATCACGCGTAGTTCTTTAAATTTTTAACAATATTCTGCGAGTCATGGTTCAGGCTGGCTCGATCGAGGAAGTACCAGCCTCTCACAGAATATTAGCGTCAAACATAGCGGTAGATACCTACTCAAACTATTGTATTCCGTATGGTGAGCGAGAGCACTGGAGTCCCAAACCCTCTCCTCCTATAATGTGGGTTGCAGTATTGCAGTCTACTACCGGTACGTGAGTGCTCATAATCTACTCCTCGGTTTTCCTTGTAGCAATATAAAATATTGTAATTTATAATTAATTTCAGTATCGTTATTTTCTAATGAGATTAGCCTATTAGTTGCATTTCTATGTTCATATGCCATCTGTGATTATCGTTTTCTGTTTCACGCTGTGTTTGTTTAAATGACCCAGTGTGTCTAATGTTATAGATATTTATATGACATATTTATTGCTCTTGCTTGACTGCTATTTTCTGTTGTTCTTACTAAGCCTACCTACCTACTTATATTCCTATTATGTACCTACCTATATATTTACATTATTTCTTACTACTCATTTATTTTATTTATGTATATTTTGTTTAATTTTATGTTAATATACATTATTATTAAATTTAATTGTTGTAAGAATATAAATCCTGTATAGGTACATACTTGGGTATTGGCTAAGGCATATCTACGTGCTTGGCATTCGTTACCCTATCGTGGGCCCATCAGAATATCAGCGCTGGAGCATCAAGGTGTTGCAGCACAAGCTGAGATGGGTACCTTATTTTTGTCCTCACACATTTACTAATTGATTTGTTCTGCTTACATAGTTTTACATAACTTGTCGTGTGTGATCAAAAATAAAATATATTTTCTTTCTTTCTCTCTTTATCTTCTCTTTATTATCCTTCTTTTCCACCTTCTGTCCCTTTCCTTAGAATTGACGACGAGCGAGTGGTGCCTCTGATGCTGCTAGCGTCTATAGGTTACGGTAGCCGCTTACCATAAGGCCGTATGTTTGCCACACGCGTAGTATTAAAAAAAATATACTTGCCATATCTTTTTTTAACAGTAGATATACGTTATCGAATGCAGATCTGACAGAAATTAGGGGTCAATATGGTTGAAATTAAAGACCTAACAACATATAGGAACAGCACAATGTTAGTGATTAAGTAGTAAGACATACAAACTAATGTTAGTTACAAGCATATAAATTCTTATTTCATTCCTCTTTACAAAGGCCATATACTTAATAGTTGATGAGAAAACGAGATGACGAAGGCATTAGAGGAAGTAGGACGAGGAGTTGTGGAAGGATTGATGTACTTATAGAGCATTAAAACAAACTATCAACAACCATCAATCTACTGAACCAAAAGCAGGGTATTTCTAGAAAAAAAAAATATTACTACCCCTTAATAAACGATCCTACAATCGTGCACAAACCTAATTTTCTATCGAAGATGGATGCTTGCAAAAATGCTAACGAGAAGATGGGAAAACGTAGATCTTATTCATTATGTTCTTTACAAAGTGAAGGCAATGCGGATATGACCTGGTTTGAGAAAAAGCCGTTTCGCACGTATAGCAATTCTTCTTTAGAATGTTGCATGAATTCTGACACAGATGAATATAAGCTTTTAGACAGTGGAATTTGCAATCGATTTTCGGAAGGGGATATCTTAGTGGTACTCGAACAGAAAATTGACCGGCTCAACGGTAAGTACTATATTGTATCTATTAATTTTTTTTTCGCAGTTCTCCTTACCTCCTGTAGGCACTGTAGTGGTTGGTTTAGGTTTTGTTAGTGGTACTGAAGAGAATATACGCGGTACCAGTAGTCCAATGGGTGGATGAGGACGCACGTGGGGTATTAGTGGGTGAGAGCCCCACACTATCTCGTCGTCTCCCCGGACGGCGGGGTGTGCGGTAGGTACCTACATTTTACCCCGCCTAAAAAAAAGGTACCATCCTCTCACAGAAAATCAGCTTGAAACAACGGTAGGGACTCCCACTATTGTTTTGTATAGTGAGTGAGAGGATTGGAGGCCCAAACTCTCACTTTATTCCCGACCCTCTCCGTATTATCCTTCCTTTCCACCGCGTACCCCTTTCCGTCCGCCTATATACAAACGGACTGATGACAAATGCTGGGCTTAGGTAATTAGTGGGGGCCCACACTACCGACTTCATGTCAGGTTGTGCGGTCAGATACATTTATACCATCTTAACACAAAAAAAACTACCTATATATAGTACTAGAAATCCAATTTATCCATAATAGTAATCTTTTTTTGTTAAGGCAGGAAAAAATGTACCTAACCGCAACCCCCGTCGTTCAGGGCAACGAACAGGGTAGTGTGGGGCCCTCACCTACTAAATAAACCCGCCGTGTGCCGTCTCTCCGCCTGTGTTGGCGGGCCACTGGCACTATGTTGCATTACTTTAGTGGTCATAATAATTATATATGTAATCCTAGCCCCAGGAGTTTGCTGTGCGTTATTTCCAGTCTGTCAGTAAATTATTCATTAAAATAATATACGGGTCTCGTATATGCAGTTATAAGATATGTAAATCTTGAAAACAGACACATAAGTGTCTGTTTTTTAAGAAAACATCCTGTAATTGAATTAATAACAATCATTCCTGTATCACTTAGAATAAAAATAAATACTTTTGACGGACATAAGGTGCACCCATACTTAGAACAACCATTATAATTTGTGGGTCACATGAAGCATTGTCCGCTTTAACCGACATTCGGCATTGGAGGTAGGTCACAATCTACTATTTATTATTATGTTCTATAATAACGATTACAATAAATCCATAGATATAGTATAACGTAAAATCATATTGTCACAGATATGTTTCTTGAACAATGCAGACTCTTGAACGCTTTGAAGGATGAACTCCGCGGCTCAAAAATTATTTTGGACAAGACTGAGCAAGTACACGACGACATTCTCGTAGACATGCTGAGGAGGTTAATATACTATGTATTTTTTTTATACTACGTGGGTAGCAAACAGATGACAACTGACAGTAAGCGGTTATCGTAGCCTATAGACGCTAGCAACAACAAAAGCATTACTCGCGTTTCACCATCTCTAAGGAAAGTGATAGGAGGTGGAGAGGATAGGAAGGATAATAAGGAGAGGGTAGGGAGGGGGCTTGGACCTCCGGCGCTCCCACTCACCATACGAAGCAATGGCAGGAGTACCTACCGTTGTTTTACGCCATTTTCTCAAAAAATATAAATGCAAGATGTCAAAATATATTTTTTTTATTTTCCGCAACCGGGTATATCTAACACGGAATATCTGCCAGTCTAACCTCTACGATCAAACACGGGGGACAACTGGAGTCCTTACAACAATACCGAAGCCAGTCTTTTTATTCCGACCTCTAACGACTGAAAACTCATATAGCATCACGCCTGTATTCCCCGAAGGGGTAGGCAGAGGCGTATTACACACCCACGGTTCGCCAGCTATGTTTAAGTCCCACGTAATAGGGGGCGAGCCTATTGCCGTCCACCGGGCACATCCACACTCCCGGCTGCTACGGAGAATTTTCCTTTTCACGAAAAAGCTCAATAACACTGCCCGACCCGGAGATCGAACCCGAGACCTCATGATCAGCAGTCGCTCACACTACCGCTGCACCACAGAGGCAGTATTTTTTTTTCTATCGACTGCTGGGATGTTTTTTGATAGCCACTGATAGAGAGGCACAGCTTAACGTGCTTTCCGAAACTTTTTGGTGTGATGCCGGCTGAGTGAAAACACGTTAAGGGTTCGCAACTCTGCACTTGAGTATTGCGATGTAGTTCACTGGTGTCACTAGCTCTCTGGTTCCCTTTTTGACGCTATCAGTACCTAACACAAAAATTGTTATTTACTCATCCTGTTTAAGCAGATTTAATGACCTTGCTCTGAAAAAATCAATTGAGGAGGAAAGTGATTCAATGAACAATCGAGCTAAAAGTCTTTTGAACGCCATCGAATCACGGAAAGGGGTGTCTCTTGACAAAGAGATCAGAGACAATCTTATTAGCTTCTTGCAAAGTGAGGTATGATTGGTCTAATTATTTTGATCTGTATCAATGCACTTGATATGCTCAGCTACTTTATAGAACAAATTACTTATTTTAGAAAGTAGGAAAGAAGAGCTTTACTGCGAGCAAGATTCAACCATAGTCATAATAAGCCTTAAAGAAACAAATGTGAAGTGTAGTGGAGCCTAATCTCCGAGTATCGAATTTTTTTTTTTTTGCTTGTAGTGGCAGACGAGTTACGGCCCATTTTATGGCAAATGGTAGCCGTCGCTCATGGACTCAACTATACTAAGAGTATTGTCAAGCCGCTGCTCCCCATTTCATTAATCAATATGAAATGAAATAATAAACGGCTATCTCCTGCTACAGCCAAAACGCAACGATGTGCTTCATGGCTGGTCACACTGGAGATGGTGGTACCAACCCGCTCGGGCCCGATACCAAGTGGATACTCCCACTCGGTACCCAGCCCTACCACCAGTCATGCAATGGATGATAATTGCTTACTTCCCTTAGTCGCCTCATACGACACCTGTGGGAAAGAATAGGGTGGTGACACTTGTATTCTTAGTCCGTCACCACACGGAAAAAACCGTTAGGTGACGCAGGTTCGAGACCTACTCGCAGTAAAGCTATCTTGTTCCACTTTCACAAATAACTTGTTCTTGTCTAAGTTTATTTATTTGAGACTATCAGAATGGAAATTACAAAGCTCAATTTTATTTATGCACAGATGTCAGTAATTATTTAATAATTTTTATTGTACTTAATTAAAATTTTCTATGTGAGTGAACAGTTTTGGTTAATTGACGTGCAATGTTTTCATTTGCCGTTGTTATTGCATTGCCGTGTGGGGCCGGCTTCACAATTGTCCCACCCCTCTCTACCCACGGGAGTCGTAAGAGCCGACTGAGGGAATACCGGGGGAGTGGGCAGCAGCACTCCCCCGAGTATTAACAACATCCACTGCGATCGCTAACCTGCCTGCCAAGCGTGGCGATTACGGCATTATCCCCCATGACGGGACCGCTCGTTGTGGCGTTGTCTTGGGGAGGCCTATGTCCAGCACTGGTCGTCAAAAGCCTGATGGATGGATTAATGGAATGTTTTCATTAATCGGGCTATTAATTGTCCTAGCCTGTCGGTATCTGTATTGTGCAACGTCATGCAGTATTACAAACAGAGAAAAGTTTACCTAACCGGACTCCCCTTCGTTCAGGGCAACAAATATAATACTGCGTGATACTGTGGGACCCTCACTAAATAAACTCGCCTTGCGCAGTCGTGCAGTCTCTCCCCCTGTTTCTATTGGCGGATAACTGGAACTATTTAAAATTAAGTACAAATTATTTGTGAATAAGGAAAAAGAGATTTTTTGTACGAGCGGGAATCGTACCCGCGTTTTTCCCAATCCGGGGAAGTGCTCTAAGCCACTGAGCTATCGTACAGATCTTTCGATCATCCCAACCTCCTTATCACATTTGTCTTTACGACCAACGCCATCTATCGGAAAGCATTTACATACATATTGGTTTAATGCATGTAAATGCTTTCCGATAGATGGCGTATTATGGTTTAATGCATACGTGAGCTCAGTGGCTTAGAGCACTTCCCCGGATTGGAAAAGACGCGGGTTCGATTCCCGCTCGTACAAAAAAAACTCTTTTTCCTTATTCACAAATAATTTGTACTTTAAAAAGTGGCGGAGCATGTCAAATGCTAAAAAATATAGATCAAAAACATGGTAAATTACTTTTAGGATGTACATTTTCATCTTGCAATATTTTTTTTGCATCATTAATCAGGACCTAAAGGATGAGATGGTACGTGCCACCGCTGAGTCGGTTCGAGGCATGATTGGAGGATGTTTCAGCCGTGACATGTCTACTCTGTACCTGCCGATCCTAGAGCGGTCGCATCGCCGTCTAATCGGATACATCAATAAAGTTCTGCAGCATGCTTTCAATCAATGTGAGTCAATTATAGTAATAGCTGTTTCTCGGCTAGTGTTGATGTGATAGAAAATTTAAAGTGTATTAAGAAGGCTATTTTAACTAGCCTAAGTTTGTATATGAATATTTTTTCTCTCTTATGTAGAATATTCTTAAATAAACACAAAGTGTGAAAATGTGTAATCGAAAATAACAGTCACGAGCAGGATTATTTTTGATTTCACATTTTCACCCTGAATTTATTTATATGACTAACTACGCATGTCAAATGCTAAAAATATATATATATAAAAAATCTCTAAATAGAATATTCTTATTTAATTGTTAAGTCAACTTAGAAGATAAACTTATGCTTAGCTGATAATTTGCGAATTTTTGGCTAACCACATTGGCTGACTTCACAATTCATTGTCAAAATTGATTCTTCTTCTTGGCCTGCAACTTATTGTCACAACTCTGCCATCAGCCTCTGAGACCGCAAGAGCCCGTTGTAGTAGTGTCGTAAAGGGGAGGGGAGTGTAGTGATTGTCAATTCAATAAATTCTTGATTTAATGGCGTTGTCAGACTTATATAAACGTATTTTAATAGAATTTGTTTTAAAGTCAGAAAGTTTAGATTATGTCATAATCAGGAACTTAACAAAAAGTACTAAGAGGTTCATATGATCACAGTGGAAGACAAATCGTTATCCCTGTTCAAATCCGTGCACAAGACATCAGGGGCACTCCGCCGTGCGCTAGAACGACACCAGTCGCTGTTGGAGGCCGCATCCGATCCTGAAAAGAACATCGTAACTACTTTGCAGTGCACCGTTGAAGAGTAAGTCTCGGTTCTTTAATTAATACCGTATTCTACTGGCACCCGACGCTGCTACTGAATATGTGGCAACTGAAAGTTTATGCGACCCTTACATATAAATAGGCATGCTTAAATGACTATAGACCTTTTGAAGTCTACGATGACAAGTCTGTCACTTGTTTAAATTCATAGAGCAACTATTATATTGGGAGATTTGAAATAATCAACCCCACAGGCCCATGCCCAATTTTATAATAAATCATATAAAACTAGGCGATTTAAAAATGAGGGTAATGGGGTATTTTCGGGTTCTTGTCTTGAAAAACCTTACTTCGGATCTGGCTGTTTGTGGCTGCAATCGCGACATTAGCGCTCCATCCACTTGCCTCAGCTTCTTGTGTTAGTTATTTCATATTATGTCGTAGCCAGATCACAGAATTAACTACTTTATGAAGTGGCCCTAAATAGAGTAGCATCAAAATCAGCTTAGTAGTGTTTGCGTGATGTTCAAACAAATAGACAAACACAAAAAATCTAAATAAATGGTTTCTATTCACACATGCCTATATAGCATAGGTACATTAGTTTTTCTCAAATATCTTGAATGTACAAACACAGCTCTGTTACAGCTTTATAATAATTAGGATAATTCGCAACGTAGAAGTTGCGGGTAGCAGTAAATAATAATCATTATTATTATTTAGTGGCCTTATCCCAGTATGAAAGGGCCGACTCGATTGAGGAAGTATCACCCTCTCACAGAAGATCAGAGTGAAACAACGATAGCCACTGTTCTGTTTCGTATGCAACTGAGAATGACGGAGGCCCAGACCCTCTTCTTTTGCTTCCTTGGAGTTGGCGACGCATTACCGCTTACCGTCAATATGCTTTTTTGCTAACCGTATAGTACAAGAAACAACTTTCTTATAATATTTTAAGTGATAGAATTTTGCTTATCCCAGCATAAATGGGTCAGCTCGATCGAGGAAGTACCACCCTCTCACAGAAGACCTGCACGAAACAGCGGTAGGCACTCCTGCCGTTGTGTTTGGTATGGTGAGTGGAGGCCCAAGCCCCCTCCCTATCCTCTCCTTATTATCTTTCCAACCCACCTCCTCTCCCTTTTTTTTGGAGATGGCGACGCGCGAGTTATACCACTGGTGTTGCTAGCGTCTATAGGCTACGGTAACTACGATAAGCGCTTAACATTAGGTGGACACCCCACGTAGTATAAAACATGAGAAAAAAATTATAGGTACTGTTTAGCCAGGCCAGAAAGTGCTATTGGGTGATTCTGGATTGTTTGTTATCTTTTTATAGACAACATCCTGCACTAAGAAATAATCCTTGTATCGCGAGGGACTTTACAAATATACAATTTCACAACGTTCACCCAGACTCAGAACAACCATTTGTGGATCGCACAAAGAGTTGTCCTGTGTGGGAATCGAAACCCACAACACTTGAGCGGGGGCAGGCAGGTACCTAATAAACCATTCCGCCATCTGTGCAGTCCCTGCTTATAACAAGGAATGGTTTGCAGTCGTGACATTAAAGGTAATGTATTTAATCTATCACACTAACTAACTTATCGTGACGCCATTTCCCTTGAGGGGTAGGCAGAGAGAACAGAGTGCCAAGAGGCTCTATTCTTGCATACATCTCTCGCTTCCTCAACATTCATAACTCTCCTCATACACGCTCGCCGGTTTCGGAGACTCCTGACTCCACCTTCCATCAATAGATGACCAATTTGGTCTTGGTAGGTAAGTCTCGGTCTCCCCCTGTACCTACACCCTTCCACTTTCGCATTGTATATCTTCTTAGTCAGACGCTCGTCCGGCATTCTTTCCACATGTCCGAACCATCGGAGCATTCCCTTTCGCATCTTTACACCAATACTCCCTTTCATACCTACTCGCTCTCTTACGTCATCGTTACGAATGCGGTCAATCAGCCTCACTCCACAGATTCTCCGCAGAGATCGCATTTCGACCGCATTAATTTTATTCACATGCTCCTTTTTACATACCCAACTCTCGCTTCCATATAATAACATTGGGACAAGCACTGCGTTGTGTATTGCGACACGTGCCTTCTGGCTGAGGTGGTGGCTGCCGAGAAGCTGTCCCAATGCTCCTATCATCTATTTCCCGCATTCACTCTTCTCTCTACATCAGTGGTGTACCTTCCATCCCGACTAAATCCACATCCAAGATATACAAATTCATCCACTTGTTCTAGCACACCATTTCCTATTGCTACTCTAACATCTGTTCTGGCTTCTTCTCTTTCAAAAACCATTACTTTGGTTTTGCTCACATTCACACGTAGGCCACTTTTCTTACAATCTTCTGCCATTACGTAGACTAGGGTTTGCAGGTCAGTCGCAGACTGCGCTAATAGGACTGCATCGTCTGCATATAACAGAGAGTTAACCACTGAGTCGCCCATCTGAACCACCACACATTTATTCATTTCATTTAACCTTTGTAGACATTTATCCCGTGTGGGGCCGGTTTTAGAATTGTCCCACCACTCTCCACCCATGGGAGTCGTAAGAGCTGACTGAGGGAATACCAGGGGAGTGGGCAGCAGCACTCCTTCGAGTATTAACAACATCCACTGCGATCGCCAACCCGCCTGCCAAGCGTGGCGATTACGGCACTATCCCCCATTCTTGGGGAGGCCTATGTCCTGCAGTGGACTTTAAAAGGCTGATGGATGGATGAGACATTTATCCAGATATTTGGTAAACAGCCTGGCTGATAGAACACAGCCCTGTTTAACGCCGATATTGACATCAAACCAGGGTGACATTCCATCATCCAGTCGCACACAAGCTCTGCAGTCCATGTAGTTGGACTGCACCGCTTGTAGCAGTCTACCGTTAATACCATACTCCGGCAAAATGTACCAAAGCTCCTTTCGTACAACAGTGTCAAATGCTTTCTCCAAATCCACAAAACTGCAGAAAACCCTCTGGCCTACAGCCAGATGCTTCTCCACAATGTTGCGCAGAGAAAACACTTGATCCATTCATCCTCGTCCACACCTGAAACCTCCTTGTGCCTCACACAAAAATTCATCAGACACCATCCTCATTCTCCTTTTAATAATCTTACCATAAACTTTGGCTGCCAAACTGGTCTAGCTTATGGCTCTGTAGTTTGCACAGTCATAACGTGAACCCTTGTTTTTAAACAAGGGCGCGATGACTGCGCTTCTCCAGTCCTTGGGAACCATCCCTGAGCTCCAACATAAATTGAGAAGCATCAGGAAGGATTTCCAGACACATGAGCCTCCAAGCTTGATCATCTCAGCAGATACCATATCGATACCCGCTGCCTTACCATTTTTCAAACTTCTAATCACCCATTCAACTTCATCCATACTAATGTCATCAGAGGATGCCGGTACCGAATGCTGATCTGTTAGACCACATGTGGCACCAGAATCAACCTGAACATCCGCATACATATCTCCAAAATATTCACTTCATCGACTTAACACATCTTGTGTTTTCGTAAGAATGTCTCCACCTTTAGACCTTATTTTATTCATTCTGAAAGCTGACCAACCACTCCGAGATTTCTTCACCTCCTTCCAGAAAAGTTTGGTGTTGCTCTCGAAGTTTGTGGGTAGCCTTTCTTCTGCAATCATATTTGCTCTGTCACGCTTCTCTTTCACTAAGGCTTTGGTTCATTCTTACGTTGCTGGTATATTACTTTCTTCTGTTCTTTCATACTTGCACTCAGGTTCAAAGAAGATACATAGTCCAGCCACGCTTTCTTCTTTTGGTCTACGGAAGCTGCTACTTCCGTATCCCACCATGCATCACCTTTCACTTTCCTATGCTTCCTTGAGCATCCACATACTTCTGTCTACCAGAATTAAATCTATCATACTTCTCTGTTCATTCCTTCTCCATGTATACATATGGATGTCCTTATGTTGAAAAAATGTGTTTGTCACAATGAGGTTTCTCTCCATACATACATCCGCAATGAGCCTACCTGCATCATTCACTCTCTTATCACCAAATGAACCAAGCACGTCCTCGAAGTCTGGACGCTTGGTCCCAACCCATCCATTCAAGTCTCCGCATACGATAACGCATTCATTAGTTTCTGCCAAATCCAGAACTTCCCTAGCATTATCCCAGAACTTCTCTAGATCCGATGCCACTGAAGAGCCTACGGGAGCATAAGCTGCGACCATGAAGACCCTGGTGACACCTAGTTTTATTCGGACCCATAGAAGTCTGGGATCGAACATTCCGTAGTCTTTCTCACCTGAGGCCAAGCGAGCGGACAGCAACACCCCCACTCCCATGCTGGCCCGATCGCTCTGCGGTACACCAGACCAAAGAGCTAACCCGCCACCAGGAAGATCACAGGCGTCGCTGCTCTTTCGCTTGTTCTCTGTTACACAGAGCATTTCAAGCTGTCTGTCCGACATGACGGTTACCAGCTCGTGTAACTTACCTTCCACACCACCTCTTACATTCCACGTGCCTACTCGACACTCTGCTCCCCTCGACTCACCAAACTGGTGATGGGTGGCGGCCCCCATCGCTGCATCTGCTGTTGTTCGTACTGACGGAGGCGGGTCGGTACGCGTCGCCTCTGGGGCACGCCCTAGCCCGCACTGTGGTACGCGTTCGAGCCGGATTGCATCCTGTGGCTGGCAGGAATCGCGACGAGCACGCTCCGGACTATGATTACCCAATAATCTATCACCACACCTACAAAAGAGTTTGATTTCAACTGAACTATTTCTCTCCATTTCTAACAAACATAGCATCACGCCTGTATTCCCCGAAGGGGTAGGCAGAGGTGTATTACACACCCACGATTCGCCAGCTATGTTTAAGTCCCACGTAATAGGGACGAGCCTATTGACGTCTACCGGGCACATTTCCAAACTCCGGGCCGCTACTGAGAATTTTTCTTTTTAGGAAAAAGCTCAATAGCATTGTCCAACCTGGGAATTGAACCCGAGACCTCATGATTAGCAGTCGCATACACTACCGCTCTCTATTTCTAATTTCAGGTTATTGCAGAATGAATTAAAAGTTTGGCGCCAGAAAGTTTTGGATATGTTTTCAAAACAGATTCCCTCAGAAGCGCTCACAGAGTCTGAGTATGTGCCGTCAATTGACTTCGTGACAGCCAGCACGCCGCAGCCTGCCCGACCTGACGTCTCCATTATCGATCAACTGGTAAGCTTTGCTACAAATTGTAAGAAGATGGTGGTTAGGGGCGAGAAGCTGGGGTTTTTGGTTATACGCATTACTCTTTGAGCTGGGGATTGCAGATTGACGTGCCTTGGGTAGCCCTATCTGCATTATTGGACTAACATTTGCTGTTGATAATGGAAAAATGGTGGCAAAACAGCCATTAAAAAGAACCAGGCAGCTTAACTTCAGATTAAAGAAGCCAGCCGAACATCCACAATTTCATGTCTTTTCGTTTCAACCTAAGAAAAGCTTACAGTACAAAGATATGCGCTACTTTAATTTCATAATACTACCTACTTGAAAGAGTGCAGGGGAGTAATGATAGACCTGCCCCAAATTATAAAGCACCCTTAGCTTGCTATCGGCTAGATTTGTAATCTTCTCTTAATACATCTGTATAAGTGATTGCTGCGTTGGTATGTATTCTGCGTTTACGACAACACAGTAAATGATTTGTCCATCATACTTTTCCTACAGATGAGAACAGCATTGATCAACAAGCAGATCCAAGCAGGAGAAGTAAACAATGCTTTCGAGTCGGCGCTCTCTGCATCGGACCTGTCTTTGGTAATGGCGGCATGCAGAGCCACCGACCCTGACAAGGTGTTCGTACCCTCCTGTGAGCTGAAACAACATGTAATGTTGTCACTTATTCAGCAATTGGCTACTGATATGTTGCATGAAACGCAGTTGAAATGCAGGTAGGTATTATTGCTACTTATAATTATTTCTCTAACTAAATCTGCTAAGGCACAGAGCGCTTCAGTGAAAGGAGTTTGAACAAATCTCTAATAATATGAAAAACTAGATTCAGCCCATGACTTCTAGACTTCAGAATATAAACACGCCACTCTTCAACACATTGATTATTTTTAAGTAAATATTAGTATAATAAATAGTACCCTACAGGAATCACGCATTTTTCTGAGATTAAAAGTATACATTGACCCAATAATAATAGGTCAATGATACCAGACTATACCTATGTGAAATTTCGTGATGATAGGTTCAGTAATTATGCGTGAAACTGTAACAAACAAATATATAATTTTTGTCCGTGTGGTGACGGACTAAGAATACAAGTGTCACCACCCTATTCTTTCCCACGGGTGTCGTGTGAGGCGACTAAGGGAAATACGAAATTATTATTGCATGACTGGTGGTAGGGCTGGGTACCAAGTGGGACTACTCATTGGGTAATGGGTCCGAGTGGGTTGGTACCACCATCTCCCGTGTGACCGGCTATGAAGCACATCGTTGCGTTTTGGCTGTAGCAGGAGATAGCCGTTTATTCTTTCATTTCATATCTGTGAAATGAAATGGTGAGCAGCGACTTGACAATACTCTCGGTATAGTTGAGTCTATGAAAGACGGTTACCATTTACCATCAGATACCGTGGCTCGCCTGCCACTACATGCAAAAAAAAAAATTAAATAACCAAACAAACTCACTTTCGCATTTATTATATTACCAAGTAAGGATCATAGGAGCCCAGCATCACATATAAGTACTGACCACATCGTACTGGTGGTAGGGCTGGGTACCAAGTGAGAGTACTCCTTTACTCTCGGGTCCGAATGGGTCGGTACGACCGTCTCCTGTGTGACCCGTCATGAAGCACGTCAGTGTGTTTTGACTGTAGCAGAAGATAGCCGTTTATTCTTTCATTTCATATCTGAGAAATGAAATGGTGTACTTTCACTTGACAATACTTGTCTACTCGGTATAGTTAAGTCCATGAGTGACAACTACCACTTACCATCAGGTGGGCCGTGGGCGCCGTGGCTCGTCTGTCATCACTAGCAATAAATAAATAAAAAAGACATAATTATATAAGAGTCGGTTTTTAATTCCAGCAATTTATGTTCACAGATATCTAGAGGAGGCAATAATAAACTTAGATATGACCAATACTGATACTCACGCGCATCTCCCGCTGGTCGTTGGCGAAGTTCACAAACATCTGTCTAAGTTCCTTACTGCTTATCCTAATCACATGGCTAGTAGAAGAATCAGACTAATTATGATGGCTGCTAATAATTTGTTGAAATAAATCTGATCGTTATATAAATATATGTTCATTACCGCAATTGATTTGTGACTAAGTATGTGTATGAAATATATATATGTTTGGATTGCCGTGGTTTAATTCCAAAATAATTAGGTTTATGATTTTTATATAGAGCAGTTATTAGTTTTCTGTAGAGTTAGGATAACTGACCGCAATGCGTCCACCGCATTCGTAACAACAACTTAAAAGAGCGATTAGGTATGAAAGATGCGAAAGGGAATGCTCCGATGGTTCGGACACATGGAAAGAATGCCGCACGTGCGACTGGTTTAGAAGATATACAATGCGAAAGTGGAAAGATGTACCTAGGTACAGGGGAAGACCATGACCAATTTGGTCTAGGTGACTCACTCACCTAGACCAAATCGGTCATGTATTGAAGGAAGTTAAAACCGGCGATGCGAGGTTTATTTATTACATTTCTAGTAAAGTGCATTACCATTATAATTTTTTTAAGGACCAGTGCACCGCCAAATCTATTTTAAAAACATTTTACTTTATACGACGAGGGTGTCAAACTGAAACAAGAATACACACCTGCCCACCTGATGGTAAGTTTTCTGATTAATAGTAACCACTACGGCTACGGCCAATAGACGCTATCAAAACTAGAGGCGTAACACGCGCGTTGTCAGTCAACTCCAAGGAAAGATATAGGATGAAAATAAAGGTGGAAAGGAAGGATAACAAGGAAAAGTTAAGGCCGAGGTTACGCTTTCTTGTTTCACGCCAATCTTCTGTAGGTGGTACTTCATCGGTCGAGCCAGCACATTCATGCTGAGAGAAACAAGGCTCTACCATTACTAAATTTAAATAAGATTATACCGTTGTAATTTGAAACTCAATGACACAAAAATGCGTCACGATAAAGAAAAACACATAAACGTACAGTAGAATCCATTTATTATGACTCCGACTATATTGACTTTTTTTGTAATTACACAGCAAAGTTTGGTTTGGATATAATGACCCATTTATAATAAATTGCGTCCAGTTATAGTGACCGGCATGATTCCTAACACCTTCGGCAGTGTTCGGGAGAGTCACGTGATACCCGACGACGTTCGGCGCGTGCATGGCTTTTTTTGTTTTGAGTCTTGGTGGGTAATTGATTTTGTTTCTCTCTATTAAAATAAATACATACTAACAAAAATAGGAGATTGTTTATTTTCTACAAAATGCTTTGTATGACGTCCGCTTAGTATGACGTGTTTGTTATGTCCCTGCGATATCATTATAAACGGATTCCACTGTACCTATAGGATCATCAGTCAGTTGCAGTAAAGTCCATTAAAGTTTAAAGACAACATTAAACGTTAATCTACCAATACATCGTTGCAGAATACAAAATTTAAATGAATTTGAATGCTTCATCAAATTTACTAAATGAGAGGTAATTTTAAGCTGATACTCTTATGTGCATCTCAATCTCTCATAGGCTACTTTTCAGAAGTTTCACTGTGTGAATTGCACACATATTATGGGTTTTTTTATATTGTTAACTTGTTTAAATGTTTTTAATTTTATGTGACAAAAATACAAAAATATACGGGTAATTTGTGGAAGGAGTAGTTTTTCACCCAAACTTTAGGGTTTTTTTTTTTACAGACGTTTGTGGGGAAAATATACGTTTAGCATTGGCAACGATACTTGTTTGTCGATCAATCAAATGTCGAGTTTTGGAGGGACGTCATGGCGAGCGTTTGAAATTTTGTCACACACTCCAAGTAAATTTATTAATTTACTGAAAATTACATACTGTAATTATTTACTGAAATGTAAGGCTAATGAAATATTTCATTGCCGTACACAGTTTACATGGTGATAAAAAAAAATCCTCTCCAGCTCCAGATACAACATTAACGTCAATCAATACATTACAGGGACATTTAAAATTTCCATTCAAAATTAAATCCTACTATCCATTAATATTTGAAGCTAGGAATAAATTAAATTCATGTATAAAAGCTGGATTGCATGTCAATTTCGCTTGGATTCCTAGTCATTGTGGTGTATACGGCAATGAACTAGTAGATAAGATAGCAAACGAGGCGGTGCAATGTGGTGACGTCTTTCCTTTTAAAATTTTTCCTCAGGATTTGCTTGCACTTCCCAGCTTTATCTTAATAATTCTTGGGAAGAAGCTTGGGATTTTTCCAGTAAAACAAAAGGCTCGCAGTATAAAAGAATTCAACCTAATATTCAGCTAAAGCCCTGGTTTTGTAGTCCTTCTTTTAGTAAGTTAAGACTTGGTAAAAGAGCTACTACGGTTCTCATTAGAATGCGGTTGGGGCATACCTGTGTACCTGCTCATTTATCTAGAATTAAAATTCGTTCAGATCCATTCTATGATTGTGGTGATTTTGGGGATCTAAATCATATATTTTTCTCATGTAACTTTTATGATCACTCTCTTCTCTTTAACACTCTTATTACACTCAAAGTTTCTTTACCTACAAATATTCATATCCTCCTTTACTCTCTGAATACTTTTATATATGAATGTTTAGATTCCTTCATTCTAATAAATAATATTTGTATATAATATATTGTACATACGTGTTTAAATTGCTTATTGTATATATATATATATCCTAGTAATCCATAAGTCCCATATCCCTCTGATCCTTATTCCAATTCAAATTCCAAAACCCGTCCTTGTAAATAAATATACTTCCCAAATTTTTTGAATATGGCAAATGTGTACGCACAAAGCCAAAAAAAAAACGTCAATCAATGTCAATTTGTCATTAACGTCAAATCAAAGTCGGTGTAGCTCCTTCGTCAATGTTTTTTTGAAAATAAATATTTATATAAAATTTGCATGATAATAGCCATCATAAGAGGTTAGGCATACAAAAGTACAGCGGAAGTGCAATAAAATGGCATTTAAATATTTCTTAGGCGTCCTTTTGATTCATAATATGCTGTCATGTGCATCAGCGGCAGTGCATGGGCACGATATTAATAATTTGGAGCGTGAGTCCGATGGAAGTTTCCGCCCAAGAGATTATGAACATTACGGCGACTCCGGCCACAACGTTGAGTTCGACCACGAGGCCATTTTAGGTAGGTGTAATGTTTGTTTTACTGCATTTTATGTGACGTCGACCGGCACTCGGCAAGTTTTGCAACAGCTCAGTTGATAAGGGAGCCGATAGCGAGCGGAGTATAATGTCGGTTAAGATCGTGTTATATATTTTAATGCCTGCTGTGTTGGTTATAACCTACTATTACTCTAAAGGCAGCGTAAAGGAAGCAGAAAAATTCGACAAACTCAGTCCTGAGGAGGCGAAAGAGCGGCTCGCAAAACTGCTTCCTGTAATGGACCTCAACAGTGACAAACAGATAGACCGGGAGGAACTTAAGAAATGGATATTGAACTCATTTGTGTGAGTATATACTTTACATTTACAGAAAGACACTTTCAATCTTTTCTGTTATTTGTTTTAATAATAACCATTCTCACAAATATTAGTTTCTTCGTGGTGGTACTGTTGTACACTGTATAACTTAAAAATAATTTGCTGATGAGGTGTAATCCTTCTTAGTTTAAATACTTGAAGTGATATCTGAGATGTCTCTTTTAGGTAAATCATGTTCCCTGTTTTACTGATAAGAATTATAATTGGTTATATATAGGTAGGTATAATAGTTATTAATTACTTTGTGTTTGATGAGTATTGGTTATTGTAAATTTATTGTTTCAATAATTACTGATTATGTTATCAAGATATAAAAATATATATTTTTATATTTAGATATTTTTATATATATTTTTAGCATTTGACATGCTTAGCACTATACATCAAACACAAAGCGAAAAATGTGAAATCGAAAATAACAGTCAGGAGCAGGATTTGAACCTGCATCTTCTGGATACCGTCCAGATGCTTTACCAATTCAGCCATCCTGACAATTGCTCCTCACTGCTAATTTCGATAACACATCATACTTAATGTCTTTGGGTGACGCCTGCGCCATTTGTCGGAAGTATTTTCATACATTATACCGACCAGGTAAACTTAATTTTACAATTAAGATTTTTACCTAATAATGACGCAAACCCTATAAATACTTAGATATTTTTATATATATTTTTAGCATTTGACATGCTTAGCACTATACATCAAACACAAAGCGAAAAATGTGAAATCGAAAATAACAGTCAGGAGCAGGATTTGAACCTGCATCTTCTGGATACCGTCCAGATGCTTTACCAATTCAGCCATCCTGACAATTGCTCCTGACTGCTTTCGCTTTGTGTTTGATGTATAGTGCTAAGCATGTCAAATGCTAAAAATATATATAAAAATATCTAAATATTTATAGGGTTTGCGTCATTATTAGGTAAAAATCTTAATTGTAAAATTAAGTTTACCTGGTCGGTATAATGTATGAAAATACTTCCGACAAATGGCGCAGGCGTCACCCAAAGACGTTAAGTATGATGTGTTATCGAAATTAGCAGTCAGGAGCAATTGTCAGGATGGCTGAATTGGTAAAGCATCTGGACGGTATCCAGAAGATGCAGGTTCAAATCCTGCTCCTGACTGTTATTTTCGATTTCACATTTTTCGCTTTGTGTTTGATGTATAGTGCTAAGCATGTCAAATGCTAAAAATATATATAAAAATATCTAAATATGTATAGGGTTTGCGTTATTATTAGGTAAAAATCTTAATTGTAAAATTAAGTTTACCTGGTCGGTATAATGTATGAAAATACTTCCGACAAATGGCGCAGGCGTCACCCAAAGACGTTAAGTATGATGTGTTATCGAAATTAGCAGTCAGGAGCAATTGTCAGGATGGCTGAATTGGTAAATCATCTGGACGGTATCCAGAAGATGCAGGTTCAAATCCTGCTCCTGACTGTTATTTTCGATTTCACATTTTTTTGTGTTTGAAATATATATTTTTAATAAAGACATTCCTTGTATTATGATATAAACACAGCTGCCTCAGTGGTTGACAATATGAAGAATTTTGTTTGATTCCTACTTAAAATAGTTTTTCTTTGGGGTCTTTAATGTGGAGTAATCTTTATAAAGCTTATAAATCGACGGCAGCAAAGAATAAACGGCTATCTACAAAATCACTAGTTTTCAGGAGAGCGTTATTAACGCAAAAATGTAATAACTTCTACAAGAACATAGCTAGCTTCTTCAAATTTGTGATAGTTAATTAATACGGCATTTTAAAGAGAATAGTGATAGTCAATTAACTAATATATATATTTTATTCGAAATAAGGTAGATGTATTTATCTACTTCGTACAAAATAAATAACCAACTGAGTCAACTGCCATATGTTCGCTTCTATGTAGGACTATCTAATTACTGATTCGTAAATAAGTTTAATTATAAAAGGAGTCATTACTATTCTTTTTTATAATGTACATTATACATATATCTAACTATCAAAATAAATAAAGGGTAACTATAATTAACACCAAAATATTGTAGTTATCTCAAGTTACTTCGTAATTCTAGAGGGTTAGATATTGATATTGCAGATATAACTATTAATATGATGTGCTTTTGGAGTTCAAGAAAAGAATTGAGTTCAGCGATTCTTTTTTAATCGTTGTAATCATATTACAAACTAACAAAAATGCAAAATTTGCAGAAAAAGAAAATCTAAGAAAGTAAGAAAATTAATTTATTGTCTCATTCATATTAGAGGATGCGCTTATGCTAATATAAACAGTAAAAATAACATTAAATAAATCGACAGCACTAAACACTATCAGATAAATAAAAGAAAAAAGACTCTATCTTCAAAAATAATTATCAAACCTTACTCAAGCTATAATCACAGAAAGGAATTGGAACGGATCCAATAAAAAAATTAATACATGTAGGTAAAGCTTATTTTAGTCACAATCATTAAACTTAAAGATCAAAAAATAATTACTTTCCTTCACCATTTAAAAAAAAATCTAATTCTAAACAAGCTATAATCATACATAGGAACTGAACCAGTATTATGATAGCCAAGTTAAATTAAACTTATTTTTATAACAATATGCAAACTTTTAACAAAATTCTATTTATCAAATTATTACCAACAACATAACTATAAAACTGACGTACGCGTATGTGTATTTTACTTTCTTATTTTAATAAAACCTAATCTATCTATCCATCCATCCATCAGCCTTTCAACGTCCAATGCTGGACATAGGCCTCCCCAAGAGAACGCCGCAACGAGCGGTCCTGTACCGACCGCATCCCCACAGTTTTGACCAGATCGTCGGTCCATCTGGTGGGGGGGTCGTCCTACGCTGCGCCGTGCGTTACGTGGTCGCCACTCGAGAACCTTTCTTCCCCAACGGTTGTCGGTTCGTCGAGCGATGTGGCCTGCCCATTGCCAGTTCAGCATGGCAACCCGGCGGGCTATGTCGGTCACTCTCGTTCTCCTACGGATTTCCGTATTACGGATTCGATCACGTAGGGAAATTCCAAGCATAGCCCGCTCCATGGCCCGCTGAGTGACTTTGAGCCTTAATACGAGGCCAACATTCAGAGACCACGTCTCTGTTCCGTATGTCATCTCTGGTAACACACACTGGTCGTTGACCTTCATTTTCAGACACTGCGGAGTATTGGACGAGAAAATCTTAGCTTCCCGAACGCTGCCCAGCCGAGTTGGATTCGTCGATTGACCCCTTTCTCGAAGTTGTGCCTACATAATTGGACTGTTTGTCCCAGGTAGACATAGTGGTCGACAAC
The DNA here is from genome assembly GCA_948253155.1 of Leucoma salicis. NCBI lineage: Eukaryota > Metazoa > Arthropoda > Insecta > Lepidoptera > Erebidae > Leucoma > Leucoma salicis. Next base: position 28,620,095 of record OX411806.1, on the reverse strand, counting down.
TTCGAGAAGCGCACTCCCGCCTAGGACCGGTGCTGAAATTACATGGACATTAGACATAACTTTCGTCTTGTCCATGTTCATTTTGAGACCCACTAGTCAGGAAACCCTGGTGAGATCATTGAGCATGGTGCCAAGGTCCTCCAGCGATTTTGCCATGACTACGATGTCGTCGGCATATCGAAGGTGAGTGACGTATTCGCCATTGATGTTGATGCCGAATCTGGTCCAGTCCAAGAGCTTGAAGACATCTTCCAATGCAATGGTGAAGAGTTTCGGGGACATAACGTCTCCCTGTCTAACACCTCTCTGCAGTTGGATCGGTTTCGTACTCTTGTCCTGAACACGGACTGACATGGTGGCGTTTTTATACAAGCACCTCAGCACTTCGATTTACCGAGAGTCAATTTGGCACCGCTGAAGGGACTGCAGCACCGCCCAAGTTTCGATCGAATTTTGACCGGCTTTCTCATAGTCCACAAACGCCAGACACAGAGGCTGATTGTATTCCTCGGTTTTATGTATAATCTGGCGTAGCGTATGGATGTGGTCTATGGTATTATAGCCTTTTCGGAAACCGGCTTGTTCGGGCTGGAAGTCGTCAAGCCTGCACGTGAGCACCCTCGAAAACAACTTATAGACGTGGCTCTTGAGCGAGATGATGAAAACCTAATATCTCAAACAATTACTTTAATGGCATACGATCATAAATTACTCTTTAAAGCCTAATCAAAGCCCATCGACTTCGACTATCGGTAAAAGATGAAAAAACAGTATTTTTCTTCAGTCTTCTTCATCCTCATATCATTATATATCGTTGTATGCTTTAATTTTGATTGAGATGAAACCACGGCTGCCAACTGGTTTGAGCGAAAACGCGCTGTCAGCACTTCAAAAAAGCGCTAGAACGCGCTAGATTTTTTTTTTAACTTGTTCCTCATTTTTCCACAAAAAACCGAAGTAATATATTAGTGGTCTACTGTAACATTGACAAATATGCTTCAGCTTTATTGTTTTCACTCACTTGTTGCGACGCAAATTATTATTTTTTCTGTGTAGTATCTAAAGATGGTTTGTCTGTTTATTGTGATAGGCAGGCTGACTCTTTCGTTATATGTCACTGATATTTTGCTGAAAATTCTAGTTTACAATAAATACATTGAGCTTTTGTTGTATCTCCAAGAACAGATTTAAAACAATGTTTATAGGCGTTATTTTACTACTTACTCTTAAGCAGGGTGTTTTTTAAGGTCGTACTGAAAGCCATAAAAGCGCTAGATTTGGCGCTAGGCGTTAAAACGCGCTAGAACCCAAAAAAGCGCTAGATCTGGCGCCGAACGCGCTAAGTTGGCAGCAGTGGATGAAACGGGCATGGAAAAAATAATATCAGTACATAAAATAAAAAAATCTGAATTCAATAATGTAAAAAAGTGAATTTCGCAAAAATGTAGATGTCTTTTTGTTCTTTGCTGCCGTCGAAATTCTAGAAGGTTCTTTCTCTTAATGTATGTCAAAATATAGATGGTTAGGCAACCATTTTTTATGGTAATGACTTGTAGAATTACCCCAATTTAATGTTTAGAAGACCTCCATCCCCAGGGCGAAAATTCAACTAACCACTGAAGTAAAGTAACATAGTTCCAGTGGCTCACCAGTACAGGCAAAGAGATGGTACATGGCAGGTTTATTTAGTGAGTGAGGGCTCCTCATTGCCCTGTTCGTTGCCCCAAACGACTGCTTTGTTAAAATTGTTCGTTTCATTTTTAATGTACTGCAGGGAGCTTTACGAGCTTACAATTGAACAGACACAAAGCATACCCAGACTCGGAACATCAATTTGTGGATCAAGCTAAGAGTTGTTCGGCGTGGTTATTTGAACCCACAACTATTTACAAATTTTTACATATATTTTTAGCATTTGACATGCTTCCATCCACCCGTCAGACTTTGATCGTCCACTGCTGGACATAGGCCTCCCCTAGGGGGGGTATTGCCATAATCGCCACGCTTGGCAGGCGGGTTGGCGATCGCAGTGGATGTTTTTAGTACACAAGGGAACGCAGCTGCCCGGTCCCCCGGTAATCCCTTAGTCGGCTTTTACGACTCCCATAGGAAGAGAGAGGGTGGAGATATTCTTGATGCCGGCCCCACACGGCAAGGAAATGTGTTCTATTACTGATATAGAAACACCAAAAAAAGTTGACATGCTTAGCCATAGTTATACATTAAACACAAAGTGGTATAATACTTATAGGGCTGCGTCATTATTAGGTAAAAATCTTAATTGTAAAATTAAGTTTACCTGGTCGGTATAATGTATGTAAATACTTCCGACAGATGGCGCAGACGTCAGCCAGGACGTTAAGTATGAATGTGGTATCGAAATTAGCAGTCAAGAGCAGTTGTCACCATGGCTGAATTGGCAAAGCATCTGGATGGTATCCAGGAGATGCAGGTTCAAATCCTGCTTTTGGCTGTTATTTTCGATTGCACATTTTCCACTTTGTGTTTAATGAACCCACAACTCTCGGGTTAATTGGTGCAGTACATTATTTAAATATTTATATTATATTTAAATATTTATATTATATTCATTGTTGACTTAAAATTTATTCACGCTACTTTGTATGTACTCCTCAATGTCATATGTACTTGCAAGCAAGCTTGGTTATAATGTCTAAATGACTGAACTATTTTTAATATAGCAGACCCGACAGACTTTCTGGCCAAACATTGGTGTTTGGTTTGGAGTAGTCAGTTATTTTAGATACTAAGGATTATGTTCATAAAAAAAAGTAGGGGGTTGTTGGCGTGGGAAATTTTGTTGTTAGGTAGGTATGTTTTCACATTAGAATAAATTAAAGAAAAAATCCTGAAATCCTATTGTGGCTCCACCTACTGGGTCCAAATGTGAATCTAAACCACCCCGGTACTTACGCAAACATACACAAAAAATTTCATCAAAATCGGTCCAACCGTTTAGGTTCAATGACTAACACACTGACAAGAAATATATATAATAGATAGTCGAGCATATTTTGAACTGAGACAAAACTAATTTTATCTTATAGTTAGTAAAGAATTAGTGTTGAAAAATTATTTTACTTTCATGCAGCAAAGCTTCATTGTGATTGGTTGCCTGAATCACGCGTCGAAATCTCGATTAATCAGTAATCACGCGTCGGACTGTTGATCAATCACAATGACTCGAAACGAAAGTTCGTCTAACGTTTCGTTTTTCATTCTAAGGGGGCTGGCAGATGTTGTCCCGCCTGGAAATCGAAAAGCTGTTAACGACTCGGATCTGATAGGTGGTGTGAGTAGTAAAGACATTTAAAAGCAATTGTGAAGCGGAAATTGAGTCACCGTCGGGGACTGCGATGGCTTAGCGATCAAGAGCACTTACCGGGACTGGAAGGGACGCAGGTTCGAATCCAGCTCGCAGTAAAGATATCTTTTTCTACTTTCACAAAAAAATTGTGCTTTAACCTAGCTGAGCATGTAAAGTGCTAACAAACAGATCAAAATAAATATTAAGTTCTAAATAATAATTATACCTTGTATGGCTGTACCACTCCCAGGCTAATGAAAAAAACTATATGGTTGTCTGTAAAGTCAGTTTACGGACTATAATTTTACGTGATAACGTCATGTTTTCTGAGAGTTTCCCAAACAATGCATCGGTCGCCATACATTTTTCGGAACGTGACCCTTTTGTTGTGCGTGCAGCTGCTGTTCATCAATTTATAAGACGTTATCACGTAAACAGATGCAGTTGACCATATCAAAAATATCTAAAAATATCTCTGTTCCCCTAATAGTAACTTAGCTCGCGAAGAAGCAAAGGAGCGTCTCCAAGAGGCTGATGAAGACCACGACGGATTCGTGTCTTGGCCGGAATATCTGCATCTGTTTGGTGTTGACACTGAAGATGAAGTGGCACCTGAAGATACTGGTGACACTGGAATGGTAAGGTTTTGAGAATAATGACATGCCATTATGCATCACGCTACCTACTGCTATAATAGTTCTGGATTACAGTGCAGTGATAATGTACTGGTAACACCAAGGCCTACAAAGACAGTGTATCAAGTAATACTCCCAGTGCCTTCGAATTTATACAATTTTAGAAGTACCTATTTAATACTCTGTGAAGGAAAACATCGTGAGGAGCCCGTGAGTTTTTCTCAATAGCTTGTTAAGTCTACCAATACCTAAATGCGCTAACCGGCGTGATGGACTAGGCTCTATGTTCTCGTAGGAGATAGCCGAACAGTTTCAAAATGTACTGGTGTTACATCTGTTTACGGTGATCAAGGTGTGAAATTGTAAATATAATTATATACCCTTGTTTTAGACTCTACAAGAAGAGAAGGCGATGTGGGCTGTAGCAGATGTTGATAATGACGGCAAGTTGGAACTGCAAGAGTTTGAAGTAAGTTTACCATTCAGTTATCTCACTTTTCACGCCTGTTGGTAAGTGGCTTTTGAATAGGTCCTTCTATCGAAAAAAAACATAGCATCACGCCTGTATTCCCGAGAGGGTAGGCAGAGGTGTATTAAACACCCACGTTTCGCCAACTATGTTTAAGTCCCACATATTAGAAGGCGAGCCTATTGCCGTCTACCGGGCACATTTCTAAACTCCGGGCTACTACTGAGAATATTTCTTTTTGCGAAAAGCTCAATAGCCTGACCCAGGGATCGAACCCGAGACCTCATGACCAGCAGTCGCTCACACTACCATGTTCCGTGACTAAATAACTTCTAGATCTGTTTTAAAATGTCTATTAAAAATTTTGTATTCAATTGAAAATTCAATACACTAGGTGTTCTCAAACCCCGAAGACCACAAACAGATGCACCAGTTCCTCATCAATCAGACCCTCAGGGAAAGGGACTCCAACCGTGATGGAGCCATCACCTTCAACGAATACATTGGTGACAGAGGTAAGGGACAAATTAAGACTAGCTGATCTTGCACCTTCTAGCCTAGCTATAATTCTTAAATATGCTGCTGATGCTATCCTGAACAAAAATAATTTTTGAAACAAAGTTAAGCGAACGGGGCACAGTTGAGTTCGGCCGTCCGACGAGAACCAAAAAACAATTGTTCGTATAAGTAGGTACTTATTGGCAACGCGAGACCATTAACCATCGGGCTCGTTTAATTAATATAAGTTTATCTGTGTGGGGACCGGCTAAGAATACAAGTGTCACCACCCCATCCTTTCCCGCGGGTGTCGTATAAGGCGACTAAGGGAAGTAAGCAATTATCACCCATTGCATTACTCGTGGTAGGGCTAGGTACCCAGTGAGAGTACTCACTTGCTATCGGAACCGAACGGGTCGGTACCACCGTCTTCTGTGTGATCGGTCATGAAGTACGTCAGTGTGCTTTGGCTGTAGCAGAAGATAGCCGTTTATTCTTTCATTTCCTATCTGAAAAATGAAATGGTGCGCAGCAGCTTGACAATATTCTCGGAATTATATATATTTACCATCAGGTGGGCCGTGGCTTGTCTGCCATGAGTAGCAATAAAAAACCGGAAGCCGGAGGTTCAACTAGTTCATAAAAAGAGATTATAGGAAGTTTAAAAATAATCTGAATATTTTATATTAAATCTCAATGTATCCTTATCATTATCCTATCCAGTTAATGAGAGGGGAGGCACAAACATCATAAATATTCATGAGTGTGAATTGATTTACATAATAGTATATCATCAGCGTCCATTTAGTATGTATCTGTATATTCACTAAATTCCGTATAAGTACCCTATATCACGAATGCTGAGTTACAGGCAGCCGTCTTCGACTAGGCACACTGTCGCCGCGGGTGCGTCAGTCAATACATAATTACTAACTATACATTACAGATGTGTGTGCCTTAATATGTAATTTGTAAAATATATATATATGTATAAATTATTTGAGAATAAGGAAAAAGAGATTTTTTGTACTAGCGGGAATCGAACCCGCGTCTTTTCCAATCCGGGGAAGTGCTCTAAGCCACTGAGCTATAGTACAGGTACTTCGACCATCCCAATCTCCTTATTACATTTGTCCAAGTGTTCGCGTCGCGATTTGTGTCACAGAAAACCGGTCGACACCGTTAGTGTTGTGTGTAGGGACCTTAATACTTTGCGGTCAGAAAGTGAGGGTAGTTGAAGATACTCTCACACAATATAACCGACGAACACCTGCTCTCGCCAGTCTACTCGTGACCACGGCTGGTGCAACTCAGCCGAAACGTCGAGGTTAGTCAAAATAATAGTATTTTGATAAGTTTTATGCGCGTATAGACCCGTTAAACGTGTTATAATGAATATAAAACGCGAAAGTTTAAAAAGTACTATGTATATATATATATATATGTATATATATATATATATATATATGTATATATATATAAAAGAGAAAGTATGTGTGCGATGGTGGCAGTGATTTTTATCTTTTGAACCTTAGGTCGAATTGATATGAAATTTTGTACGTAGATTTTTTTAAGTTAAGCGTAACGCACCGGGCACCATCTAGTTTGTAAAAGAATATAATTAGTAGTTAACTAGAATTTTGCTGCTTATATGAGTATATACTTTATTGAATTAAGTAGTTTTTGCGTGATGCGCGAACGAACAAACAGATAAACGGACAAAAAATCTAAAAAAAATTTTGTGTTTAAACATACCTATATAGCCTAATACAGTCTTTTTTTCTTCAAATATTTTAAATCTACAGACACAGCTCTGTTACAGTTTTATAATAGTTAGGATGTCATATTGGGTCTTATCTTTTATGTCATTTTACTTATAAAAAACCGTATTAAACAGTATGTAGAAAAATAAATTGCAAAATTAAACTTACTACATTGGATGAATGCATGTAAATGCATTGCCGATAGAGGGCGTTGGTCGTTAAGACAAATGTGATGATGAAATTCGGTATTTCTAGAAATGGTACGATAGCTCAATGGATTAGAGCACTTCCCCGAAAAGGAAGGGACGCAGGTTCGATTCCCGCTCGTACTAAAATACTCTTTTTCCTTATTCACAAATTATAATTTGTACTTTAAGAGTAGCTGAGCATGTCAAGTGCTAAAATATAGATCAAAATGAACAAAGATAATAGTTTACACATTAATGTATTTCTGCCAAACTGCATAGCAGTTTGTTGGCAGCTCCAGACCTCGTAGGGTATTGCAACTTTATATACGTACGCGTTAAGATCCGTTTAATTTTTTTTACGTAGTTATGAAACGCGATAATTTTAAATCTTATATATGTGTATTTGTTTACAAATTATCACTGCATGGTGTAGGAAAACATCGTAGGAAATCTGCATGCCTGAAAGATTTTCTCGACGGCTTGTGGCGTCTACTAATTCACACTGAATCAGCGTGTTGGGCTATGGCCTAATCCCTCTCATCATGAGAGGATACCCGTGCCCAACAGTGGGACAGAAAAAAGGAAGAAAAAAAAAAATTTTTTTTTTATCTGTGTTTTAGCACTTTATATGCTCAGCTACTTTAAAGTACAAATTATTTAATTTGTGAATGAGGAAAAAGAGAACTAGAGCAAGCGGGAATCGAACCTGCGTCCCTCGACCAATGTGATAAGGAGATTGGGTATGGCCGAAGGTCAGTGCGGTAGCTCAGCGGCTTAGAGCACTTCCCTGGATTGGAAGGGACGCAGGTTCGATTCCCACTCGCATTAAAGTTCTATTTTTCCTCATTCATAAATAATTTGTACTTTAAAGTAGCACCGTTCGTTAGCGTTATAACAAATTGACGATATAAACAAGGAGCACATGGGTTCCTTGCCGGGTTCTTCTCATGCAAGGAACCAATCCAGCCATTTATGTACATTATTCTTGCGGACGCACTTGCCTCAGGTACTCGCGTTAGTTATTAATGGATTTATGTCGATTTTAAGTACTATATAATAGGCTTATAAAATGAAGACATTTTTTAATTTGAATTTGATGGATTTTCTCAGGTGTACAACAAGATAAGGAATGGTTATTAACAGAAAAGGACAAGTTCGACAACGACCTCGATATGAACAAGGACGGCAGCATCGACCTACACGAGATACACAACTGGATCATACCTGACAACGAGTGAGTTCTTAACATGTGTTAGCTCGCCCATCATAGTAATCTGCACTCTAACAGAACCCTGCACGATCCTAAAATACTTCATGCTTAGATAAGCTATTTGTAACGTTGATGCTGCCAGGACGTCTTCGGGAACTGACATTTCACCCGGTGCTTATATTTTTTTTTTTCTTTCACTATATTTACAGAGAGATAGCGATAGAGGAAGTAGACCATCTCATGGCGACAGCTGACGAGAATCACGACGATGTTCTCTCGTTCGAAGAGATCCTGGACAACCAGCACGTGTTCGTCGGCAGCGAGGCTACTGACTACGGGAACGATCTGCTCGGTGAACATTTTGATGATGAATTGTGAATGAAAAAAATATATCTGCAGGGTTTCTGGACCTCGGGATTGTTGTGTGTTCTGGGAATGAATCAGGTTTGAAGACAATAAATACGTGATCTATCTAAAGTAAATACAGTAGTTGCAAAACATCTATTCCGATTTGAAGAAATAACTTGCCTGATTGTACGCAATTGGAGAATAAAACGAGTGTCTTGCGATAGTGATGTGCAGGCAAATTAAATTTACCTATTTGAGCCACTCGGCCTCTCTAGGTTCATATGTGGCTACTAAATCGGATGCGGGACGCTCTAAGGTTAAAAATAGTTTTTTAGATCCTCATATTGTATTTGTAAGTGATGAGCTTATGTTTTATATAAATTTAATGACCTTATTGCCTTTTGACCCGTAATAAAGTGTGGTGCATGATAAATATTTCACAATAACACTGTCACATTTCATTTATATAATACAATAGATAACATCAGAAATGAGATTGTTGAAGTTTTTTACATCAACAATACGAAATTGTTTACGATAAATTGCGTTTACGTTAGATTCTTTAACGTTGTCGACGGATTTAACAAGTTCATTCATAGACGGTTGCACACCACCCGCTAAATAAACCCGATGTGTGCCGTCTCTCCGCCTGTACTGGACCACTGCATCCACTTCCACTCCTAAATCAAATAATATGCACCTCGTTTGGGGAAATATACATCACGTACTGATGCCCAAATTCGTTCATTGGTACACCAAAGCTTCATGTTCTTATCGGACTACATGTTTTGCTATTATATATACATCAACTGAATGCATTGAGCATCATCTTCATATTTATGAGTTTGTAAAACTACATCAAGGTCAAGAATCCCTGCTATGGTGTCTGCGTGAATGCACTATTCAGGGCTGCTTGTCCTAGAACTCGGTTGACTTAACGTTAATGGGATACTTTGAACTGATTAACTTCACAAATGTGATAATGTTTAATCGTAACGAGGCTTTTGTTAACACGTACTTATCAATTAGAGTAAGATTTTATATTTATGTTGTAACAACATGAAAATGCTTAAAAAAATTTACGTACTCTCCTTTAGTAACAGACGAGGCATCTGTCTTGCCGCAGCATTCCCATCCCTCATATATACTGTGAGTTTTGCGATTTGATTCATTTAGCTAGAGTTACTCTTTAAGTTTAATGCGATTTCATTTAAATTACTATCGAGTTGATAATTCAATTGTCGAATAATGAGTCAAATCACCAATCAAATTATTTGATTGCATAAGATTAACACTCGTCTCATACAAAGTAACTAAGTCATAATTGTGCCTAATTCTAATATTTAAGTAATAATGTATGAATTACATATATATATATTAGTGATGTAACGAATATTCGCATTCGCATTCGCGAATATTCGCCTGTTTTCAACAATTCGCATTCCTATCGGCATGAAACGATGCGAATGTTCTGCGAATATATTTAGTCCATTGAAAAGTTACATTTAGGGTAGCGTTTTTAAAGTACGCAATTTTATATTTTTGATGTGTAGAGAGGGTTAGTATAAGCGTAAGTTCAAGTTTGTGGGGTCACCACCCTTGTCCCCCGGCTGCCATCTTGGAAAAAGGGGTGCAAAGGGTTTTCGAGCTGTATCTCGTAAACTACCAAACATACAGAAAATTCTGTAAAACATTATTTGTAGCAAATTAAATTGTCTACTTCTTTACTTTATTACTTTTTATCCTAAAATCAAAAACAAAAAAGTTATAAACAAAAATAACTGAAAATTTTTGAACAACTTTTCTTTTGGCTGTTATAACTTTTTTCCTGCTCATTTTACAATAAAATCACATTAGAGCAATATTATAGAGGGTTTTTCAACGAATAACTTCCACTATAAATTTGTTTAATTTCATTAATTTATCTGGGTTTTAAACCGCTACGAAGTTGACATAGTTCTTGAATACTCTTAAGAATACGATAAAAACGGCTTAGTTTTGTATTAGCTCCACACTCAGGTCACACAAAGACCCTTCAGCCCAGCCTCCTCATCAAGGTGGTCGAGGGCCTATTCCCACGACGAAGGCAGAGCACACGCCTTCGGTCATGGCACCGCCCGTTACCGCGTCGTAAATGGGGATGGCTGTTTCGTGGTTTCGTTCCAAGTACACTGCCCCCGGCTCAGACGGGATAGCCGCCCGGGTGCTGACCCTGGCTCTGGACTGGACCACCTGGAGCCCCGCCTCAGGGGACTGTTCGACGCGTGCCTAGCGTCCGGACGGTTCCCTGACTGCTGAAAGGAGGGGAGGTAGTCCTGCCGAAGCCGGGGTGAATGCCGGATTTGGTCGGGGCCTTCAGGCCCATCGTGCTGCTAGACGAGGCAGGTAAGCTGCTGGAGAGGATCCTCGCTGCTCGCATCGTCAAGCACCTGCGCGACGTTGGACCGGACTTGTCAGACGCCCAGTTCGGTTTTGGAGCTGGTTGTTCGACGGTCAGCGCGATCATACGCCTGAGGGCCACGGCCGCGGTGGTCGTCGCTGGCGGTGGAGTGCTGTTGGCGGTATCGCTTGACATCGCCAATGCATTCAATAGTCTGCCATTCGGTATCACGGGGTGCCTGCATATCTTAGGCGGCTAGTGGCAGACTATCTTAAGGGCCGCAGCGTTCTCTATGAGAGCCGCATAGGAGACGTTGTGAGGAGATCCATGTCGTGCGGTGTCCCACAGAGTTCGGTTTTAGGGCAACTCCTGTGGGATTATCGGTTACGACTAGGTTCTACGCTGTCGGCTCCCACCTGGACTGGCGGTCATCTATGCGGATAACACGCTGGTCGTGGCCCGGGGCGGAAATTTCGAGAAAGCGGCGTTCCTGGCCACCTTAGGGACCTCGGAGGTGGTCAGGAGGATCGGGGCGCTCGGGCTTAGGGTGGCCCTGGATAAGTCGGAGGCCTTACTTTTCCATGGGCCTCGACGTCGGCCACCTGCTGGCGCCTCGATCATGGTGGATGGGGTCCAAATTGAGGTGACGGCCCAGATCAAGTATCTGGGCCTGGTGCTGGACGGGCGGTGGCGCTTTCGCGAGCACTTCCGTGAACTGTCCCCGAGGCTTGCACGGCTCATGCCGAATATAGGCGGACCAAACAATGCGTGCCGACGGCTTACGCAGGGGTGGTCCGGTCGATGGCGTTGTACACGCACCTGTGTGGGCAGAGAACAACGAATATTTTTGAATGAACTCAATTCGATTAACTTCATTCAATCTACTTGCCAAAATGAACCTCGGCTATATTCGGTTTAAACATGGGTGACTTGACAGTGACACTAGATGTGAAACCTGTATGATATTTTGCGCGCGCTTATTTGAAAATCAACATGTGGAAACATTCGCATCCGCATTCGCATTCGCGAATGCTTATTATAAACTAACATTCGTTACCTCGCTGATATAGATATATATATATATGTACATATGTACATAGATCTTAATTATATTTACATACTGTTTATAATTTTAAAATCAAATTCATTTTATCCTTGTGTACAAAAGTAATGTAATAGGCTCATAGGTTCAATAAGTTGATTGATACAAATATAATTATATATTACACAAGCAATTAACATTCGAGATTGTAGTACTTGTATAAAAATTCTGTATTTATGTCATTTGCAATATGATGTAGAAAATATATATAGCCAATCTATTCCCACTCCGGTGTCAAGCATTGTGGTGACTTCATGGTGGGCAGGGACTTCACAATCCTCCTGATATTGTTGAGTCCATGAGCGGCAGTTGCCACTTACCATCAGATCGGCCGTAACTCGTTTACGGCTTAAGGCAATAATAAATTCTTTACGAAATAACAGTACTTACTTAACCATGTTTTATCACCACAAAAAATATTTTCACAAATTCGTAGGGTTGACAGGGAAGATATGTGATTCAAAAATAGTTTTATTATTTAACTATTTATAGAATTGTTAAAAACACTGAAATATCTACTCGAATATATGTGCAGTATTTTAAAAATGACCTACATATGGTCAGTATAATTTTATTTTATAGGTATATAGCCTAGTCCTAATTTTAATATATTATAGTAAAATGTTTATAGTTGAAATAAGTGCTAACAGTGTAATAGACTAGTTATACATTAACGCACAAAATGTATTACAAATCAACAATGTTTACTAATATATTACGCTCTTTTATTCATAATTTAATTACAAGCCTTATATACCCCTTCGTATTGTCAGATTTCAGAGCTAAGTAAAATTATTACCTTCACTTTACATGAAATTGTGATATGCTTTATCGTATTTATATTGACTTTTCCATCCATCCATCCATCAGCCTTTTAACGTCCACTGCTGGACATAGGCCTCGGGGGATAGTGCCGTAATCGCCACGCTTGGTAGGCGGGTTGGCGATCGCAGTGGATATTGTTAATACTCGAGGGAGTGCTGCTGCCCACGCCACCGGTATTCCTTCAGTCGGCTCTTACGACTCCCTTGGGTGGACAGGGGTGGGACAATTCTAAAGCCGGCCCCACACGGCTATTTTACTTTCAGAAGTTTCTAATTCTAGTAACTACTTGCGCGTATCTTCTTCAGTAATTACTAATACTACTAGATGAGTTTTTTTTTCTACGTTCACATAGACGAAATAACACTAAAAATCCAACCAAAAAATTTACACATTTTTTATTTAGAATAGAATCTGCAGACACAAGCGGCAATATTCAATACTTTAAATTTGGGGCTAAGAACTTTTTGAAATCGTCACTTAAGTTCTTTAAAAAAACTAGCAGGTAAATTGTCCGTGTGGTGGCGGACTAAGAATACAAGTGTCACCACCCCATCCTTTCTTGCACGTGTCGTATGAGGCGACTAAGGGAAGTTAGCAATTATCACCCATTGCTTTACTGGTGGTAGGGCTGGGTGTAGAGAGAGAGAGAGAGTGAGAGTACTCACTTGCTATCGGGCCTGAACGGGTCGGTACTACCGTCTCCTGTGTGACCAGTCATGAAGCACGTCAGTTTGTTTTGGCGGTAGCAGAAGATAGCCGTTTATTCTTACATTTCACATCAGAGAAATGAAATGGTGAGCAGCGGCTTGATTATACTTTCGTTATAGTCAAGTCCATGAGCGACGGTTACCACTTACCATCATACCATCAGGTGGGCCGTGGCTCGTTTGCCATCATAACTAATATCATAAAAAGCAAAAAATTCGAGAGCAAATTGTATTTTCATATCCGCCTACGCTAGAACTTTACCATCCGTAAAGTACGAAATCCAATCTTAAACCTTGGCAGGACGCAGTTTCTTGATACTTTTGACTTGGATACAATATTATGGCAAGTCTGGAAGGCCGTCCATGGGCCATTCCAGGGTCATTGTTATCCTACAAAAGCTGATATTGGATATAAAAATGAGTCAACATTGGATTATTACAGGCATAAATGTGTAAATATTGATAACAATCTGGCGGAACTGGGAAATAGAAATAAAACGCACAAACTACCATTTACAATGTTTTTTTAATCAATATAATAATATTCTTAATAAATCCAAAATATTTACACAATACAAACATTAGCGGCGTCCTTTGCCAGCCCAGAGTTCGGCCAGAGTGGTGATTTCACTGAACAATTTTTTCCACTTGCTTTAAATCTCTATTGGTAATACAATATTGACTACATGCTGCATTTTAAGTAGAATAGTTTCACTACTTGATAAATGATACCCCATTAGAACTCTAAAAACATGTGATGTGGTATAGAAACTTGTTTCTAACAAAAGTCCCTTATTCAAAGGTATATTATATGAAATTCATAACTGAATAGGAAGAGAAAGAACAAGTGTTGCCAGTTCCGCAGCATTACTACTACAGGGAATCAATAATCTAATTTGCACAATGCAAGGCTTTATCAAATTAATTATCAGGTTTTATTACTTTTTTGTAGATACATAATTTTTACGGGGCAACGCAATCTCTGTTGGCAATACTACCAGTCTGGGCACATCGCACTCTTGCTCAGGCTATATCTTAAAATTATAAAAAAAAAATTGGTAATGAGTGACACAAGCCTTAAGAAAAATAACATGATTTTGACAAGCGAAATAAGACGTGTTCACACTTATTATTAATATATAGTATAGTGGATTACTATAGAACCACCAGTGGCTTTTAAATAAATTAAATCCATTGTGAAACTAGTATATTCTGGGAACACTGAGCTAACATTACAATATATCGATAAAGTAGTGTTTCGAATGCTACAGGATAGTGATGTCTACTGTCAATTATCGATATTTTGTATCATCCACAGGCTTTAGTGAATCCTCCCTGTATGGAATGCGATTATAAAAAAAGGATACGAAATAAGACCCCCACATTTACATTTTACTTACAAAATATAAATTATACAAGATAATATACATAATAATTCATAATATGTATAGAACAATTTTTCCATCGAATAATTAGCTTTCAAAATAACTATATAACTTCTAAATGTGAAGTGTATATCTATTATTTTCGTTAAATAACTATACCATATTATATTGAACTAAAATAATGAATGAATGCTCCTAAATGTCCCATTGAGTTACAATTTTACTACAACTGGATTTATATATTACACATTACGATGGGGCCTAAAAGGCCTGCTTGGGTTATTAGAAAACCGGGTATTAAACCAACACCAGCCCAATGTAAGGGAACTTGAAACATCTAGGACACAGTGATGAATGAACATTTTTGAATGACTGAATGAGTGAGTAAAAGACGAACGAAGCGCACACTGACAGGGAAAATGTATATTATTGCAGTTACCCAAGGCAAATACAAATTACAAAATTTTACTCTCACTTGTTTATTGCAAACGTTATCATTCTTATCTTCACAATTATTTCGCTGAAACAATATAAAATTTATGAGTAGGGAAACAGGTGTTATTCTAGCTGTTCATAATTGCTATCATGAATACACATGACATACACTGTTCGAGAAGTGATATACACATTTCGTGAGATAGGCATTAAGGCTTATAAAGTCTTCTACAATAGAAATATCGAACTAGTCTTGTGTAGTCAATCCTAATTATCTATGTATCACTAATCCTACCTTTCATTCTGAGGAACTTGTCCCATAGATGAATAGTTATGGATTTGTGATATTTGTATAAAATCAGTGTCTTCATAAATTGCATTTATAAACGACTTACAATAATAATAATTAAATGTATATCGACTGGGATTTGGCAACATGTACTATCTCAATTTTAAAATAGTTAGGCATTATACAAAAACACATTGCTATTAAAAACTTTTTAAATAATTATCACTGCAATTTGTTTTGGAAATACAATTTTATAATTATCACAATATTAAATACATATAAAATCGAGTTGTTGTTGTTGTTGTATGTTGCCAATTCGCAGTTGATATATAACGAATACACAAACGTAAATGCACCTTCACCCAATTTTGACGACTAACATCTCTATTGCAAGTACACTTTAGTTGGAGAAAAGCTTACCTGATGAAAAAATAATGTTATATGTAGGGAGCTTATCCACTATCAGGTTGGCAAATTAACATAACCCCCAACTAAAGTATTCTAATTATTTATTTTATACAAAACAAGTGTTGTCTATAAAGGCTGTTAAGAATATTGCTACGGCACAGTGCGCTATCATTTTATATAAACAAAAAGTAAATATTTAATTTTATTACATTTCATTACAGCAATAAGTTTTAAAACTAGTTATCATTTTTTTTATAATTAGCTTGTTTTTTTAATGTATGAGTTATGACCACACCGACGTACACACGCCTCGATTTTTTAAAATATATATATTGAAAACAATATGTTATTACGTTTTATAAAAGCAATATACATAAAGTAGGTAGTTTAATTCAGGCTTTGTATGACGATTAGCTAATTCAAAGAGCAAAACACGTCTACGCTAGGCGTATACGTGGAAATTGTACATAATAACGATTATAGTAAACGAGACACAAATAGACGCGACACAAAATAACGGTCTAGGTTGGTTGTCTCTAATCACAAATATTGTCTCCAATCACACATGACTGAAGGCAGATACTTGATCGAAATAATAACTTATTGGCTCAATCTATACAACGACTCTAGATAAAACTAAAGTATTGATTCTATTTACGTACTCGACTCAACACGTTTGTATAACGAGTCGAGGTAAACCGAAATAGCGAATCGATTATTTAGTCGAGTAGTGTTGTGCCCCGTCTAGTACAAATCAGTTTGTGTAGCGAAGTGTACGGCGAGTGGCCACACCGCCCCCCGCCTGCCCTCAGCCCGCGCGCCCTCGCCAACTGCCGAAGTTTTCTACAATTATATGCAAACGGTATAATGTTAGACCAGGAGCCACTTTCGCGTTACTTAGTTAATGTGGAGTGGTGAAGGAAAGGATATCAAATTTATCAATAATAACTTTGTAGCGTTGGGTAACATCTGAAGTTTCACTTGTCGCCGGACACGAACGTGCGACTAGAAAGATTCTTCTTCTTTCTCAAGCTTTCTTGTTTTATATAGCCATGAAACATTTAAATGTGCTCGAGTGTGTAAGTAGCCGATCCTATGTTGGTATATTGTACAGCGGTAGGCCACAGCTTATATATTATATAGCTATAGCGGCCCTATTGTGTGTGTGCGTGGGCTGCACGCCGTGAGTGTATGTGTGTGCATGCGTTAGTACCAGGCGCGCTGTCAGTTGCAGCAGGAGGTGCGCGGTTGCTCCGCGTCCCAGAAGCGCCGCGCCCCCGGCGTCTAGCGTTTGTGCGTACGAGGCCACGCAGAAAGTTTTGTGAAAATAGTTTTTTTATATAAGGCACTGGCCACTTGTAATTATTTTGAAAATATTGGTTATTTAAAAGTAGAAATACCATTGTTCGAATTACCCTTCACATTTTTTCGAGAGCTAAATTAAATTATCGTGTCTCATTTAAAAATGGATCTGGGGGGTTAGGCAGAATCTCATATTTCACGTGTCGATCGTATCGTGATCACTGTGATTGGTTGAAAAACCGACGCGTGATGTCACAATAATCCGTTGGCCAATCACGGTAATTTCTCAACCAATCACAGTGATCACGATACGATCGACATGTGAGATATGACATTCTGCCTAACCCCCCCCCCCTGTATCAAGAACATATTCGTGCTATGATTTTCTACGATTTTATATGTGGCCTAAAACCTGATGAGTCATTTGATCGACTTCAAATGGCTTTTATGGATGAAGGACCTTCAAAAGCAACCATCTACCGTTGGCATAGCGAGTTCAAGCGTGGTCACCTTACTTTGGGCGATGAACAAAGGAGTGGTCGTCCTACGACGGCTGTCACGGAAGAAAGTATGCTGGCAGTAAACAATTGAATTCAAGAAAACAGGCGAATTACCTACGAAGAGATTCAGCATACACTGCAGTTTCACAAGATTTAACAAGAGCACCTTCGCGTGAGGAGGATAGTTTCGCACTGGATGCCGCAAACCTCATCGAAGCTCAAAAGCAGGCCCGTGTGGAGTGGTGCCATGATATGATTCAAAAATTTTAAGCAGACTCGTCTCGGCGCGTTTACGACATTGTGACAGGTCAGGCAGGAAAGCGTCAGTTTGGCTTTTTCAAAACGAACCAACGCCTACAAAAGCGAAGCGATCGAGAAGCGCAGAAAAAAATTTGATCGCTAATTTCTTCACTTTTTCGGTTTCAATTCACTTTTCGGTTTCAATTATATTACGAGACCAAAGCAGCATCAACGCCGAATGGTATACCACAAAATGCCTGTCAGAAGTTTTGTCTGCAATGAGCAACAAGCGACCGAACACCCGGGCTCCGCGGGGTACTGCTTCATCATGACAACGCGCCCGCGCACTCGGCGCTCAAAACGGGGGACTTCCTGGACACCACCCCGGTCAGACTTGGGTCACCCTCTTCACAGTCCTGATCTGGCACCGTGTGACTTCTTTGTATTCCCTAAAATAAAAAATCAGCTGAAAGGGATACAGTTTTCATCGCCGGAAGACGCGCTAGCAGCGTTCGAGAAGGCCATGAAAGAGTTGTCTGCGGCGGACTGGGAAAAATGTTTCGAAAAATGGTTCAGACGCATGAAACTTTGTAAAGAGGCTGGTGGAAAGTTCTTTGAAAAATTGAATTACAATATTTTATCCATAGAAGTTAATTTTTAGTTTCTCAAAACTTTCCGAGTGCCCCAGGTATTGGTGTGTGTATATGTTTAAACATGAGTGCGTGCGTGCGTGTGTTCGTGCGTGCGTGCGTGCGTGCGCGCGCGTGTGTGCGTGTGTGTGTGTGTGTGTGTGTGTGTGTGTGTGTGTGTACATGCTTATTTATGAATAAGTTTATATGCATGAGTGTGCGTGCATGCTTATTTATGCATACGTTTGTGTGCATGCATGCGTGTGTGTGTGTGTGTTTATACATGCGTATTGATGCAGACGTTTGTATGCATGCGTGCGTGTGTGTGTGTGTGTGTGTGTATACATGCGTATCGATGCAGACGTTTGTGTGCATGCGTGTGTGTGTACACATGCGTATTGGTACAGACGTTTGTGTGCATGCGCGTGTGTGTATACATGCGTATTGATGCAGACATTTGTGTGCATGCGCGTGTGTGTGTGTACATATGTTGTGTGCACGCATGAGTGTGTGCATGTACCGAGGCGTGTTGAGTACGTGCGTGCGTATGCACATACCAAGCGCGTATCACTTGCAGCAGGAGGAGGCGCGCGGCTGCTCTGCGTCGCCGAGTGTGTGCGTATGTGTGCATGAACCGGGGCGTGTCGAGTACGTGCGTGCGTGTGCACATACCGGGCGCGTATCACTTGCAGCAGGAGGAGGCGCGCGGCTGCTCCGCGTCGCCGAGTGTGTTTACATGAGTGTGTGCGTATGTGTGCATGTACCGGGGCGTGTCGAGCACGTGCGTGCGTGTGCACATACCGGGCGCGTATCACTTGCAGCAGGAGGAGGCGCGCGGCTGCTCCGCGTCGCCGAGTGTGTGTACATGAGTGTGTGCGTATGTGTGCATGTACCGGGGCGTGTCGAGCACGTGCGTGCGTGTGCACATACCGGGCGCGTATCACTTGCAGCAGGAGGAGGCGCGCGGCTGCTCCGCGTCGCCGAGTGTGTGTACATGAGTGTGTGCGTATGTGTGCATGTACCGGGGCGTGTCGAGCACGTGCGTGCGTGTGCGCATACCGGGCGCGTATCACTTGCAGCAGGAGGAGGCGCGCGGCTGCTCCGCGTCGCCGAGTGTGTGTACATGAGTGTGTGCGTATGTGTGCATGTACCGGGGCGTGTCGAGCACGTGCGTGCGTGTGCACATACCGGGCGCGTATCACTTGCAGCAGGAGGAGGCGCGCGGCTGCTCCGCGTCGCCGAGTGTGTGTACATGAGTGTGTGCGTATGTGTGCATGTACCGGGGCGTGTCGAGCACGTGCGTGCGTGTGCACATACCGGGCGCGTATCACTTGCAGCAGGAGGAGGCGCGCGGCTGCTCCGCGTCGCCGAGTGTGTGTACATGAGTGTGTGCGTATGTGTGCATGTACCGGGGCGTGTCGAGCACGTGCGTGCGTGTGCACATACCGGGCGCGTATCACTTGCAGCAGGAGGAGGCGCGCGGCTGCTCCGCGTCGCCGAGTGTGTGTACATGAGTGTGTGCGTATGTGTGCATGTACCGGGGCGTGTCGAGCACGTGCGTGCGTGTGCACATACCGGGCGCGTATCACTTGCAGCAGGAGGAGGCGCGCGGCTGCTCCGCGTCGCCGAGTGTGTGTACATGAGTGTGTGCGTATGTGTGCATGTACCGGGGCGTGTCGAGCACGTGCGTGCGTGTGCACATACCGGGCGCGTATCACTTGCAGCAGGAGGAGGCGCGCGGCTGCTCCGCGTCGCCGAGTGTGTGTACATGAGTGTGTGCGTATGTGTGCATGTACCGGGGCGTGTCGAGCACGTGCGTGCGTGTGCACATACCGGGCGCGTATCACTTGCAGCAGGAGGAGGCGCGCGGCTGCTCCGCGTCGCCGAGTGTGTGTACATGAGTGTGTGCGTATGTGTGCATGTACCGGGGCGTGTCGAGCACGTGCGTGCGTGTGCACATACCGGGCGCGTATCACTTGCAGCAGGAGGAGGCGCGCGGCTGCTCCGCGTCGCCGAGTGTGTGTACATGAGTGTGTGCGTATGTGTGCATGTACCGGGGCGTGTCGAGCACGTGCGTGCGTGTGCACATACCGGGCGCGTATCACTTGCAGCAGGAGGAGGCGCGCGGCTGCTTCGCGTCGCCGAGTGTGTGTACTTGAGTGTGTGCGTATGTGTGCATGTACCGGGGCGTGTCGAGCACGTGCGTGCGTGTGCACATACCGGGCGCGTATCACTTGCAGCAGGAGGAGGCGCGCGGCTGCTCCGCGTCGCCGAGTGTGTGTACATGAGTGTGTGCGTATGTGTGCATGTACCGGGGCGTGTCGAGCACGTGCGTGCGTGTGCACATACCGGGCGCGTATCACTTGCAGCAGGAGGAGGCGCGCGGCTGCTCCGCGTCGCCGAGTGTGTGTACATGAGTGTGTGCGTATGTGTGCATGTACCGGGGCGTGTCGAGCACGTGCGTGCGTGTGCACATACCGGGCGCGTATCACTTGCAGCAGGAGGAGGCGCGCGGCTGCTCCGCGTCGCTGAGTGTGTGTACATGAGTGTGTGCGTATGTGTGCATGTACCGGGGCGTGTCGAGCACGTGCGTGCGTGTGCACATACCGGGCGCGTATCACTTGCAACAAGAGGAGGCGCGCGGCTGCTCCGCGTCGCCGAGTGTGTGTACACGAGTGTGTGCGTATGTGTGCATGTACCGGGGCGTGTCGAGCACGTGCGTGCGTGTGCACATACCGGGCGCGTATCACTTGCAGCAGGAGGAGGCGCGCGGCTGCTCCGCGTCGCCGAGTGTGTGTACATGAGTGTGTGCGTATGTGTGCATGTACCGGGGCGTGTCGAGCACGTGCGTGCGTGTGCACATACCGGGCGCGTATCACTTGCAGCAGGAGGAGGCGCGCGGCTGCTCCGCGTCGCCGAGTGTGTGTACATGAGTGTGTGCGTATGTGTGCATGTACCGGGGCGTGTCGAGCACGTGCGTGCGTGTGCACATACCGGGCGCGTATCACTTGCAGCAGGAGGAGGCGCGCGGCTGCTCCGCGTCGCCGAGTGTGTGTACTTGAGTGTGTGCGTATGTGTGCATGTACCGGGGCGTGTCGAGCACGTGCGTGCGTGTGCACATACCGGGCGCGTATCACTTGCAGCAGGAGGAGGCGCGCGGCTGCTCCGCGTCGCCGAGTGTGTGTACATGAGTGTGTGCGTATGTGTGCATGTACCGGGGCGTGTCGAGCACGTGCGTGCGTGTGCACATACCGGGCGCGTATCACTTGCAGCAGGAGGAGGCGCGCGGCTGCTCCGCGTCGCCGAGTGTGTGTACATGAGTGTGTGCGTATGTGTGCATGTACCGGGGCGTGTCGAGCACGTGCGTGCGTGTGCACATACCGGGCGCGTATCACTTGCAGCAGGAGGAGGCGCGCGGCTGCTCCGCGTCGCCGAGTGTGTGTACATGAGTGTGTGCGTATGTGTGCATGTACCGGGGCGTGTCGAGCACGTGCGTGCGTGTGCACATACCGGGCGCGTATCACTTGCAGCAGGAGGAGGCGCGCGGCTGCTCCGCGTCGCCGAGTGTGTGTACATGAGTGTGTGCGTATGTGTGCATGTACCGGGGCGTGTCGAGCACGTGCGTGCGTGTGCACATACCGGGCGCGTATCACTTGCAGCAGGAGGAGGCGCGCGGCTGCTCCGCGTCGCCGAGTGTGTGTACATGAGTGTGTGCGTATGTGTGCATGTACCGGGGCGTGTCGAGCACGTGCGTGCGTGTGCACATACCGGGCGCGTATCACTTGCAGCAGGAGGAGGCGCGCGGCTGCTCCGCGTCGCCGAGTGTGTGTACATGAGTGTGTGCGTATGTGTGCATGTACCGGGGCGTGTCGAGCACGTGCGTGCGTGTGCACATACCGGGCGCGTATCACTTGCAGCAGGAGGAGGCGCGCGGCTGCTCCGCGTCGCCGAGTGTGTGTACATGAGTGTGTGCGTATGTGTGCATGTACCGGGGCGTGTCGAGCACGTGCGTGCGTGTGCACATACCGGGCGCGTATCACTTGCAGCAGGAGGAGGCGCGCGGCTGCTCCGCGTCGCCGAGTGTGTGTACATGAGTGTGTGCGTATGTGTGCATGTACCGGGGCGTGTCGAGCACGTGCGTGCGTGTGCACATACCGGGCGCGTATCACTTGCAGCAGGAGGAGGCGCGCGGCTGCTCCGCGTCGCCGAGTGTGTGTACATGAGTGTGTGCGTATGTGTGCATGTACCGGGGCGTGTCGAGCACGTGCGTGCGTGTGCACATACCGGGCGCGTATCACTTGCAGCAGGAGGAGGTGCGCGGCTGCTCCGCGTCGCCGAGTGTGTGTACATGAGTGTGTGCGTATGTGTGCATGTACCGGGGCGTGTCGAGCACGTGCGTGCGTGTGCACATACCGGGCGCGTATCACTTGCAGCAGGAGGAGGCGCGCGGCTGCTCCGCGTCGCCGAGTGTGTGTACATGAGTGTGTGCGTATGTGTGCATGTACCGGGGCGTGTCGAGCACGTGCGTGCGTGTGCACATACCGGGCGCGTATCACTTGCAGCAGGAGGAGGCGCGCGGCTGCTCCGCGTCGCCGAGTGTGTGTACATGAGTGTGTGCGTATGTGTGCATGTACCGGGGCGTGTCGAGCACGTGCGTGCGTGTGCACATACCGGGCGCGTATCACTTGCAGCAGGAGGAGGCGCGCGGCTGCTCCGCGTCGCCGAGTGTGTGTACATGAGTGTGTGCGTATGTGTGCATGTACCGGGGCGTGTCGAGCACGTGCGTGCGTGTGCACATACCGGGCGCGTATCACTTGCAGCAGGAGGAGGCGCGCGGCTGCTCCGCGTCGCCGAGTGTGTGTACATGAGTGTGTGCGTATGTGTGCATGTACCGGGGCGTGTCGAGCACGTGCGTGCGTGTGCACATACCGGGCGCGTATCACTTGCAGCAGGAGGAGGCGCGCGGCTGCTCCGCGTCGCCGAGTGTGTGTGTACATGAGTGTGTGCGTATGTGTGCATGTACCGGGGCGTGTCGAGCACGTGCGTGCGTGTGCACATACCGGCGCGTATCACTTGCAGCAGGAGGAGGCGCGCGGCTGCTCCGCGTCGCCGAGTGTGTGTACATGAGTGTGTGCGTATGTGTGCATGTACCGGGGCGTGTCGAGCACGTGCGTGCGTGTGCACATACCGGGCGCGTATCACTTGCAGCAGGAGGAGGCGCGCGGCTGCTCCGCGTCGCCGAGTGTGTGTACATGAGTGTGTGCGTATGTGTGCATGTACCGGGGCGTGTCGAGCACGTGCGTGCGTGTGCACATACCGGGCGCGTATCACTTGCAGCAGGAGGAGGCGCGCGGCTGCTCCGCGTCGCCGAGTGTGTGTACATGAGTGTGTGCGTATGTGTGCATGTACCGGGGCGTGTCGAGCACGTGCGTGCGTGTGCACATACCGGGCGCGTATCACTTGCAGCAGGAGGAGGCGCGCGGCTGCTCCGCGTCGCCGAGTGTGTGTACATGAGTGTGTGCGTATGTGTGCATGTACCGGGGCGTGTCGAGCACGTGCGTGCGTGTGCACATACCGGGCGCGTATCACTTGCAGCAGGAGGAGGCGCGCGGCTGCTCCGCGTCGCCGAGTGTGTGTACATGAGTGTGTGCGTATGTGTGCATGTACCGGGGCGTGTCGAGCACGTGCGTGCGTGTGCACATACCGGGCGCGTATCACTTGCAGCAGGAGGAGGCGCGCGGCTGCTCCGCGTCGCCGAGTGTGTGTACATGAGTGTGTGCGTATGTGTGCATGTACCGGGGCGTGTCGAGCACGTGCGTGCGTGTGCACATACCGGGCGCGTATCACTTGCAGCAGGAGGAGGCGCGCGGCTGCTCCGCGTCGCCGAGTGTGTGTACATGAGTGTGTGCGTATGTGTGCATGTACCGGGGCGTGTCGAGCACGTGCGTGCGTGTGCACATACCGGGCGCGTATCACTTGCAGCAGGAGGAGGCGCGCGGCTGCTCCGCGTCGCCGAGTGTGTGTACATGAGTGTGTGCGTATGTGTGCATGTACCGGGGCGTGTCGAGCACGTGCGTGCGTGTGCACATACCGGGCGCGTATCACTTGCAGCAGGAGGAGGCGCGCGGCTGCTCCGCGTCGCCGAGTGTGTGTACATGAGTGTGTGCGTATGTGTGCATGTACCGGGGCGTGTCGAGCACGTGCGTGCGTGTGCACATACCGGGCGCGTATCACTTGCAGCAGGAGGAGGCGCGCGGCTGCTCCGCGTCGCCGAGTGTGTGTACATGAGTGTGTGCGTATGTGTGCATGTACCGGGGCGTGTCGAGCACGTGCGTGCGTGTGCACATACCGGGGCGCGTATCACTTGCAGCAGGAGGAGGCGCGCGGCTGCTCCGCGTCGCCGAGTGTGTGTACATGAGTGTGTGCGTATGTGTGCATGTACCGGGGCGTGTCGAGCACGTGCGTGCGTGTGCACATACCGGGCGCGTATCACTTGCAGCAGGAGGAGGCGCGCGGCTGCTCCGCGTCGCCGAGTGTGTGTACATGAGTGTGTGCGTATGTGTGCATGTACCGGGGCGTGTCGAGCACGTGCGTGCGTGTGCACATACCGGGCGCGTATCACTTGCAGCAGGAGGAGGCGCGCGGCTGCTCCGCGTCGCCGAGTGTGTGTACATGAGTGTGTGCGTATGTGTGCATGTACCGGGGCGTGTCGAGCACGTGCGTGCGTGTGCACATACCGGGCGCGTATCACTTGCAGCAGGAGGAGGCGCGCGGCTGCTCCGCGTCGCCGAGTGTGTGTACATGAGTGTGTGCGTATGTGTGCATGTACCGGGGCGTGTCGAGCACGTGCGTGCGTGTGCACATACCGGGCGCGTATCACTTGCAGCAGGAGGAGGCGCGCGGCTGCTCCGCGTCGCCGAGTGTGTGTACATGAGTGTGTGCGTATGTGTGCATGTACCGGGGCGTGTCGAGCACGTGCGTGCGTGTGCACATACCGGGCGCGTATCACTTGCAGCAGGAGGAGGCGCGCGGCTGCTCCGCGTCGCCGAGTGTGTGTACATGAGTGTGTGCGTATGTGTGCATGTACCGGGGCGTGTCGAGCACGTGCGTGCGTGTGCACATACCGGGCGCGTATCACTTGCAGCAGGAGGAGGCGCGCGGCTGCTCCGCGTCGCCGAGTGTGTGTACATGAGTGTGTGCGTATGTGTGCATGTACCGGGGCGTGTCGAGCACGTGCGTGCGTGTGCACATACCGGGCGCGTATCACTTGCAGCAGGAGGAGGCGCGCGGCTGCTCCGCGTCGCCGAGTGTGTGTACATGAGTGTGTGCGTATGTGTGCATGTACCGGGGCGTGTCGAGCACGTGCGTGCGTGTGCACATACCGGCGCGTATCACTTGCAGCAGGAGGAGGCGCGCGGCTGCTCCGCGTCGCCGAGTGTGTACAGAGTGTGCGTATGTGTGCATGTACCGGGGCGTGTCGAGCACGTGCGTGCGTGTGCACATACCGGGCGCGTATCACTTGCAGCAGGAGGAGGCGCGCGGCTGCTCCGCGTCGCCGAGTGTGTGTACATGAGTGTGTGCGTATGTGTGCATGTACCGGGGCGTGTCGAGCACGTGCGTGCGTGTGCACATACCGGGCGCGTATCACTTGCAGCAGGAGGAGGCGCGCGGCTGCTCCGCGTCGCCGAGTGTGTGTACATGAGTGTGTGCGTATGTGTGCATGTACCGGGGCGTGTCGAGCACGTGCGTGCGTGTGCACATACCGGGCGCGTATCACTTGCAGCAGGAGGAGGCGCGCGGCTGCTCCGCGTCGCCGAGTGTGTACATGAGTGTGCGTATGTGTGCATGTACCGGGGCGTGTCGAGCACGTGCGTGCGTGTGCACATACCGGGCGCGTATCACTTGCAGCAGGAGGAGGCGCGCGGCTGCTCCGCGTCGCCGAGTGTGTGTACATGAGTGTGTGCGTATGTGTGCATGTACCGGGGCGTGTCGAGCACGTGCGTGCGTGTGCACATACCGGGCGCGTATCACTTGCAGCAGGAGGAGGCGCGCGGCTGCTCCGCGTCGCCGAGTGTGTGTACATGAGTGTGTGCGTATGTGTGCATGTACCGGGGCGTGTCGAGCACGTGCGTGCGTGTGCACATACCGGGCGCGTATCACTTGCAGCAGGAGGAGGCGCGCGGCTGCTCCGCGTCGCCGAGTGTGTGTACATGAGTGTGTGCGTATGTGTGCATGTACCGGGGCGTGTCGAGCACGT
Organism: Leucoma salicis; assembly: GCA_948253155.1. Taxonomy (NCBI): domain Eukaryota; kingdom Metazoa; phylum Arthropoda; class Insecta; order Lepidoptera; family Erebidae; genus Leucoma; species Leucoma salicis. The sequence continues at coordinate 28,593,197 of OX411806.1, read as the reverse complement.
GCGTGCGTGTGCACATACCGGGCGCGTATCACTTGCAGCAGGAGGAGGCGCGCGGCTGCTCCGCGTCGCCGAGTGTGTGTACATGAGTGTGTGCGTGTGTGTGCATGTACCGGGGCGTGTCGAGCACGTGCGTGCGTGTGCACATACCGGGCGCGTATCACTTGCAGCAGGAGGAGGCGCGCGGCTGCTCCGCGTCGCCGAGTGTGTGTACATGAGTGTGTGCGTGTGTGTGCATGTACCGGGGCGTGTCGAGCACGTGCGTGCGTGTGCACATACCGGGCGCGTATCACTTGCAGCAGGAGGAGGCGCGCGGCTGCTCCGCGTCGCCGAGTGTGTGTACATGAGTGTGTGCGTATGTGTGCATGTACCGGGGCGTGTCGAGCACGTGCGTGCGTGTGCACATACCGGGCGCGTATCACTTGCAGCAGGAGGAGGCGCGCGGCTGCTCCGCGTCGCCGAGTGTGTGTACATGAGTGTGTGCGTGTGTGTGCATGTACCGGGGCGTGTCGAGCACGTGCGTGCGTGTGCACATACCGGGCGCGTATCACTTGCAGCAGGAGGAGGCGCGCGGCTGCTCCGCGTCGCCGAGTGTGTGTACATGAGTGTGTGCGTGTGTGTGCATGTACCGGGGCGTGTCGAGCACGTGCGTGCGTGTGCACATACCGGGCGCGTATCACTTGCAGCAGGAGGAGGCGCGCGGCTGCTCCGCGTCGCGAGTGTGTGTACATGAGTGTGTGCGTGTGTGTGCATGTACCGGGGCGTGTCGAGCACGTGCGTGCGTGTGCACATACCGGGCGCGTATCACTTGCAGCAGGAGGAGGCGCGCGGCTGCTCCGCGTCGCCGAGTGTGTGTACATGAGTGTGTGCGTATGTGTGCATGTACCGGGGCGTGTCGAGCACGTGCGTGCGTGTGCACATACCGGGCGCGTATCACTTGCAGCAGGAGGAGGCGCGCGGCTGCTCCGCGTCGCCGAGTGTGTGTACATGAGTGTGTGCGTATGTGTGCATGTACCGGGGCGTGTCGAGCACGTGCGTGCGTGTGCACATACCGGGCGCGTATCACTTGCAGCAGGAGGAGGCGCGCGGCTGCTCCGCGTCGCCGAGTGTGTGTACATGAGTGTGTGCGTATGTGTGCATGTACCGGGGCGTGTCGAGCACGTGCGTGCGTGTGCACATACCGGGCGCGTATCACTTGCAGCAGGAGGAGGCGCGCGGCTGCTCCGCGTCGCCGAGTGTGTGTACATGAGTGTGTGCGTAGTGTGTGCATGTACCGGGGCGTGTCGAGCACGTGCGTGCGTGTGCACATACCGGGCGCGTATCACTTGCAGCAGGAGGAGGCGCGCGGCTGCTCCGCGTCGCCGAGTGTGTGTACATGAGTGTGTGCGTGTGTGTGCATGTACCGGGGCGTGTCGAGCACGTGCGTGCGTGTGCACATACCGGGCGCGTATCACTTGCAGCAGGAGGAGGCGCGCGGCTGCTCCGCGTCGCCGAGTGTGTGTACATGAGTGTGTGCGTATGTGTGCATGTACCGGGGCGTGTCGAGCACGTGCGTGCGTGTGCACATACCGGGCGCGTATCACTTGCAGCAGGAGGAGGCGCGCGGCTGCTCCGCGTCGCCGAGTGTGTGTACATGAGTGTGTGCGTATGTGTGCATGTACCGGGGCGTGTCGAGCACGTGCGTGCGTGTGCACATACCGGGCGCGTATCACTTGCAGCAGGAGGGAGGCGCGCGGCTGCTCCGCGTCGCCGAGTGTGTGTACATGAGTGTGTGCGTATGTGTGCATGTACCGGGGCGTGTCGAGCACGTGCGTGCGTGTGCACATACCGGGCGCGTATCACTTGCAGCAGGAGGAGGCGCGCGGCTGCTCCGCGTCGCCGAGTGTGTGTACATGAGTGTGTGCGTAGTGTGTGCATGTACCGGGGCGTGTCGAGCACGTGCGTGCGTGTGCACATACCGGGCGCGTATCACTTGCAGCAGGAGGAGGCGCGCGGCTGCTCCGCGTCGCCGAGTGTGTGTACATGAGTGTTGTGCGTGTGTGTGCATGTACCGGGGCGTGTCGAGCACGTGCGTGCGTGTGCACATACCGGGCGCGTATCACTTGCAGCAGGAGGAGGCGCGCGGCTGCTCCGCGTCGCCGAGTGTGTGTACATGAGTGTGTGCGTATGTGTGCATGTACCGAGGGCGTGTCGAGCACGTGCGTGCGTGTGCACATACCGGGCGCGTATCACTTGCAGCAGGAGGAGGCGCGCGGCTGCTCCGCGTCGCCGAGTGTGTGTACATGAGTGTGTGCGTTGTGTGCATGTACCGGGGCGTGTCGAGCACGTGCGTGCGTGTGCACATACCGGGCGCGTATCACTTGCAGCAGGAGGAGGCGCCGCGGCTGCTCCGCGTCGCCGAGTGTGTGTACATGAGTGTGTGCGTATGTGG